>CM074451.1:20726693-21326693 GCA_037101425.1 Elopichthys bambusa
GACTACCTTTAAAACGTTGTTGCTGCAGTTTGTGTTTTAACTAGAACCAGTTTAGAGTTCACTGGAACACTGTAAAACCCAACAAGTTGAGATAACTAATTTAATTTGATGAAACCGATTACCTCGGTTCAATTATTGGCTGGGAGCCAATGGATGAGTTTGTACTATGCTAGTACCCAGCATGCATTACAGCATGAATCATTTTTTAATGGTCACCATTGTTGAGATTCATAAGCTGATTCTTGATGTCTGTATGAGTCTGAGTGATGCCATAGATAAAAACTGTCTGTAAAGTCTGATTGCACAACACTGCTGTCCTGTAAGCTGTAGAGTCACAGTTTCACTATAATCAAGAAAACGAATTATACATCATCCATTTAATCAGAGGCTAGACTCTGAATGAGAACAGTGAATCAGGACACTAAATGATGAACATCGTCAATACTTATCCATCAACACCTGATCACATATTTTCTAGGCTTTTGTGCTATAACAAATTAGTTTTATAAGCACTCAGTTACAACAGCCAGAAAAAAATTGAATGCGGAAAAGTCAAGAGTCAAGAGCCCAAATAAAGCAACCGCTAATCCCAATCATGGTGACTTTAAACAAAACTTCTAAACCTCTGTTAATTCTCATAAGAACTTCTGTAGATGTATGACAGAAATAAAATTAATCTGGTTAGTAATCACATAATGCTGTTTGCGGAGTTGTTTAATACTCCTCTGCTGAGGAGAGAAATCGAACAGATCTCTTGAGAGATTTAATGTCTTTTTTTATCTTCAGTTGATTTCATCCAAAGCTGTGGCTGGAAGTTTGTGTTTCTCTCTTCTTCAGTGATTCTGCTTGTTAACAGCAGGTGTTCATTACTAATGCTCAATCATCACTTAAATAATCACTTAATTATACAATTATTATCCAATTATTATGCTGGGAATTATAATTTTCTATAACTCATTCAGTTTGAGTTCTGTTTCAGTTATTGTGTCCACATAACTTTCAGTAATATTTGAGTGCAATGAACTCATAAATTTTATTTAGTACATATCACTGTTAGGTTTTACAGTGAACCAAATGAAAGCTAAAAATAAAAATTGCTTGCTAACCACAGCAAACAAACGTCATTTAAAAGCTCACAGACTACTTATGCTCAGAACCTAAATTGTTGTTGTTTACTCTTCACTTCCTCAAACCAGATATATTCAAATTTGTTTTAGAATTTGGGTTAAGTTGTCTTCTTTATACAAATTAAATGGCTACATCAAATATTATTTGTAGCGCCTCCCATCCAATAATCGCAAAAAGCTTTGTTACTTCTGATAAGAATAAAAGTTTCAGTTTTCAAATTCTGTCCATTTTATCATGAAATTCAAACAATAAATGGCGTTTTTTTTTTTTTTTTTTTTTTTGACGCTTTTAAATATGACGTGTCAGATCAGTTCAGGCGGCAGCGCAAGTCTTTTCTTCCTCTTCGATACCATTTATATCTCAAAAAACATGCATGAAAATCAAAGGTATGTTGAAAGATACCGTACAACTTAACGGAATGTATCATGTCTCATGTAATCACTTTATTTGTGTTTCAACAGCTGAAAGACGTCAATAAAACAGCTTGTGAACAATATGTCACATCATGCCATTTACCTCAGGAATGTTTTCCAATATTCACAGTTGCTATCTATATATAAAAAACACTAGAGGAGCTTTACTGTTAATTATAAGTTTGTGTAAATTTGCCATTAAGACAACAAGTGCTTATGAAAACTACTTTATGTGATAGTAAGTTTTACACAAACATTTCAGTTTTTATTTTAGTGTTATTATTATATCAGAAAATAAACAGCAGCTGAATATAATACCTCTGTTGTTAATTGTAATCTATAATATTGTAGTGTACCAAGTGAGAGGGTTCCCTGTATGGTTTGCAACAACATTTGGGATTTTTTTTTTTTTTCCTTAAGAAAAACCAAACTGTCTGTATTGGCCGATATCATTCTGAATAATCGGCTATCGTTATCGGCAGAGAAATTTTGTATCGGTGCATCTCTAATATACACTATATTGTCAAAAGTATTGGGACGCCTGCCTTTATGTGCACATGAACTTTAATGACATATGTAACAAAGTTTGTTGATGGGGGAGAAAGGAGGCGGGAACCGGCAAAGGTTAAACACAACTTTAATATAATTATCAAATAAACAAACAACAAAAGAAAAGTAAAATGCCGGCAGTTCCTCACGGACAGCTGCTGGCCACACAAACATAACAAAACATAATGTAAAGTCCAGGCCTGTTCCTCTCTCGTCCTTCACTGCCGTCGCTCCCCTTTTATGCTTCCGGAGCTCCTCCATGAGAGATTTGAGACTGGTGCAACACACAGCTGACGCTCATTATCACTTGCGTCACCAACCTTGCGCCGTTCTCTCATGGCTCTCGCCAGCCCCGCTCGTCACAACATCCCATTCTTAATCCGTAGGGTTTAATATGGAGTTGGCCCACCCTTTGCAGCTATTACAGCTTCAACTCTTCTGGGAAGGCTTTCCACAAGGTTTAGGAGTGTGTTTATGGGAATTTTTGACCATTCTTCTAGAAGCGCATTTGTGGGGTCAGGCACTGATGTTGGTGAGAAGGCCTGGCTCACAGTCTCTGGTCTAATTCATCCCAAAGGTGTTCTATAGGGTTTAGGGTCAGGACTCTGTGCAGACCAGTCAAGTTCCTGTGCCACTTGGCACAATGCAGTCAGGCAAGTACCGTTCTCCTGGCAACTGCCAAAGCCAGACTTGTCCATTGGATTGCCAGACAGAGAAGCATGATTCGTCACTCCAGAGAACACGTCTCCACTGCTCTAAAGTCCAGTGGCTACGTGTTTTACACCACTGCATCCAACGCTTTGCATTGCACTTGGTGATGTAAGGCTTGGATGCAGCTGCTCGGCCATGGAAACCCATTCCATGAAGCTCTCTACGCACTGTTCTTGAGCTAATCTGAAGGCCACATGAAGTTTGGAGGTCTGTAGCTATTGACTCTGCAGAAAGTTGGCAACTTCTGCGCACTGTGTGCCTCAGCATGCGCTGACCCCGCTGTGTGATTTTACGTGGCCTACCACTTTGTGGCTGAGTTGCTGTTGTTCCCAATTGCTTCCACTTTGTTATGATACCAATAACAGTTGACCGTGGAATATTTAGTAGTGAGGAAATTTCACGAATGCACAGGTGGCAACCTATCACGATACCACGCTTGAATTTACTGAGCTCCTGAGAGCGACCCATTCTTTCACAAATGTTTGTAGAAGCAGTCTGCATGCCTAGGTGCTTGATTTTATACACCTGTGGCCATGGAAGTGATTGGAACACCTGAATTCAATGATTTGGAGGGGTGTCCTAATACTTTTGGCAATATAGTGTATATATATATATATATATATATATACACTGATTACATGTATTTGGATTATGTAATCAGATTCCAAAAATTAAGCAATTGTAATTAGATTATAATTACATTTTAAAATACTCATAATCAGTGTTGGGGAAAGTTACTTAGTAAAATTCAATATTACTCTCTAAAAAATAGTAAGCTTTTATGAAAAGTAATGCGTTGCATTACTTTTGCATTACTTTTTCTCACGTGGGCTGGGCTTGCTTGTTTGTTTGTTTTTAATAACAAAAAAGTTATTTATCTTTTTTTCTAATTTAAAAGCCCTTTCACACCAAAAGTGAAATGAATAAGATTAAGGACAGTAGAGGACAGTTCACTTCTGTACAGTAGAGGGCGCAGCTCAAACAAACCTTTCAGCTGTGCTGCTGTTCTGGATCACAGAAGAATAGGAGCAGGAGAGGAAAGTTCAACATTTCATTTCAGCAAAGACATTGCTTAATAAAGTGAGATTAAATACATAAAGTATATTTGTGAAATTAAACATTTAATTATTGCAGGTTTGCGTAATATTATGAGTTTGCATTTTTCATTCATTTTTGAGGAATACTGAATCTGTTTTTGTGCAAGTGAGATGAGTAAATGCTCACATTTAGTCCAGATCTACAATAACATACACACAATGCCTCTGCACTTACTCATGATTTCTCTTAACATGGGGACAGGAGAGCTGTCAGTCAACAAATGTGAAAACACAGTAACTTGCGTTACTTATTTGAAAAAGTAACTCAGATATTTTGTAAATTTAAAGTTATGAGTTACATTATTAGTTACTTGAAAAAGTATTATGTAACTCTTATTATGTAATGCGTTCCCCCCAACACTGCACGTAATCAGACTACAGTTACTTTCTTATTGATTACATTATTTACATGTTATTCTCACTTTTTTTCTTATTCCTTTGTGGATAAGTCAAATAAACCACTGCTAATATGACTTTTTTCAGGTAAAATGTTACATCTACAGCAAATATTTCAACACCAGAGAATCTGGATCTTAAACTTTTTTGGAAATTCATGTGCTACTATTTGCCTATCTCTACTGGCCCTTTCACCATTTGTGCTCTTACATACAAGAGCAAGAGCACTATCTTGTGGAAAGAAAGGGAATTATTTACAAAGCCCTACAATAAATATGAAAATAGTTTAGAACAGTGATTTATTTATTCATGATTAAGATGAATTGACATTCAAACAGTGTTTATAATGCCTAAAATGTGGTGCTACTAATACTTCAACAACAAACCGTTAAAAAAATCGTCTCTTTCGAGTTACTTTAAAATATCAGTAAGCAGTGTCTTTACAAGCATAGACAAGCACAGAACTGAATAACTCATGAACACAAACAGGGCTTTCCATTCAAGCCTTCAAGATTTTGAGTTGTCAAAATGCAAAAGAGCAGCAGCTCCATAATGATTAATGCCTCCATTCACTGAGGTGAGGTAGGTATAGCCTCAGAGCACTGATCTCGGGTCAGCTCTTCAAGTTATATCCTAACAGCTATTATGTAACATTGAGGTACAGTAACCTGATCCAGGACCAGCACTTAGGGGGCAACCTTATTCCTCCCGTTTAAAGGGTCTCAATGGCTGGAGCTCTGGAGAGCTGTCGGAAGATGAAGATCCAGACACTCTACATCCTGTCAGTTTAGTCTGGAGCTCGTCTGAGGTCAGCAGCATCTGGTCTTCAGTCTCTTTCAGGACTTTGATGTGTGTGGTGAAGAGCAGGTAGAGTAGAGCTCCAGAGAGGAGTGCGCCCATACACGCAGCTCCCAGAAATCCCGCGGTGCTTAAGGAGGAGTGGCATAGGCAGGGCAGGAGCGCCAGCAGCAGGAGCAGCAGTGTGCCGCACATCAGACGCACTGCTTTGTCCCGCAGGGCCTCTGTTTGACACAGGCCTTCCTTCACCACCGCACGCGCCTGTGCGGTCACGTCCATCTGCTCTAAAACAGGAGGTGCTGGAGATACAGAATAAAAACATTCAATTCAAGATAGAATTTTATTTTACTGAAATTACAATAATTTGATTTCACTCTCTGGTGTTTATTTCTATATGACTGCCGATTAAAGTTTGGGGCTGGTAAGATTTTTTTTTTCAATTTAGTCTCTTAGGGACCGTTTACACAACTTACAACAAAATAAAAAAAATAAAAATAACGACTTTAATCTTTTGTTTCGAATCAGTGGTTCAGATCGCGTGTCAAACTGCCAAAATGCTGAAATCACATGACGTTGGCACTCCGAACCACTGATTTGAAACAAAGATTCAAAGCACTGGTTTGAAATCAGCCATCACTAGATATTGTTGAAAAGTTTTTTTTTGCCGCACAAAAAGTTTTCTCGTCGCTTTATAATATTAAGGTAGAACCACTGTACTCACATGAACTGTTTTAAATATGTCTTTAGTAGCTTTTTGGGCACTGAAAGTGTAAATTAACTTGCTGGCAATAGAGGCCTCACTGAGCCATTGGATTTCATCAAAAATATCTTAATTTGTGTTCTGAAGATGAACGAAGGTCTCATGAATGACATGAGGGTGAGTAATAAATGACATTATTTTCATTTTTGGGTGAACTAACCCTTTAAGCTTTTTTGGAGGACTCCCTGAAGCCTTGTTTCTTAGTGGACAAAGGAAAGTTAGTGTAAATTATCAAAGGAAAGTTACATTATTGTAAACTGTCTTAAAATTGTATATATGACTTCCATCACATGGTATTTGACCCAAGGCTGTGCAAATGTACACAAATGTATGAAATTCATATTGTAGCTACTGTAATGATGAATATCCCGACATATCATGTCCAACAGCATCATTAAAACATGAAGAAGGAAAATAATTTTTTACCAAAATGCCATTGCTGATGTCAGTCGGGTCTCATAAGAAACCGTTATCATTTGTGAGATGGTAAAATCATAAGAAATTACACAAATGTACAATCCAAACTAAACTACTGTTCAAAAGTTCGGGGACATTAAATGTTTTTTGTTTGTTTGTTTTTTTAAAGAAATTAATACTTTTATTCTGCAAGGATGCATTAAAATGATCAAAAGTGAAAGTAAAGACATTTATAATGTTACAAAAGATTTCTATTTT
Organism: Elopichthys bambusa; assembly: GCA_037101425.1. Lineage (NCBI taxonomy): Eukaryota > Metazoa > Chordata > Actinopteri > Cypriniformes > Xenocyprididae > Elopichthys > Elopichthys bambusa. The sequence continues at coordinate 20,733,221 of CM074451.1, forward strand.
AAATAAATGCTGTTCCTTTGAACACGGTATCCTGCATTGGCTCCCTATTAAACATCGCATACAATTTAAAATCTTGCTAATTACTTACAAAGCACTAAATGGTTTAGCTCCCCAGTACTGAGCGAGCTCTTATCGCATTATAGTTCTTCACGTCTCTATTGCAATCTCAAAATCAACCGCAGGCGGTAGATCCTTCTCCTATTTGGCAACTAAATTTTGGAACAATCTTCCTAGCATTGTTCGGGAAGCAGACACACTCTGTCAGTTTAAATCTAGACTAAAAACACATCTCTTTAACCTGGCATACACATAACAAATTATCAATTTCTATTATTCAAATCAGTTAAATGAGTGTTAGTCTGCATAAATTAGATCAGCCGGAACCAGGAACACTTCCTATAAAACCCCAATGTACTCAATAACATCAGAAAAAGAATGACATCTACGCTAATATAAGTCTCTCTGTTTATCCTGAGGTTTACCGTAGTCAGCCCTGATCCAGGCCGTATCCAGATCAGATGGTGGACCTGCGCCTAGACACGACCAAAACGCAGCCCTGAATGTCAGTGGAGACCGTGTCTACTAGAACAATCCCCTGTGAAGGCCTCACCGACATGACAGCCATCAGCACAGATCCTCAGCAGAGACCACAAGAACCACACAAGTCAGACCCTATGGCCAGTTTCCATACCAGCGTGATCATAATGACACCATGTTCATTCATTCATTGGCCAGAGGAGAACTGGCCCCCTGACTGAGCCTGGTTTCTCCCGAGGTTTTTTTTCTCCATTCTGTCACCTAATGGAGTTTTGGGTTCTTGCCACTGTCGCTTCTGGCTTGTTTAGTTGGGGACACTTGATATTCAGCAGTTTTACTGATCTGACTGTACTGACACTGTTGTATGAGAACTAAACTGAGCTGGACATTTTTTGCAGAACTGCTTTATAGATGAAATTAACTAATTTAATAATTGATGATCTTTACAACGGAACTTGTAAAGATTAACGGAATAAAGATCAACCCCTAAACACAACTATGATTATAATCAGAGAAAGAAAAAAAGAAAAAACAATTATAAAAGTTGCATGTTTTCCAACAGTTCAAGAGCTGTCGTGAGAGTGTGTTTGCGGTGTGCACTACAACTGATCTGATACTGATCTGAAATGATCCCTTCTGCAGTTCTGAGCAGTATGTGAGTACTCACCATTCCTCCAACCATGCTTACTGCTGTCCTCTGACCGAAGCAGGGCCAGTTCAGCAGTCAGGGCCTCATGGTCAGAGTATGGGAAGGGTTTATCAGCCACTGAACCCTTGGTCGTGGACAGGGACTCACATTTCATGTTCACTCTCTGGGAGCCCTTCACAAGAAGAAGAAACACAAACACTAATGTTAATGGAAGAGCAGCAAGAATACTTTACCATCACGGTTCAGTGCATACAGTCAGACGATGAATACAGTCAGACACAGGCGATCCATACTCCGATCCACAAGGGGGCACATGCTGTAATGCAATGTTTGCTAACCGCCACAACAGGAAAAAGAACAGAAAAAGAAGAAGAGATGATATATGCATAGATATGTTTACGTGTAATTTCTCAATCAGTGTTTCAACCGTGGAAATACATCAATAAAACAGCTTCAGAATATTATCTCACTTAGCATTACATTTACCTCAGGCAAGTCATTCAGTTTCAGTGTCCACAGCATGTTAGTTTACTAGAGAAATGAACTTTAGAGCATTAGGGTTATCACTAAATATATGCACTATATTATCTTATATATTCATTATATTTACTTTACCTGTTAGTAATTTCTTAATTATTTAATATATGTTCAAATATATTTGTCATGAAAACAAGTTATGACAGTAACTGGAAAAGAATTACTCAGAAATGTGTACTATATATATCAGAGGTCAGCATGGGCACCCTGAATGATCTGCAGCTATGCAGCTCCATACGCAACAAACTGTGATACACTGTGTATTCTGACATCTTTCTATCAGAACTAGCATTAACTTCTTGAGCAATGTGAGCAGTAGCTCGTCTGTTGGATTGGACCACACGGGCCAGCCTTCGCTCCCCACATGCTGTTCCTTCCTTGGACCACTTTTGATAGATACTGAGCACTGCAGACCGGGAACACCCCACAAGAGCTGCAGCGATCCACACTCCAATCCAGAAGGGGGCGCATGCAGTAATGCAACGCTGTTTGCTAACTGCCACGACAGGAAAAGAGCAGAAATGTTCTGTTCTTTCTTTTGATATATTGCATGTTCAGATATTCATACAAAAAATATTCTGGGGCCATGAAAGTCTCATGAAAATGATCAAAAATACGGAGGTTGGCAACTAAAAAAAAAAAAAAAAAAAAAAAAAAAAACGCTGGTGGGGAAAGAGTTAATTTATCATAAATAATATTATAAGATTTTTCTTTTTTTACATTAACTTACCTTGATGAGTATGTAGTCAATCCTGATGCCCTTCTCAAAAGGAATAAGGTCTTGCTTCTTTGTGAAGTGATTGTCTGCTATCAGCGTGTGTCCATCTTCACAGCCCTGCCAAGAGCAACAGAAAGTGATGCTTCTAATAAATACACAACACACAAACAAACTGAATATGCATGTAAAAGGAATTGAGCTCACATCAAACATGTCTGTTTCAATAAAGCAGTCTCTGAGTCCAGTGTGGGATCTGAGGAGACGGTTTCCAAGGTCCTGAGGGTGCATGTTCAGATCCCCTCCCAGAATCACCAGGTCTGCTCCACAGGACGTGTGGCTAAAGAGGCCATACGGTATGAGTTTCGTAAGGTATGTGACCTCTTTTCTCTAGAACACTCTTACAAAACGCACTTTCTCTTACCGCACAAACTGCAGCAGTTCCCAGGACTGCACTATTCTGTGGGGTAGGTATTCATCTTGAGCCCTGGAGTACTCTGCATGCAACTGAGAGCAAAACAGTATCATTACTAAAGGTGCATCGTCTCCAGTTACTCACAAATAAACCCAGCTGAGCATGAAGAACACACTTCAAAACCTATTAAAGCTAGATCAGACTTTAGAGACAGTGACTTACATGAGTAACATAGACGTGTGCCTTTAACCCAAAAACATCAACAATGACCAATCCAACTGCTTTGCCTCCAAACCAGTCGCCATGGCGCAGCTGAGATGAACACACACACACACACACATATAAAAGATCATGTAATTCTCTGTGCTAGAAAGTTGTTACATGAATCATTGTTCCATCAGTATAAAGAAGCAAAACACATATCAGGTTCCTCTACCAAATCTAGACACATTATGTTCCTTGTGAAAAAGAAGTACACTTTGGCATACTTTTAAAAAGAGTGCTTATTACAGAAACAATATGCGTGTGAACTGAATGTAATGTTTTCGTACACTTGACTATGTTCATTTCAATTAAATGAAAATGCATTATAGTTAAAAATGATATTAAATGCACTTGGTTAAACTTAAGAGTGCTTTTTGACCCACTTAAGTACATCTTTATATGTAATTTCATAATTACTTTTATTGAAATATGCTTAAAGTGTACTGATGAATGTAAGAATTTATGGTAAACTAAAATATAACTAAATATAACTAAAATGTCATTTATATTGAAATTTGTTTGTCATGTATTTAATTAAATATATTTGTAATTACACATTTGTAATGATGGAGTTAAAAATAAGTACATTTAAAATATATTAACTTTAAATGTAATATCAAATAACATTACAGTTAAATTATAATCAAGTACTTTACATGTGCTTTAGTATGTTAGTCAACACACCAAAATAAGTGTACTTCTTTAAAGCATGACAAAAGATTATTAAAACAATGATTTTAAATGTACTTTAAAGTGAAACTTAATTTGATATGATTACAAAGTTCAATTCTTAAAAGTGTACATAAGTGTGTTAAGAAACAATCATGAAAGTGTACTTGCCTTTTATTTCATTAATATTATATTATCTGCAAGTACAGTTTTTTTTAAATATACTGGTTACACTTTATTTTAAGGTGTCATTGACTGTAAAAAAAAAAACGTCCTGTGAATTTACAGGTAATTACTGGCAAAAAAGTTGCCAATACTTTACTGTTAATTTTACAGTTCTTTACCATAATCTACATTGCAGTATGTTGCTGTAAAAATACAATGCACTCAATTAAAACTCGAGTCAACTAATTTCATTTGCAGAAATCATAAACTAATATTTATAACTTTATGAGCGTGTTATTCACTTGAACTTATTTCATTTGAGTCCACTAAAAAAATAAATATCCAAATTAAACAAAATCAAGTCAGCTTAAATCTCTTGCAGATAACTGCTAGCTAAAACAGCATAATGCAATTAGCTAAGAGATTGTTACTGCATCAGCAACTACACAGTTACTGCCTTTAAGTAAAGCAACATGCAGCATAACATCAGTGTCTAATCCAATATCAGAAATGTTTTTGTTTTTTTTAATCAATTTACTTTTATATTACACTGTGATACTACAGCAAAGGATGAAGCAGTGCTGAGCAATCAGTTAAGGATTTTTAAACTCTTCATTTACAAAAAATTTTTGAACTATGGCATCACTTAGATTCACACAGACATTAAGAATCAGTATATGAATCTCATCAACAGTGACAATCAACAAAAACGATAAACAGATCAACTCTGAACATCATAAAACACACTACTAAAAGTCAACACAAAAACAACAGCAAAAATAAAGGCAAACAGTAAGAATTAAAGAAAATAACCAGGCAATTCAGCTGCATAATTTATTCATGCCGCAATGCGTGCTGGGAGTCATGGATGATTTTAGTACTATGCTGGTACCCAGCATGCATTGCGGCATGAAACTTTTAATTGTCACCATTGTTGTGATTCATAGGCCAATTCTTGCCTTCATATTAGTGAACTAATGTAGGGAATAGTGAATGAGGGTATAGGGTGTGATTTGGAACACAGCCTCAGAGTATCGAATTTGAGCGCTGTTAATTCACGGTATATTGCTGTAGGCTACTTTCTCGAAAACGCCACATATTACCCAGAATGCATTGTTTTCTACGGTATATTACTGTTTTAATGGAAAACAGCATGTTACTGTCGAAATTTGGCCGTTTTTTTTACAGCAATTTTTTACAGTGTTGTTACAGTCTGTGTAATTATTTATTTAAGTACTGAGTAATAATTAACTGCATGTACTTAAGAATAGGGTTTGGTTTAAAGTTAGTTGCATGTAATTATGCACAATTTATAATTGTTAGATAGTTATAACTACATGTAACAAGGACACTGTAAAATAAAGTGTTACCAAGTATACTTTTAAGATTTGAAGTACACTACAAGTGCACATTCAATACAATTAAGCACACTTCTTTTTCACAAGGGGTATCAGTAACACTTTATTTTGATGGTTCTTTTGGAACATTCTACTGACTACATGTACATGCAACTACAACTTACTCTAACCCTAACCCCACCAGTCTACTTATACTCTACGTTACTTATAGTCATAAGAATGTCTAAAAGGGAACATTAAAATAAAGTGAAACTGAGGTATCATTTTACGTCTTTACTATAATAAGCTTCAGACACGTTACACAAGTATGTTATAAATAAATTCAAAATTCTGATGTAATGTTTGGCCAAGGCTTTTCTTAGGGTGCTTTCACACTTGGTTCGACTGCATGGTTCAAAACCGAATTTATTTGAATTTGGACAAGCTGACACTAGTTGCCGAAAGCGAGAGCCAGTCTGCATATTTGATTTTGATTTCTTAGAAAAGCGCATAGTGTATGACGGTTACAGACTCCGATTTTTTAGTTTCAGATTACGATTTCATCCAGTTGGAGGATATCAAACTTGTTTGATATTTTGCGCCGATTGTAGAACACATACGCTGCATCCGAATTTGCCTACTTCCATACTATATAGTAGGCGAAAAACAGTATGTGAGCTGAGTAGTACTTCCGAATTGATAGTATTCATAAAAGAAGGTGAAAAGTACCCGGATGGCATACTACTTCTCGCAAGATTCTGAAGTGTGCATCTGATGGACACTTTACTATCCCATGAGGCCACAGGAGAAGATTTATGAATGGAAGTGACGATGATGCTTGTAGATCACATGACAATGACAAAATGGCGGATGTAGTATGTCTAAAATGAATTCATACTACACTTTCATACCAAGTTTCAAACAAAATGTAGTATTTAGATGTACAAAGGCCACAAGCACACACACAGTGATAAGCAAGCAGTAATGTTCAGTCAGCAGCTCACTATCATAAAATTAACCTTGACAGGGTGAACAGAACCCCAACGTGGAGACGTATTACACAACATTAACCAAATAAATAAATAAATAAATGGACATGAAATATTAATTTTGAGTTTTTTTTTTTTTTTAACACAATGAGATAATAATGAAACTAGCACAGCTACAATAAAGAAATCACTACCTGGACAAAAAGTCAATAATAGTTTAGCATTATTACACAAAAATATCTGATGGTAGATTGACCAATCAGAATGAGGTATCCTGAAATAACTTACCATATATGGGTAGCCATTAAGAGAGTACTGGTAGAGCAGAGCGTCCTGGATCCTGTGTTTGGAGAACACAGCCAGACCACTGCCAATGACTCCACTGCAAAAACAACACCTTATCAGATACTAGAACATCCAGCTACAAAATAACATTGTCCTTTAAGTATCTCTTGTCTACACACATTCAGCTGTATATACACCAGCAAGCAGGCAGCTGCATTCATTTTTTGAGTATTAGTAGGGAGACTAATCAAGTCCCTATGATATTACAGTCACTACTGCTCTCATTCTGTTTTTCTGTGCAAGTCTGAGAGTCTAGTTAAGTCTAGTATTGTAGCACTAACTGTAAATACAATAGTACTGCTTCCTAGATAAGTTAGATGATTACAAATTCTGCCAATTCAGCTGTATTGATTGCATGCCTTAAGATCAAAGCTTTTTTTTCTTGTCTCATAATGATAGGGATAAGACAAAGGTCGACTGAAGATACTCAGTACATGATGGAATATTCAATCAGATATCTGAAAATAAGACTTTACATTTTTTAAAGGTGCAGTAAGTGATTTCTGAGAAACACTGATGATATCTGAAATCAACCCAAACAAACACACTTCATTGCTCCGCCCCCAAAATGTACAAACAAGCAATGCAAGAGTGGATGTCTCTTTACCATAGCAGAAGCGAAGCAAAATAAACCTTGGCGAAAAATGGAGCGAAGATGGCGAACGAACGACAAAGAAGAACAAAAAATGAGCATACAGTACACAAGAGTTTATACAAGCAAGAGTTGGTTGTTAGATGCAAGCAGCACACACTCAAAACCAATGCTACTCACGTCTGGAGTAGAAACAACGCAATCTCTGTGTCCGTTTTCAGGCCTTCCTGCTTCGGTCTCTCCAGCACTGGAAAGCTTCTAATATTAACATGGGTCCTAAAGCGCTTGCCTGATCATAAGTGATATTCCTCTTGAGTTTTTCTCTTTTGTAATGTTTCTCAGCCATCTCTCTTTCTACAGTCTTTCTTCAAATCTCCCTCCTGCTCACTCTCTCTCCTCCCCCATCATGAGTGGACACGCCCCCTATTGCTGATTGGCTCACTATCTCTCTCTCCTCCCCCATCATGACTGGACATGCCCCCTACTGCTGATTGGCTCACTATCTCTCTCCTCCCCCATCATGAGTGGACACGCCCTCTACTGCTGATTGGCTCACTCTCTCTCCCTCCTTCCACATCATGAGTGGATACGCCCCCTACTGCTGAATGGCTCACTCTCTCTCCTTCCCCCATCGTGAGTGGACACGCCTTCTACTGCTGATTGGCTCACTCTCTGTCTCCTCCCTCATCATGATTGGACACACCCCCTGCTGTTGACTGGCTCACTCTCACCTCCCCCATCATGAGTGGACACACCCCTACTGCTGATTGGCTCACTCTCTGTCTCCTCCCCCATCATGAGTGGACACACCCCCTACTGTTAATTGGCTCTCTCTCTCCTCCCCCATCATGAGTGGACACACCCCCTACTGTTAATTGGCTCTCTCTCTCCTCCCCCATCATGAGTGGACATGCCCCCTACTGCTGATTGGCTCTCTCTCTCTCTCTCTCTCTCTCCTCTCCCATCCTGAGTGGACACGCCACCCCTACTTGCTGATTGGCTACAAGTGTGTTGTGCTGCTCGGTCCGATCCACTTTCAACAGCATTTCTCAGAAATCACATACTGAATCTTTAAATGGACAGAAATAATACAAAAGTAATAATTTATTCACTTATTCATGTTGTTCAAAAACTGTATGGCACTATCTTTTTTCCATGAAACACAAAAGGAGAACTTTTGAAGAATGTCCAACCTGCTGTTTTCCATACAATGAAAGCAGACAGTGAGAAGGGACAATGTGACACACCAATTTGTTAGTTCATTATTAGCGAATTATAACTTAAATGTTTGCCTGTTCCTGACAGAATGCTATCATGGGCTTGTGTTTTTGTCCACAGAAGAAAGAAAGTCATACAGGCTTGGAACGAAAATTAGGGTGAGTAAATGATGACAGAATTTTTGGCTGAACTGTCCCTTTAAGTGGGGATTTTATTTCCCGCCTTTTGACCAGGATCTTTTTTTTTCCTCTCTGCATTGCTCTGGAATGTGTGAGAGCGTCGAGCCGTTTGATCACCGATCAGAAGGTTTCAAAGTCTCTTTCAAAATCCCAATTGCTTTGAAGTACAAAGCAACATTCAAAGTCCCTCCATGTCACGGTGAGGTGAACTGACCTCTTGAAATAGTGAGTATGAGGATGGGAGGAGGACAGCTTTCCCTTCAGGAAAAGGAAATCTTTTTCACTCCATACCTAGAACAATGTCAAAGATACCTAGATCAGTAAAAATGAAGTTTATGTGTATGTCTAGGTGGCATAGTAAATTTATAAAGACATTTAACAAAAGTTTTTCATATGTGTGTATTGGACTGGAGACTGGAGTAATGATGCTGAAAATTCAGCTTTGATCACAGGAATAAATTACATTTTAAAATACAATCAAGTAGAAAACTGTTATTTTAAATTGAAATAATATTTTACAATATTACAGTTTTGATCAAATTAATGCAGCCTTGGTGAGCACAAGGTTGGACACAGTGTTATTTGTCCCTCAGGCAAAATGAAGTGCTAAAGCCACAAGGGCACTGGGCTGAATCAATCTCTGATGATAAGGGTGTTAAAAGTGCACAGTGCAACCCACTTCCTGTAACAGAGCGATGTCGTGCTGCTCTTTGTCCAGTAACTCCCCGATCATCTCATACCGCTGTGCACAGTGTTGACTGAGGAATCGGATTCCCCTGAAAAACACCAAACCACAGTCACTACAGTCTTGTGATCTACCTCAAACCCACATACAAAACCCCAAAAACATGAACTCTACACACATGCAGTCATTTTCCTACATATATAAACACAGCTGACCGCATCATTCCATCACATGCACGCATTAATAAACTGATGTGTCATCTAAATCAGGGGAAGTATTGAAAACCACATTTTCTGTCTCAGCTGTACAGTCACAATCTGCATTAATGCGTCTTTGCTGAATTTTCGGCTGTTGTTCCGGAACATGGTGCTGACAGTGCTGGCATCAGCACGGCGGGAGGCCCACACTGCACGTCATGTGACTGCTGTCCGCTCATGTGCTTTACCCTTCACAGTAACACCTACCAGGAGATGGCTGGTATATATATATATATATATATGGTCCATTATACAGAATTGGTGCAAACTGCTATCCCACAACCAAAAAACACATTTAAAAAGCATTTAAGTTTTCAAATTTTAGATGCTTACAAAGATCCTTCTATTATCTATTGAATCCCACAATGATATTTAAAATATCAGTAAGCCTAATATATATAAAATCATCATTTATTGGGTACTTTCAATTGGGAGGTGGCTGTCCTGAACCCTAACCCCTAAATTTAAATTTGTGAAAATGATATTGAAATATTTTTTGCAATTTTTTCCACTGTTGTTTTTAAATATATATTTTTGATTTTTTTTTTTAAGTGAAGTTAAAAAATATATTTATTTTATATGTTATTTTTAAATCCTGAAACTTTTTGTAAAAAAAAAAAAATGTGTCCAGCATTTTCATGTCACAACTGACATGTGAATGTTTTAGTCCATTGGCTGAGACTGATTTTAACCACACTTCTACATTTTTGATCAGGAAATATTCCTGTGTCCCTCCCTCTCATAACCTCTCTTTCATAGTATATAGGTACCATCATTTTGAGTTAAATGTGTTCAAAAGTCTGAAAATCTGTGTGTAACTTTAAGGAACGTCACTACCAAACACTTTTTTTTCTGCAATTAAGCAAACTTTTTTGAGTGTTATTCCATAAAAAGTAGTTTTTATGTTTACAACTGTTCAGAACTGTGCTAGCTAACCATGTGCTGATTATCATCTTTGAGCTAGGCTCAAAAGTATCTAAAACTGTCATTACCGAAACATGGTGAAGTTTCGGTTGTGACATCATTGTTTTTGAGTGTTATTCAATAAAATGTAGGTTTTTTTTCTGTGTACAACTGTTCAGAACTGTGCTATCTAACCATGTGCTGATTAGCTTTTTTGTGCTAGGCTCAAAATAATCTAAAATTGTTACTACTGAAACAGTCATGACCGAAACATGTCATTATTGTCTTTTTAGTGACAAAAGGGAACATTTATTTGGGGAAATAATCAAAATTTTAGTACAGTTATGCAAATCATTAGTATTTTAATGTGTTTTAGTATGTGAGGTAAAATTCTGTAATGTTTTATGGTCACTACCAACACATTACTGTCACTGTTGAAAATGTGCAGTCACGACCGAAACATGGGATGTTTTGTCAAAAATAAAGTATATTGAATTATCAACTAAGATGTTATGATAGTGTCTGGTTCAATGTATATTCAAACTAATGAATCCTTAACTTTGAAATCAGTATGATAAACGTTATGCCTTTTACAAAGAAAGATTGGATTCAAAATACAACAAATCTCATAAATTACACTTTAAATATTGTTAAAATTGTAATTGTAATTGATTTACCTCTGAAAAATGTTTTCAAAAATAGCAAAAAATATATTTACAAGGTAGACATAAACAAAATCTTAATAGGTCAATGTAACCATTCTTGTTAAAATATTTATTATTGTGTTTCGGTAGTGACAAATTTGGGGAGAGGAAAAATATAATATAACAAAACTTTCTGAAAATACAATATGAAAATTAACTGCAGAATTACTAAAAATGTGTATCTTGGATATTATACAATTTGCATACATACAAAATTTGTGGGAAAAGACATTTTTTTTCAAGACGTTCCCAACCAATTCTGTAGAATGGTCCATATTATTCTGAGCTAACATAAACTAACAATAAACTTTTATTAACCAATGTTAACAAAGATTAAAACACAGTAAGAAATAGTGTTCATTGTTAGTTCATGTTAGTTAAGGCATTAACTAATGTTAACTAATGGGACATTATTGCAAAGTTTTTTACCGAGAAAAAAAAAAAAAAAAAGTGCATTCAATTTAAAAAATCCATTACTTTTCTTAACTTCTGTGACATTTCAAGGCCTGGAAAAACGCTTGAATAAGAAAAAAAAGAGATTATATTATTTTGCTAAAGCTCAGAAACATCTGTGAATGGATGAAAGACCTAAAAAATCTAATTAAATAAATGTACATCACACTTAAACATGTGCAACAAACTCTTTCAAAAACTCCATTCAAATTCAATATAGAGCACTACAATTTACTTTCCTAGTTAAACAGACTCAGCCTACATCACCAACGACACATTAATGCAGATTGATAAAATATATGACCAAACAAAATGTTTTATTTCGTTAAAGCTCAAATATGAACGAATAATACTCACTTATGTAATAAAATTATTAGATTATCTACTTAAAACCTACGTTTTACACTTAGACGTGTGCAACAACACATAAAATATTAATAAACAAATACATGCATAATTAACTAACTAAATAAATAAATTCACCGAGCTACTTTCCTGACCCATTTAAAAAAGTGAACATTGTTCCGCAGCGCTCATAATATAAACGCGCGCGTCGTTTTGACGCGGGAGCATAATTTGACTCACCAGCAGTTGAGAGAGAAGACGCGCAGTTTGGCGGGCCGCTCTGTTGCCATGGTGCCGCGCAGCTCAGGCTTCATCAGATCCTGCAAGCGCGAGTCATTTGAGTGCGCTTTAAAGCCCAAAGTACTGCACAAACACACACACACACACACACACACACGTATCTGGGGGCGGGGCTTAAACTAATCCACAAAGCAGCCAAACTCAGTGACATTTGAAACCTTATTTAGGTTTATTCATTTATTAAAAGTATTTACAATCAGGTTTTATTTTGATCTATATTATCTAATGGGATATACCTACAATAGCTTCACCAAAAGGGTTTAAGCATACTTTACAGGCTACTCTTTAGTCATGTAAATACCTGCATGGGACTGACACTCAAATCGATGCTCCGCGTGCACTACAGTCGCCGCGCGCTCGATAGCCCCCTTTCTGAGCGCGTGACAGTATTCTCTCATTGACTGGTCGATAATCATCATCGTCCCGTCAAATGACCTCCACTGTATCCAGTGTTTCACCTAACATTACACAGCACAAAGTAGCCCATGCGCATGACATACTGTAAACACCCGCATGCATTGTGGGTAATGTAGTCATATCATGGACGCAACTGGGTAGCCACAAGAGATTACATTATTTACCCTTCAACCACCGAACATTAAATGTATATTTCAGTGATTTTCGTCATTTTGACAGACAGTAAATATTGTACCTGCTTTTGAAACATTCTAGTCAACACTGCTAGTAGAGATTAGAAGTGAAAAGGGAGATAATTTGCCTACATTTAAAGCATCCGTGTGAAAACAAACCTGGAAAGGGATGTGAGGATTTGGGGAGAAAAAAATCGTTATACCGTGTCAAATTAAATTACCATGCTTTAGCTACATTATTATTTTGAACATGAGAACATGAAGGAAATTTTACAGCTCATTCAGTCAAAACTGACGGATAAGGATTATTTATAGCAGCCTTATGATTTCAAATGATTTGTTTCAGTCTTTTTGAGACTTCTTTGAAACAGTAAGTAATCTGAACACAGTAGGCTTGTCAGGAACAAGAAAGGTAGTGAGTTTACGGGCCCTATTTTAATGATCTAAGTGCATGGTCTGAAGCGCAGGTACACTTAGAGCATGTCCGAATCTACTTTTGCTAGCTTAATAATGGAAAAATTGGTCAGCACACCAGGAACATGGTCCAAAAGGGTTGTACCTAGTCTTTTAATGAATCATGCGTGTGTTTTGGTCGTAATGTGCAATGAATCAATCAGAGTATCATCTTCATTCCCTTTAAAATGGGAATGGCTGATTTGCCATTTACATGGCAGAATTTGCAAGTGGAAAGACTGAACGCTTCCAGAGAGGAATCCTTTCATTTGTAATATTTAAAAATGTCTGTATGCTGCTGCATGTCCCTGTGTGTGTAATATTCCTAACGCGGCCTTTAAATAACAAAAAAGAAAAATAAATATTGCGCCATTGACTTTAGACAAGGTTTTTGTTGGTCAGTGGCACATTCGTTTTCAGTTGTCTCAAAATAGCAACACGCCAACAATGCGCCTGAACACACCTCATTTTTAGACCGGCATGCCCATGGGCGAACAGATGGGTGCAAGTGCATTTGCTATTTAAACAATGTGGCGCTGGACGTGAAAATTATAACTGTGTCAGGCTGAAACTAGCAAAAAACACGCCGCATTGCGCCGGGTGTATAATAGGGCCCCTATGGGTCATTCTGTGTCAGATCAACCACATATTTGGAAACTTCCCTGGCTCATTTTTTTTTTTTATTCAAAACTTTCTTTCTTTTTTTTTTTTTTTTTTTTTGTTGAAGGACCAATAGACCAATAAATAGTGATGAAAGCCAAAATATTAAATGTAATGGATGTATATTTACTGAGTAATGCACTATAGGATTACTTTTTGTTGAGTATTATATTTATACATCAGCCTTTTACGGCATATATATGCAATTCATTCCAAATCAATGATAATTGAGAGATGGACAAATAAATGTTCCCCCAAAGGCCTGCTGTGTCATATTTGACATTTACATTAACACAAATAAATGTAAAAACAACTTTTCATTTTTACCTTTCAAAAATGGTGTATGAATAATCAAGTAAACACAAGTTGCTTCAGTACAGTTAATGTTTATCTTGCATTTACTTTATAAAAATCATTAAAGATTTCTGAGCAAAAAAATACATTATTTGATTATGTAAGTATGAACTATATCAATCATAGTACAGAAGGCATGAAGTAGATTGTTTACAACAGGTTTTCAACAAGTTTTGGTCATATTGTGCGTATTAAATATGATAAAGTAGGCTAATATATTCATAAATAGGCATTATACTAATTGTTCAACAGAATTTTAAAAAGAATGTTTAGTTTAAGTTATGACAGAATAAATGTTTAAAAAAAATCTGGCTATAATGTTGTAATACGCATTGCCAAACAAGCATTCTTTTTTTCAATGAATTTATACCCCCAAACTGGCGACGTATCCTGGGAGATACAAACATTTACAGACAGATTATGAAAAATGTAAAAATTAAATTCATAAAATTTCAACACAAACGTAACAAGCTAACACTTAACAACTATTTAAACATGTAAGTCCCCTCCAAATGTTGTAAATATGTGAAATATATAAAGGGAAGTAGATTTCCCACAACATGGTCGTGTTGCCCGTGAGCTAAACAAAGAATATATGAACAGTCACCAGATCTAAATATTCACAACAAACACCCTTTCAACATGAAACCAAGAAATGAGACCTACACTTTTACTACCTCTCCCCACAGCCTCTTAAATGGTTGTATCCCCCCAGAATACGCCACCCATTTTAGGTATTGAGGTTGATTCAGTGATTTAAATAATACAAAAAATAATTTTTACTTGAATAAAACCAAGTTTAAATGTTAGAATTTTTTTTTTCTCCCAATGTTCTTTAATATCATTAATACATGCAGTTAAATGTGACCTCATTAAGAGTAGTGTAATTATATAACAGTATTAATTATCCTAATGATATCCTTACATTATAGTGTAAAATGTGCTTTTGTTGGATTTAATGTATAACAACAACAATAGCAACTTGGAGATTTTAACTTCCAGGGCTCCAATGTCACTTTAATGGGAAAATACATGAAACATTGTAGACGTTACAACCCTTATTTAATATTAATCAGAACAAAAATGATATTGGAACAAAGCAAAAAAAAAAAAAAAAAAAGATAAAAAAAAAAGGAATAGACATAAAAACCTTTCCTGTAACATTCTTAAAATATACATAAAACAATTTGTAGAATTTCTAAATTAATTTCTATTTTTCTCTTTCTCACACACACACACACACACACACACACACACACACACACACACATATATGCAGCCAAGTACACAGAAACACACACTCTCACACAAAAGTATGATTTTTCTTTTAAAATGTCGTTTTAAAAAGTCCTGAAGCACATAATAAGGCAAGACTGGGTTTTGTGGCAGATGCTGTTCACATTTGATTCTTTGGTTAAGATATTACAGATTAGTCTTCAATGTACAACTAAATAAACAGTCCTCTTTATGCAACATGTGCTCTTCATAATGCATTGAACAAATGTATATAAATGTACCAAAATATGATGCCATAAATAATCAGATGATTGTTACTGATTACGTCTGACACAGTGTCAAGGCGCTCGTCTTTAAAATCATATGTACTATAACCACTGAAGGCGATTGTGGGTTTAAAAAAGAATCGATAATCCATCGTCACCAAGATGGATGCCATGTGTGGATCATAAACAATAAAAAGAGTAATGAATCCACAGACTGTATATACTAACTTTCCAAACCTAGAGTGTTTCTACATTAATGAAAGAACCTGAGAACGCATGGATTGGAATAGCCCGGATCTTATTGCACATTTTGATATGGAATTAAAGGTTAATTTCACTTTGTGCTGTTCAAAATCCTCTTTTGACCAATGACATGCCTTTTCACACTCAAAAAACTGAAATATTACAATTTTACATTAAAATACAATGTTTTTGTTAGGAAATTACTCAAGCACCCAGTTAAGTGTAATTGCTTTGGCGATTATGTAATTAGCATAAAGTTCTTAGATTCAAAACAATGAGAAATTAAAAACAAATGTTACATGCTGAGATTTGTGTTGTCTCGCTGTAACCCCATTATAAAATAACGAATTTGCCCTCTTTTGTTTTGGACTATGTAACCTGAACTTTCCTGCTTACTCGCCAGTATGGCGAAAGTAGACACAAAAGTGATAAGGCACTCAAAATGAGGGCAATCGAGTAAAACCATGCATATGTACTGTCTTTCACAATAATCATTATGGCTAAATGGTTTTATATGGAAGCTTGTTTCCACCAGGGGAGAAAAAGTAATCGCGACTTCTCACAATTCTATCTCACAATTCTGATTTTTTTCTCACAAGTGTGTCTATATTTCACAATACTGACTTTTTTTTTTTCTTCACAATTCTAATTTTTTCTTGCAATTGTGAGTTTATATGCTGCAATTCAGATTTTTCTTACAAATGTGAGTTTATATCTCACAATTCAGACTTTTCCACTTTTCTTGCAATTGCGAATTTATATTGCGCAATTCTGATTTTTTTTCTTGCAATTTTGTTATATCTCAAAATTCTAACTTTTTTCTCGCAATTGCAAGTTTATATTTTGCATGTCAGACTTTCGCACAGATGCAAGTTTATCTCTCACAATTCAGACTTTTCCACTTTTTTTCTCGCAATTGCAAGTTATCACAATTCTGACTTCTTTTCTCGCAGTTGTGAATTTATATTCCGCAATTCAGACTTTTTCCTCACAAAATTGAGTCTATATCTCACAATTGTTACTTTTTCTCGCAATCATGTTTTGATCACAATTTTTTTTTTCATAATTGTGAGTTATCACAATTCTAATTTTTTTCTCACGATTTTAAGTTTATATCTCACAATTCAGATTTTTCCACTTTTTTTCTCGTAATTGTGAGTTTTTAATCACAATTCTGAATTGTAGGATATAAACTCACAATTGGGAGGAAACATTTTTTTTTTATTCCGTGGCAGAAACAAGCTTCCACTTTTTAAACCAAAAATTTGCAGTAAAAATACTCCAAACGCACTTTGCATATCCATGTAACACCAGGAGGTAGAAATAACTCACACATTTGCACTTTCCAAAACAGAAAAATCAAGCCAAATCGAGAGCAAAACTTGCAAAAGTGTGTGACATTCATGTAACTTGCACTATCCATCACAACAAACATTCAGTGTCTATTCCTATACAAAACGGTTTTATTTACAAGACTTTCGCATCCTTCTGAGCACAATCTATACCTTGATCAAAGGTCAGAGGTAGCAGGCTTCTGTGTCTGAACCAAAGATTGTGACAAAAGGACAGGCAGAACAAACATATGCTATCACAAAGTTCCTGATTAGAGAAAGACTTGTATCAACCAGCATTCCTTTCCTATTCAATACGATCGCTTTTAAAAAGACCTTTGTGCCTTCAGAGTCTAGTACCATAAACATGACAAGGGTCATAATCAGAATTAACCCACCACAGATTTTCAAGACCTCTCCTCTCACAAAACAGTAAGCAAGAAATAGAATTATCCCTGAAAGTACATTTCCTTTCCTTTTAAGGAACACAACTAAATATACAACACAACCTAGTGCAGAGGATCCCGGTTTGTGTTTTGTCCATGATTGTTTCAGGTTTGTCTAATTTCTTTTCCTCTTTTTGTTTGTACGCATTCGATGACCAGCGTCTGGAGGTGTTTGGGCAGAGCGGTCATTCAGTCCTTGACGAGTCTGTAAACGTGATACTGTGCTCCGTGGTCACTTGTAGACACCTCAAACACAAACGCAATGCAAAGCAAAGTCTCTTGTGTGTCTCTGTTTGTGACAACCTGGGGAGGAGAAAAACATTTTAGGGAAAAGTGTAATAGAAAACTATACAGTCAGACTAACTCTAATGAAAGCATGATATACGCTTGGAAATACATTTTATTTTTAATATATTACAACCATAATGATGACTTTCATGACTTTCAGAAATATATCTCTGATTGTGTTAGTCTGAAAGAAGATAGTCATATACACCTAGGATGGCCTTGAAGGTGAGTAAATCATAGGATAATTTTCATTTTTGGGTGAATCCTACTTAGGGTTATGTATGTAACTCCAGTTCCCTGAGGAGGGAATGAGATGCTGCGTCAGTTGCTAACACTATGGGGACGTGTCCCGTGCGACCCGGTGTCTAAAAAGCACATGTGAAATCTATTGGCCAACAGCAGACTGACGATGTCACACGGAGCCCCTAAGCGTATAAAAGGGTGCCTGCATTACAGGTCATCAGATTTGACACGCAGACATACCAGAAGCATGGCAATGTGATGCAGCATTTCGTTCCCTACTCAGGGAACTGGGGTTACATACAGAACCCTAAAGCCGTGTTTACACTGTCAGTCCAAATCTTATTATCTAAATTACTGACTGTCCACACTGTGTATTGCAACTGTTCAGATCTGATTTGTGTGTGCCCTGGTGCTCTTTCATTTTCTGGAATATCTGCATTGGTTTCTATGGCAATGATGTGGCATTGTAGCCATATGCCAAAAACAACAACAGCAACATGGAGGGGTTTGCAATACAGATGTTGTCTTTTTTACAACATGACAATATGTAGCCACCACGCTGGACTACTACATCTTCTGAGGCAGCAGCAAAAACATAGGAGGCTGGTATGAGCAGCTTTATTCCATGCTGTCGTCTCCACCGGCCTCAAAACAGGTCTCCATTATATTGTAATTTTCTGCTCGACTGGCACTTAAATCAACCACCTTGTTAACTTTCAGCACGTTTCCATATAATGTCTGATATGTTTACATTTTACGTGGCATGAGAAAGTGACAGAAACCCTGAGAAATCCGATTAGAGATGTCGGACTGAAATGGATTCGCATTTCATGTGAATTTTTGCTGTTCACACTTGTTAAATATGATAGGATTCCAATCAGATTTGGACTGACAGTTTGAACCAGGCTTAAGATGTTCCCTTTCAAGGGTATTCGACACTGTGAGTTGCTGATGCTACGGGATGTTAATACCCACTACACTATGCTGACCAATGCCTTCCTGTGTGCTGTGAAGGTCAGCAAGCCCAATCTTCTCAGGCTAAAGCACTGAAGGACTCGATGGGCCTCGACCTAGAGTAACCTAAATGCGTCAGCAACCAAATAGGACACATCCTGTGACACCACAGCCTTGTTCCCTACAAGGCTCAATGTTATAGGTGCAAGGAAAAACCTGAATCTTCCATGCTCAACCATTTCTGAGACAGGGACTGTTGCATTAGACCAGTCTGAGCCACAGCTACTGGACAGTCCAGAGCCACTAAGAGCAGAGCTAACAGGGGGGACTATAGACATGGCCTCAGCTAAGTTCATAACACTACATCAAGCAGCCAAACCAGACAATAGATGAAATATGGAGTCGCTCACAGCAACTCTACATCCTACCAGACCTGAACACAAGTCTAAGGGAGCAGGGTACTGAAGGGAGCATGTGAAGGAAGAGTTCCTCGGCTTCCAAAAAAACCAGACTAATGAGCTGGAGAGGCAACAGAGAATGGGTCGCTAACTGTTGTAAAAGCCATTCCACAAAGCCTAGCTCCGACCTTCGAGTAGCCTGGGGATGGGGATCAACCAAATCACAAGGAGCACAATCCTGCTTCAATACCTACCCAATATGATTATTTGGGGAGGATGACAAGTGAGAGAGTGGAAGTCTCAGCTGTCAAGCTCTACTAATCTAAAGGGCAACCTAACCAAATGGAGCATATAATTGAGTATCCTGTCCTTAAGGGCTACAAGAAGCCTCAGGAGAGAGCAGTGCTCTCTCAACTGTCACTCTCAATTCTCCTGAAGGAGAAATAGCAATAAGGAGAAATAGTACATTCAGGAGATCTGGAGAAAGAGCATTAAGAGTGCAGCACCTACGGCAGCTCTACACCTTCATGCTTTCCATCGCTGATCATCAAAGAAGCGTGTCGACAAAGCTAGTACCTCCATCAGCTGGAGGGAGCCACAGAGAACGAGGGATGCCCAAGCCGATAACAACCACTTCTTTCTTTGCAGTTCCCTATTACTGAATAAAAGTGAACGGGTCGCATCATCTCATCATGACCAACAGCTTCAGCGGCCCTCAGCAGACCTTACATCAGAGGAGCATGCTGAACAACAGCACTACTCTGGACTAGAGGTCTTCTCAGGTCCTAAAATCTGTACCCAACCCGAATCGACCGGAGTCACTTCTTACCCGAACCCGACATGCATAAATTATTTTTTAAAAAGAAAAACCTGACAGACCCGATAAAAACAGACGGCATTTATTTTTTAACCTGACTGGACCCGAACATAAATGGCATTGACGTGTCCACAGCCTGCAGCCCAGTCAATGGATGATCCTGATGGATCTCATAGCTATAAGATGGATTTCTGTGTGTGAAGTTAAAAATGTTTGTTCATTTTCTATGTGCGTTTCTCAAAAATGCACTTGACATGAACATGCAAGTAAGTGCTGAAAGGTCAATCACTCATCAATGTAACCTCATTACGTCCTATAACTTTTGGTGTAATGTTATTTACCTGACAATAAGATGATTAAAGTGAAATTGAGCAAAAATGTAGAGCAACTTACAAAAAGTTAGATAACGTTGTCATAGAATTTTTTTAAATAGTAAAATTTTGCTAAATGCCCAACATAGTTTAAAAGAATCCGGGTCTTCTTGGGTTCATTCGGAAAAAGCATATTTATTTTAAATTACCCGAGACCCGAGGCCACTAATACAGAACCCAGCCCATGTCCGGGACCTTGGGTTTTCGGATCCAAGTGGACCTGTGAAGACCTCTATTCTGGACCAGATAAGAATGAGGATCACCTCATCTCATCGTGACTTTAAACTCTCACTTAACATTAGTCCATTCTCTGGACCTAAGCCCCAGAGGAGCATGCTGACAACAGCATTGCTCTGGACCAGATAAGATAGCGGATTGCATTATCTCATCATGACTTCACACTCTTACTCTGTGCCTAAGCCCTTACAAAAGCAGGATGTAAGCATTAAGCAGGGTCCTCCTAGAGAAGGGAGCAGACATAATCTGTGTCTGCCCTAATCTCCATGCCCAGAAACCTAAAGAAGGCGAGGATGATCCACTTCTTTAACTACTTCATTGGAAAACTCCTGCAGGTCAATAAAGGCAGACCCCAACATCAGAGTAAGCTGGAAGGGGAGAAAGCCTAGAGCAAGAGAGAAATATGTTTCCTCCCTCTCTGGCAAATATTACTTCTACAACCCTCACAAACCCCCAGAGAGGGATAAATCTCCTGAAAGCTGCTGACTGAGACTTTTCCTCCGTAACTTCTCTACGACCGCATCACCGGCAGTCTGGAGAGGCCAGAGTGTGAGATCAGAGCATCAAGAAGAAAGGTTTTCTTTTTTTCCTTGTTACAACTCCAGATGTCGTCTAACTTGTGTATTAAACCTCTAATACAACTAACGAAACAAAACAAAGGTAATGAAATAAAAGATCTTCAGCGTTTCACATGCCCTACCTAGCTACACTAACTACCCGAACACAAAACATAAAGGGGGTTGGCCCTCACTCCTAACCTTGTGTATCTAATACAAAAAGAAAACTCTACGTGCTGCACAATATATATCGCATGACGTCTTACCTGTCCACTGAATGGCCGATGCACTGGCCGTGGTAATGCAGAGGAGGCGGATTCCTTTTTTTTAACATAACGCCTCAACCCTACCCACCTGCGATCCCACAATCAAAGCCACCGTGTAACTTCAGCAGACACGGGGCCTGGACCGTGAGGTGCAGACACTTGACTCTCATCCCTCAGGAAAAGAGTCAGAGATCCCTCACCACGTCATCCCTCAAGAGAGAGAATCAAGCAAGAACAGAGCTTTACACTGCAAATGCATTGCTGAGACCATCCAACTCCCTCGAAAGCCAAATGTGCTCCAATCAGACACATTACATTTTTGTTGCTTGTTTTTGTCTTACCCTGATTCACTACGGTAAGCCCGTTATAAGTGTTTATATTTTAGATCGAGTGGAATGGGAGTGGCATAGGTTAGTTGTCACAATAAGCGAGAAAGGTTGACATGGAGCAGCTAAATCTCCAACCTCCTGGGAATCACCTGTTTTAAACAAACGCCGGACAGAGGTGAGTCTGCTGGCAAAAAGAGAACGTGACAGAGATCGTAATAAAACAAGAATCAACATTGGCTTGGGGTAAAGCTACAGTAACGTCTTCAGTTAGTCAGCTTAGGATCCTTTCCATCTAAACTGCTTTTATCTCTCAAGCCATAGTGAATGTTTTATGAGCAGTAGGATAATCATAATCATCCGCACAGTCGCACAGAGCCGAAGCACAACCAAAACAATGTTCGTCTACAAAATGCATGCTGTTTTGTTTTTTAACCACTAGAGGGACAAAACTGTACCTTTAAATTCTTTTTAAAATGTTTTCACATTTGCTTACCTGCAGTATAGTGAAGTTCTCCAGGACACTGTTCATCATATATTTCTCTGGCAGGTGCTTGAGTTTATGGATGAAATTGATCATGTATTCACACATGGGTGAGCGATGGATCCGATAAACGTACCTCCCGCCCTCAACACGAGCATACTCTGTCTAGGGGTCAAAGAGTCAAACTATAGCTGCTGATTTTTCTTTGAAACCACTTTTGTCAGTACTGAACATCTACAGTATATGACAAAAACCACGGCTGCCTAATTATGCATAAATGGTGAACTCACCTCAACTTTCTCTACCACCTGCTTCCCAAAAGAACAGACTTTAGTGGACACAGTGATGGTCATGTTTTCAGCGCTGCTGTACTGACTGCTGACCCCATAGAATGAGCCAGCGCCATCCTGAACATTACTACTGTTCAGATCAGCCTGAAACAGATTACATAAAAATCAGTTATCTTATTATCTCAGCTATATAAAGAGATGAATGTATGACATAGACCAGCTGCATGTCATTTACAAGTGACCCTAAAGACCTTGACTAGCAACAGTAGTTTAGGTTTGTTTGATTGTTTTTGGAACTAAATTCTGCAGGATATAAATTCTACTGATATAAACTTACTGATATATGGGTTAATATTTAAAATTATAAGGTACAAACGCATAACATACTGTACACTTTTCAGTATTTTCAATATTGTACATCTGAAAGTACAGATTAACAGAAAATCTCACCCAGAACTTGACCAGAAAGAAGGCGTTCTGAGGGCCTTTCTCATACAGCTCCTTCAACCCTCCCTTCTTCTCTGGAAACTTGTCGTAGATCTGACGGATGTCCACGGCCTCCAGGAGAGGGTCTGTGTACGAGGGGTTTGTCTGGGCGATGTGGACAAACAGGTGCTTGCTGTACTGTGGATTAACAGGGGAAGAAGTAACATTTAATGTGCTTTGAAACAAACGCATGGAACATCGCCATTCCTGAAACACATTATGTATGTTTTAGTCTTGTAAGGGCTGGTTCACACAGAATGCGTTTTTGTTGTTAGATGCAGGGCAGTGGAATGGAAAAAAGCACAAGGTCTAAGGTCTATTTTTTAAGAGTTGAACTTCTTTTAACTGGAGTGGTGCGTTTTTTAGAACATCGTGTCATGCACGAGATGCTGTTAAAGACATCCGTCTAGCACGTTTTCATTGAAAAACAATGGAAAAGCAGTGCAGTGGAATGAAAAATCACATTCTGTGTGAACGGCCCCTAACAGTGTTATTGAAAATTATTGAAATTAAATAAAATATAAATATTAGATGAAAAACTTAAACTTAAAAAAAAACTTAACCCTTATGTTGTATTTGGGTCATTTTGACCCGGAGAGGATTTTCCCATACCCGAAAATGCTAGTTAATGTTATTGCATTGGACTAAAATTCACTGACTTTACTCACCCAGTGTCTAACAACTTTCCTTTTTTTTTTTTTATGTATACTTTTTGTAATTTTTAACACTTGTGATGTTCCCAGACAAAAATGACCGGCCTACAAAAATTGCTCATAAATCTCTCATTATGCTACATCATCACCAAATATTGGATTCGATCTTTTCGTCAACTTGTTTTCTTTCGATTAGGACAGGTTTTACATTTCTTTTTAGAACTGATCGATCATAGGCCTTATTTATCTGAGCTTACATGCCTCCGTTTTTGAGTGAAAAAAAAAAAAAAAAAAATGATTTGTGGATAATTTATTAAATAAAATATGAAAGAAATTGCACTGTTTATCACACTAGTGTGTTTTAACGTGAAGGAAATTTGTTTTGAAATGCTTTTATTTTGTACAAAATGGCACAAAGTCTCACAAAATGTTCTCAAAAATGACCGGCCTACAAAAATAATAGCTTATAAATCTCTTATGCTATTTTATCACCAAATATTGAATTAAATCTTTTTGCCAACTTGTTTTCTTTAAATTAGGACAGGTTTTGTATTTATTTTTTAAACTGATTGATCATAAAAAAAAAAAATAATAATAAAAAATAAAACAAAAATTGACAAAAGCACAAAAATATACTAAAAAAAAAACTTTAAGTTTAAGTATATATATATATATATATATATATATATATATATATATATATATATATATATATATGAATAAATACTATAATGGTACACTGTAAAAAATGATTGTAATTTACTATAAGTTCCCTGACTATATACGGAGAAAAACTGCAATAGATCTTCAACCTTAAATTTTGTGTAATTCTACAGTAAAATACTGTTAAATAAAGCAATCTGCCCCAAGAAGCCACAGTTTACAGTGAATTTATAACAGCTAAGGGGCGGTGTTAAAACCCCCTTAGCTGTTATAAATTCACTGTAAACCACAGCTTCATGGGGCTTGTTGCTTTTATAAAACGGTTATTCTATATATATACAAATATTAAAGCAAATATATGTATATATTGATGCAACTTTCATGAAGTAAAATCACTAAAAGCCTTCCTTCCGCTGGAAAAAAAATAGTTGCTGACCGTGAACAGCAACAGAATGCATCATCTCATGAAGATGAACTACAAACAGACTAGGAAAAGTCAGATGGTGGCAAAGACTGTTTGAGGGAGTCAATCAGTAGCGAAGACTTTTATTTTCAAAGGACTGATACTGTTGTGAACACTAGCACCGTCAGTGTCAGGGCACAGAAAACCTCTTAACCGTTAAAAGGACAAGATATCGTCAAATTATCTTATATAATTTACAGTGAAAAGCTTCCCAGAGTTTCCTTATGCGACACTTCACATTTTATGGTTTTTAATTTTAATAATTATGTTCCCTTTGGAAGTTTCGCTGTCTTGGTATTGACGCTATATGGGAATGGCATCAGCATGACCGGTGTCTCTAATATTCTCTGCAAAACGCTCACTCACAGTGTCAGGGTCTCTCTGGACCTCCATGAAGGCAGAGTACTCCAGCATGCGGAGTTTACCGGAGGCGATGGTCCGGTCCTGCCACACAGGCATGGCAGTGGTGGTCGGGGGGAGGGGGGTGGGCAACTGCTCGTAACCTATTGAGAAACATGCTGGTTTAGGCCGCGGGGTCAGTCTGAGTTCAGATATAATCCCAGCACTGCTCTTACTCGATATGGGCGTAGGCAGTGGAGGCTGAAGGCTTGAGTACGGACTCGGTGCAAAGGGCTTGATGCTAGAAAAACACAGAGAAAGATCAGCAGGTTCTCACAACAATGCTGTGATTAGATGAGATGGCAGTCTCATAGAAATACTCACTCCTGAGAAGGTCCAGGCTGTCCTGGGATGGGGCCGGGCCAAAACTACACAACAAAACAGAAAAATGGAAGTTTGTGGGTTAAGTTAGAGAATCGAGGGTGACTGACTGGTGCCTGGATTCTGAACTAACCCTGGCTGGAGGAGGGTAGGGGTGCTGAGGAAGAGGAGGCAACTGACTCTTCATCACACTGGCAGAAACGATCTGAGCGGAGGACAGAGCGGCCATGTTCTGCAGGGCTTTGTCTTTGGAAGCCTGATCCTGAGAAATATGCAACAAAGGCTCATTAGGAGCAGTTTACTGGGAAAAGGATTGAAAGAAACTTCATAATACCACTTCTAAGATGCATTTTACAATTGGAATTTCTTTAATAGTAATAAATTATTCTCAGACACAGACACAAATATTACTAAAATTATTACTCTGTCTATTATATTATATTATAGCATTCTAAACTATGACATATCTAGTAAATAATGTCTAACTAATCTGCATTCTATAACATAGTATTATGGTTCTTAATGAAAGTTCAAGAAATTTATTTGAAGACATTTTCAAGTTACAAAATGTATAATAATAATAATAATAATAATAATGTGTATAGCTTACTTAGTATATGACAATATGCAATCTTTAGTAAAAACAGACTTCAAGCATATGTAAACTACCACTCAAAAGTTTGGGGCCAGTAAGGTTTTTTTTTTTTTTTTTTAGGAAATTAATACTTTTATTCAGCCAGGATACATTAAATTGATCAAAAGTGAAAGTGAAGACTTTTATAATGTTGCAAAAGATTTCTATTTCAAATAAATGTTGTTCTTTTGGACTTTATATTATCAAATAATCCCGAAAAAAAATGGATCATGTTTCCACAAAAATATTAAGCAGCACAACTGTTTTCAACACTGATAATAATAATAATAATAATAAATATCTCAAGCAGCAAATCATCATTAGAATGATTTCTAAAGGATCATGTGACACTGAAGACTGGAATAATGATGCTGAAAATTCAGCTTTGATCACAGGAATAAATTACATTTTAAAATATATTACAATTTTTTTTTTAATTGTAATAATATTTCACAATATTACTGTTTTTACTGTATTGGACTAAATAATGCAGCCTTGGTGAGCAAAAGAGACTTCTTTCAAAAATAAAAATATAAAAAATCTCCCCAACCTTAAACCTTTGAATTGTAATTTTAGTGCAATATATACAGAACATACTAAATGGTTTAGACAAACATGCAAAAATCATGCATGTTCAGCGTGTGATGCATGATATTGCGCTTGCATTTGAATCCAGCCACCAAAACAAAATTCATTATTACATACACAAAGCATCTGAACAGCTTAAACATTCAGTCAAAAAAAAAGAAGACAAAGAAATAGACAGAATGAAGGAGACAGAAATCTGTCCCAAAAGTGATAAATAAACCAGATAGTGTTTTTACATCATCAAAAATGCAATGAAAACCATAAAACAGCACCTCCCCCCATTTTCTTTTAAATATCTTTAAAGGGTTAGTTCACCCAAAAATGAAAATTCTGTCATTAATTACTCATCCTCGTTCCACTCCCGTAAGACTTTTGTTAATCTTCAGAAATAGATATTTTTGATAAAATCTGATGGCTTAGTAAGGCCTACATTGCCAGAAAGATAATTAACACTTTCAATGCCCAGAAAGCTTCTAAAGACATATTTAAAACAGTTCATGTGACTACAGTGGTTCAACCTTAATGTTATGAAGCAACGAGAATATTTTTGTGGTGATTTCAAAACACTGCTTCACTGCTTCAACCTTATGTTTTGAATCAGTGGTTCGGAGCGCGCATTAAACTGCCAAAGTCACATGATTTCAGTAAACGAGGCTTTATTACGTCATAAGTGTTTTGAACTTGGGGGTGTGACTTTGGCAGTTTGATACACGCTCTGAACCACTGATTCGAAACAAAAGTATCGTAAAGCTTCGAAGGTCTAACTGGTGTGGAACAACATTAGGGTGAGTAATTAATGACAGAATTTTCATTTTTGGGTGAACTAACCCTTTAAGAGTTAAGTCCATGTCTGAGTTTTATACACATTTTTACATAGAAGAGACTAACAAAAAAGATTATTGATATAATAAAACCTCACAAGTAATGACAGAATAAAACATGAGTTTTCAGCAATAAAAAACAAATATTTAAGCCAAAAATGAAATTGAAAACAGCAATAGTGGTTGCTAAATTCATCCAAACTGTGAGACGGGCGACATTAGCAGCCAAAGCACTGAACTGCACAAACTGAAGCTCAAATCAGTGAAAGCTGAGCGTCTGCAGGTGATAAAGCTCTGCAGGCAAAGCAGACTACAAAACATTTCACTTACCAAGTTCATGGCCTAAAATTGAAAGGAAGAGAAACTGTTAAAAATCGCTGCTGAGACAAATAGATCAGATGACACACTGATCAAATGACTCAGGTATGCCGAGAGGCCTGTGCTTTCTCTTCTGACACTGTATGTTCAGATACCGCAGAATAGTGCTCTTCAACTATTCATTGCCCTTTTCACCCACTGTTGGAACAAAGTGACTTCCTTAAAGAGCAATCACAGTTCTCCATTTCACATCTTTAAGGAGGTCATGTGTTTACTTCCTATCTTGATTTTTTACCATGCAAAAAATCTGAATATGCTTGTGTATATTATATATATATATATATATATATATATATATATATATATTCATTTATACAACAGTTCTTTCTAATTCTCGAATCTGATTGGCTGAGAGCCATGCAATATTCCCCCAGTATCAGCACTGGAACCATTTCACAGTTTGTATCAGTCCACTTGCAGCAACTGTAATGGCAGTCGAGCAAATCTACCATATTTTTTATAAACACTACAGTTGTTATGTCACGAAATTTAGTTTTAACAGCTTTTTAGGTGAGAATATAGTTATTTAGACCTTAAATATGTGACTCATATATAAACATAGCGCCAATTTTATAATTTGTTTTGACGCTTTCACATATGTGAGCTCCAGGCCGTCAGCAGCCATTCAGTGCTTATGTACCCGCAGAGAACAGCTTCATCTCGGCCAGTCCTTCGGGTATTTGCTGCTGGTTCTTATGTAGATAGTGGTTAAGGGGAAAAGTAAGTTTCATAACTTTATTTAGGCTATATTTAAATTATTTACTAGAGCACTGCTTTTGTATGTTTGACTTAATTGTTTGCTTGTATTTTTTATTTATTTGATTGCGTTTATTGTTTACTTGTGTTTAGGTGCAGCGTGTACATTTTAGTGGTATCTAGCAGTGAGGTTGCAAATTGCAACCAACGGCTCAGTCCACTGCTCACATAGAGAAGCTATGGTGGCCGACACAGGACAAAGATGTCGTCGTCTGAGACAGCAGAGAGTAGCCAGTCAAGCAATGAGGTTTCTTCTTCTAACAAAGGGTCTCTGCTTCTAATAAACCAGACGACAACTACTACTTCTTCTTCTTGTTCTTCTTCTTCTTCGTGCGCTTTCAACGTAGTGCAAGATGCCTCTAAAAACACCAATGAAGAAAAAGAACAACAACATACTGACGAAACATGCTCTGTAGAGCAGTTTGTCCATTTAGGGCTACTGTAGATACATGTTGGCGCAAAATGTCGACTTAACATGTAAGGCGACCCGCGGTGTATGAGATAGAAATGACTCATTCTAAGGTAATAAAAACATAATGGTTCATGAGATTTGAATCTGTGGTGGAAGGAAGTAGTTCCTCACAAAAGAGGGTTTTTAAAGACACTCTGTTGTTATTTCTTATTTATTTACACACTCATGCCGTCAAACTGTTGTATAAATGCAATATCACACTCGTAGCCATGCGGCTGATATGCATATGGCTGTATATCAGCATGCTGAGATGACCTACATCACTCGAATCACAGCTGTGCGGATATACAGCCATTTTGCATGGCTACGAGTGTGATATTGCTCACTTATCAAATAAGGATGTTAAAAGAACAATGTTGAATAAAACAATAACTACTGTACATTATGAAAAGTGTCAACAAAAAGGATTTCTGCTGAAAAAATGTTTTGGACATTATAGAATGGATAGATAAATTAATGAATGAATGAATAATAAAGTATTTCTGCTGGAAATTACATTGAACAATAAATCAATCAATCAATCAATCAATCAATAAAGGTGTTGGTGGGGTGAAACAAAGCAAAACTAAACAAGACAACAACCAGCCTAAGGTGGTTTGCTGGTCTATGCTGATTTAGTTTTTTGGTTGATTTTTAGTCTTTTTTTTTTTTTTTTTTTTAAAGAAAATTGACTTACAAATGAGAATTATACAAGCAGAAGCGATTAATCAAAACAAAACAAGTAGTGCTACTACACCAAATTTAAATTGGGATAGTACAATGTTTCAATAAATGTAAGCCCTGAAACCGAGTATACATTTAAATCACAGACAAAAAGTAGAGATGAGTAGAGGTTTGGGTTATGGAGGTCAAGATATGTTAGAGTGGTAGCAAAAAATAAAAAATAAATTCTTGGTTCAATCAGGCATTACCTGCATAGCAGCACGTCCTGATTTTGCCAAGTTAGACGCGATCCTGGGTCAACATATTTTGTTGATTCTGGATCAACATTCCTGTCAGAAAATTTAGTCCTAAGCCCATCCCTCCCCCTAAACCTAACCCTGCCCATAAATAATCCCTAAAATCAGAGGGAAATGATAAGTGAATAACACTGATGTAGAAGCACCTAAACCTGGTTGTAAGCCTAAACATAAACTGTAAACTTGTCCCTCAAGCTCTTGACATAAACTGTAAACTTGTCCCTCAAATCTGATTGGTAGATTGGAATGTTGTTCCAGGATCAAGAAAGATGCTGATCCAGTTGCACTTGGTGAAATCAGGTTCTGATACATAGCAACACAACTAGAAAGTGATGCAATATTCAGTCAGCCACCAGAGGGCTCCATTATTTTGCAAGCATGCTGCTCAATTCTATCACAAAGTATTTGTTTCAATGAATGCCTGTGCACAGCAAAGATTACCTGAATGCTAAACATCACAAGTCATTATAACATTCAGGACGTGTTACAGACAGGAAGGGTTGGTGACTTAAGGAAAAGTCCAAGGCATTCTGAAAACAGTTCAGCACAGGTCAGAGCAGAGCAGACTGCAGTGAGGCGCATACCTTCAGCTTAGACTGAATCTCACGAGATTTTCTCCGCGCAAGAACCTGCAGATGGCTAGACACCTGCAGGAAGGAAGTCAGAGGAGGGAAAAAGGAAGGTAGAGAAAAAAGAAAAGAGAAGAGGGACATTGAACAGAGAGTGAGTAAAAAAGAAGCCACCAGGTGGCGCCACAGCCATACCTTAATGCCTGCTTGATATTCCCGCATTTTCTTCCTGGCTAACACCTGTATGTGACTAGACACCTGAGGCAAAACAGGGCCACAGACATTTGATATCATCCAACAAACATATATCTTAACAACAAATCTGTCAAAACAACTAACTTTAGACTATACCAATGAAACTTAAGACAGTACATTTTTTATAACAGTAATGTATTGATCACAACACTGTTTGAAATAAAGGCTCAATGGGGTTTTATATAGAACCCTAGGGTTCTTGACTCAACACTTTATGCCAAAAAAGTTCTATTTAAGGAGAAATTGAATTATTTTCCGATCACTTATATCATTTTTTTTTTTTTTTTTTACAGTGATAAAGTATGTTAATGAGTTGTTTAATTCATACAGTTTAATTAAAAACTAAAAACTAAATTTGCAATGGTCACTAATCAGCTGTTGGCAAACTAGCGATCAAAAAATTTTTTATCTTCACAAAATTTGTCTCAGACGGCCAAAATCGTACAGTGTGAACCCGGCTTTAGATATAGGCAAATAGCCTACTCTGTTTATCACACCGATCTGGCACTTGTTACAGTGAATTTCTATTTATATTGTAGTATTAAAGTTGCACTATGTAGTTTTTCCCAGTTGTATGCTTAAATAACGAAACATATTTGGCAAAATACTATTCAAAGTTAACTCACATGAGTCATATCATTTGCTATTGTTTTACATAAGGGTTGTTTCCCCTCAGTGCAGATGATATGTTGACATAAATAACAATAATAATAACAACAATAATACATTAATCATGTGTGACAAACACACCTGTGAACAGTATGATGAGAAAAATCTCACAATGGCACCGAGAACCGAAAATGTTTGCTTTTGTGCATTGCAGCATCCACACCAATACACCTATTTAATAAAGAAAGCGCATCCATCCATCAGAAACGTACTCCACGCGGCTCCGGGGGGTTAATAAATGCCTTCTGAAGCGAAGCAATGTGTTTGTGTAAGACAAATATCTATATTTAACACGTTATAAAGTAAAATATATCGCCTTCCGTATTCAACTTACGAAGAAAGTGTAACATCTCTCGCGGTTCAAAACGCTTATGCTACATCCTACGTCTTCTGTATTCAACTTAAACTGACACAATGTCAGTTACACTTTCTTCGTAAGTTGAATACGGAAGGCAGTCTGGCAGAAGCTATATGGCGTTAAATATGGATTTTATTTTTTTTTTTTTCACACAAACGCATCACTTCGCTTCAGAAGGCCTTCTAATCCCCCGGAGCTGTGTGGAGTACGTTTATGATGGTTGGATGCACCTTCTTGAGTTTCATACTCGTTGATCTTGTTCACTGCCATTATTAAGCCTGGATGAGTCAGCATATTTATTAATATAACTCTGTGTCAGTATAGAGTTACAATAAATACTTACAAAAAATTACTTTTTAATGCAGAAAATCTCAAATTTAAGTATTATAATACACAAACAAGGTGCAGGGAGACACTGTAGTTTAATCAAAACAGAGATAACAGAAATACATTGTCTAGCATAGCTGCTGTAATCAAGTTCATAAACAAGCCAAAAAAATAAGAAGAATATGGTCATAACCTTTGACTTGACCTCTGTTGTACCATTCAAACAAATACTAGAAAAACTATCACATTACCTGTTTCCTTGTGCGGGTTTTCCCTGTTCTCAGCTTTATGTACCTTGCTATCAACTCATTACGACCTGGAAAAGCATCAATAAAAACACAACATTAGTAAAAATTTTGTAAAATTAATAATGTAACTTTGAAAACAGATATATTAACATTTAGAACACAATAAAGTGATTTTTTTAAAATATAAATCATGTTAAGAAATGGTTTTTGGCTGCAGTAGCTTAACTGGTAGAGCACTGCACTACCACCACAATGTCATGGGTTCACTTTAAAATGAAAATTACCCTAGCTTTACTCACCCTCAAGCTGTCCTAGGTGTATTTGACTTTCTTCTTTCTGATGAACACAATCAGAGTTATATTAATAAATATGCTGACTCATCCAGGCTTTATAATGGCAGTGAACGGGATCACTGAGTATGAAACTCAAGAAGGTGCATCCAACCATCATAAACGTACTCCACACGGCTCCGGGGGACTAGAAGGCCTTCTGAAGCGAAGTGATGCATTTGTGTAAGAAAAATATCCATATTTAACGCCATATAACTTCTGCCAGACCGCCTTCCGTATTCAATTTACGAAGAAAATGTAACTGACGTTGTGTCAGTTTAAGTTGAATACGGAAGGCTTAGGATGTAGCATAAGCGTTTTGAACCGCAAGACACATTACACTTTCTTCGTAAGTTGAATACGGAAGGCGATATATTTTACTTTATAACGTGTTAAATAGGGATATTTGCCTTACACTAACACATCGCTTCGCTTCAGAAGGCCTTTTATTAACCCCCCCGGAACCGCGTGGAGTACGTTTCTGATGGATGGATGCACTTTCTTTAGCTTCATACTCATTGGCCCCGTTCACTGCCATTATAAAGCTTGGATGTGTCAGTATATTTATTAATATAACTCCGATTGTGTTCATCAGAAAGAAGAAAGCCATATACACCTAGTATGACTTTAGGGTGAGTAAAGCTTGGGGTAATTTTCATTTTAATGTGAACTAATCCTTTAACTGACAAATGTACTGTGAGTAGATGAATGCAATGGAAGTCACTTTGGATAAAAGTGACTTCGAAAAGATTTTTCTCTTCATGTGTAACTTAACACTTTGAAATAAAGCTGGCAGGAACGAAGCCTCCTATACACAGAAAAGCACAAAGAATGCAGTAATGGCTCCACCAGCAATATCACAGTAGGGTGTAAAGCCTTCTATGAGACCATTAGTTTATTAATAGACCATGACAAGGCTTGTGACAGATGAGTCAGGTGATATGGGTGGTGACTTGGCAAAAAAAAAAAAAAAAAATAGGGCCACCATGTGTCAGGGCCTTGGCCAATCGAGCTGTTCTGAGTGGACAAATGTTTTCATACAAAGAGCTATTTATTAAATGAGTACAATAATAAATCTTATGGCATTAATATAATGATATGGGAAAAGGGACAGGAAACAAGGAAGGTGAGGGAGGAGATACATTTAGGTAAAGAGATTTCATCACAGTTTATAAAGGGTTGACCTTGTGAACAGCTGTGCAAAGTTTCAACTCTGAATCTGTCTTGACACCCCCACCCTCCCCCCACTGGCATCCCACTCACTGACAGCCGGACCACCTGGACCCAACACAGGAAACCCTGCTCCCTAACCACAAGCCATATAACACCAGGGACTCATATACAAGCATGTCACCAGCAAACAACATGTTTGAACATTGTGAATGTGGAAACAAATGGAGAGATCTTTGATAAGTCAACCTAAATATAAATGAAGTACCATGTTCCTCTACATGGGACAGAAGATATCAGAATTCAGGAAAAAGATCCATTCTTTGTGGTGATAGACTGATATATATTAGCCAAGTCCATTAATAGACCAACTTTGGACCGATATGACCACTAGTAGCGCTAAACACAACCACAAGAAGTTTCAAACAATCCCCCTTTTCATTGGTCATTTAGAACAGATAGTCCCAACCCAAACTCATGCCATTAGTTGAGCCAATGTTGTTAGGTCGGGCCAAGGTGAGTCTCTCATAAATTGACAAATAGATATCATTTAGGGGGCTTTCACACTGGCAGTTTAGTTCTAAACAAAGCACGGTTCACATGAAAAATTGGTAATGTGAATGTGAGTGCACCGGGGCAACAAACCTGAGGTGGAGTAGGAGGTGGAGTTTAGTTGCACTGGAACTTTGGCATGATTCGTAAATGTGAAAGCAACTCAGACTCGGGCGTGCACTTGTTCAGGAAGTAAATAACATGTGCATACGTTTTAGCCGATGACGTGTATCCAAAACACATGTAGGGGATGACAACGGTGATGATTTAAATACCAATATAGGTTGTACAGCTGTTCTTTGAAAGCTTGAATGGAGTAAGTGCTTGATACCAAGATGATACGAGAGATGTTCCGTGTTTTGTCACACCAACCAGAACAAATTAGAGCCTCTTCAGTTTAATTTAATTATCTATTACTGATGAAATGACAACACAAGCGAATGTCAAAGAGGATTAGCCAGTCAGACAGCTGGAGTAAGAGAGAAACATCCAGACAGTGAAAGACAGAACATGTGTAAAAGAGAAGGCAAACAGCTTCAGTTCCAGACACACAGAGGAGACTCTGATAGAGAGAGAGACTCTGGCACGTACCCAGCAGCCTTGAACTCCTGATCCACAGCCAAAAGCTTTCAAAGGGCACCTAACTACCCCCCAGCCCACAAATAGCGTGTTTACGACCCTAAACGAAATGTTGCACTTCCTGGGAGGCTTGGAGAGGAAGAAAGACAGATAAGACTGGGAGTCTGTAGAAGGTAGTGAGGATGAAGTCAGCAGATAGACAAAGACATAGAGATGAAAGGAGGACATGATGAGGGATAAGCAGAAAGAGGTCAGAAACACAGATGTACATGCACCTATGAAGGTCACTTGATAGGTCCAATCATTTTTACAAGTAGTCCTTTACCTAAAGTGACTTAAAAGATTAGTTCACTTTCAAATGAAAATTAGCCCAAGCTTTACTCACCCTCAAGCCATTCTAGGTGTATATGACTTTCTTCTTTCTGATGAACACAATCAGAGATATATTAATAAATATCCTGATGCATCCGAGCTTTATAATGGCAGTGAGCGATACCAATAAGCTGAAGAAAGTGCCTCCGATCCACATCCATCCATCATAACAGGCTCCGGGGGGTTAATAAAGGCCTTCTGAAGCGAAGCGATGCATTTGTGTGAAAACAATATCCATATTTAACAGGTTATGAAAAATATCTAGCTTTCGCCAGACCGCCTTCTGTATTCAACTTATGAAGAAAGCGCAACGCCTCTCGCAAAAAGCTTACGCTATGTCCTACGCCTTCCCTATTCAACTTACGGAAAAAGCTTAACTGACACAAAGCCAGTTCCGTTTTTTTCATAACTTGATATCGTTCACGGCCATTATAAAGCTTGGATGCATCAGGATATTTATTAATATATCTCCGATTGTGTTCATCAGAAAGAAGAAAGTCATATACACCTAGGATGGCTTGAGGGTGAGTAAAGCTTGGGCTAATTTTCATTTGAAAATGAACTAATCCTTTAAGGACATGATGGTAATTCCCTTTGTGGGACTCAACCATGCAACCTTACTATTACTAGAAAACTTCTAAATAGCACACTTGATGTAGACTTGTGGTCTTAAGGTTTTTAAGGCCATAAGATTATTCGAGTACATTACAGAGTTATTTTGGATTATTGGAGTATATTCTTCAGTCTATCTTCTTCAAAATGTCACCTTTAATTCAATGTGTTAGTGTTACTTGCCCTTTATTTCTCTGTGAAATTTACTAGCAATTTCTCAGTGAAATTTGTTTCTACACCTTTTTTTTCAGTGTAGGGGAGGGTTTGCTTCCTACTTTTGGAGCGGTGGCCTAGTGATTAACATACTGCAAAGTACTTCAGACACATTGAGGCTTCATGTTCATGTAGGAGATTCAGGTATGAATACAGCATACATTGTGTCTCTATCCCTTTCCCCCTTAACTTCCTGTCTGAAAATAAAAATTTTCTTCTAACTGAAGTCCACCAGGCAATGCTTACAGACGAGCAAACCCAAACCGTCCAACAAGGACCATTTACAACAACTCCCTTCAAGTACAAAAATGCAACTCTTTCAGTCTCATTAAGAGCTAAAATTGACTACCTGCCTCTTTGGTAGGAAAATTAAAGGCTAACCGTTCCACTGACAAAGTGCTGAGTATAAAAAGATTTAAACTTCCACTTCATATCAATGTCTGCATAAATACTCCCACAGAATTGACTGAGGTTGAGCCAAAGGAAAGTGCTGATTTGCTCCCAGATTCCTCTAAAGTGCATCCAGGAAAAGCAGGAGAGAAATGAAACCTGCTTCACACACATTTATCCCAACAAAAAAGCTCCCTTTAATGGTTCTAGCCTATCCTCCTTTCCTGAAATTAGAAAGGACAACTTGCACTCCAGCTGGGATAAGTATGTGATACAGATCACCATGGCGAGTAAAAGGTGTTGTATATGTTTTTTTGCCATATTGTCAAGCATGGGAAGGTGAACCCAGGCCTTGGACTTGTCCTGTGGGTCACTTGGCAAGAAGCCAGTAGAAAGAAGTCGGTGAGGATGATGATTAGCACCTTACCTCTTCTAGTGTCCCCTCTTTTTTAAGGATCATTTTTCACCTTGACAGTTTCCTCCCAAAGTTCACCCTGGTTAACCCTCCATCCCACCAGATGTGCATGTTTTTTGACGAAAACCACCTGCGTTTTAATAACTCTCCCACCACCCACCTGTTAACTTTGGCCAGCAGTAAAAGATTGGAAACTGCCAATCAGTGGAAAGACCAAACCAATCAAAAACAGGTGCTATGCCATCCAAATTACAATCTCACAGAACGGTTCCCAGTCCTCTAAGTCTACTGGCATCTTATTGTTATCATTTTTCATCTCATGATTCTCAGTATTATGTTCCAGCAAATCTCAGATATAACAATTCCATAATTTGTAGTTCCTTGAATATTTTAATGGGGACACCAGACTGGAAACCTTCTCAATACATGAGCTTCACCTTAATGAAGACTCCAAATTTGTGTACTGGTAGTTCCTCAGGTTCTCCCAAACTCCTAAAACCTTTAACTCCCAAACCGTAACCAGATTTTCTTTGAATGTTACCTTATTTTCAAGTGCACCAAGCAATTTTTCCTAATACCAAAATCTTTTTAAGTAAAGATAAGAATTTTTTTTTCAGAAAGTGGACAATAGTTCCTTGATGCACCTTGAAGTACACAATGACAACTAATATATGTGATTATTTACGACATACCTTCAGAATGGTAAATATGTCACATATTTACACTCTTAGATTAAGAGATGTACATAAAATAAACTTAGATTACCTAATACAGAAATGGGTACTTGAGATTCAGGAAAAAACATGCAATCATAAGCTCACTCAGAACCAGAAGAAGTCATTGAAGTTAAGTAAATAGTCATTA
The DNA here is from genome assembly GCA_037101425.1 of Elopichthys bambusa. Taxonomy (NCBI): domain Eukaryota; kingdom Metazoa; phylum Chordata; class Actinopteri; order Cypriniformes; family Xenocyprididae; genus Elopichthys; species Elopichthys bambusa. The sequence goes on from CM074451.1 coordinate 20,771,804, forward strand.
AAAATATGACGTAGATAAGGTGTTTACATGCATACGTAGATATATCTTTCTGGAAGATCCTGTCTGAACCACTGGAAATCCTGCAGAACATGTTTTGACTTCTTCTGAAACAGATACGAACACACACACCTAAATTGTCAAAGCATGAGAGTTGGTTCATCTCCACTGTGAGAGATTAAAAGGTCAAAAAACATTTTCAAATGATACCATCTCACAATATCACTTCAGGCTAGCCCTTATCTAAAGTGGAGAACACCTGAAGAACACAGTTCCTGGAGCATTAAGTCTCTCTTACTGAAATGAAACGCTTCAAACCCTGTAAACACAGAAGGACAGCATCCACACCCTGACATTTGACAACCCCTGAGGAGCAAACCTCCCACAACTGACCCTTCAGTTCTTAACCTCTACTCCTCCACAGTTTGCTGTAGTCTGTCCCATTACGTTCATTGTTTTCCTCAGTACTTTCCTTCATTTATCTTTTTGCCTCTTTTTAATCAGACTAATTGAGAGTAACAATTTTGGACAATTAGGTCACACTTAGCTCTTTCCCTGCTAGAGTGTTATCCGCTATTAGGCTGCATTTAATTGAGCTTTTTTTTATGTCTTTCCCTCACTAACTTCCCTCTGTCTTGTTCACTCTGATGTACGGAGTGCCCACTACTGGAGGAAGTCTTGCAATGTGTTTAAATGAAACGCCTTAAGCCCACGACCACTTGAAATCTGCTATGCGAGTTGGTGTTGTGACAACACAATCCTGTTGCATTGTGTTCTATGAATCTGCCTGAAGTGAGCATATGAGTAGGCTCGCTCCCAAAACCGAGGGGTTGAGAATCTTTCCAAACAAATTTCCCTTGTCCAACTGACAAAATTGAGCTGAGAAAATTGTGTGTTTTATTTAAAGACTACAACATGCATAAGCAATGCTTTTATTGCTTGTTTCTGCTGGTTTCTCTGTTGCCTGTGTTTTGATGCTGAGATTTTCTACACTTTGAGAAGTTGTGTACTAGCGCCCCTACCATATAATAGTAAAAAAGCACTTCAAAATGGTGGCAGAGATTCCCCCGAGAGGAAGAGCTTAGGGAAGTTCATTTAAACACATTTCAAGAGTTCCGCCAGTAGTGGGCGCTCATGCAACGTAAGCAATGATGTACATCCAAGTGAACGAGATGGAGGGAAGTTAGCGAGGGAAGGGCATCAAAAATTGGACTTAAACGCCACCCTAGTTAATGCAGATCTTCTTCACTTGCTTTTGGATCCAGAGATGCTGTACTCTTTCTGAAGACCCATAACAGCGCCCCATACTGTATATCCGTGAAAACATGGATTGCTGGAAAAAATTGTCAATGGTGGTAAAGCATTTTGTCATAAATGATGGAAAATCTCATCAATGGTGGGGAAAGAGTTAAAATTTATAACGTACAGAGGGAGAAAGGAATCAGGAAATGTCAGAAGCCAGACTCAAACCTGCATCATACACTTGAGCACCACAGCACAATATTCACTAACCAATGCTACGTGGTCCAGACATTTGCACCCATCTCTAGCAAATTAGCTTATTCATCTCAGAAGTAGTTCTTAGTAAAATCTCCTCCAAAGATCCATCACATCTGGGAAGCTTGTGCAACTGAGATGATGTCATGCGCCCTCTTCTGAGATGGTCCTAATTCGAAACTTCATGTGAAAACACAACCGTAACTATCAACAAGTTCAATAAATAGCTACTACTAACATAAAAGGATGCATAATGATGAACAGAGCCACAAATTAGCCTAATTCAGAAAAGACCTTGAGATCATTTGCTAAGCGTTAACATTGATATTTTATTTATCAAACCCAACAGCTTTGACACACTGGCAATAAACTAAAATGATTGCAGGTTGAGACTTTTAAAAAGAAACCTGGCAAGACATCACAGGTGCAGGATGACAAATCAAGCTCATTATAGCAGCCAGACACTGGATGGGAACATCAGATTTTTTTAACCAGTCTTCCCACGGCACAATGAGAGTGAACTTTATTAGAAGAGCTGCTTTTTGTTAGAAGACAGCAGGAGTTTTGCAGTGAGTAATGAACCTCTGAGGAACATTAACAGCCGCTAAATGCTGGCAATGAGGATCAGGACCAAGTAAAACTCGATCCATCAGTTTTCACAGCATACAGTGTCCTGAGACAAAACATTTCTATTCCAAAATATAGTGAGCTGCTTACATTTTAAGGTATGAATGATCAGATGAAATTAAAATGTAATTTTAGCTTTGAGCGTATCTGCTAGTGTAGTCATAAACAATGGCAATATACATTTTTAGCACATTTAATACAGAATTTAAAACAAGTTTTTGTCTTTTTGTCTTTCTATTAAAATACTGATGACTCGTGCTGCACTTTTGTCCAATCAAATGCTCTCTAGAATGAGAATTATCTTAACTACAAAAGAAGCACGTTTTTTAAAGAATGTTTTTAGAATAATTTAGAGAATGTTTTTAAACAAATGATGACATTATTATTATTTTTTTCCCTTCATAATATTTAAATCAAAATAATTTCCCCTCCCTTTTGCAGCGACATCTCTTCTCTTCTCGGAGTGGGGCAACCTGTCACTCACATGAAATCCACCAATAGCAAACCACAACCATCCAATCAATTCCCCATGGACAAAATTAAGCCCTGCCTTTCATTTCTCTTGTTTGAGAAGCTGAATAAATGCTCTGTGAAGAGCATGTTTACATATATTTTACATCTTAAAAATGTTTGTGTTTATTTACATCTTCTTCACACCAAGAACGAGAACTATAAAAATAACGATAAAGATGACGTTTTAAAAATCATTTTAAATATAAAAGAACAGCACTGTTCACACCACAGCTACAACGATAATGATATAGAGAAACGATATTATTGGGATCACTTTCAGAAATTGTTTTTTTCCAGCTGTTTCCGAATCCATTCTAATTCAAGGGCCCGTGCATTTAAAATGGCAGACGACATTACGGAGAAGTTAATCACCGAGGTCCAGAAAAAGCCACCACAGTTTGACAAGTCAAAAAAATAGATCTTTATGCCAGGCTAGCAAAACATGTAACATAAAATTACCTCAGGTATTCAGTGCTAGTTTCGACAACATTGTCTTGCTTCCTTTGAAGTTGCAGTGAAAACGACTAAGTGTTGTTTTTATTCCACTATTGACTTCGTCAGCTAAATTAACTGTTAAATTAGATCGATTACACTAGCTATTCACTCTAAACATAGCATGCTGAGGACATCTGCTGGTTAAAGCTGTGTAAATTTTATAGTTATCATTCTTGGTGTGAACGGGCCTTTACACCGTGTCCTAACTAGAAGCAACAAGCGATAAAAGGCATCTTTTCCACGTTAATCAGAGTTTTTGTCCTAACCAGCCGCGAAGGCGTCACGCGCCGATTCTATTTTAGAAAAGGTTTCTATTTATCTGCAAAGTTGCAGCTGGAACAACAACAAAGTATGGCAAAGATAATCTCAGGTAATTTGTATGTGCTTTATTTAATGTTAAAAGCGTGTAATGTGACTTTAGTGCTCCCAGCTTTGTAGCCGTGCTAAAAGCAACAATGGATAATTCACCTCGGATCTTGAAATTAAACAAATGGAAACAAGAACGTTCAAACTGTGGACAAACAAGTGTATTCTATGACAAAAATGTATTTAGTAACACAGTATGTATTTTTAATATTGTTTAAATTGAGTAATATCTGTGAATTTGATAAAGTACTTATCCATTTCCTTATGAGTGCCGTCAAGATTAATCTCTGGTGCCGTGAGAGCCCGCCCACACGCTGTTCTGATTGGCTGTGGATTTTGATTGATTTTGTCACATCTCATAGTCGCGTCACATCTGGTGTGGACAGACAAATTGCTTGTCCCTGGAATCTTTTCACATTACATCTGGTTAGAACGGTGTTAAACTGATGCTAAAAAAAAAAAAAAAAAAAACCTCTTCTGACATATGTCAGCTTACTTAAATTTAGATCATCAAGGCAAAAATGAATCTGAAATCAAGTTGGATAAATTCAAATTGACGAAAATTAAACATACCCAGTGGGATTAGACTACAGGTTATATGGCGAAATGGTTAGCACAGGTATTTAGGTTTACATTTAGTTTACATTTACATTTATCTGGAGACAAATCCTCCAGCAACTTTAGTAAAATGTCTATAGCAAACTCTAAATGCGCAAAGACACAATCCACAAAGTCACTAGGCCAGTTCTCTCCTGCCTGCATCAGATACCCAGACTATTTTAGTGCTGTCTAGTCAAAGTATACATTGCGGCCAATGAACTTTTGTGCACTGGGGGTGGTAGAGAGAGGGGGCATATCAGGAGACACAGTTCGCTTTTGGAGATTGACATCAGGGTCCTGGCAGGAGAACCGTAACTGGTCTGGAATAGAGTTGTTTGTAAAGAGAGTGGAAGGGGATGATCTTGTCATACGGAGATAGGGCCCAAGGACCTCTGTGGGGTAATATAAGCGGACACACAGAGTGAACGGATCCTGAGAGCCCATGCTACCACAAAAGGACAAAATGCATGGCTGTTGAAACAAACCTTCCTCATCTGTTGCAAGGGGGATTAAAGCTTGTGTGACAGACGTGGGTGGAGTATTACAGCGGAGGACAAGGCCACAGAGTTGTGGAATGTGTGTCCCCTTCAAGCCAAGGAAAAAAGAAAAGAATGTGGGCCGGTCTCCATAAGCCTTTTCTGCAGAGAGGGTCAAAGGTCAAAACACCCCAAAGCCAAATGAGCTTATTTGTGCGAGCAATCATATATTAAATCCTGATGCGTACCACAATCAGTTAACAAAAGGATTAGGGGTAAGTCATAAAGCTTAGTTTATCAATGTTACATAGTCTAATCCTGGCCCAGTCCTTACTAGTTACGGAGTATTCATGCTAATGATTTGTAACATCACAAATGTAGCAAAAGAATTAACTCAAGGTGCGGTAATTGCTCGACACACTTCCGCAGTCAGACGTGCGAAATATTTTCCCACACTGATTTTGCATACGTTTGTTGCATTGACCAACAAAATGCTGAATGGTTTGAAAGTGACTTTATACTTTGCTACACTATTGACATTAAACAATGTCCTTTCTTGCTCATGACATTTTGCTGAACTTTTGTTTGACCTTTAAAGAGGCAAAACAACAAATCAATGAAAATGTTAAAATTGATTCAACATATGCCTTATAAAAAGCAGTCATCAAAGTCCTGTCATTATTAAATTTGGCTAATTTCCGCAGACAATAAAGTCTTTGTTGGCTTATCTTACACAGTATTCTCTACAAAGTTTAATTTATTATCGATAATAGTGCCTAGGTACTTATAACTTCCGACTAATTTAATCGAATGATTATCAACAATCGTACTTGGGAACGCTGACTGATTTCGCCGCAGATCGATGCACGTTTTCTCTTAGCGTTGAGAAGTAGACCAGGCTCTCGACACCAATTTGCAAAATACTCAACAATAGGCCCGTGTTCCCTCTCCTCACCAACCAACAAACTTTCTATAACTGTGTCATCAGCAAACTTAAGAAAGTACCGATTCTCAAGTTGACTATGACACTCATTTGTGTATAGGATGTAAAGGAGAGGAGAAAGTACACATCCCTGAGGGGAGCCAATCGATGTAGTTATAGGGCCTGACAGAATGCTATTAACCCTTACCCTCTAAGACCCATTTGTGAGGAAATCTAGTAACCAAGCAGCCATTCTTGCATCCACACCAAAACTCAACCTAAGCTTGTGAACCAACAATTGCATTGGGCCGAGAAATGGTTTAGTTTTTTCAGTAATACCTCTTTTACTAATTTCTCAAATACCTTCATTACAAGTGAGGTCAGGGAGACTGGTCTATAATAGGTCACGCCTTTAGGACAATTATTTTTCGCTACTGGAATAATAATAGACTGTTTCCAAAGTTTTGGTACATACTAAACCTCAAAATTGTAAAATATGTGTTATGTTTCTATATGAGCCACATATTTGAGGTCTAAATAATTACATTCTCACCTCTTAAAACTACATTCCGTGACAGCAACAGTAGTATTTAAAAAAAAAAAAAAAAATTGATGGATTTCCTCGACCGCCATGACAGTTGCCGCAAGCAGAGTGATATAAACTGTGAGATGGTTCCGGTGAGATTGCACGGCTCTCAGCCAATCAGATTCGAGAATCAGAAAGAACTGTTGTATAAACCTGTATATACACTAATCTTTAAAAGTTTGTGGTCCGTTCGATATTTTTTTAAGAAATTAATACTTTTATTCAACACAGATGCATTAAACTGATCAAAAGTGACAGTAAATACTGTCTTGTTAATGCTGTTCTTTCTATTCATCAAAGAATCCTGAAAAAAGTATCACCATTTACACAAAGATATGAAGCAGCACATCTGATTTCAACACTGATAATAATCAGAAATGTTTCTTTAGCAGCAAATCATCGTATTAGAATGATTTCTGAAGGATCTGGAGTAATTCAGATTTGATCACAGGAATAAACTACAGTTTAAAATAGAAAACAGTTATTTTAAATTGTGATAATATTTCACAATATTACTGTTTTTACAGTAAATAAAGGTAAAATATTTAGGACATATAAATAATGGCTTAAAGGTTACATTTTAGAGCCTAGAACTATACATATTTCATTTTTTAATTAAAAAATAAATATTTAACTGATAATGTTTGGTTTATCTAACTCTAGTTGGCCTGTAAACTGTTACAAACTGACCTGCTTTTAGAAAAGCTGTGCTTGGTAGAAGCCAGACACATCTCATAACTCTATAAACTCCAAATAAACATGAATCCACTCCTTTAAAGTATCAAAATGGATCAAGGCAACTCTGTTTATTGTCAAGTCTGAATCATACAGCCAGTAATGGCTATGATAAAGAGAAACATTTCACACTTGAGTCAGGAGGCTGACTCATGCTTTACTGAGAATGCTGACTTAAATGGGAGACACAGCATTCCTGTCAATGGATCCTGTGTGGGAATGGGAAAATCTAGAGGTGGGGAGTGTCATAAGTTCACCCTCCGATTCACTTCAGTAAAACCCCCACAACATGACTTGACCCTTTTTGTCCTTACCTTGTTTCACTACATTTTTTCCAACAACAGCACTGCTGCAATAAATAGCTGATCCATTTTAGGGACTTCTAGGAATCTGTCTTATGACTTCTACTCTCTCAAGTTTCTAATGCTTTGTCAGCAATGTAAATCCATCAAGCAACTCTTGCTGGGGGTATTCAGCTCTCCAAGACTCACCATACATCTTTCCTTCATCTGAAAGGATTATCTTTCTGCGGCCACAGGGTGGATAAATGGCCAGAGCCTCCTGAAAACTTTGTTCGATGTCAGGGCTCCAGACGCCCTCCGCATCCCCGTCCATTCCGGCCTTGTCCATCCCATCCACTCCATCCTCCTGCCCCTCCTCCGGGCTCTCGTTGGCGCTCCACTCGTTGGCTGCAATGGTGGCGGCTCCACCTGGGCCCCTACGTGAGCCCTCACACCCAGGACTAGGAGAGAGACAGATGTTGTTAAAACAGGAGGTTGCAATCAAAGTATTAGTTCACCCAAATGTTCAATTCTGTCATTTAAAAATGATAATTGTGTAAAACCAGCTCGTTTTCTACAATGAGCTCATAGTGACCACATTGGACATGAAATTGGAAATCGAAAATTCACTATTTTCTAAATGCATGTTATTTATCTCAGTGTGAACGATTCATACATTTCAATAAAAAAAATTTAAAAAAAAGAACTCGTAGTTTTTAATCAAAATGTCATAACTCTTTTCTGGTGAGTTTTCTAATTATTTAGCCCACTTAAATCCCACCCCTTTCTTTCACATTCAGATCTTCCTCCATCCAATCAACATCTGATACACAGAATCAAGTCCCACCCTACATTTTTTCTTCTCGATAATCCGTTTCACTTGCACGTACTTCACAGTACGAAAAGATCTGTCACTACTTATGTTCAAATTGCAAATTTTAACTAAAAAAAATTACAAAAAAACCTACATGAAAAAAAAGCAACATGAAAGCCTATACTTCTCATTCATTATTTTATATAAACAGACTGAAATGTATGTCTTTATTCATTGAGAAGCTGTTAATCAACGGGTAATTAAGGAGGTGTTCACACTTGGCAGGTTTGTTGTGGTTAATTTGAATAAGTGTGAACGCTGCCATCCGAACCCTGGTGCGCACCAAACAAGCGGACCGAGACCCCTGAAATATGAGCGTAACATGGACCAAAGACATCTAAACAAACCAAAAGCGCAACATTACAGTTCGGTACAAGCGTCAGAAACAGCAGATCTTTGTTTGTGAGCAACTGAGGATTTCCTGCTGCTGTTTTGACTCCTGTAAATATTTTATAAATATCTTCACGAGTTGTCAGTTGTCAAAATACCATAATATTTACACACATACAACAAGTGCATTTAGCCCAGAACACAGCATTGTTTTGGATGTTTGTTAAGTTCTGTTGGAAAAGACAACTTAAGAATTTTTTTTTGTATAAAGGCCTACTGAAGTGCTTTGAAACTTGCAGCATTATTCAATGTGTTGACGTAATTTAAACTGAAACAGGAAGATGGGGCGGGGCATATCGAACAGCTCCTCCCCCTTTTTTTAAAATGGCCAATAGCGTTTTGTTTATATCACAGCTCACCCAGAGCCATTAAGCTTGGTAAAGTGCTACATTTGACAGCCACAGTCTAATATATTCTCCTTTTAGATTTAATATGAAACTGTTAATAAAGCAAAACAGTTAACATAATCATGTGTAGTTTGAAAAGTTTGTAAGTTATGTTGGTGCATATCATCCGCTCTGTGCTATCGTTTCTCTGGACCGGACTGTGTGCACGCAGCGGTGGTTTGCATGACACTAACATGAAACCAGACTTCATTTGACCCAATGGAAAGCATATTTACACTGTCTGAATCGTTCCCTATCCCCTATATAGTGCATTATGTGCCATTCACCATATAGAAAATAGCAAATGTATGAACAAGTGACTGATTTCAGCCGCAACTTCAGCATCTATTTATAATGTAGTGGGCGGGACGTAGTCTAGAGAGCATCAATTTATAATGTAGTAGGTGGGACGTAGTCTAGAGAGCATTTGATTGGACATAAAATCTGAGAAGAAGCTGAAGTGCATGTGATGTCATCAAAATCATTTATCCATATTGGACAGAAGTGAGAGACTGTAAGTTTTGAATGCTTATATCTTCTAAATGTGAATTGTGTCATTGTTTTGGAGCAAACTAGCTCATAGATAACAGTAAGGCTAACATATTCATACTAAGAGCCAAAAAACTTCAATTTTGTTTTCATGGGGACTTTAAAAATGACAGTGTAAACGCTAAGCAAACCTGGACTAAATGCATTATTTTCTGTTTTTGGTCCAGACAAAAAGAACCAAGAGAACCAAACAAGTGTGAACACACCCATAGAGTCAACTCTAGAACCAAATCAGTCAAAGAACCAGGTTATCTGAACCACAAATCGGACTGAACAAATTTTCCAAGAAATGATTCGTTCATGAACCGGTGACAATTATCAACTCAAATTAACAACTCACTGGAGGGGAAGGATTTCACTGAATAAATCCTTACATTTTGGTCTGCTCCTCACTCAAAGGAGTGTGGCTTCTGAAGATTTAAAAAATATAGCACACAAATCATATGGATTACTTAAATGCTGCTTTTTTTAATCATTGTGGAGCTTAGCAGCTGTGGTATTTATGAACTGTTGTTGTATGGAAACAACTACATGAAGATTCTTCAATATATCTCATTTTGTGATCTGTGGAAGAAGAAATAGGAAAAAGGTTTAGAAAGACACGAGGTCAGTGAATAAAAGCAAAAAGTCTCCCAGACGATTTTAGAGGCGCATCAGCTGCCCCTTCCAGACTCTCTTACAATAATTGGTTAATTGAGACGGCTCAAGAAGACCAATAGGAGGGTTGACAGTTACTATAACTCCAGATGGTGTGACCATGAATCTCCCTTTGGAGCTGGAGCTTTTCCCACCCCTACTTTAAATAAAGAATCTTTCAGGATCATATAATCATTTGCATATGCCCTGTCAATCAGTTTATCCCATTATGCGACGGCGGAAAGAGGAGAATTGGACAGGAAAGACAAAATGGCTGTCAGAGCAGAGGACACACTGAGCTGCCGAGCAAGGCGCCAGATTTTTCAGACTCCTGATGTCAAGTGAAGTTCAGGTGACGAGATATCAGATTTTCAAGGATGTGCTTTACAGCTTTCGTGAGCTGGAGGGTATTAATAGCACTGGTATTGAAAATCACGAGAACCTACTGAAGTCACTGATACATTTCCTTGGTGTCAACAAGACAGGCTGAGCAAGACTGGACAATATCATGATAAAAGTAGACCGTGGAAGTTGGCATATCGCATATCTGAGGTCTTAACAACTACATTCTCGCCTAAAAAACTACATTCCATTACAAAATAACAGTAGTATCTATAAAAAATGTGGTGGGTTTGATCGTCTGCCATGACACTCGCTGTGAGAATGCTGAAAGCGGAGCGATTCAAATGCTGAAACGGTTCCTGTAGTGATACTGGTAGAATATCGCATGGCTGGAAAGACCTCTCAGCCAATCAGATTCGAGAACCAAAACGAATTGTTGTATGAAATATTTATATAATATAATGTTTCTTATTTGTTTGCTGTTAACAAACTCATATTAAATATTTTGCAATGACAACCTCACAATTAACATTTCAATGCATTACATAAACAAAATCATTATTAGCCTACTGTATATACTGCCATTCAAAAGTTTGGGGTTGGTGAAGTCTCTTATTCTCTCTTGTATACACCAAACATCAAAAATACAGTAAAGACTGTAATATTGTGAAATATTATTACAATTCAAAATAACTTTTGTAATTTATTGTATAATGTAATTTATTGCTGTGATCAAAGCTGAATTTTCAGCATCATTACTCATGTCACATGATCCTTCAGAAATCATTCTAATATGCTGATTTGATGCTGAAGAAACATTTCTAATTATTATCAATGTTGAAACGGTTTTACTGCTCTGTGGAAATTGTGATACATTTTTATTTCAGGATTCTTTGATGAATAGAAAGTTCAAAAGAACCACATTTATTTGAAATGTAAATCTTTTGTAACATTAAATTATTAATGTCTTTACTGCCATTTTTGATCAATTTAATGTATTCTTGCTGAATAAAAGTATTATTATTATTATTTAAAGTCTTATTGACCCCAAACTTCTGAACTGTTGTGTCCAGTATATATAATTTGTGATCTATAATAACAGCCTGTGACTTCTCTAAAAACAAACAGACTGGCATTCATCTTGAGGAAATTACCATTTGGGCCTTCATTCTTTACCGAAGTCACTGAGGCCATATGCAAAATGAATCTGAAAAACAGAGTAAACTAATAAGAACTGCCCACAAAGCATTTTTGTGGCCAATGATTTGGTGAGCGCTCTGCTCTCCTCATTCAATGATACTGCAACATTCTCCAAGACAAAAAAAAAAAAAAAAAGGTTTTCAATAGATTTATCACTGCTAACTGCTACTTTTAACTATATTTTGGGTTATTAAATGGTGAAAAAAAACATCAATACACTTTTCCCAGTTACACTCAATTCCATGTCTGCATTAATGTGCCAACTCTGGAATTTTTACAAAAGGATTAAGGATTTTAAGGACCCATCCCAACTAGTGACTCTAACATGGCCACAAACAGCCAAAGCGGTCATCATAAGGAGGTACTAGAGAAGACCACTGGTATGGACCTACAGAGAGAGAAGGGCTGACATTCCAGACATGCCCTTATTAAGAAAGCTACAGTGTCGCTAACACACTCTCTGTCCATCTCTCTCTCTCTCTCTCTCTCCCTCAGGAGATCTGTTGTGTCACCCACACCTCCGTCCTTTCCCTCCCGCCCTCTTCTCTCCTTCCCTCTCGCTTACGAGCACCCCAGTCCAAAAAAGGCCTGAAGAACAGGGAAATCATAGGGGGTGGGAGTAGGAGTGAGGGTTGCCTGACCAATTTAGGCATCCACTAGGGCTCAGGAAGCACACAGAGCTCCCCAAGGACAATACTGCTGTTTTAGGTGTACTGGGTTCATAACACAGCACTCCTGCAATCCAATGCTATCAAGACATGGGTTGCTAGGCCTGAAACAATTCATAACCTGACCATGGAATCTAGCAGCGTATTAAAAATAATCCAAAACAACAGCAAGTTGGTCATTCTGCAGTCTTGAATGGTTGTGCATTTTCTTGCTAGTGTATTGCTGATGAGTAAATATTGACCTTGGTTTCAGACATGTTGCCTTATCTGTGAGCTGACATCATGAAAAGGTCACCTGCAGACACCAGCAGTGCCTGGCCTCTGAACAGACATCGGGTTACAGAATCAAGTGACAAACCAAAAGCATCCAACACTCTTGATGGATAACCTGTGTTCATTAAAGAAGCATCTTGTCTAAACCTTTAACCATCACATTGTGCTATTATAAACACTTTGAGGGAGGGTATATTTGTTTAAGCAAACTGTTCACTGAGTGAATCTCATGAAAGCTCTAGAACATGTTGGCTTCACTTTTCACCCCAAAATTACACTGACGTCACCTTGGTCACTGTGATTTTGCCAAGAAGGCATGCTTCTGGATCAACATTCCTATCCGAAAATGTAGTCTTAACCATATGCCTACCCCTAAACCTAACGTATCCCTAAAATCAGAGGGAAATGATAGGTGAATAACTGATGTAGAAACACCTAGCCACACATAAATTGTAAACATGTCCCTCATATCTGATTAGTTGATTGGAATATTGTTCCAGGATCAACAAAGATGATGATCCAGAAATATGTTGCACTTGGTGAATTCAAGTTCACCTCGACATCTTCACTACAAACAATTAAAAAAAAAAAAAAAGTTTGGCGAAAGTTTGCCTGATTCAGCATGTTGAATCGACGCCGGGCCATTGGTGAGAAAGAGAACTCTGATTGGCTGTTCAGTTTAGCGTTTCAGCATTCCAATGTACAAATATTTTCATAATAACATGAGCCGCCTGGAATAAAGAAAGTGATCAGCATGATTGATATTCAAAATGTTAAGCAAGCACTACATTGTTTATGGTTTGTATATCTGCAGTCATAGTTTTGGTTTCCCATTTTGAATGATGAATCTTGATACCTGCTGCTATAGACGGTTATTCGCATGTGCTAGTTGAGAGTCACTTAACAGTTGCCTGTGTTTAAAACTGTGTTCAAGCGCAGCTTTTTGGCCCAGAAGCAACCAAAGCGAGGTGACAACACAGTAGGCTTTTGTCGCCGCTAGTTCTTTAACGTCGGTTTGGTGTATCACTGCTTATAGAATGATTTCTGAGGAATCATGTGAGTCTGAAGTAATGATGCTGAAAATTCAGCTTTGCCATCACAGGAATAAATTACATTTTAAAGGGGACGTATTGTGCAAAATTCACTTTTACATGGCGTAAAATGTGTGTTGGCAGTGTGTGTACACAACCACCCTATAATGGTAAAAATCCACCCGATCCTTTTTTATATTCCCCATAAATCATAAACAGTGTCTCACAATGAGTTCGCGCCGCCCTGCCCATGACTGGTGACGCAATCTACCCTATTAGCTTAGCTCCTGAGTCAGCTGTACACAGTCCACCATGTTTATCTCCTTTCCAGAGCATTGTGGAAACATAAGAATGTTTATCACGTAGCTGAGACAATCTAAATGTTCTGTTGTTGGCTGTATCAATGAACACAGGACGCATTTTTCCATTCCACTGCTCTACTTTTCTATTGCTTTTCTACGTAAATGCACTAAACGGACATGTTTGACCATTGCGCTCGCGTCTTGCATCTTTGCAGCGTCTTTTGCAGGAAACCGCATTCTAAAAATGCAGCGCTCAGGTAAAAAGAAGTTTAATAATTTTTTTTTTTTAAAAACGCATCTCGACATCTTGCATTTTCCACTGGGAGAAAAAAAAAAAAAATGCAGGGTCCGTCTAGCACATGTTTACATATAAAATAATGGAAAAACATTGCAGTGGAATGCAAAAAAGTGTTCTGTTGAAACAGCCCCATATTTTTTGGTTACTAAAAATAGCCCAATGACCATTAAAAAGTAGTCTGATGCGACTTTCTCTATTGGGCGGCCGAATTCTCAATTGAATTTGTACTTCTGGGAGGTGTTTTGGGGATGTAGGAATGCCGAAATCGTACATACCCGTCAACCTGCGGAAAAAAAAAATTTAACCCGCGGGAACAGCTTAAAAGTAGCCCAACTTGACAATACTGCTGGAGGAACGAGCTGTAAAAAGGCACAGCCCATTTCTGGAAAGGGGGGCGGGGATCAGTAGCTTATTTGCATTTAAGGATACATAAACAAAAACAGTATGTTTTTGTTTCCACCCAAAAAGGGGCACTTATGGGATGTTATAATAAATGATCTGTGGGGTATTTCAAGCTGAAAGTTCACAGACATATTCTGGGGACACCAGACCCTTTAACATATATTACAATAGAAAACAGTTATTTTAAATTGTAATCATATTTCACAATACTGTTACTGTTTTGATCGTTCTGTCACTGTATTATTGATCAAGACAAATTTGGTGAGCGTAAGAGACTTATTTCAAAAACATTTAAAAAAGCTTCCTGAACGAAAAGGTTTACACAGCATAGTAGCGGTTTTACCCTTAAACTATGCTGTGTTTTATATGTTTAAATTATTTTATATAATAATATAATATATAATTGATTGATTGAGCTATTGATACTTTGAGTTGTTTTTATGAATCAGAGAAAGACCTAACAGAGGCAAGATATTCTGAGCTATACTGCATCTCATGGTGCTAGATGGATAAATAATTAATTTAGGGTCTGTTTACACAACATTGTTTTCAAAATAATTTTTATGTGTTTTGGTCGTTCATTTACACGACAATGGCATTTTGGGGGCCTGAAAACACAAATTTTGAAAACAGTACAGTGCAAGTGTAAACTACAAAAATGCAATTTTGTGTGTGTATTACATATTCAGCCTACTGATCGCCTTCTACTGGCCTGGCATGAATAATACAGCGTTTTTAGTAATTTTCACGGTTCTGTGAGAATGGGGATCATTTTGACAACATTGTCGGCTGTATGTGAAAAACGCAAAGGAAAATTGTTTCCATTTTTTATTGTCGTGTAAACGTACCCTTCGTGCAATTCACAAATTCAGTCTTGGTTTATCTGACAGGGGTTAAGCAGCACAGACAGGAGACTGTTCTCTTCGGAGACTTGGAAAAACAGCTGCAATGCTTGTCAACAGGGAAAAGGCCTTTGCTCATCAACAACTCTACTCTTGCACACTCCTCACCAACACACACACCCTTTCAGAAAGAACAACAGGGCAACAAGTAGACGAGCAGCTGCTGCCCTAGATCAGATTACAGATAAGGACGGCATTTTAAGGCATGGCCAAGTAATGCTGAACTCTCTGATGGTTTAAAATAATATATGAATCTAAATGCTGTTTCAACATGCGTTTAAGTGTTTTATTTCACCAGGCAACTTGACAAGATCCTACTAACACTGCCCTACATGGAGAAGTTCTTTGCCTATTTTAGAGTATGATCTTTAAAACTGTATAAACCAAAAGGCTTTGAGAAATACCTTACAAAACATCTCCAAAACTTTTTCAGGAACACATTTGTATCTAATCTGCACAACATTCAAATATATTCATCACATCTTCTTGGATAATACAGTAAGCAGGACAGCTACTCCACTGACATGTCCAGAAAGCTGCCAGCCACTATAACATATGCTAGGTCAAAGACTCTACATCGGACATAAAGATATCTTTAAAGAGATAAAGACATGTTAAAAAGAGGGATGACTGAAGTGCCACTCTCTTTCTTCCGTGGACCCAACCCTGTACAAACCTGTATCAAACCTGTACAACCTGCTACTGCAGTTTTCTCAGAACTTATGGCAATCCCCCCCCTTCAATGAGCATCATTTAAATTTACCTCGCATATTTCCCTCTTTCTTACAGAAGCCAGAAGAAGCCATGCAAAAAGGCTATTATTATGTGTAATAAAATTAGATATACAATTTTTAATAATATATATATATATATATATATATATATATATATATATATATGTATGAAGACTTCATATGCAAAAGCCTCGAAGTGCCATCTGAAATTTTGTTCTAAAATTAGCATTTTTAATGGCATTTAATAGGTCATTTTCATTGCCATTAAAGTGAAATAACTGAACCTAAACATACGTGTGTATATATATATATATATATATATATATATATATATATATATATATATATATATATACACATACACACACACATATAGATAGATAGATAGACTTTTAAACAGGTGAGGAAATGAAGAAAAAGTGGGTTGCATCCCAGGAACTAAAAGAACACGCATTGTTGTCTGAGGCATCTGTCAACTGAATGCATACTGTCTTTGCTTATCTGTCACTAGAACATTTAAAAAATGTTAAATACACAAATAAAACAAGATTTGTCTATGAAAAAAACCCCAGAAGCAATTTATCCAATTGATTATTTTTAGCACAATGAACACTTATTAAAATAACATTATTAAAATTAATAACCTATTATTTCACTCTAAATGGTAACCTTTTGGAAAGTATGAAAGTACGAGTTCTGTACGGAATTCATACATATATGATTTCACATGAATTTGTATGATTTCGTATAAATTCGCTACCTTGTATGAATTCATACAAACAAATTAATACAAAATCACCACCTTGTATAATGGTTACGTTTTCTCGTGAGACTGAGTTGGACATATTTTCGTTCTGCCAAGCAAAGGAAAGGGTCTAAATTGGAAGAAACGGAGTTCATTATTTTTAACATTTTTGCCACTTTTACTAATATGGATAACAGAGAGAAGACTATTATATGACAAAGAAGAGGTGAATAAGAGTGTTGCATGCTGAATTTGAACTCCCATTTCCCACATGAGCACCAAGAGTCAATATGTCAGAGAACTAACCACTATGTATCTTTTTTAATAAAGGTGCAAACACACTAAAGAAAGCTCTGATCCATTTTGAGGGAGTGGAAAGAGCAAAGGGACTACAGAAATGTAATTTCTAAAATCGCAACTCTCTGGAATTATCATTGAATTCCTGGATTAAAGTATGGAACATCGAATGTTACAGTTTACTCAGCTTATGGATGTATGACAGAACATCACAAATCCTTGCTTCTCAGTAGTGTTTTCTGCTGTAAACCCTAGCGTGCAGCCATCGTAAACCATCAATTATATTGCATGTTTACATATGAATTATAATGATCTCCAACGGGGCTTCCTTTCAGAGTCCCAGATGCTCTCTGTCCATCACCCAATTTCCTCTCCAGACATTCATGCACCCTAGATCCTATCCAACATGCTTGTGGTTGCTAACATGTGGCCCATAGCATATGAAGCCATTCCATAGCATATCAACTCACGTGGCAACAGTTGTGGAAAGCCAATAAACCAGACTTAAGTCAAATCACCATTGAGGAGAGCCATCACAGATCTCATAAATTACTGATTTGAGACATTTTACATAAACACAAACTCCACACTCCTCAAGTTTAATGCTAAAGTTGCTAAGCTAATAGGGTGACACTCAAATTAACATAGTACAAATAAAAAACTGTAAAAAATTAGAATTACATGACTAAATATTTGTATCAATACTTTTCAGTACATTAGCCATCTTGAATATGTTTGTCACAATGCTTTCTGAGATTGCCTTCTGCCAAGCTGCCTTAGTAGAATTCACTCAAGCTGTCTTATCAGGTGGCATAATTAGGTTGCCTACACTCAAAAAAAATGCTGATTTCTATTTAACCCAACTATTGTTTAAAAATTAATGTATGGCTGGCTTAAAATGAACCCAAAATAGGTTGGAAATTAAAAATCAGACACATAATTACTAGAAGAACGCAAAGAACCGACTTGCAGACTAGTTGAAAGAACATCATCCACTTGCGATGACTTTTGGGAATTCTGACTGTTCGATTCTCTCTCAAGTCTGCACTCGATACATCTTCAGTATCAAGAAAACATCCAGGTACTTTCATGCATTTGCTGTACTTGTGTTCTTGAGTATTGCAATTGAACTTCGGCATTCGCTTACTAAGAAACGGCCAGAAAAACGAACTTGCTTGATGTTTGAGAACCAATGAGGTTTGTTCTCACGCACCAAGCAAGTACGGATGAGCTTTCGTGTTTATATGATGAGCTCTCTATATGTGCATTGATCAACTGTAATGCAATATATGATTAAAAGCCTACATTTGTCCATCATATACAGTGATCATGTCTCTACAAAAGACTTGGATTAAACTGTTCGATTCATTAAAAATTATGAGAGAATATTAAAAATACCTTCATTTTTATTCCGAAGATGTGAGGGATTGTTTGGAATAACACGAGCACACGCTTTAAAACACTGTTTAATGAGACAACTCACTAGACTTTAGAACAAAGGTTCTGTGGGAACCTCGAAAAAAGCCTTCCAAATAGACCTTTACTCAGAAAACTGAACTTGAATTCTTCCATGATATGGCTAAGAAAACAATGCAGTTGTACACTGCATCAGGAAAGAATCCGTCACACATGTCTAAGTTCAGACTAAATCGACCAACACCAGATGATCAACAGGAAATTGAACCAAAGAGTGACAATTTTGAAGTCTGGATTTACAGACGCACCACACCTGACCTCCACGCCTCAGGTGCCGAGAACACAAAAAAGGGTCAACCCTAAAATCTAGCCCTAAAGGAGGACAGAATTACTTGTGTAGATCAGTAAGTATACCGGTCTGAAGCACAAAGAACACACTGCAAGGCTATTTACAGCAGTGAGCTCACCAAACACACTTGTCATGTTTTGCAGGCCCTCTTGAAGCTTCACAGCAAGTGTTAAAGGGATAGTTCACTCAAAAATGTTGTCATCATTTACTCACTCTCATGTTGTTCCAAACTTGTATAGTTACTTCCTTCTGTTGAACACAAAAGAAGATATTTTTAAGAATGTTGCTAACCAGACAGTTGCCATTATTTTCTTTCCTACTATAGAAGTCAATGGCTACCGTCAACTGTCTGGTTACCAACATTCTTAAAAATATCTACTTTTGTGTTTGGGTGAACTACCCTTTTAAGAAAATTCCTGCTGGGTCATTCCGTGTCAACTCAACCAGAGGTCCCTGGCTCAAATTTTTGATTTTGTTAATATTTTTTTCTGTAGAAAGACAAACATAAATAGTGATGAAAGTCAAAGTATTAAATGTCACAGATGTATATATACGGAGTAATCCACTATTTTGTAGAGGGGGGTCAAAATGACAATAATCACCTGAGATTTGGACCCAAATTAGAGGGGTGTAAAAATGACTTTAGAAAGCTCTGTTTTTTAAACAGAGACTGGTAGGTCTATTAGTAAAATCCGTTGACTTTAGCAGTCTTTGTTTCATTATATGCCAACAGTGACAGTTCAAAAATGGCAAAAAGCATTCCTTTTGTTTTTTTTGTGTCAAGTTTGCATGCCTGTAACTCAAGAAGTATTATAGATATCTTAATATCCTTTTATATTCTGGTTCTTAACAAACTCTTTTTGTGGTATCTTCATTTTAAAGGCCCTCGATGGTTCAGTCCCAGAGATATGGAGATCTTAATGTGGCTCCATGAGTAAATTGGTAAGTTGTACACATTTTCAGTGGGCAAAAACCAAATGTGGGTCACTTTGCATACAGCTGATACATAAATATTCCTTTTCCAAAGTATGCATGCCTGTAACTCTAATTTTTGTTTCATTATATGCCAA
Source organism: Elopichthys bambusa (assembly GCA_037101425.1). NCBI lineage: Eukaryota > Metazoa > Chordata > Actinopteri > Cypriniformes > Xenocyprididae > Elopichthys > Elopichthys bambusa. The sequence goes on from CM074451.1 coordinate 20,791,763, forward strand.
CAGTGACAGTTCAAAAATGGCAAAAAGCATTCCTTTTGTTTTTTTGTGTCAAGTTTGCATGCCTGTAACTCAATAAGTATTCAAGATATCTTGATATCCTTCTAGATTCTCATTCTTAATAAACTTTCTTTTTAAAATCATAATTTTCAAGGTACTATATAGTTCAGTCCCATAGATATGGGGATCTCAAAGCAGCTCCATATCCAATTTTTTTTTAATTTGACCCATTTTCAGTGATTGAAAACAAAATGTGGTTCACTTTGCATTTAAATACTTATTGCGTTTAAAGAGGAAAAAAAATATTTTTGCCAATTTTGGCATATAATGAAACAAAGATTGATAAAGTAAACAGATTTTAATAATAGATCTACCAATCTCTGTGCAAAAATAAAATATTTCTAAAGTCATTTTTACACCCCTATAATTTGGCTCCAAATCTGAGGTGAAAATTGTCATTTTGACCCCCTTCTAAAAATAGTGGATTACTCGGTAAATATACATCTGTGATATTTAATACTTTGGCTTTCACCACTATTTATGTTTGTATTTCTACAGAAAACAATATTAGCAAAATCAAAAATTTGAGCTGGGGAATTTTCCAAAATTTGGTTGATTTGACACGTAATGACCCTGCTCTCATTGGGTTATATTCATAGAAAGAAGAAATGAATATATTCAGAAAACATTCCATAATACTGCCCATATGAATGAATATAATAGTGGAAACTAATGTGGAACTGCTCTATGTTCTTGCTTAACAGATGTCAGAAGAAAAAAAAAAAAATGACAAGACAATCATGAAGATGTTATTCTTGTAATAATAATGATGAATATAATTGGATAAACCTGAAGGCATTTGTAAGGAACTTGGTGGCCGATCAATGAATATCTATTAATGTGAGAGAAGAGTTTATAATTCAACAAGGAAACTTCTGGATTTTTTTTTCTTGGCACCACTGTTATAGTCTGTCACATTTGTTTCAAGAAATTCCCCTCTGATTGCTCACCGTAACCTTACTCAACCTGAAAAACCTGTTCAATCTCTGCATTGCGAAACTGAGGGGGCGCGTTGAACCGACACGTGTGATGACTGGACCAAGATGCAAGGGATCTTAAATGATTTAAAAGACTATTTCTGATGAATGGGATTAATACACTCCCTCTAACAGCTGAAACTGAATCATCCTAGAGACTGATCATTTTATACACCAAATGCCAGGCATTAGACCTCAAGAGAAGGAAGATTTTCATTTCGTCATGAACAGGCTGGGTTTTCTAAGTAATTCTTACAGGCTTAAAGCTCATTAACCTACATTAAACAAAGACACTGCCATATTACATTAATTATTCGACATATTACAACCATTTTTTCTTGACACGCATTCACGTATGTTCACTTTTGTAGTGAACATCTACAATCAACACCTTAAAAAAAAAAAAAAAAAATTAAACTTCTAATTTATTCTTGAATCATAAACAGTGTTTTTAAAAGTTTTTCTGATTACATGCTGGACAGCTGCCCTGTATTAATAACCAAACTAAACTAAATTATGCATTTAAAGACAAAATGGTTTTGGACACACAGCTTACATCAGGTCATGTGGACAATTAGGCTACTAGACAATTGTTAACTTTTTTTTTTTTTTTTTTTTACAAATATCAATGTACATTTTGACATTTGATATGCATATATAAATACATAACAAACAATTTAAAATGTATTAAAACGAGGAGAAGTTGATTGACACCGTGGATAAAACACACTTTAGTCCGTTTAGTTAAAAAACTAAAGATGTATGAGCTCTATTGTCCATTAGTTAATATTTAGAGATACAAACCGTGAAACCATAAATATATGTGATTAAAATAATTTGCTCCACTGAATTAGTAGGCTACAAACTTTCTCATACTCATACAGTGCTCATTTTGTACTGATGCGTGTGTGTATTGAAATATCAGTAATAAGTTTACATCTGTAAACCCACGTGTGTGAGCGTGCAATGCAACATCACTGAAGCAGCTCCGAAAAAATGCCAAAAATGAGAATGATGTAAAAACTGCAGCGCGAGCGCAATGACTGCATGAAACAAAGGAGCGCAATAAGAGTTTTGCACTTACCTTAAACTCAAACCTCTGCTCTGCTGGGCGCAAAAAAAAGGGATTTCAAGCTCTATCTCATGAGCTCATTTACAAATGCAAACCACGCTTATGTTTTTGAAGAAATATTTCTCCTGATTTGACAGTAAAGCTGGAATGTGAAGTATGACTTCGGTATGAAATCACGGCGAATCCGAGCGGAGCGCTGGAGGAGGAGTCATGGAGGAGGAGGGAGGCACATCTCCACCCCACTCAAACTTCACGAGCAAATCTCACGCGTGGGCATCGCTGGAGATGCGCTCATTGGCTGTCTGTCTGTCTGTGTGTGTGTGTGTGTGTGTGTGTGTGTGTGCGTGTTTCTCAAAACCTAGAATGCTACTTACCTAGACTGCATTTTTTGGGTATGATTGGCACTTTCCTATACTGACTCAGTTCACTAAAAAATAATAATTACCAATTATTTGGGACATTATAGGCGCATTACGAGCATATAAATAGCAAATTTGATTTGGTTTTATTTATTTTTGACTAACTCACTTCATAAACAAACACAATATTTTGACCAGAAACGACTTAAAGGGACAGTTCACCCAAAAACGAAAATTCTGTCATCATTTACTCACCCTTATGTTTTTCCAAACCTGTATGAGTTTCTTTCTTCTGTTGAACACAAAAAGAAGATATTTTGAAGAATGTTGGTAACTAGACAGTTGATGGTAGCCACTGACTTCTATAGTAAGGGGAAAAATACTATGAAAGTCAATGGCTACCGTCAACTGTCTTCAAAATATCTTCTTTATTGGGTTCAACGGAAGAAAGAAACTCAGATTTGGAACAACATAAGGGGGAATAAATGATGACAATTTTCATTTTTGGGTGAACTATCCCGTTAAGGAATGTTATGCTTTCTATGAATTTCGTATTTATTAGATTTCAGATAACCCTAACTTTACTATAAGGTCCCATCAGTTAATATTCTAACAATGAGCAATACATTTGTTACAGTATATCTTTGTTAACATTAATATATAAAAATACAACTGTTCATTATTAGTTCATGTAGGTCAGTATTTTACAGTAAAGTTGTATCAAGTCAAATTAAACCACACCTAATTTAAAGGATTAACTCACTTTAAAATGAAAATTACCCCAAGCTTTACTCACCTTCAAGCCATCCTAGGTGTATATGACTTTCTTTTTTCTGATGAACACTATCGGAGATATGTTATATAATATCCTGACGCATCTAAGCTTTATAATGGCAGTGAATGGGGCCAACGCATTTGAAGCTAAAGAAAGTGCATCTATCCATCATAAATGTACTCCACACGGCTCTGGGGGGTTAATAAAGGCCTTCTGAAGCGAAGTGATGCGTTTGTGTAAGAAAAATATCCACATTTAACAAGTAATTAAGTAAAGTATCAAATTTACTCCCGCCGGACCGCCTTCCGTAGCTTTTCGTAAGTTAAATACGAAAGGCAGTCTGGTGAAAGCTTGAATTTTTACTTTACAATTTGTTAAATATTGATATTTTTCTTAAACAAATGCATCGCTTCGCTTCAGAAGGCCTTTATTAACCCCCCTGAAGCAGTGTTTATGATGGATGGATGCACTTTCTTGAGCTTTAAACTCTTTGGCCCCGTTCACTGCCATTATAAAGCTTGTAATTTCTATAGCCACTAGCCATCAAAAGGAATTGCATAGCCGTTTCCAACAGGTTTTCCAGACACTCCCTCCATCTGCTATTGGTCAGTCTCATCCCAGAATCACACCATTGGTTAATGTCGACAGGGAGTTTTCTAACAGGCCACGTGTTACAGTTCTTGGTTGCTGTGTTTACAAGCCTACGGCAGCCAAATAGACAAGTATCATATCTCAGGACATGTATTTTAATGATATCTGACAGGTTGTATAAACATATTTTTCATACATCTACTTTAAAGTGCATAATACTCAAAGGGGTGGATTTGGGTGGAAAAAGGTACATTTCCCCTTTTTATTGGAAAATTAGTAGTGGAGAGGATGTGTTGAGGACTTAACATATTTAAACAAACGAGAAGAGCCTGGAAGCCTGTGAATTCACAGCAGTCTGGTGTATTGAGACCATAAAGCCTTGTTGAAACAGCACCACCCTAAGGACGACTTCTCCAGTTCATCATAAGGTACTCATAGTGATAAATCAAAAGTCAAGTTTGTGTGGACAATTATGTTGTAGTTTGCAGCTACACATTTCCCCTCCAGCTTGTTTCACTTAACAAACAAACAATGAAACTATAGTACATGTAGTATTTATTTTAGAATCATTTGGAGATCTCTGAAAAAGAGTCATTTCAACTCTTTTCTATATATATAAAGGCATGCACATTTTGACAGAATTAGTATAACCAAAAAAACAAAACAAAAAAACACACACAATATGATACTGTAATTCAGTAAACGTATTCTAATAAAATTTGAAACAACAATATGTGTTAAAAATGACTTATGTTTTCATATGTTTTGCACCTCAGGTGTTTGAGATAAAAAACATATTGCATTCATCATTTACCTTTGATATATAAAAAAAAAAGTCCACGCATTCATAAATCTCAGTACAACACAAAATCAAATAGTCTTTCAGTCATTTTATGTAGCCTGCATTCATCCCATGCATCTATGCAGCATATGTGTGCGTAATGCCTAGCTTTGACTGTCAGTTCCTGTTCTGTTTCTAGGTAAAGCTAAATGTATCCCAATTGCATTCAGGCACAGTGAAAATCATAAAAATGTCCCATGTTATCAGATAGCACATCTTTCTTCATCTTGCATCCTGATGATGAACTTACTGCGTTGATTACAAAGATGCGACCTCTGGTCATAAAATTTTGTGCCTTATGTTCATTCGCAGGCCAATTTGCCATCAAAGCTGGACAAAGCGATAGCAAAGGCTTGAACTGCACACATGGGGTAATTATAGTCCAGAGTGAACATATCATCTGCCACCCTTCCAAACTGCATCACGATGTAGCTATCTGAAAAAGAGAGCATTTACAGTGAGGCTATAGTTTTTAAATTCAGGCTATAGTAACAATTCCAAAACGAGCACAATTCCAGCATATTATAGAATTATCAACACAACATATGCAAAAATGTTACATTTGTAACAATTTGTCCTATTGAAAAGTTGTAACCTTTGTGTAAGTCCAGTTGAAGAGGTAAAGGAGATTGACAGAACTGGCAATATCAGCAGTATCACTCACTGTCTTTGCTGTGGACAATCTGGAAGTTCTTGACAGAGGCTTGTGTGACCCGTCCAGAGAAGTTGAGGACATAGGAAGCAGTGTCATCATTCCAAACTGGAGTTTTGTTGTGGAGTTCAATCAGGTTGTCCATCTGTCTGTTCTGGTAGCGCACAAGTATACTGTCGTTGTCCTTAATGTAAAATAACAGAATTGTCGTTCATGAACGAACTGGTCATTGTAAACTGAAAAAAGTGTAAAGACCATGTCATTTATTTAAAGTTCATTTTTATATCGGTCTAATTGAAAATCATGGTTTCTTTCGTTCAGTTTGACTAAAAGCAAATAACACTCCCCACAGAAAAAAAGAGTAGTATTTTCACTTGACACCATAGTAGCTGCATTTCCATTACCCTTCAAATTGCACAAATTAAAATTGCGAACGGAAAATACACTCAATGGAATAATAATAAAAAAAAATTAGCAAAAACTCCCATATATCACAAAAAAGTCACGCTCACATGAGGTGGTTTTTCAGATAATTTGAAAAACGAATATTTCACAAAACTGCAATGGAAACAGTTTTTTCGCATTTACAAGTCACTTGCCGATCATTCTTTAAAGATGGCGCAGTATGTTTGGACGAAAGACGAGAGTTCTTCATTAAACTCAAAAGACAAATGAATTATGGGAATACTGGAGCACAATTTATCAAGACCTTGAAGTAGATAGGAGGGAGAAACAAGTATGAGGGGCTTTCCTTGGCATTAATGCTTGGATAACACACCTAAGTCTCCTTCGATTAAAAATAATTGCTAGTGCAGTGGCTGCGAGATATTTAAACCTACTAACTTAAACCTACTAAACCTATTCAATTAGAATTCACATTTTCTTACAGGAAGCCCTTTCTTACACATTACTATAATATTAAATGTTACAATTAACAACAGAGCCCAAACTATTAAATTCAGATATAATAATCGACACACACAAAAAAAGTGAATTGCACATAAGGCAGGTTTTGCATTTACTTCTAAATTATTATTCCAATTCATTTTTTAAATATAATCATTTACACAGTTACTGTCATAACTTTTTTCATATATAATATATAAGCTAATATAGTGCATGTATTTAGTGAAATGCTTCCCCCTAGAGTTCATTTCTCCAGTGAAGTAACATTATGTGGACACCAAAGGACACATCTATGCATAGATCGTCTCTTCTTCTTCTGCTGCTCTTTTTCCTGTTGTGGCGGTTAGCAAACAGCGTTGCATTACATCACGCGCCCCCTTCTGGACTGCAGTGTGGATCGCTTGTGACTGACTTTATTCGTCGTCTGTCTGTATGCGCTGAACCGTGACATCTGTACCGTATGGTTTGGGTCAAATACATGTACTGTTACACCCCTAATGTATAGGTATGTTTTTGGAATTTTGCCAAAAATTAGGTTAAAGCACATTTTTCCAGTGATATTGTGAATTTACTTGTTTGCCTTTGTCGTTACACGTCAGAGTCAGAAATAGCAGGAACGGAACTCACTGTTCGTGGACATATCGGCACTCGCTCGTTGTCGTCATCCATGCCTGGGATGATCACACTCATTTTTCTGGGCCCTTTAAACCCCAACACATTTGTCTCCTGGAAAGAAACACCAGTATCTACGTTGAAACTTCTAAAAGATTTTTCAACCTCCAGGATAACGGTTAAGGAACTGATGTGAGCACTCACGTAAATGATAGCCGCTAGCTCTTGCCGGGCGTTAGACATGTCCCTGAGGGCACGGTCAGGGTTGAGACCGTTGTCAAACACTGTGAACTTGGTACCCATGAGATTAGACCTACAAAGAAGAGAAGCCACAAAGTGCAGTAGCTCAACAATCATTCTTATTTTGAAAACATTTTATATCAGACAAGTTACCTTAGTTTTCCGATAAAATTCTCTCCACCCCGTGACAGGTCAGTGGCATCTATGGATATCAAATAATTTGACGTTGCGCTCTTTTTTCTTTTTCGACCAGCCAATAGGAAGACCTGCAGGATGAAGTGAAATGGCAAAGAGGGTCCCCAGTTAGTCATCAATAGAGCTTTTCACACTGAGCTTAACCCCGTTTTATTGTTGTTCTAAAGCCCGCTTTTAACCCCGGGGAAAGAAGCGTTTCACACCTTGTAATTAGGGGTGGGTGATTTGACCAAAATCATATATCACAATTTTTCATGATAATGATATATATCCCAATATATATATATATATATATATATATATATATTTTTTTTTTTTTTTTTCTTTAAAAAAGGTTTTTATATCAATAATTTGATAACATAGAAATTTCATCATTCTTGCCACCAATGTCAATATCACCAAAAACTAATACTAGCCTGAAATACTAATACAGCCCTCCGGCATGACAGGTGTCTGAAGCATGAGTCTAAACAAGACAATGAACTTGACATTGGCAGGTGGCAGCCTATGACGTCACCAATGGTGCGACTGAGAGTATAAGAGGGCACCTGTGCAAAATGTCATCCACTTCTTGTCTAAAGGAGATGTGTGCAAGAATACCGAAAGCATGGCAAAAGGATGCAGTGTCTCCTTCCCTATTCTCAAGGAACATGCGTAACCTGAGACATTCCCTTTCGAATGGGAATGTGTGCTAGTCCCTAGGGGTCGCTATGGAGAACATAACACCCACGCTGCCATGCTGAAGGGATGAGTGCCCTATGAGTGCCCACAGAGAGCCTAACACTCAGGAATTCTGTTCAGGCAGTCCTGGAGAGTGGAGGCCTCAAAAAAAAGGCCTAGGCAACACTCTAACCCAAGGGCAATACAGAGAAAGCTTAGAAAGAGCTAAAACTCAGTTTAACTGGCCCATGAAGCTCTGCAGAGTGGAGGCTTCAACACAGTGACTCTCATAATGAGAGGAGGCCTAACAACACTCCACACTGAGGTCAGTAGCCAAGAAGGCTCCCAGAGACTCTAATGACCTAGCATACTACTTTATCGCCTAGCCGAGCTGCAGGAGCGGAGGCCTCAGTATGAAGACTATCTAACTTAAGGAGATCTAACAACTCCCTATGCTCAGGATATCCTGCAAGGAGGCTCACAGAGAGCCTACCACTCACACTTGCTATCCTAGTGGAGCTCAAGAGAGTGGAGGCCTCGATAAGGATAACTCTCTTTAGCTAATGGAGGCCCATCAACGTTTGCAGTAGCCAAGGAGGTTCACAGAGAGCCTAACAACTTATCAAATCTTAGCCGAGCTCTAGGAGCGAAGGCCTCAGTATGACGACTCTCTAAATCAAGAGGAGACCTAACAACTCTATGCTCAGGATATGCTCCGGAGGCTTCAATAAAGAAAACTCTGTCTAGCGAGAGGAGGCCTATCAACACTAGCAGTAGCCAAGGAGGCTCACAGAGAGCCTGCAACTCGCAATTGCTATCCTAGCAGAGCTCTGGGGAGTGGAAGCCTCAATAAAGACAACTCTCCTAGCAAGAGGAGGCCTATCAACACTAGCAGTAGCCAAGGAGGCTCACAGAGAGCCTGCAACTCGCAATTGCTATCCTAGCAGAGCTCTGGGGAGTGGAAGCCTCAATAAAGACAACTCTCCTAGCAAGAGGAGGCCAGTAGACAAGGAAGCTGACAGAGAGCCTAAAACTTGCAATTGCTATCCTAGCAGAGCTAGGAGAGGAGGCCTCAGCCTGATGTCTTTCTAAATCAAGAGGAGACCTAACAACACCCCACACCCCACTCTCACACACAGGATATCTTGCAAGGATGCTCACAAAGAGCCTACAACTCACAATTGCTATCCTAGCAGAGTTTTAGGGGGCAGAGGCCACAATATAGACAACTCTCTCTAGCGAAAGGAGGCCTAAAAACTCTCACAGTACCTAAGGAGGCTCACAGAGAGCCTAACCACTTAGCCTATAGCTGAGCTCATAGGACGAATACAGTACGTCCTATGCCTGTCAAGAAAGTTCTAAATAACAGGGCTAGCAGCCTACCGCAGTAATAGGAGGAGCTCAGAGGAGCAGAGGCCTCTAATAGAACTACTCTAACGAGAGGAGGTCTAACAACACTCTGGTTCAAGAGCAGTGACCAAGGACTTAGACCCAGGCTAAGCTTGGAGGACGGAGGCCTTAAGATAATGACTCGAGGCCCAGCTACATCCAATGTCTGTCATGGAGGCCTACAAAGGCCTAGCAACCTGACACTATGGAGCTCAGGGGAGGTACTCCCAACCTAGATGCCCAAGAGGAGGCTCAGGAGGGAGAGCCTGCAGCCCAAAATCTGGCTCAGAGATGAAACAGCTTACCAAGAAGGCTTCTCAAAGCCTAAAAACTCAAAAATGCTTGAAAAGGCAGTAGCCAAGGAGGCTTACAGAGGGCCTGACTACCTAGCATACTGCCTAACTGATCTCTGAGGACAGAGGCCTCACCATAACTCTCTAAAGCAAGAAATGGCCTAACAACATCCTACTCTATAAGAGCGTTTGGGCAGTTATGTCCAGATAGAAATGTTTTCCATAAAGTCTGTCATCCATAACCCCTAATTGTTATGACAATAACAATTACTACACTCTTCTACCTCTAATTCGTCAGAATTGGATACATGCATAGCAGCAATAGTATAAATTGAGCCAACAAGAGGAGCCAAAAAAGGAAACTTCCAGTTCAACTCGTCCCTGCTCTGCCTACAACCCCAGAGCCTAATGGGTTAGTTCACCCAAAAATGAAATTTCTGTCATTAATCACTCACACTCAGGTCATCCCAAACCTGTAAGGCTTTAGTTTTTCTTCGGAACACAAATTAAGATGTTTTTGATGAAATCCGAGGGTATCTGATACACATAGGCAGCAATGAGGTCCCACCTCATAGGCAGCACCTTTTGAGGTCCAGAAAGATACTAAAGACATTGTTAAAACCATCAACGTGACTACAGTGGTTCAACCTTAATATTATGAAGCGACGAGAATACTTTTTGTGCGCAAAAATCATTCATGCAACAAACAAACATTCTCCTGAAGACAAGAAAGAGGATGACGTTTTGCACAGGTGACCTCTTATACTCTGTCGCACCAGTGGTGACATCATAGGCTGCCGCCTGCCAATGTCAAGTTTATTGTCATGTTTAGACTCATGCTTCAGACACCTGTTATGACAAAGGCATTCCCCCCCATAGCGACCCCTTTTGAAAGGGAACCCAGGATTCTGTTTACCTGGGTTTTAAAGTGACCCTGGGTTAACTAGTTCAAGTGGGAAAAGCCCTAATTTTCAATTGCATGCCCTTAGGAGAGCCATGCATTTCAAAATATTGATACACTATCCTCTCATTTACTACAAAACATTGTCAGTAGTTCTGCATGAATTTGAGCTAAAATTGTGAGCAAGTCACCTTCTTCTCATTGTCTAAATGGAGGTAATAGGTGGGGTAGAAGCCTCTATCCATGCCGCGCTTATCACGTGTCACTTTACACTTGATGGTGGTTCCCTGTGGCGCAGGCTGAAGAACAAACTCCTCAAGGTCATCAAACTCAATCTCCGGTGATGGAGGCCTCTCCTCCTCCTGTCACAAGAGAGATATTACTATTCCGATTATACAGATTATACATTCTTTCCCTCAGGCTGACATTGCCTCACTTCACAGGAGTCTTACCTTTTTACTTTTCCTTCCTTTGCCTTTCTTCTTTTTGGGCACTTCTGTTTCCTCATCATCACTTTCATCAGATTTAGCAGTGTCTAAAATGAGAAGCATTTATATGGATATAAGAAGCTTTTGACAGATTGAAAGTTATTTTGTCTTTAGGTTGTTGTCATTATCATTAAGAAATCTGAAATTATGGGGCTTGTATGAAAATTTGAGTTCGAGTGCGTCAAAAAGTTGGGGAAGCATATGTGGTTACAGTAGTTACAAAAAAATGTTTAGATAGAAGGCTTTCACTTACTCTTTTTCTTGTTATTCTTCTCTTTGTCCTTATTACTCTTGTCTTTTTTCTTGTCTTTGGCTCCTCCAGCTTGAAACATGGAGGTGGAGTTGGCAGTGGATTTCTTTTTGCTCTTGCTGGGTTTAGTCTCTGGCTCACTCTCATCGCTGTCGAACTTAGTGGCTGGAGCAGACGTTTCAGATCCAGTCAACAAATTTGACCATTACAGTTTTTAATAATAAATATCTATCAAAACACTATAGTCACAGTCATAGCATTGTATTACACTACATTTTTTTAAATTGTATTACTAATTATTTAGTCAATTTTTAACCTTTGTAGATATATATTTGCATTTTAACATGATTTTCGGTACTATTTTTAAAACGATATAAATTATTTTTCATTATATTTTCTTCTAAATACATTATTTTTTTCCATGTGTGTGTGTGTGTGTGTGTGCGTGTGTGTGTGCGTGCGCACGCTTTTGTGATTTATGAGGAGACAAATTTGTATAATGATATGGGTATTACACTGGTATTACAACGTGAACATGAAATATAAGGACATTTCATGAGTCCTCATATTTAAAATAGCTTTTAAAACATACTAAATTTTATTAAAAATGTAAAAATGCAGAATGTTTTCTGTGATGGGTAGGTTTAGGGGTAGGGGTAGTGTAGGGGGATAGAATATACAGTATAAAAACGTCTCTGGTTACATTTGTAAACCTGGTTCCCTGAATAGGAAACGAGACGCTGCGTCGAGACATTACGTCAAGACGCGGTGGGAACGGCTCTTGTGTAAACTGTCCAATAACGTGACGGAACATTATAGGTGGGTGACGTCACAGATCAGGAGACTATAAAGCATACCCTACGCCATAGTACCAAATGCCTGTATGTATCAGGACGTGGAGTCAAGATCCAGGTTATAAAACCTGACGAAGGTGTGAGGTGAAGACCACCCTGCTGCATTGCAAATATCTTGCAGGGAAACTCCAGAAATCAAAGCTTTAGAAGCAGCCATACTCCTAGTTGAATCAGCCCGGACGGCTAGAGGTGAAGGCTGTCCGGTAGACTCATAAGTGAGTGAAATAGCCTCAACTACCCACTTGCTCATTCTCTGCTTAAATGCAGGACACCCTCTCCTGGATACAACAAACAATTGATCGGTTTTACGTAACAGGGCAGCTATGTGGACATAAGCATCTAATGCCCGAACAGGGCAGAGCAGATTGAGTTTTTCCTGATCTGGTGTAGTAAAAGGTGGAGGACAGAATGCCTGCAGCATAATAGGACCTACAGTATTAGTAGGGACCTTAGGCACATAAGCTGGTCTTGGGTGAAGAAAGGCTTTAACCATGCCCGGAGCAAATTCCAGACATGACGGAGCAACCGACAGGGCCTGCAAGTCTCCAATTCTCTTAAGAGACAAAATGGCCAGAAGAAAGATGATTTCTCCAACAGATTTCTCCCTACAGATGTTCCATCAATGGGTGAATGGTAAGCAGAAATAGCTTATTTCTGTGCATACACTTTTAAAGTAGAAGGAGATAATCCAGTGGAGAAACGTTCTTGCAAGAACTCAAGTACAGGATCCACAGTGCAATAAGCTGGATCTAGATGACGTTCTTCACACCAAGAAGAAAATAGCCTCCACTTAATGGCATACAATCTCCTCGTAGACGGAGCTCTGGGTTGGAGAATGGTCTCTACCACCTCGATGGAGAGACCAGAATCTATGAGCTGAGCCCCCTCAGGGGCCATGCCCACAGCTTCCACAACTCCGGGTGAGGGTGCAATATCGTGCCTCCTGCCTGAGACAGGAGATCTCTGGAATCTCCATAGGGAGACCGTCTGTAAGGGACACCAGGTCCGAAAACCATATTCTGGTCGGCCATAATTCTGTAGGCTGCCCTCAGAGAAAGCAGCTTCCCCTGGGCCCACAGGAGGATCTGAAGGGCCAGCTTGCATAGGTGACGTGACCTCAGACCCCCCTGATGGTTGATATAGGAGACCACCGACATATTGTCCGTGCGGACCAACACGTGATGGCCCCTCAGGTCTGGGAGGAAGTGTTTGAGAGCTCAAAACACCGCCATCTTTTCCAGCCGATTTATGTGCCAGGAAACTAGATGGTCCTGCCACAGACCCTGAGCTGAGCGACCACTAACCCTAACCCAAACCTCAGGAACTTCCTGTGTTGAGGATGGATTGATACATGAAAATATGCGTCCTTGAGATCGATTGTCACAAAGCAGTCCTTGGACTTGATTTGTGACACAATCTGTGTGAGCATCTTGAACCCTCCTCGGAGGGTCATTGGAAGCCTCTGCGCCCTGAAGCACACGAGGTGGAAGGGCTGGCAGAATGGCCTCCTGAGGGCGCTGAAGAGAAGCGGGCACCATGTAATGAGGTGAACTCCGTTTCTCCCCGGAGGGGACCACAGAAGAAGCAGGCAGAAGCCTTCTTAGAGATAATGACAGTTCTCAAATCTGCCTTTTTCTCAGAAGGCTTCGGCTGCGATGCCACCCGGAACCCCATCCACTTTGTTTCTGTGGAGGGGCGACGTTGATCTTTTGCAGCCTCAGAGACGTGAAATCAGCGGAGAAGTAATTTTTGAAACGCCGCCACTTACTTTTTCACCTCCTAAAATCTATCAACGACTGATGTAACAGCATCACTGAATAGGCCAGAAGGCGATAGCGGGGCATTCAAAAGGAAGCTCTTGTCTTTCTCCTTTATACCAGACAGACTGAGCTACAGATGCCTCTCAGTGGCCACCAGGGCCACCATCTCCTTAGTGGCCCTGAGAGACAGATCTGTAGCACGGCGCAGTTCTCTGATTGCGTCTGCTGATAATTTCCCACCCTCATCAATCTCTTTTAATAGATCAGCTTGGTATGCCTGCATGATGGCCCTGAAGCTGAGTACGCTTTGCCCACCAGCGCTGAAGTGGTCTTTAATGGCTTGGTGGGCAGCGTCTGGGATTTTAGCGACGATGCAGCCTCAGGGGAGAGATGCAAGCGTCTCTTCATCCCTGGGCATCACCGCATAGCCATAGTGTTTCATGTTAGAATAATTTGACTTATGAGGGCTGAAAACATGATATTATGCAGGTTTGTTCCACGACCTCGACACCTCGGTGTGGAGGTTGGGAAAGAATGTCAATCCCCGACGTGGAAGTTGTGATCTGGATGGTAAAAATCTTAGTTTTCTCTTCTTGTTTCTCAGCTGGCCATTCAATATTTAATTTAACAACAGCGTGAGTCACAACCTCCATGAGCTCCTCATAAGCAGGTGTGTGAGGTGGCGAATCCTCTGCATCGATACTCACAATATTCACCTCCTCAGAGCTGGACATGTGAAGTACCGGTGCCTCAACCGGCTTCCGCCTGGGAAAAGGCACTGGACCTGGCAGGTGAGGGCAGAGAAAGGGTGATGCCCATCTCTAACCCCTCTGCCAGATCCATCTGCAAACCTCATGATCTGAGCCGCTGCTCTGCCTCAGCAGAAGCGGGATCCGAACCACGAGGAACGCGAGCCGAAGCGCCCTCCTCGAAGTTTATGTTAAACTTATCGCAATGCCCACAAGCAACCCCCTCGAGGGCTGCCTGGGCATGCTCCACTGCCAAACAAACTACATAGAGCTTGTGTGTATCCCCACCCGTGTTGTAACGAGGGCAGGGAGAAGGACACGGTCTAAACTGCTGTTTGTTTGCCATTTCATATATATATATATATATATATAGTGCTTTTGACAACAATAAATATGACAGAGACAGATACACAGAGCGCTTGCTGAAGACACAGAAGCTAGTGTTCTTTGTTCTGGGTATGCTTTATAGTCTCCTGGTCTGTGATGACAACCGCCTATGACGTTCCGTCACGCTACTGGACAGTTTACACGTGCTTCACGAAGCAATCACGCAGAGGCGTTCCCACCGAGTCTCGACGCAGCTCGAGTTCCCATGAAAGGGAATCATTAAGCCTATGGAATGTCCTCGCTTTGATAGCAAAACAAACCTGTGTGTGTGTGTGTGTATTATATATAATTTTTTATTGTGATTTAATATATCTTTACAGAAATGAGAATTCATAATTGTACTGAAAATATTGTAACAATACAAACAATCGCAATGGTCCTTAAAAATGTTTCATATTTTATGCAATTTATTTTTTATTATTATTATTTTTATTTTAAGGTGAAATATTAACCCGACATATTCTTGATGATTGTTTGTGAGATTCATAAGCTAGTTGCTTTTAGCAACACAATGAATAATGTACAGTGTTTTAAGAAACGTGAAATTACCTTTCTTTTTTGCGATAAAATCTGGTTTATCTCCATTTATCTGAAACATAGAAGCTGGCTCCTTTTTTGCCTTAGATGTCTTTCCTTTGCTTTCTGATTCACCTTTATTCTCTGAAGAGATAATATATTAGGGGAAACAAATTAGATAACTCTTTTCTACAATGATGGCTTGCCTACAACAAATGAGTCACTGAAGCCAATATAGAGTTCCTTCACAGGGTATTTAGCTGAGAGCCCTTAAGTGACAAGTTAGGACCAGTTCCCAGAATTCCCCTGTGGTTATTAAGGTGTGCCAGCTTCAGATAATCGGTACAGCTTCTATTTAAAGAACAGTTTCTTTCAATATGCAAATGAAGGCGTTAATGCCTCAACAGGCTCCATCACAACAACTAGAGACCCAGATAACAAAAATATATTCTAAGAAAGTTTTTCTAACATTCCCATTAAGTGCATGTTCTCTGAACATTTAAAACAACCAGTTTTTTAAAAAAACATTTCTTCTTGGTTATGAATGTTAAGAAAACATTCCATTTTGAATGTTCTTTAACATTCTGAAACAAGTAACAACATTTTGAGAAAAAAAAAACAAACAAAAAAAAAAAACATTAAATGAATGCTTAACTAAACGTTTTTAAAGAAACCTTTAATGAACGATGAATAACTGTCAAAACAGCAATAGCTCAGTATCATAGAGCCATTAGTTCTAATGTCCCTGCTCTTTCTTCATCAACAAACATTGTTGAACTTTTGAAACATGCTCCAGGGTTTCCACATCACCATACCTTAAACTTGACACTCAAATGTTTCTCACATTTAATAGAAGCCCCAGAGGGGGTTATCTCTGTAGGTTTTCAATTATCTAGGTCATTGCAGATTGTCTGGTAAAACGTATTAGTTAGCAGCTGGACTTTGTTTTCCATTTGTTGAAGTTGTTTCTCCACTTATTCGAGTGGCTTGATCAGACGCCCCCTGAGGAGCTCACCATCTGTCTTTTAACAACAGGGAAAATGAGGCCAAGCCTTTAAGATGAGCAAACGAATCCCTAAAACCATAACTAAAAACAAGAGTTAAATTCACTTGAAAGTGCCCCACTTCAGCTCATAGACAAACCGGAGTGGTGATCTTTAAGACAGCTCTGCCGTATTGTTCTGGCTAATCTTCTTAGCTCACGAGATCTAACGCTAATCCTCTTCCTGAGCAGCAAACCCCCATGCATGTGTACATAACGACATTAAGAGTTACACACACTGAAGCCATTGTCTAAGTTTCCTCTGATTCGATACCTGAAGTGTTTTGCTCTGAGGGGGAAATAAACCTAAAAAGCTCAAACTGTTTTAAGGGACCAAAAATACTCTCTATATACCCAACCCCCAACAAAGTGCAAAGTTCAAATTGACTCTTATAATAACATAAATGCTACTTGACTGTTGAAACTAATAGAACAAAGCTCAAAGTGAACCTTGGCCTCGCTCATTAGCATGCATTCAAGTGTGAATACGCTCATCTGACCTTTGGCCTTTGATTTCTTTTCTTTGGTGTCAGCAGGGGAGCTTTCTTTGGTGGTTTTCTTCTTTGTCTTCTTCTGTGAGGTCTCCTCTTCATCATCCTCATCATCATCATCATCATCATCAGAATCTGATCAAAATGACAGTTAGAAACGTCAGTTTTAAAGGAAAAATCATATAAAATGATTAAAGCAATTTTTTTTTTTTTTTTTTGTGCATTTTATTCCTATGAATAATCTTTCATTAAAAACTCTGCCTTTGAAATGGCATCCCCGTTTCACTGAAGTCGACAAGGGTCATGGTTTGGCTAGTTATCATGGAAAGCAACACAGAGGCAGAATCAGGAGCTAAAAAATTAAGGCAAGAGCATCAGATCAACTGCAAAAATGACATTTGGAGATGGTTTTAAGCAAAATCATTGAAAGCCCATAAATATAATTACTTGCAATGTGACAATTACTTATTACCTTTGACCAATAGCTGGTGTTGACAATTACACACACAAATTTCGGACATGGGCTTAAGATGATCGGACTTTAATTTGGTGAAAATCAGACAAACGGTCTAGGAGGAGTTAGAAAAAAGTGTTTTAAAGCAAATGGTAGTTTGGCTGACTGGTATCTAAAAATTGGTATCTATGTTCTCAGCATGACCCAATGAATAAATTATGACCAGTTTCATTACAATAGGCATGCTGCACTGAATCTAAAGAGACAAGTCTTTTGATTTTTGGTTAAACTGTTCAGAAGTTATAAGCGAAAAACCCATTTTCATATCTCGTGACGACTAGGCGGCACTGTGCCGAAACTGTGCAGGTACCCACAGGTCATGGATGTTATAACACACACCAAGTTTGGTCAGAATATGCTAAAGGGTTGCAGAGATGTTCATTTGGTGTGCTCTTTGTCGAATTTGTTTGCGCGTTATTCAAGAACGGTTTGAGGAATAAACTTAAATTCCATGTTTGTTTGTTTGTTTGTTTTCGGTCTGAAGATGATCTGATTCAATTCTCATGGAAATCGGAGCTATGGTGTAGGAGGAGTTCGAAAAAGTAGGTTTTTGAAAAAAAAAAAAAAAATGGTGGAAAGAAAATTCTGCCAACTATGGCAAAATTGGTATCTATGTTCTCAGCATGACATACACGACTTTGTATCAGTACTTTTGACAACACTAGTGTCAAAGACACGTACAGAGTTTTGTAATGATACGCCAATGCCCTTGTAAAATATAGCATTTTACCACATAATTTAAATTGGCAGACATCGAATTGTTTTAAGCCAAGGAATCAGAGGGAAAAAAATAATTTAGTTTCTTACGGGCCCTTACAGTTCAAAAGTTATTAGCATAAATGTGAGTGCAACTTTAGACAGTTGGTGGCTCTAGAGGGATTGAGTTACAGACTCCAAAATTGTTGTGGTTAATGTTCAGACTGCGTGCCAAATTTCATAACTTTTTTTTACAGTTCTATGGGCTGCCATAGACTCATACAATAGGTGCCTACACACCTTCAGTGCTTGGCCCCTAATAATAATAATAATAATAATGCAAAATAAGGCAACTCCCATTAAAATAAATGAGAATGCCAACATTATAAGCATCATTCAATGCCATTCACCTGCTTTCACCTCCCTCCCCTCCATCCATCTCTCATGTAGAGATTCAGTTGATTTACATGATCCAATCTATTCCCAAAGCATACCAAACCAAGTTCCGTTTGGCATTTTTTAAATATCTTGTTTTAACTACTTACAGTAAGCCTGAGGAAGGTTGATTTACTGAAATGCTGCTAATAATATTTCATAATGATGCAAGTTCAAGTAGTGTCCGGGATTTATACAATTTAACTTTTATCAACTTTTTCAGAGACACCTACTAATGATTTGTGTGGGAGTCACATTTTTTTCTATTAAATATACTGTATAAAGTATTTAGTACAGTATTAAGGAAAAATGTGCCACTTCATTCCCTGCCTATGGCTCGAAGGTCAAGCTGCCCACATACTGTAGGACAAGTGGTTTAGTAAATGGATGTTTCATTAATATCCATTTGTTACTAATTGATAGATTAAAAATCACTTATACCTTTCTTCTTCTTAGGAGTACTCTTGGGCTTCTTTTTTGCACTCTTCTCTGTTACGTCTTCTTTGTCCTTCTCAGTTTTCTTTTTCTTTACGGTTTTTCTCTCTGCTGAGAAGTGAAAAGTAGTTGTTTTAGCAACCATGGATCATTCCACTACTACAAAATGACAGTGCCCACAAAATAGTGTTCTTACACTAAGCACTTAAAATATCTGTATGTCATTTAATAATCAACTGGCCCCTGTAATGATAATTTCCCGTTTAGTTTTGTTGTTCCCTGTCACTGTTGCCCGAGTTCTTGTTCTTGTTTGTTGCCATTGTTTCTGATTGAGTTACTGATGATGATGATAATAAAGGCTATCCTTTTAAAACTGACACACTTCTTTTTGTGAAATGTTTTGATAAAAAAATGTTGTGTTATCTAATGCAATGATATTCATACTTCTTTTTTTTTTTTTTTTTTTGTAGGAACTGTACAGTATTTCTCTCAGAACAGAAGCTTGAACATGTGGCAATTCAATGTCCATGTAGTCATTATTTGGTGATTATTTTACTTCCTAAGGGGCATCCAAATAATTCAAATCCAGTAAGATGAAGTCACAACAGTATGGGTTTGTACTGTATGTCTGTGTGAGATGTGTAATGTATCAGACTGACTCTTTGAAGGCGTACTCTCCTCCTCGCCTGACAACTCTTCTGTCTTTTTAGCTTTGCTCTTTTTCGGTTTGTCTTCGACTCCATTGGCCTTTCCAGAATCTGCCTCCGGCTTCTTCTTTTTTGTCTTCTACATGGGCTGTTAATAAGAACAGTGAATCACATTTACAGTTCTTTTGCATGCTTGTACATTTCTGTGCATAGTTGTGTAAATTTAAGCAATAGTTTTGAACTTACCCATTTTCAAACATCAGTGAAAGCAAGCAAAAAGATGCACATAATACTTTAGAAATTTGAATTACTTAAAGTCACCATGAAATCAAAACTTACAATTCTTATTTTTATGAAATACAGCAGTATTTATTATAAATTATTTATATGTTCACATTTTTTAAATTTATATGTTCCCTCATAATCTTCAATCAAAATAACTTCCCCTCCCTCTTGCAGCATCTCTTCTCTTCTTGGATGACGTTTACTGGTGTGAGAGCAGGGCAACCTGTCACTCACATGAGATCCACCAATAGCAAACCACAACCATCCAATCAATTCCCCATGGACAAAATCAGGTCCCACCCTACATTTGTCTTGTCCGAGAAGCTGTTTCACTCAGATATATGTCATAATAAAGAAGAAAAGACTATCACATCGGCGCCCATAGCCTCGTGGGCAGCACCAACATTTAGTGCCAGTGCGCTCCGGCGACCCGAGTTCGAGTCCTGGCTTGCTGACCTTTCCCGTCCCCCTCTCTCTCTCTCTCCATCTCCCATTTCGCTTCCTGTCTGCTTGCTGTCCTATCATAATGAAGGCAAAAATGCCAAAAATAAATCTAAAAAAAAAAAAGACTAATCGCAAATGTTGACTTACAGTACATGAAGACATGAGTCTAATATTAAACACTTATACTTATTCTATTTATTAAGCTGCGATTTTTATTAAAATATGCATTTCGCAATGCATCTTTGTAGTGTGATAATCATGTCTACACCTTTCTTAAGGACAAACAATCAACATTTTCTGTACATTCAAACATTGCTCAAACAAAAGACGTTAAATATGTGACCTCTTACGTACAGAATGCAGCAGGAGGAGAAAGTCTAATTCTTACACAATGTAGGCCGGACGTCACAGCCTGCTTCCGTACTGCACGGAGTAGGGAGCACATAATCTGATTAGTTCCAATCTTATATGAGTATTTATAGACCTCTCTTTAACAAAGAGCAAAGACAGTGGGATCCTTGATTTCTGCCGGCATGGGGATTTTACTCATACATTATGGAAAACCCCTCCGTAGACAGTTAGCCACAGTAGATTTAGTTTTGTATGTAAGTGGGGTTCTGTTTGACAGAAACATATAAAAGCATTTGATTGGTTGGCTGAGAAATATTGATAGGATAATTGTTAATTAGAGTAAATGTTTAAGTACACTTCATAATTTCAGTCTCTTCAGTGAACCCGAACTCTTACAGCACAGTGAGTTTCAGTGCCATCATGCACTAGTGTCCTTGATCAACCCCTCTTTAACATATTCTCTCTCCTTTTCTCCTCCCTTTATGGTTAAAAATGTAACAGGATACTCAAGAAAAAGGAAACACGTGTTTAAAATATTTCCTGTTTTTGAAAAACAAACAAAAAAAAACATTAAACATGTAAAACCTGTTCTGTGCTATTTTCAGTGCTAAAAATATTCTAGAAAAAGGGTCATACTTTATATTAGCTGTTTTTAACCACTATGTACTTACATTAAATTATAATTGTTAGGTCCAATGTACTTACTGCGTTCATACTGTATTGCAAAACGCTTGTGTTGCTTAGGACAGGTTTGGTGGTATGGGTAGGTTTAGGGGGGTTTAAGGTGTAAGGCAGGACAAATGAACTGGCGGCCTGCGGGCCAAATCCGGCCCGCCAATCATCTTCATCCGGTCCAAGGGCACCCACACCACTAATCCTACCCAAGACTACCAAGCGTATTATATGGAATAAAGTGCGTGTCATATGCACGGCAAAACTCATTTTAGCATATATTTTTTACAAGATTACACGCACGTACTATTGATACGCATTCTCATGTGATCGGGTTGGGTGGCCGCAGTGGCGCCCCCAGCTGCACTGTTCGTACCATGCACGCTCCTCCGACTGACCTGAGAAACGTTTTCCGTGCGAATATTTTAGCAGTTATTATGCATGTCCCGTATTTCTGTCGACTGAACCAGCGATACTAATCATTCGTGAATTAATAATTCTTTTGTCTCGATTCTTTCTTTTCCGTGAATTGGCCAAACGCGTTTGCATAACGATCTGAAAATGATTTGGATTCATTCGGACCGCTCGGTCACTGAATCATCTGAAGTTGTTTCTCGGGCAATAACAACAAATACAGAACAAATAGCACTGTTTTCAGGCATTTCACTAGTTTACTTTGAACTACACAGCATGGCCCAGTTGAAACGCAACAAAAACTTAAAGGAGCTGCGTTTATTCCCGGTCACCATTATTAAACAGCATTGCGACATCCAGTAAGAAACGTTTCAATTCGACACACACTTCTCGGTTACAAACCACAAAACACTTGATGATTAAACTAGTTTTAAATCGGATGAAACGGCCTCAACATTCCCAACAATGAGGAAAACAGGAGAAATGTGCCATGATAGAAGACTTTTAAATCCCCAAATCACCACCCTTACAGACATCTACCATGAATGAACTGTAGTACCATGGATTGTGGAAATGTGGAATATTTATATTGATTACCATGTTATAGCCATTTATATTGCAATACATTTATTAGGTGGGTAGGGGAATATATAGGGTAAACGTACCTATTAAGCTCAAGTACCCA
Organism: Elopichthys bambusa; assembly: GCA_037101425.1. Classification (NCBI taxonomy): domain Eukaryota; kingdom Metazoa; phylum Chordata; class Actinopteri; order Cypriniformes; family Xenocyprididae; genus Elopichthys; species Elopichthys bambusa. The sequence goes on from CM074451.1 coordinate 20,814,398, forward strand.
TTAAGCACACTACCATCTTTGAGCTCAGATTATATAAAATAATAATAATAATAATAATAATAATGTATTATGCTACTTGATGTATTAACCAATTCATGTGTTTGTTACTACATACCTCCTGTAATTTACCTCCAGACCATTGCACACTTAGATATGGGTATCGGCCATTTTGAAAGCAGTCTGAAAACGTTCACCAAAAGAGGAGCCCCTTCAATGTGCATTGTTAAGGTGGTTTAGGCTTTTTTGGGGGTAGTTATAACTACTTACTGCAAAATTAAGAGATTAATGTTTAGACTTTTGCATATTATAACCTGGAACCTGCATGTGGAAAATAATTACAGTTAGATCCAAAAGATAGTTTTAGCAACATAGCGCAGATGCTACAGAACATAGTTAGCTTACTAGCTGTATAAGATTGTTTGCTACACTAATATATTACTTTACAGGCATTACTGGCTTGTACTTTTAAATCCATAATATTATTAATTTACAGTTTATTGATGGTCTGTGGTTTTACAATGCTGCAATTTTTAAAGACTTCATATTATTGTTAGGTGAGCTTAAAGGGTGCACTACTATGTAAATCACACAGCTTCAGTGTGACATTAATAAGAAAAAGTTTTATTTTTATAGATATTGTCAATAATAGTTGTTCATATTGATATGTATAAACTTAATACATGACCTAGATTATTTATTTAGCAAAATCTTGTCCTTTAAATTTAATGTAATATTAATTAAAAATTGTTGCTGCTCCCTTTAAGCTCATCCACATTAAACGTCTATGTAAATACTTCATAAACAGACTTTAAATATTAACTGATGGTTGCCACTTTAAGTTAATCTTTATAAAATGATTAATAACTTATTTTCACACCCTTAAAGGGTTAGTTCACCCGAAAATTTGATTAACTCACCATCAAGCTATCCTAGGTGTATATGACTTTCTTCTTTCAGACGATATTTTTTCAGTTATATTAAATAATGTCCTGGCTCTTCCCAGCTTTATAATGACAGTAAATAGAAGATGAGATTTTGAAGCCCAAAAAAGTACAACCATCCATCATAAAAGATATCCACACGGCTCCGGGGGTTAATAAAAGCCTTCTGAAGTGAAGCGATGCATTTGTGTTAGAAAAATATCAATATTTAAAACTAAAATAACTAGCTTCCGACAAACGGCTGTACACAACGATTTACGATGAAAGAGTGAACTCTGACTTGGCGCATGACGTAATGACGAATGTGGAAGCACAGAGGACAGAGCAAAACTAAACACCGGAATTAGAATATATAACTGATCAAATTGAATGCCTTGTTGCTTGATTTTAGTGTTCCGTTTTAGTTTTTTTGTGATTGACTCTGTACCTTTAAATAAAACATTTTTCAATTCTTTAAAAAGGTTGTTTAAAATAAACAAGAATTTTTAATAAAGCATGTTGTGAGCTTAATGACAACAGGGGTGTGCTTAAAGGGTACAAAAATGTACCTATTAAGCACAGCCAGACTTTTTGCATTTAATGATGTACATCTTAATTCAAATGCTTTTGTCATTTAAAATAAAATTAAATATTTTTGTGTGAGAGACTGATATTTTATTTTAACATAACTTCTTGTACTGAAACCAATATCCTGTGCACTAAAATGTCTCAGTGTAGATTTTGGTGAGCTTAATAGGTATGTTTACCCCAATTCATTTCTTTGTGAAGGTGTGTGTAGTTTTTACCTGTGTTTAGGCATATTTTATAGGCCTATATAACATATAATATAATATAATATAATATAATATAATATAATATAATATAATATAATATAATATAATATAATATAATATAATATAATATAATAATATAATATAATATAATATCATTTGACAGTAGTGAGTAGCCATGTATGGTTTTACCTGTGGTTACCAAGTCTCACTGTCAGAATATTTTCATTTAAGCCTATAATAATTATAGATAAAATAATTCTTACCAATAAGAAACCCTGGCCCTTCTCAACTTTTTGATTTGATAATCTGGCTCTCGAATGAAACTACTTGAATAGCCCTGGTGTAAGGGATGGGTCAAGTGTGTAATCAAACATGTAATTACAGAAATTAATTACAGCTGTAATTGCATGCAGGTATTTTCTATAAAAACATGTATGCAGTAAGTGCACTTATCAAATAATTAATTTAAATTTTACTACATGGTTAAAGACACTTGATCAAAAGTAGAACAACAACAAAAAAATACTGGCATTAAAAACAATTTTAAATTTGATCTATTACTTTAATTTTAACCTGACATTTTGACCAATACACAGATACCAGGACCCATCTAGAACAACAACAAGAGTACACTTAATCCATTTGCTGCTAATTTTATGAAAGTCAACCTGGTTAGCATTGCTTTCCTTTTCTAAAGCCTTTCTAAATCTTGCCACTAAGAAAACACAATCAAGCCGATGATCAAAGAGTCACTTCAGTCAATCAAAATATTACACAATTCCCAGACTATTAACTATACCTAACCTAAATGCAAAATGATTCCTTGGCTTACTTAATCAAGAGCCCAAAAGTATTGCGTATAAGAACCGCAGGTATTTTATTCAAAAAGAAAAAGATAAGTCTCAAAACAGCCCTTAAAGGATTAGTTCACTTTGAAATGAAAATGAAGGTTTACTCACCCTCAAGCCATACTAGGTGTATATGACTTTCTTCTTTCTGATGAAAACAATCAGAGTTATATTAATAAATATCGCATCCAAGCTTTATAATGGCATTGAACAGGTCCAACGAGTATGAAGTTCAAGAAAGTGCATCCAACCATCATAAACATACTCCACACAGCTCCAGGGGGTTAATAAAGGCCTTCTGAAGCGAAGCAATGTGTTTGTGTAAGAAAAATATCCATATTTAACAAGTAAGAAAAGTAAAATATCTAGCTTCCGCCAGACCGCCTTCTGTATTCAACTCATGAAGAAAGTGTAAAACTCTTGCAGTTCAAAACGCTTAGCTACATCCTACGCCTTATTCAACCTTACGTATTCAACTATCCATATTCAACGCAGAAGGCCTTTATTAATCCCCCGGAGCCGCGTGGAGTACGTTTGATGGATGATGTATGATGGATGATGGATGGATGCACTTTTTTGAGCTTTAAACTCATTGGTCCCGTTCACTGCCATTATAAAGCCTGGACGCGTCAGGATATTTATTAATATAACTCCAAATTGTGTTCATCAGACAGAAGAAGTAGTCAAATAGGATGGCTTGAGGGTGAGTAAATCTTCATTTCAAAATCTTTTTATTTTTAAAGTAAACTAATCCTTTAAGGAAACCTTTAATAGAATCTAACAGCAGATTCAGCATTCTTGACACATCAAATATTGACAAATTAAAATCAAAATGACTTTTACTATAAAAAAAAATAAATAATAAAAAAAAGATGTTACATTACAGATTATTAGAATATAGACTAATGGATGACATTCTTAGAGAATCTGGACTTGGATCAAGGCAGAAGGAGTCTTTGAGGTGGGTTGTAGCACTGCCATTTTAAGATTACATATGTTCTGTTAAAAAGACTCTTGAATGGACTCTTTCCTGTATGAAAATCAGTTTTACACTTTAATTTCAGTTTCTAATTCTCACTTTTAACTAGATGCTTATTAGCATGCATATTACTCAAATATTGGCTGTTTATTAGTACTTATAAAGCACATATTAAAGGGTTAGTTCACCCAAAAATGAAATTTCGGTCATTAATTACTCACCCTCATGTCGTTCCACACCCGTAAGACCTTCGTTTATCTTCGGAACACAAAGAAAGATATTTCTGATGAGATCTGATGGTATCCGAACCACACATAGACAGCAACGTCATTGCACCTTTTGACGTCCAGAATAGTCAATGTGACTGCAGTGGTTCAACCTTAATGTTATGAAGCGACAAGAATACTTTTTGTGCGCAAAAACAAAACAAAAATAACAACTTTATTCAACAGTTTGAACCACTGTCATATGTAGTGAACTATGTGTTTCAGAAACCATCGAATTTCATCAAAAATATCTTAATTTGTGTTCTGAAGATGAACAAAGGTCTTACGGGTGTGGAATGACATGAGGGTGAGTAATTAATGACAGAAATTTCATTTTTGGGTGAACTAACCCTTTAATACCTTATTCTGACTCATGACCATATTCTATATCCCTTAATCCTACCTAATACCTAAGCTACAAAAATTACCTTACTAACTATTAATAAGCAGTAAATTAGGAGTTTACTGAGGCAAAAGTTGTAGTTAATAGTGAACGTGTTCCCCATACTAATGTATTACCGAAAATCACAACCTACTGTATATTATGTCTTGCAAAAGATCAATGACACGTGTATGCTGACGGAAAACACTAACTAATCAATTAAACAGACTTGTATTAACTAATTTAGGCCTGTTTAGTGCCTTCTAGTTCAGTTATGCCTGGCACAAAATTATCAAACATTTTCTTAGTATTGGTTCTATTAAAACACACAGACCTTTAGTACATTGAAATCTAAGACATCGTTAACTGAATTTAGAAACTAGAAGCTCTTTTCCGCTATAAGACGCTACAGTTAAGATGTACCTTCTCTGCAGACATGGTTATTGAGATGACATCGGTTCAAGAGTAAAAGTCCAGGCAATAGAGCAGATGAAGCGGTCATGTGTGTGTATATGAGTGTGTGCTGAGGGCATCAGTGTGGCTGATTATGAAAGCTAGTTTAGTCCAGAGAAGTTGATAATAGGATTCGGTGTAAAGCCCATCTGCCTCAGGAGCAACAAAAACAACACCAGAGGAGCATACCATCTATTGAACACTACCGCAAAATAAACATTCTTCATTACACATTAGATTATCAGCAGAACCGTTTAAGTAGTACTATTATCATATCGCTGAGATATTTGGGAATATTTTTATTTTTATATTTTGTTTTAATTTTACTTAAAGTTTTCATTATGTTTTTGTCATTTTTAAACATGTCACACTGAAAGGTGTGTTGGATTTACATGAACTTGTTTACATAATTTTAACATTATGGAACGAAGTAATTTTAAATAACCCAAAAAACTGATTTTAATTTGTGTCACATGATTGAATTATAAGATTATATTAGTACGGTTCCCTAACAGGGTTTTAATATAGTTTCCTAACAGGATTGATTCAATTTCTTATATTTTTGTGTCACATGACTGAATTATAAGATTGTATTATCTAGCTATCAAACTATTAGCTAGCAACAACAGCGCATACTAAATGCTAAGTAATGAAATGCTCTTAGGGAAAAGCAGTAATGTATCAGACCACAGCCTAAGCAAATTAAACACTATTAAACATTATCAAGTCTCCCCCTTTTCTCATCTTGCTCAAAAACACATAAAACAATACTTAATTTCAACATTTTTACTCTTCTCATTAAGTCCCAAGCAAAGCATGCTGGGAACTACAGTTTCAGCAAATATCATTTTCGAGTCCTTGATTGGCTTACATTCGCCTTAAATAATTTAATCTAGTAGATTGCACATTTTAGAGAATTACATAAATCAAAAGCAAAGAAATCAAGTTTCTGAAGAGAAACAATTTTGTCATGTAGATCGCAAATAATGTGATTAAATTAGACAATATGTGTTTTCCCATTTTTCAGTGCAATTTAGTTTGTATTCATTTTTATTTCAGTTTTAGTTATTTTAGTACATCACGTTAAATTAAATGAAAATAAGAAATGTTGCCTTGGCAAGATGAAATAAAATATGTTTTTTATGCTTTATTTTATTTGAGCTAATATGTATTTATTTCAAGCAACAAAAATGTTTTAGTTTCAGTAAACAACAATCATGACAACTCTCTGAATAGCTTTAGCATGTTTTTGAATATGGCAATGTTAATGTATTTGGTCTTGGTGAACTAGATCTGCTACGCTTTTAAAACTAACTTTTTGCCACACCTGCCAATGCCCGGTGACCATTTACTGACTATAAATATTTTTTACCAGCCATGAAACATAGATTAATCCTTACTAAACTTACAAAAGTTATTCAGTGTAGAGCAGTGAGTGATTTTTCTTTAACTTTAGTTTGTTTAATTAACATTAAAAATACAGACAGCAGCAGGAATATTAGGCTGCTGTCACTTTAAGAGCTAATGCACAGATCCAATATACTGATATGTGTGTGTTTTCTTGTTTTTCTTGAACTGTTTATGTTCACTTAAGACATAACTATGTTAAACATGACTATGTTTACTTTTTTACGAGGACACTGGCCAAGACCGGCATTTTGACATAATTCTTTTAGACCCACATATGTTTGCACTTAAATATAAATGTGTAGACATAGACTGAAACACACTGATGTATAACTCACCTGTCCTGACCTTTTGGAGTTGTCATTAGGGAGACTAAGAGATAAATCAACATTATTAGCAAAGCACACACACTATTGACATTATTTATAATGGAGCAGAAATCACTACTCACCTGTCTTCTGTCCAAACTTCCTTCAGGATCTCTTTCTGCAGAGGCATCAAGTGAAGATAACTGAAGATCCGCAAAAACTCAAATAAAATATCCAAAGCTCAAACAATCAGTAATAAGTATCAGTATTCCATTACAACAAGTCCTGACACACATTGCAGAAACGTTGCCTATGCCTCTTTGCACTTGAAAACATAGATGTTGGGCTTTACTGGTCATCTTAAAAGACCAATAAGATGAGAGTGCTGTTTCCCAGCATGCAATTATCTTTAAATGTATGCCATCTGTCATTGGGAGACAAACCAGCATCTACCCATTACAAAACCAGTCAGTGGAGGTCTTACCCATCCACCTGCAAAGATTTAATAGGATTGCCATCAGAATTAGAGGGCTGCCACATGTCTCTGTGGGGGATTTGCTACATAAAGCTCACACATACTAATCATTAAAATAATTCTGTATTAATAATAATAATAATAATAAAAAAGATGACTATAGCAAAATCGGTAACACTTTATTTTAGGGTCTTTTAACTAGTTGCTTATTAGTTTGCATATTACTAGAATATTGGCTGTTTATTAGTACTTATTAAGCACATATTAATGCCTTATTCTGCATGACCTTATTCTACATTCTTAATCCTACCCAATACTTAATCTTAACAACTACCTTACTAACTTCCTAATTTATAAGCAGTAAATTAGAAGTTTATTGAGGGAAAAGTTGTAGTTAATAGTGAATACATGTTCCCTATTCTAAAGTGTTACTGCAAAATCTTTTAAGCTGTGCTCCATAAAAGCCATTGATTTATCTCATCTTACATCATGACAGTGATGTATTTTTCATTATACAATAACGGTAGCACTTTATAATAAGTTTCCATTTGTTAATATTAGTTAACTACAATAGTTAACATGAACTAACAATGATCAATTCTTCTACAATATTTATTAATCTTAATATTAATTTTTAACATTTGCTAATACATTTTTATGATCAAATGTTGCATCTGTTAATATTAGTTAATGCACTGTGAACTAACATGTACAAGGGTCAATGATGTGACAGGTCATTTTTTGGCCAAAGGCCTTAATAATAATAAAAAACAAAGATATAACATCCAAAGTATGTAAGGTAGTACAACTAGATCTCTTTTATTAAATCCAAAAGGTTTTATTTATATTTTGCTACATATAAAAGGTATTTTAAAGATTTTGAAGTGTCAAAATGTAATTCGGTTTACCCATTCAAAGGCCAATACAGCCAATTAATTTGTGATTAAAATATCTTAAAATGTAATAAATGTATATATTTTTTTTTTATTCTGCCATGATTTTATAACACCATATATCAACAATTTAATTGATGTCATTAGGAGTAACCAATATAAAGGGACCATTTTGGATCAAGTCATGTGGTCAATATCATGTGATAGGATGTGACATCATTCAGACACCTGCAAAGGACCACATGGTTGTTAAGCAAAGTAACTAACTCTCTCCTAACTATTTGAAAAATTCATGTTTTCATTTGTTCATACACATGTCCCGAAACATCAGGTCATTTGGTACAACCGCTATAAAACCTGAGAAATGTTGTAATATTTTAAAAACTTGTAATAAATATAAAATGTTTGATTGTCCTTTTGCTAGTTAGCTAGAAATCAGCCCGTTATCATCATTCGGTATAACCAAAAGTGTAATTCGGTAAAACCGAAATTATGGTTAAACCGGATGACTTTTTTGGTGACAGATTTTGTCCATCTTGTAAAAAATGACAAAAACAGTGTTAATTGATTATAAAAACCACATTATCTCATTGATAACACTTAATAAAACTTCAAAATTAATTATATCTCAATTATGTTTTTTTTTACACTTTTAAAAACCTTATTCGTCAATGACCCACAAACAATGAACGACTGTTTAAAGTAATAATAGATTAATAAACAAAGATTAATAAATGCTATATTTCATATATACATATATTTCAACATTTCTCATTGTTAGTTCATGTTAGTTAATGCCTTAATAAGTAAGACCTTATTGTAAAGTGTAACCATAATAATTATAATTTTTTATTATAATTGTTAGCACAGTTTTAGGAGTCAATATTTTTATGTTTATGAAATTAAAAATGCAATGTGCATTTCAGGAAACTTTTTGAAAAAAATTATTGAAAAGTTATATTATCAAAGTTCCATTGGCCGCCATAATAGCTTTGTAATAGTGAGAAATAATCTTTCTATATTGATAAATTCATATTTAGAATATATATATATATATATATATATATATATATCTTAACATTATTTCTGCTATTGTAATTCCTCCATAAAACACCCTGAGCAAATGCACCTTTCCTTGGTGAACAGTATAAGGTTTATAAACATAATTTTGGTATGATTATATTATCTTTAAATTAACCAATTAACTATTTATCTGTATTTTATTATTTGCATTTTATTTCTGTGTGTAGTTACCAATATATGCCACAAGAGGGAGAAGTATTGCAGCTTATGCTTATGTTGTGATAGTTAATTCAAGTTCTAATATATTTTAAATATGACACAATATTATTGCACAACCTGAAGCACCTTTCTATTACTGGCTAGAGTAATGCATGCATTATGAAATGTATATTATGCATGTTAATGAATAAAGTGCATTTACCCTTTTTTTCCTCACTTTGTATTGAACACGACTTTTGAATATGTAATTTTAAATGTATGTGTGCCTTTTAAAGCCCTCCTGTGCATCAATAGCTTCATCTAAAGCCTGGACTAATTGAACCTCTATATTTCTTGCCCCTATACTCACACATATGTAGACTGGCTGCCAAGTGTAAAAACAGGGACTGCATCTTTAACCTGTAGCTTTAATTATGAGCCTGGAGTAGAGTGTTAGAGTTCAGTGGCCTGACATACATCTCCTCCTGACCCGAGGGGTCCAGCTCTGTCCTCTATAGCCTTCTCCCCTGCGTGATTAGGGCAGTCTAGACTAATGGATCTGTTGGCTGGCCTGCTCTCTCTGACAGCCTTCCCAACAACTGGCATCACGCCCAAGAGAAGCTAGTGAATTGACCCACTGTGGCGAAGCTCCTCGGGTCTTAAAGGGACAGTCACGCTACAATCTGCCGCTAAACGGGGGTAAGTTCCTGTGTGCTTTTCAGAGGGGAAATATACTGTTTAGATTTTGATTTTAACACTTGACAGAATCAAATACATATTAGTATCATTAAATATTAATTGCCTAGAGGGAAAATAATCCACAGTAGTTTATATTTTCCTACTACAAATTTGGAGACTTAAATGAGACAGAAGCAAAAGCTCCATTGAAGCTGCAGTCCATAACTTTTTTTGGTTAAAAATGATACAGAATCAATTTTTGAGCAAGTACGTAACCAGCCAGTGTTCAAAACTATCCCCTTACCTTAGCTTAATTCACAACGGTAAGCTTGTAATAATGTTTTCTTATTAGCGTGGTACTGGTGGGTTTCCACGGGAAATTCCAGCATGCAGCTGTTCGCCTTTGCGTCATTACGTGTTTACATAAAGAAGGAGTAGCAGCTAACTAGGCTATATTGCATGTGAGACAGATCATTTATAGCCTTTTCTCACAGCAGCTGGAATAATTAAACTTATTTTGATGGCAGATTGTATGGTATGACAAATGAATGTTAGAAATTAGACTGTACAGAAATTGAAATCTACAGGTAACGCTAATACACACTAAATACACAGTCACGCAATGCTGATGTTGTTAACATTAACAATGAGTATAACGATAATAATAATTTGCACAGTTTGACATGATCCGAGCTAAGCGATCTTTAGATTTAATCACCATTGTCAGCGCGATTTATTGTAATGCTTTTTTTCCCCCCTCAGTTGGTCAGAACAAAAGTGGCAAACATGTTACTTACTTGTTCAAATGACATTTTCTAGTGAAAATTCTTATTTTGGTCATACTTCCACAACGTAGAATCTGTGATTCCGGAGTACAGTATCCTGACACCAAACATTAGATTCATCCGTGCTGATGCACAACCCACGTAAAGATGATAATTCCACAAATAACTGCAATTGCAGGTTTCAAACAGAGATGGCTTTAAGTCTCAATTTTTTTTCAGATGTTTCTCCAAAAATGCCTATGGAGGAATAGCAGAAATAAGACAGCCCTTTGTTAAAAAGGAGGCACTATTTTAGATTTTTTTTTTTTTTTTTAAGTGCAATTAGTTGAACTTAAGGGTGTTTTTGGTCCACTTAAGTACACTCTCATGAAATAAAGTGCAAAAATTGTACCTTTAGAAGTAGCAACAGCTTATCACAGGGGCAGTACCCTTAAAAGTACATCTTTGTAGCTTATTTACCGCTAAAAGTTTAATAGTAGTACCTAAGGTATATACTGCTACTCTAAAGCCGTGTTTCCACCGCAAGAACTTTCCCCAGGAACTTGGGACTTTAGGGTGGTACTCATTTTGTTTCGACCGCAGGAACCAGGGTCTAAATGAAGTTCCGGGTAAAAATTTCCCCCTCAGAAAGTCCCTGCTTGCGATGTAGTACTTTTTCACAGTTCAGGAACTTTCGGGGTGGGCTTCGGGCGCTGAACATGCTGATTGGTTGTTGAGTTCATGCAGCATTTTGATTGGTGGACTCCACGCAGCTTTTTTTTTCAACCACCATTTTTAAAAGTCTGTAGCGGTGCGTGCAGTAAGAGTTGTTTGCTATTCGAATCAACAGTATAGTTTAAAAAATACAACCAATGAACCGACGATGAGGTTCAGGCTTTATTAAGCTTATATGCAGATCACGAAATCCATCTGGAACTTGAAAGTTGCGCAAAGTCCTATGTCACTAGACTAATTTGCCTAATCTTCACGGTACTTTTTAGACTGTGATGGAAACAAGAAGCTTAGCAAGAAGCTCAGAAGAAAAAAAATGGCGAGAGAAATGTTGATATAAACAAATGTGAACATTTTTGATTAAAATATAGTATTTTTACACAATATTTGTGCAAGATACATGATTTATGCTTATGTGAATTGTTAGCTAACATGCTAACAGCAAAATGATGCAGCTCACTAGGTTTTGGAACAGAGCCAGAGACCGATCTTTCTCAGTGTATAGTGTTGGCATGAACGTCATGTGCAGGGTTATGCACATGCTGGCAGTCTTTCAGGGTACAGGACGCTCTGCATCGAAGGAAATCAAACAAAAGTAAATGAGAAACAACAAATAATATGATACTGTCCTTAGGGGACTGAAGTACAGGGCAGTATGTGCCTTATTCTGCGCACACACACATACAAATACAAAAAAGGGAGGGTGTTAAACAAAGAGGAGAGCAGGCGATATAATGAAAAGGAACAAAAGGCACACGGGAGGTGTTCTCCTTTCTAATAAAGGGCTGTCAGATGATTTGTCATGAGTTACAGTACAACAGGCTCCTCGCGCTTGAAAGATGGCATATTTTGTCATGCTGACGTCCTCATAGAGAGCAGATGGAGGGCAGTGTGAACAAGTGCACATTTCTCCCTCGGGGCAATCTCAAATGCTCCTGCCCTCTCGCTATATCCACACACATGTGAGTTGTGTATCCACAAATACATTCACATTGTGCTGCTATTGTTTCTAACTTCTGAACTGAGTCGGCTCCTCCTTGACACCCTACTTTCCCCTTGTGAAAAAGAAGTACAATTTAGCATACTTTAAAAAAAGTGTACTTATTATAGAACTCATTTTTCTTTTTCTTTTCTGGGTCTCAGGAGAATATGTAATTTCATAATTACTTCTATTGTCTTTGAAATATGGTTCAAGTGTAGAGCCGAATGTACTGACAAGCATTTATGGTAAACTAAAGTATACTTTAATGACATTTCTATTGAAATTTGTATGTCATTTGCAATTACACATTTGTGTATTTATTGATGAAGTTGCAATTTAGGAAAATTAAAATATATTAACTTTAAATGTAATATAAAATAGGACCACAGTTAAAATTATAATCAAGCACTTAAAAAAAAAATACATCAAAATAAACGTACTTCTTTGAAACATGACAAAAGATTGTTAAAACATGATTTAAATTGTGCTTTAAATTAGAACTTTTAATTTGAAATTATTACAAAGTGCACTTTTTAAAATTGTATTTAAGAGTGTTAAGAAACAAAAGTGTACAGGCCTTTTATTTGATTAATGTTATATTATCTGCTAGTACGGTTTCTTTTTTTCCTTTTTTTTTTTAAATGGTCACAGTTTAGGGTCCAATTCTCACTATTAACTAACTAGTAACTATGACTTTTGCCAAAATAAACTCCTAATTACTGCTTATTAATAGTTAGTAAAGTAGTTGTTAAGTTTAGGTATTGGGTAGGATTAAGGGATGTAAAATATGGTCATGCAGAATAAGGCATTAATACAGAGGTCTCCAAACTCTGTCCTGGAGGGCCACTGTCCTGCAAAGTTCAGGTACAACCCCAATTAAACACACCTGAACCAGGTAAGGTCTCACTAGGCATACAAGAAACTTTCAAGCAGGTGTGTTGGCGCTGGTTGAAGCTAAACTCTGCAGGACAGCAGCCCTCCAAAATGGAGTCTAGAGACCTCTGCATTAATTTACGCTTTATAAGTACTATAAACAGCCAATATCCTAGTAATATGCATGCTAGTAAGCTACTAGTTAATAGTGCAAATTGGAACAAAAGTGTTACCAAAAATATACTCAAGATTTGAAGTACACTACAAGTGCACATGCAGTACAATTAGTCACACTTTTTTTTTTTTTTTTTTTTTTACAAGGGTCTTCAAATATTTTTGTTTCTCATGCTTAAAACTTACAGAACATATTTATCACTTAAAATGGTGAGATACGTCACGGGTTACGTGTGTAACCCAGCTTCTCTGAGTGGGGAATGAGACGTGTCAGTCGCTATGTATGGAGTCGCTCACAGCAACCCTACATATTATGATACCAGACCTTAACACAAGTCTTATGGGAGTGGCGTACCAAAGGGAGTGTGTGAGTGAAAATTTCTCAGTTTCTATGATTGTCCAGTCTAATGAGCTGGAGAGGAAAATCCAAAGAATGGATTGCTAACCACGATACAGACCATTCTGCCCTGTCAAAGACCCACTCTGACCTTCGAGTGGCCTGGGAATAGGGATCAACGCATTCACAAGGAGCATAATCCTGCTTCAATACCCGATATGAGAGAGTGGAAAAAGTTTCCATACTTGATCTAAACTGTCGAGCTCTATTTGTAATCTCCTGCCAGGGAGCCCAACCCTACTTTAACTCCCAGTCAAAGAACTGGGAAGGGCGACAGCTTTCATCTGTCAAGCCAAACCTTATATATATTAACAAAGGAACATAGCCCTGCTTTAACACCCAATATAATAAATTGGGGACGACAGATGAGAGAGCGTACTTAGCCTCATACAATTCACCATACCTGCCAGGGAGCGCAACCCTTCTTTAAACCCCAGTTGATGAACTGGGGAGGGCAACAGACTTTGTCAAGCTCAACGTTCAAGACTCATAAGGAGCATAACCCTGCTTGAATACCCAATACGATAGTTTGGGGAGGGTGACAGATGAGAGAGTTGGCCACTTCTTGTGACTTAGTCCACCTCAGCTCTCATCTGTTCAGCTCTACAATGAGTATACCAACCAACCCTTGAAAGGGGTGACAAGTAAGAGAGTGGACATAGACCACATTCGACCTCACCTGTCTAGCTCTTTACTCGTAAGGATACCTTTCATGGGGCACCACCCTACTTTAATCCCAGTTGATGAACCGGGGAGGGCGACATATTTTATATGTCAAGCTCAACCTTGCCCATATTCATAAGGAGCATAGCCCTGTTTTTTGGGGTGTCCAATCCTGTTCCTGGAGGGCCACTGTCCTACAGAGTTTAGCTCCAACCCCACTCAAACACACCTGAAATAGCTAAACAAGGTTTTTAGGCATACAGGAAACTTCCAGGCAGGTGTGTAGAGGCAAGTTGGAGCTAAACTCTGCAGGACAGTGGCCCTCCAGGACCGAGTTTGGACACCCCTGCCTGTTTTAATACCAAACCTGATAGATTGGGGAGGGCAACAGATGAAAGAATGGGCCACTTCCCGCAACTTGGATCACATTGGATCTCACACTGCCAAGTGCTACACTCGTAAAGATGTTCGCAACCCTTCAAAAGGGGAGCCTACACTCCCTGCTTAATCCCAATCTGATAAATTGGGGAGGGAGAAATGTGAGAGAGTGGGTCATTCATGCAACCCTGTCCACCTCATCTCACGGGCTCTATACCCTAAATACTAATAAATACACTGAAAAGGAGATCTTTCAGAAGATCCACCAGAGAAATATCCTTCATCTCCATACTGGAGCAGGTGAAGATGTAATAACATCTCGCAGACCAGGGGAAAATGCTGACATAATTACATCTACAGCATCCAGCAAGACAGCAGGATGCCTGTGGGCAGACAGTCCGCTTTCTACTCTGCTAGCAGTCCATCCTTGTTTTGCATCAGCTTCTGCCTCAGCCTCAGTAGAAGGAACTGAAAGACCTCAACTGCCGAATTAGTAGGGGAACGCCCTCATACAGACCCCACCTTAAATGCTGGAGAGAGCACTTTGCCCAGTGCCCAGTCCTAAGTCTCCGCAATAGCAGGATGTGAATCTCAAGCTGGTCCCTTCTGCATGTGAGACCTATCTGCTCTCTCTGTCTTTCAGTCTCATTTATTAAAACTGGAGAAAAAGAGCTACAGGTGAACCAGCAGTCACAACCACGTTACATCAGAAGAAGAATGGCATCTACGCTAATATTAGTCTTTCTGTTTATCCCGAGGTTTACCGTAGTCAGCCGGATCCGGGCCGTATCCGGGTGAGATCGAGGACCTGCGCCATGACACAACCACAACACAGCCCTGAAGTATCAGCAGAGATTGAGTCAACTAGATCATCCACTATGAAGTGGTACATCTCCTCAACAACCGTCTATACCGGTGTGATGAATACGATCCTCAACTGGATGGAACTGAATTAAACACTTTGAATGTTGCGATCCTATCTGACTTATGATAGCAGCCTGAGTCGTAACAAAGCACTGTTCGCCAGAGGAGAACTGGCCCCCCGACTGGGCCTGGTTTCTCCCAAGGTTTTTTCTCCATTTTAACACCTGTTTGCCACCTGATGTCACCTGTTGGAGTTTGGGTTCCTTGCCGCTGTCGCCTTTGGCTTGCTTAGTTGGGGACACTTGACAATTGACTTTTGATTTTCAACAGTGCTTTGATCTGCCTGCATTGACACTATTCCTTACGAGCTGCTGTGCAGCCAAAATAATGTACCAGTTATCACTGTAAAGCTGCTTTGACACAATCTACATTGTACAAAACGCTATATAAATAATGGTGACTTGACTTGACTTGACTTGACATAAGCCTTGTTCAGAATGTAAGTCCAAATCCAAATTATGTGCATATCCGATTGGAGTCCGATCATATTTAGCAAGTGTGAACAGCA
The DNA here is from genome assembly GCA_037101425.1 of Elopichthys bambusa. Lineage (NCBI taxonomy): Eukaryota > Metazoa > Chordata > Actinopteri > Cypriniformes > Xenocyprididae > Elopichthys > Elopichthys bambusa. The sequence goes on from CM074451.1 coordinate 20,830,417, forward strand.
AAAAAATTCACATGAAATGCAATTTTTACAAATCTGTTTTGAGCTACATTCTTATGTGGTTTGGGCACCTATTATGCAAACTCCAGTTTTACATGATGTTTGGATATAAATGTGTGTTGCCAATGTGTGAACACAACCACCCTACAATGAAAAAAAAATTTTTAATCCCCATTAAACTAAAGTTTTGATTCTATGAGCAGTATTATATTGAACTGCTTGGGCCCTGCCCACGGCCGCTGACTGAGTCCTGCATTACTATAGTTTTCACTCTCAGTGAGTTGTACGCTGTCCACCATTTTCTCTGCACTCGAGCAGCTGTAGCATCAACAATGTCTCATAAGAAATCCTGGCGTTCTGTTTTTGGATGTAAGACTGAACATAAGACTCTTCATTTTCTCCCAACATCTGAGCCACTGAGGATGCAGGGGATTAGTTATATTTTTGAAGATAATGCACCCCAAAATCGACCTAAATTTGTTTATGTCTGCGCAAATCATTTCACTCCAGACTCCTTTGTGAACGAGGGGCAATACAAGACAGGCTTTGCTAAAAAGTTGTTACTCAAGGATGGATCTGTACCAAGTGTTTATGATCCTCCAGAAGAAGTAAGTGTCACGCAGTGTATTTTTTAAGCAAATCATTTCAGTCAGTGTCTGTTAGCCAGTTCCACAACAAATGTGACTAAAGCTTTTGTTGTCTTAGAGACCATATGTCTGTCGCCTATATTAAACCTTGTTTATATACTTTATAACAACATGTTTGTAAATAGCAGTGTAAAAGGTGTCTTGAAAAACTGTACAATTTCTGTAAAGACAAGACATTAAAAACACTATGTTTATTTGCAAAGGCCAACACATTTATCCACTAACCATTCAGAAATGTCAGGAAGAAGTTGTAACTTCTTCCTAAGTCTCTCCATCAGTGTCCGACTCAGATTCTCCAGCTTTGTTGTTATTGAACAACTGAAGCGTGAGCTGTTAAACCTTCACCCTCTCCTGAAAAGGGGGCGGGGAGCAGCAGCTCATTTGCATTTAAGGGTACACACACAAAAATAGCGTGTTTTTGTGTGTGTTTTTGCTCACACCCAAATGGGGCAAATTTGACAAGCTATAATAAATTATCTATAGGGTATTTTGAGCTGAAACTTCACAGACACATTCTGGGGGCACAAGAGACTTAGATTACATCTTGTGAAAAAGGGGCATAATAGGTGCCCTTTTGTGTGGTTTATAATGTTCTCACGCCACGTAAAACATGTAAACGTGTCAGACGTTCTTATAGGAAAATGCTGAAAGTTGCTGCAGAAACAAGGTTGTATTGTTGCAAGTGCTGGTCAAGCATAAAATTACAATCGCCTATAAACAGAGACAGCATGGAATAAAGCTGCTCATACCAGCCTCCTATGTATCTGCCGCTGCCTCAGAAGATGCAGTGGTCCAGTGTGGTGGCTACATATTGGCATGTTGTAAATAAGATAATATCGCTACTGCAAACCCCTTTATATTTTGTGTATCCAATCAGATACACAAATAATCTGATATGGACTGACAGTGAACAGAGCCACAATTTGTAGTAATTCAACACTGTCAAAGTCACTTTCTCAGGGACATGCATGTCTACATCAGGAAGGCTTTCAGGAGGGGACGCAATTGACACAGGCAAAAACTGCTCGTTTGATCAAGACACTTCCTGCTTAGCGCCCGACCAGGTAACAACTTCCCACTGCGTATGCATCACAATGAGTGCATTCAGCTCCCTCAAGAGCCAAATGAGCTCCATGCAGACACCTGTCTGTCATCCCTCAAGAAAGAGTTGAGCAAGAACATAGCTTCCTACTGTGAATGCATCACAATGAGTGCATCAAGCACTCTCGAAAGCCAATCACTCCGCCAGACTCTTATCTTTTGCCCAAAGCATCACACTGCCTCCGTCAGCTTGCCTTCGTTCCATAGTGCATCCTGGTGCCATGCGTTCCCCAGGTAAGCGACGCACACGCACCCAGCCATCCATGTGATGTAAAAGAAAACGTGGTTCATCAGACCAGGCCACCTTCTTCCATTGCTCCGTGGTCCAGTTCTGATGCTCACATGCCCACTGTTGGCACTTTTGGCAGTGGACAGGGTCAGCATGGGCACCCTGACTGGTCTGCAGCTATGCAGCCCCATACGCAACAAACTGCGATGCACTGTGTATTCTGACATCTTTCTATCAGAACCAGCATTAACTTCTTGAGCAATTTGAGCTACAGTAGCTCGTCTGTTGCATCGGACCACACGGGCCAGCCATCACTCCCCACGTGCATCAATGAGCCTTGGCTGCCCATGACCCTGTCGCCGGTTCACCACTGTTCCTTCCTTGGACCACTTTTGATAGATACTGACCACTGCAGACCGGGAACACCCCACAAGAGATGCAGTTTTGGAGATGCTCTAACCTAGTCGTCTAACCATCACAATTTGGGACTTGTCAAACTCGCTCAAATCCTTACGCTTGCCCTTTTTTCCTGCTTCTAACACATCAACTTTGAGGACAAAATGTTCACTTGCTGCCTTATATATTCCACCCAATAACAGGTGCCGTGATGAAGAGATAATCAGTGTTATTCACTTCACCTGTCAGTGGTCATAATGTTATGCCTGATCGGTGTATATTGTGCATTTAATTCAGTTACAAACAATTTACATTTTTTTCTCTTCATTTTGTGAATGAGATCCATTATTGTGTGTGTTTGCGATCACGTTGTGTAAAATGTATTTTGAATATGTCGATGCTATGAAACAGTCTTACAGTACAAGTCTCTCAAATGACTGGATAAGTTTGTGATGCCCTTTGTAGTTCAGATATGTAGCAAGGGTTACTCATTAACTAAAGATATTTATAGTTGAGGCGACTGTACGGCTCTGAACTTAGCCGAATAAACACACCTGTTTCTCTAATGCAAAATCTATGCAAAATTTTTGTAATGTTTCCCTGGTTAAACAATACAACACTAGGCCCCTATGCTACTCTTATCAGTTCATTTGGTGGTGAGTATATTATGTCAGTGAGTTAGCAGGACATGATGGTGCTAGTTAGAGCAGGGGTATTGTGGGAAGCTATTTTATTAGTTTATTCAAAGCATAATGTAAACACAGACATATAAGGATACTTCGGGTTTAGAACATTAGTAAATGCTTCTCACTGAATATTGGGACTAGCCAACATAGATAATAATTCAAAAAATAACTTGATATTTTTCTGCATTTAACAACATATAGTATATCTTGATATTTATACTTATGCTCTGAAAAAAACTAAAAAGTTTTGTTTTTTAATCAAATGAACCATTAATTTGACCAAACTACCATATCATTAGATGGATTGAATATAATTAATGCAAGAAATATAATAGTCAAGTTTAAAATAATCATGTTTTCCACACTAAATGATATTCAATGATTTTTAGGCACATGCTTCAACACGATAAAACATAGGATAGTAATTAACAGCAGTGTAATGCGAGTTACGTAATCAGGTAACTTTTTTTCAAGTAACTAGTAAAGTAAAGCATTACATTTACAGGGTTTTTTTTTTTTTTTTTTCCAAGTAACTAGTAAAGCATTAAATTTACAGCAACATATCTGAGTTGTTGGTTATTGATGATGGTTATTGTAGTTCTAAACTAAATGTGAGCATGCATTTATCTTCTGCAATCTAGAATGGCAGCGCAGCTGAAAGGTCTGTTTAAGTTGTGCCCTCTACTGTACAGGAGTGAATTTGCATTTCCTTATTCATTTCACATTTGGTGTGAAAGGGCCTTTACATTTGCCAAAAAAAAAAAAAAAAAAAAAAGGAGGAATCCAAGCCCAGGTGAGAAAAATTATGCAAGGATGCAAAAGAAACGTAATGCATAACTTTCCATAAAAGTAACACAATTAGTTACTTTTTAGGGAGTAACACAGTAACGCATTACTTTTAAAAGTAACTTTCCCCAACACTGATTAACAGCAATATTTGCTTGTTTAAAAATGTTTTATAAAAAAAAAAAATAATAGTACAAATTACCAAGTATAAATTTAGTATAAATTACCAAGTTAGAAAGTCCATTTTTGAGTAATGACACTAAGAGATTATTTAATTGATGTTCCTGTAGCTCATAGTTAAGCAGGACACCAACAATGCCAAGGTCAATACCTTTGAGATGCATGAGCCAAAAACATATTCCTAGAAATGCACTGGAAACCAGTTTAAATAGAAACATCTGCTAAATGTAAATAAATCAGCATTTTTTCCCCCCTTCATTTATTAAATTAATCAAACTTCAGAATTCAATTGTCTTTTTTAATATTACAAGGTTTAAAGTGTTCTGAGTGGTTGTGAAACCTCCATAGTCTTAAGGGAACTTATTGGACAAATAAAAAGCATGCTAATATATAAGTATTTACTATGTTGATTCATTTTATGCAGCCAACAAAATCCTATAGAACACATATAAAATATTCAATATATTTGCATGTGCTATGGCTGTAGCATATTGGAAAATGTCTGCCTGTAAGTGTCCCGAGTTGCACTGAAGGCACAAACATACTACAGTGACTCATTTCAGTAAACGCAGACAGTCTATACTGGCCACAGCATTATAGAGCATATAAAGATGCCATATTAAAACATTAAATGTCACTATATTTTACTTTTATAGATCATCACCTGCACCCTTTCCATATTTTTAGGGTGTGTTTGGCAGGTTTCAAAGCCAAGTCATGACACCATTTCAAAGTTGCAACAACATGAAGGCTTTAGGGCTCGGGGTGGTGTGTTGTGATGTAGCTATTTCTCCAAGCCCTGTCTCTCCCTCTGAGAATCTGGGTTAGAGAGAGAGAGACATGTCCTGACTTGACCGCGTTTTACAGGCGGGGCCATTGTTGATGAGTAACTGGCAATAACAAGGACAATCAGCTGCTCTGTTGTTTGTACAGAGACACTATTGAGCCTGTCTCAAACACATACTCAACTATGTATTTATCTTGCTCTTGAACGACAGGGCATTTTATTATGCTTTACTTTGACCAGACTGCCAACAGAAAATCAGTGTCCTGAGCTGAACCTGCCAGGCTTGTGTCAGTCACCTCATGCTATGAAAGCTGAACATGTCCGCACAGGTTAGCTGCAAGTCATTCTGATTATCTCGTTTTCATGTGTGATTGAATGTGGATAATAGTAGCTTGCCTCTTAAAGGATTAGCTCACTTCAAAATAAAAATTTGCTCATAATTTAGTCACCCCCATGTCATCCAAAATGTTTATGTCTTTCTTTCTTCAGTTGAAAAGAAACCATAATTTCTAATCCTTTAAATCACAAATAGGATTGTGAAAATTGGACAGACTGATAAAATCAAACACTTTTAATGCTAACGTTGGGTGGTTGACGATGCAAGATGTCTCAAAACTAGCCCTCAAAATCAACCCCCATATTTTATGTAGTCTGAGTTGTATTTTCTTTTACTTGGAATAGTTTTCTTCATGTATTTTGAGGATGAGGATATGTCACACTTGTCCATCTGTCAAAGTACAATTGAATTTGATTGGACTGGCAGTCTTGACATCAACAACTATAAATACGGGAAGCCTATTTCTCCAATTTAACCCTGTTTGCTATTCTATCTTTGCACGATTATATGGTTATTTGCAGTTTATTATTAGCATTTAGCATAATTTTTTCCCCAACCACCTGCAACCCTATCAGAATAGCACCTGGCTGTCACCATTTACATTTCAAATCATGTTTATAGAGGTTATAGTAGATTATAGATTCATCAAACTGCTACAGTCTGTTTTTCTCCACCAACGATAATACACTTCCACCACACTCACCAAAAAGAGCGAGGACCACTTCAGTCTCTTAAGCACTCCAGCGGAGCTTTCAGCGTGGCACTTACGACTACTTAGCAGCTTCATATTTCAAAAATATGTCAGGTGGACCTGAACAGGAGGAGGCTCGTCCCTTGATGAAGTGGGCAATGAAAGAATTCATGGTGGACCTCTCTTGAGGCAGAGCTATGGTCCATTTGGAGAGTCATGTTCGAGCTAAAATGTGAGACTGAACTGTTTGTCTATGTACTGTACAAATGAAAAGTATATATTAAATATCATTCATAATTTTAGTATTTTACCACATATTAAGATTTCAGTAGAGCAAAGGTCCATGTTTACTAAACAATAAGCTTTAAACAAATCATTTTGGGACTGGATTCAGACTTGCCTTGAGATAATGCCTTTTTACCTCCAAAAATTTCAGACAAAGCATGATGGAGCAGCAACTCTACTGTATGACTGAGCTCTCAAATGGGCAGACATGGATGTTTGTCACGAATATTTGGGCTGATTTTCACATCCATTAGTAAAACTTGCAAATTCACTCTCTGACAGTAGGTGGCACTTTTAGAAAATCAGAAATACCTCCGGTATACGAAGTGCTGCGCAGCTTTAGGTTTATGAAACTTAACTCTCATAGAGAATAAAAGGTAAGTAAATAAATAAAAGTTTTGCATTGACGCCATGCGAATGTTTCAGTCTGAACAGATGCATTAGCAGCCGCTTATTCAAATTAAAATGTTTATCGCAACAAGTTTTCGTTCTCGTTTGTCTTGTGACGCTTGAATTGTTTAAAAGCATTTGCATGAATAAGACCATGACCATATAATGTAACGCAAGCCCAATTATGATGTAAAAAATGGAACAGCACTAATATATATATATATATATATATATATATATATATATATAAATTAGTCAGAAGGCCAAATCCTGACTCGATAAGAGGAGGAGCTGGGGATGGAGGAGGGTAATTAGGTTCTGAGCAACATGATAAGCTGCTGATAATACTGATGAACTTATGTATAAATGCTGTGATACGCCTCGTATTCTTATAGGTAGATGTGGATCAGCTGAGAGTCAGCTGATGTGAGCTTGACTGACTGACGTGATCTACCAGAACTAACGCTATGCTTGATAAGTGTGTGTATATATATATATATATATATATATATCTCATATTATATTTGAATAGACAAACACATTTTATTATTATTACCTGATTTCTGTGCTTCCCTCTTGAAAAGCACCAGCGCCACTGATAGTAACATGCACAATATGGAGAAAAAACAAAAGGGAACTACTGTAGGTAGGTGTGACGGGAACTTGCCCTAAACAAGCTCTGCGGGTGGAGACAAACATAGATGTGACAGTCAGCTCCTCAGACCTGCCATCAGTCATTTTGAGCAGTACTTTTTGTTTTTTTAATGCAATACGAACACCTGTAGAGTACACCAAGCCAAAGTCAACAGTTCAGGTTGGAAAGTGAGATGATTACGGGGCCACAGACCCAAAACAAACTTGCAGAAAAACAATCAGCGTACAGGCATCACAGCCCATCCCATATGTGCGTTTCCGGGCACATGAATTCAGGATCACAGACACTTCTTTGAAAGCGCGTAGGCGCAGGTGGGCTTTGAAAGGTACACTTTACTGTACTAGAGTAACCAGACCCGGTCAGGATCCTGCTTTTAGTTAGCTAGATGGCATGTGCAGGAAATGGTAAGTGCCGAGGGAGGAGTACACCTCACACACATGAAAAGGTGCTCTGATCTGTCCCACAACAGGCACACACGGTCTGACCTAGATTCCCCCTATCCTGAAAAAAGCTGCTCTGCCAAGTAAGGCAGGGTGGGAAGGGCTGAGCCGTGGCGTGTAGCTTTGCCCCATCTCTCTCTCTCTCTCTCTCTCTCTCCCGCTCTCCCAAACATGGGCGGAGTGTAGTGTGGCCTTTTCAAACTCACCCGGCTGGCAAGCAGACTGGCTTTTGGAAGCAAGCAATGCTGTTTTGAACTGCTGCCAAATGAGACAGGCGCAGCTGAAACTTTTTACAGCCTCCCCTCACTTCGACAGGAAAAGACACGGGGAGCAAATTTGTAGGAGAAGGGGAGGGGGGGGGGAAGCGCGAAATAAATCTTTGTAGCGTCTGCAACTAAGGCACTGCATCAAGGATTTCCTTCTGTGCTTTCACGCTCCCCTAATTTGGCAAGGCGCCACTCGAAAAGGTGTTTAAAAGTGATGTTTTTTTCTCTCTCTCTCTCTGGGAAGATTGAACGGGGAACGGATGTGCTAGGAAGTGAAGAGTTCAGCGAGTTCAGTAAATGAGAAATATGTAAATGCATCAATAACAAAGGAACTGTGACGTCACGCACTGTGCTGCCCCGGACACTGCCTGCGAGCAGACGGGACAAGCGTGCACACATCTGACAAGATGCCATCTGCGGACCATAAAGAGAGTGCCTGTTTTACATCACAACTCAGGAAGATGACCATGTGAAGTCTGCCTCTGCAACGACTGACACGTTGTAGTCACTTCCTCTTTCATGGTAAGGACTTGAGCACCTGACAAATATCTAGTGATATGACTCCACTGCAAACTGCAATAACTTCCCCAGTGCTTATTTGAATACCATTTTGCTACTCTTAACTAAATGAGTGCATGCAAAGTGCAAATGTCAAACACAAGGAGAGTCATAAAAGCAAGTAGGATCAGCCAACTGTGGTGTCTTTCAAGGCTCTTTGAGGAAGTACTACGGACCACTCATGCCATGTTTCCCTGATAGAGAAATCCAAAACGCAGGCGGTGGCAGAACAGCCTCTAGATGTGTGTAATGATTAGCGAGGACTATAACTGGAAGGCTCAAACTACCTGGGACGGATGCCAAATGCTGACAAAGGCAATCATTGCATTCTCAGGGGCGAGCAAAATCAACTCTTCAACCACTCGTACTTCTTTTGGGAGGGTTATTTATATTCCTCGAGAAGCCACCGAAAGCATTGACTAATTGCTGAAGGAGTCAGTCACATGCTTTGGCTAAAGGGCATGAAAAATCCCGTAAGTATTAAACTGTTCTGAATCTGGCGTTACTAGTTTTTTCGCCTCTTGATCACCCGCTGATCAAGTTTTTCCATTAAATGATCAATTCTGACTGCTTATTTTCCAGACGTCTGCTTGGAGAAACTGTGACTGGGGCAGAGGGGTACAAGCTGACCCTCTTGCATTCCCGTAAATACGAGTTTGTCATGTTTTGCGTGCAGACGGTAGCAAAAACTCTACCTTTATACATTTCCTGCATGGCAAATCCTCTCCTCTTGATCTCTGCTTTTTTTATGTTTCTCAGTCCCTTTCTTTCTCCACCTCCTCTCTCCCTCTCTCTCAGCTTCTGTCTTTCACTTTGCATCCTGTGCCAAAGTGGGCAGGGAGAAAGAGCTCGTGGTGAGGCGGGTGAAGCGGAGGCCGCTGTACGTGCTCTTTCTTCAGCCACAACCCCATGGAAGAGCATGTTTGGTGGTAGCACGTTTCTAGGTCTCTCTCCTCGAGATAGGCGTACTATGTGCATGAGTCTTCTCTTCTCGCCGCCATGACCCTGCCTTGTGTTGTTTGACGTTGAAGCCTCTAGTCTGCAGGTATTCCGCTTTTATTCCCCCACCCCCCCGCTTTCATACTTTGTAATATTCCACTGATTATTTTGTCCCTTTTTAAGCAATTCTCTTAAAGCATCATTGTCGGTGATTTTACCCAGCTGCTCTGGCTCTCTTGTTCACTGTTGTCTTCCTCTTGTAAACGTGTCTTTACTCCTGAGTCCATGCCTCGGATTCCGCCATTTCTACTATGCTAAACGACTTTCGGTCAAATTAATTGTTGATGTACTTTTGATAAATGTTTTTTGACTCGATGCTATTTAAAAAAAAAAAAAAAAAGTTTAGTTAAGAATCTTTTTTTTCCGCGATTTGGTTCACATTGCTTCGGATAGCATGTATGTTACCTTAGTTTTGGGTCATTTTGGGCAGTTCATTTTGGGGTTTAAGTTTGTTTAAGGATTTTGATGATTTGAACATCCAAATGGTGTCTGGCTGCTGCCTTAATGCTTTTGGAAGGAAAATAAGAGTGATGTTTTTGGATACGATGGCAGTGATTCGGCCTATAAAATGCCCCTCAAGTCAAATATGTACTGTACATCCCTCTGTACAAAAATGACCTTTTATCTTTGTCGACTATATTCCTGGCAGTTTTTTCTTTAACTCTATAAAAAAGCGCCCCTGAGGGCTTAGATGCGGCATATGATTTGCATTTTAGAAAGCATATATAAAGTTCATTTTGCATGTACAGTACGAGAGCATTCGGTTACTTGTTTGGCATTTGTAGATATAATCAAATTACTTTTTTATATTCAGCTGGTATTCTTTCAAAAGGTAGGCTTGTTCTGTTTGTATTCGACTGCTTTTTTTCCCCTGTTGCATTTGCAGGGCAAATTAGATGAATGCCAAAATAAATTGAGTGGTGCTAGTTTGGGAAAGAAAACAATGAAAGGCAACCTTTCAGGAGCTAAACTGTATGTGTTATTGACCAAATTACATTTGTTATGCAGAAGTACCTGATCGAACTGACAGAAATACTGATCATATTTTACATACAGTGTTTAAGATGAATTTAATATTTGTTATAGTAAACTGATTAAAGACTAAATTTTAGTTATTGAATGTAACATTGGATTGTAACCACCTTCTATCGATATGATGCATTTTACCAACTACCTAAATATTTTGTGCATTTGTTATTTTTGTGAAGTTCACATTAAAATTCTTTAAAAAAACAGGCTGAACAATCGACAATATCTGCTTTTAGAGTAGAGGTTTTTCTTTTTTTTCTTTTTTTTTGCTAAAAGGCCATTATAACGAAATGATACCAATTGACCACCGAAATTCAAAATGCATATATAAATATGATTTAAATCTGAATCACATCTTTAAAAAAAAAAAAAAAAAAAACATTACAAAGAAAAGATCTCAAGATGGCGTCGACATGCCACGTGTTTGTGTACTACTGTAATATGTGTATTTTACTGAGCGACTTTTTAATGCAGTCTCCTTCAAATATCCTTATTTAGCAGAAGATCTGCTCTCCACATGCAAACAAACATAGAAAAGCTGTGAAAAACAGTGATGTTAGGATGAAATAATATATGATGTGCTGATGTTTGTTGTTTTAGCTATAGAGCAAGGATTTTTCTTGGATATTTTTTTTTTTGTGTGTGTGCTTTATTACTCGTCAGCACAAGGAACGAGGGCAGGTAATTAGCTGCTTTGTACAGTAAAACTTAGGCACATTAAGTTTGCATATACATGTTTATTTTGCTCAGAGACAGAGCGAGATGGCAACAGGAAAAAAGTGGAGCGAGGGAGGGAGGAAAGGAGAGCATTTCCTCCACCCCCTGTTCTCCTCAGATGAACTTATCATGTAGCTTCATATTTTCTCTCCCTCCCTCTCTTTTTTTCCCCCGTTCCCATACAGCCTCGCTCCCTCCTACATTTACTGTAGCTGACGATCTGATGCACCCTGGGCTCCGACCCCACATTAGCAAACAGGAAGTTTCAAAACAAACCCAGTTTAACCCTCAAAATACTTACATTTCACTGCACACACAATCAAATCGACAACTTCATGCTGGAATAGACAGAATACAACACCAACTTTGTAATCTCCAAGTATTTTGACTTCATATTTAAAGTTTTATTTGGAAGAAGTGTTTATTACCAAAAGCGTTCACGGCGGAAAATTCACTGCAGGTGAGAAAACACTGCTGTTCGCCTCCAAATGTACAGACATATGCTCGGAGCCTATTAGTTACACGGCCCCAGACGGGGGCAGAGATCTAAGTCTAATCTGCAAGGTCTTTGTATAAACAAGGCAAAGCAGAATCCTTATCATTGAGTTTCGATGAGTAACAGCAGTCTCTCAGGAGACCGCGTGACAGAGTCAACTAAGGTCAAGCCAAGCCCAACTTCCTGTTTTTTGGGGACCGCTATTTTTGCAATAAGGGCGTTTCTCTCTGGTGTAGATCGATGACAGGGGATCATAAGCTGAATGATTAATGACAGTTTCGAGGAGTTACAGCTTTCAATGGCTTAACTAATTTGAGCAACGGCAAAAGCTGTGTAAAAAGGAATAACGGAGGAATAATGTCGCAGGTTCAGTAACTAGAACAGGAAGAAATGTAGTTCCACGCTGTGTACAATGATTCATACAAACACAAAATATGGCATGTTTTGTGCAACAGTTGTACTAGATATGGACTCACCAATGCTGAGAATGCTGATCTGCAGCTGTACAAACAGAAGATTACAGATGAGAAGATAGCGACAGTTACTATTAATAGTAAAAAATGAAAAACATCTATTGTTTGTTCATACCGTATCTCATATTTTCTTCTCTTTTTTTTCGGTTATGAAGGGATTTTCAATGGGGAAGCTCCCCTCCTACGTTAAATTAATGCTGCACAAAGGCATTGTCTCAAGTTCCGTATTTTTTTCTTGTAATTGTGGCCTCTTAGTCTTCCTCTGCCAACATCCCCCACCCTTCAATGCTCTACCCACCACCCTCTCCTCCGTTCATTGAAATTCAGCCTGGCATACAGGCACTGCCCCTTTCTTGGCACCAGACTCAGGGACTCGGCGACAGAAAGGAGGGGAGAAAATTAAAATGAAAACAAGAATAGGTACCAATTTCTCAATCGCTAAGCTTGTGCCAAACATTTATCCGGTTTCGTTGGACCTAACGCAAGATTATCTATAGCCATTTTCGGTGTACAATTTCAGCAAAAATCGTAAGCGCATATGGTCTTGGCAACCATAACGCAGTGGGAGGCGTTCAGAAGGCTAATTGATTTGCCTGTTTACCTCCTGCGATTGGACGGGCACAAGAGCTAACGGCTGTGTCCTTTGATCGCTAGGTAAGATAGAAGGCCTTTTGTTGATCTGATTCGGTTTGTTTACCTCTTTTCTGATTTGCAAAATCCTCAGACAGGACAGCAAGATGTTCCTTTGTGACTATAAAATGCTTGGTATATGATTATGCCAAGAGGTGGCATAGCTGATGCGTAAACAAATACAGGCAATTAAAAATGGCAGCCATTTATCGAGAGAAGCAGAGAGGGCTTTAGCTGTTGCTGGGTGTCTTTTTAATAGCTACTTTGTCATGTATCGCAGAGTGTGATATATTAAGCAGAGATTATTTCAACAACTGCAATAATAATGCCTTTGTGATGTTTTTCATATATTAGCGACACAGTCTCTGTTCCAAAACCTAGTGAGCTGCCTACATAGGGAGCATTTTAAGGCATCATAGGTGCACTTCTGACGTGAAGGCGGTTCCAAAAGGTAAGATATTTCGCTTTAGCAAAAACTCAGCATTGTAAGGCATTGCATGTGTCCTTCACAGAGAAGGCAATCCCAGAATGCACTGCAAGCTCTGTGAAACATCAAACCAAGACGGTGAGAGAAATGTTGATTAGAAATAAATGCCATTATAAAACACACTGTCTTAAAAAAAAATCTAAGTATTTTAGTGCGTTCTGTGTATTTAAATGCATATTGAGAGTAGTCTTGGATTAGCTTAGCAACATGCTAACAACAAACTCAACTAAAATCTTACTCATCCATATTTGTATGATCCACACAGTTGCTGCCTTCCACAGTCACTTAAGTGGTCCATGACACTTATGATGCTGCCTATGTAGGATGTAAACTGAAAGGCAGTTCACTAGGTTTTAAAAAACAATTTAATTTGTAAAGGGCAACTGCACATTCTCTTAATTCAGATAAAGACGCTTGTCTCTCACAAAAAAAAAAAAAAAAAACGCTTCTAGCGCTTTCACATGATGCCACAACACTTATTAACTTAATTTCGTTGCTAATCTGGATTCCCATACTGTATGTAGGCTATAGGGTAAAGCTGATTTAAAATGAATAAACATGTTAAATTAATAACATAAGACACTAAAGCCTGCAATGCTATTACAGATTTGTTAGTTGCTTCTCCTAACACTATGACTTTGTGCATTCTGTTAAAGAGGCTTGCTGTTTAAAAGTCAAGCGTACGGAAACGCTTTGTCTCTCTAAAACTAATCAATAACCTCATTTGAATGCTATTATATAATCTAGTTTTGTAAGAGACTTACAGGAAAATTGTTAGCGTTAAGCTCTGACGTTATCCAACATTTTTTGGCATGTCATTTCAGTTTGCCAAGGCAACATTTCCTTTGCCCTTTTTTTTTTTTTTCAGTTTAGGTTTTCATCTAATATTTATGTTTATTAATATCTATTTTTTAAATAGTTTTAGTTAACAGTAATATTGTTTAGAAGACGTGGGCCAAACCTTATATTGTATAGTACTGATATAACACTTTGACATTGTTTCTATACTAATGGAATTGATTACATTATCATTTATGAAATTAGGATACTATGTTTCATTCGCTCTGAAATTAAAGGGTTATTTCACCCAAAAATGAAAATTCTGTCATGTTGTTCTAAACCCGTAAGACATTAGTTCATCTTCGAAACACAAATTAAGATATTTTTGATAAAAATCTGAGCGATTTCTATCCCTCTATTGACAGCTACACAACTACCACTTTGTCACTTCAAAAAGTTAATAAAGAGATTATAAAACTAATTCATGTACTGAGCGGTTTAGTCCAAATTTTCTGAAGAGACACAATCGCTTAATATGATGAACAGATTGAACGTATTTACATATAAGCATAGATCAGTGAAAATAAACAGAAGCTCAACCGTACATGCTTGACATATGAGAACCTCATTGGTTCTTGCAGAAGCTCAAATGTGCTACGTAACACGAGAATGAACCTCATTGGTTCTTGCGGAAGCTCAAACGTGCTGCGTAACACAAGAATGAACCTCAGTGGTTCTTGCGGAAGTTCAAACGTGGACTAAAATTGGACTAAACCACTCAATTCATGTGGATTAGATTTACGATCTCTTTATGAACGATATGAAGCGTCAAAGTGTTAGTTGTGTAGCTATCAACGAAGGTGCAGAAATCGGTCAGATTTTATTGAAAAGATCTTAATTTGTGTTTCAAAGATGAACGAAGGTCTTGTCAGTATTTGTTTTTTGGAGAATAACTTATTGTCGTCCACTTAAGTGTAACTTTAGCAGGCAATTAAAGTCACATTTCAGTCACTTAGTGGAAATTCCCTTAGAGTACAATTCTGTATAGTTAGAAAAATATAGTGATAATCATTACATTTTGTGTCATTAGAATTTAGCTTTTGAACATTATTTTTGTCCTTAAGCACTATGCAGTTTTCATAAATATTATGATTTTGTGGGCTCTTTCATACAAACTCTTTCCTGAAGTCATTAAATAAAAGTGTTAATAGACATATGATATGGCCATCAAAAAGATTTAAATATTTCTGTAATATCTATTTTATGATTCTCTTTTCAGTTCCACCCACACTGTCTACACTGAAAGCAACAGATAATCTCTCTTAAATACCCATGTCGTAAAAATCAGGGCAGTTGTGTCTAATTTGCATTAGCATTAGCATTACATGTTTTAAAAACTGACTAAAGAGGTCATTTACATATGAAAAAAAAAAAAAAAACTAAGCGGCACTAAAATGGACTTAAATATCTGGCAAAGCACCAATAGCACTGGTTAGTCCCCATCAAGGCGATTACCACACACTGGGGAACAGAAGGGCAGACTAGTTCCCTGTGTAATCTAAAAATCCAAACACCACATCTGTCAGACTATATTAGCATACTTCCTCTTTCACGAGTGAGGCATCATACATTGTCCTAAAGAAGCAACTCTACTACAGAATAGCTGACATAACATCTGCTACATGATAAAAGCTTGATTGATAAAGCTCATGGTGTTTGTGAACATTATAACTACTGTATGTAAAATGAATAACCCAGATTGTTTAGTTGCACAGCTTATGACTGACCTGACCTTTACCGAAAGTTGGCACAGCAAAATCATGACATGCCATCTCTCAGCTTCTGCCTCTTCTTTGTGTTCCAGCAGACTGCGTCTTGTGCCAAAACTTTTCAATCATTGTCCCCCCAAATGGGCCAAAAAAAAAAAAGAGCATGTGTATGCTAATTAGCTAAGAAGACTTTTGTATGTTAACAAATTGCTGAAAGTCAGTTCACTGGAAGAGATTTGCATGTCTATTTATGTAAAACAGACGTGCTCTACCTCTTACCGCCACACAATAACTGCATTTATTTTCATTTTGCAAATGTTTTTGCATGTCCCAAAGTTGGAAGTTCAAGAATAAGTGGATACTGGGGAAAAAAAATGTTGGTTTTAACAACAAAACTTTAACATTCACAAATTAGGAGCTGATTTAGTTGGATGCTCAAATGTTTGATGCTGATATTTAGGTTCGTCACGCATGCTAATGGACATGAGTGGACGACTTTCACAGTCTATCTGTTATTTTCGGTGTGTATGAAAGAACGCTATTGACTCGAGGAGGAATCTTGGCTTTCTAGTGGTTGTACAGATGCCAGACATCCCCCAGTGCATCGAGAGGGAGACCCTTACTCTTCCAAACAGCCTCTGAGAACAGTAAACGCGTGAATGGGTTTTTCAGGCACACCTCACAGAGGTTGTAAGAAATGCACAGCACTCGTACCCTAAAATGGCCGAAACGCCGCCATTTTGTTTTCCCACTATTTTGCTGTGCGGAATAGCAGAATCAGCTTTGTTAAAGCTACAGGAGACAGCTGGGGAAGCCATGTTTTACATCGTCTGTTTACTTCAAAAGCGTAGCTTACGCAATGTTGTCTTGTTGGAATGAGCTCAGTTTTTGGCAAAACGGGCGCAAATTCCTGGCGAAGGATCAAGACTTTTTTTCTTCATGTTCCAATGCCAGCCTCGCTAGAATGAGTGAGTAATTTTGCTTTGGCTTTCAAAATTAGCACTTCCCTTTTAGCCTGCATCCTGGTTCAACTCCTCACAGTTCCCTGGTCTTTTTCACGTTTGATCGTTTTTCCGACTCAAATAAGCACCGCTGACTTGAATCTGGAGAACACACACATGCTGAGCTTTTAACTACTGTTTTCGGCAACTACATAGAAATAAGTAGCTCTGTGATCTATGAAAGAACCATTCGGGTTATGTGACTGAAGTCAGACCGGTGAAGTCTTAACATAGATTGAACTTTTTTTGACACCTTGCATTAGATAATAAAATATCACACCATGTGGCATCTGCAAAGAAATGCTGCACAACTTTTTCTCAGAACTAACTTCACTTTTCTGAGCCATATTTGCAATGACATTTAACCGGCTGGTGTCAAGATGATTTGTAGTGGATATATGAAGCCAGTTCTCTTAAAGTTCACACAGGGATCGTAGCAGAATCACATTAACTATGAACATGATGCACTAATGTTTGACAACCAGAAAGTGTCAACCAGATATTTCTTGTCTTCATTTTGAATAGTGTATATCATTTATTATATTAAAATCTGGTGCCTTCCTAAAACAATAAAATAAAATAAACTATTTTATTTTTATATGTGGTAAAAAAAAAAGTGTTTTAATTTTACAAAATAATTCCACTCTTGCTGAATTCCAACCATTGTGAAAAAGAAGTATATTTAAGTACAGCATACTTTTGCAAAGAGTACTTATTACAGATATAATATTCTTCAAAATAATATCTTTAAGTGTGAGCTGCATGTAATGTTTTCAGACAATCGCATGTTATTTACAATTACAGTAGGACTTAAGTATATCTTTATATGTAATTTCATAATTCTGTTGTCTTTGAAATATGGTTAAAGTGTACTGCTAAATGTACTGACAAGCATTTATGGTAAAGTAAAATATACTTTAATGTCGCTTCTATTGAAACTTATTTGTCATGTATTTAACTATATTTGTAATTACATATTTGTAATGATGAAGCTGCTATTTAGTACATCAAGTTATATTAACTTTAAATGTAATACTGAATAACTTTACTGTTAAAATTATAATCAAGTGCTTTACATGTGCTTTAGTATACATAAAAATAAGTGTACCTCTTTAAAGCATGACAAAAGATTATTAAAATATAATGATTTAAAATGTTCACTGAACACAACTTCTTAATTAGTGTATTTTAACCCTTTTAAGCTATTTGGGGTCTTTGTAAGATCCAAATGGCTTTGTAAAGACTTTGTAAAGCTGTCAGCACTTTCTAGATCAACAAAAATATATATAAATAAATAAATAGGAATGACTCTCTTTTAGGAATCTAGTTTTATTTTAGTGTGGAAAAAAAAAAAAAATCACACACTCATGCTGTTCAGGGTCTCTGGAGACCCCACTTAGAAAATGAATAAAATTCATCCTAAAAATTAGAAACAATGCAGAACACACATTGACAGAAATGAAGTGGCAACACTTTAAAACATCCACAATGTAAAATGATCATGCTCACACACACACACACACACACGTAATACAAAAGTTATTTTTATTGATATAATTGTGATTACATAATATATAGATATGAATCCAACTGGAAAAACATTAATGAAAAGATGTCCAATTAGTCAAATAGCATAGCAAATAGCTGAGCTCTGCGGTCATCTACTATTTAAAGTGATAATTTTTTACATTTAAAACTATATTTTCCAACAGATGGCAACAATCTTTATGCTAAACCATGGCAAATTGTCCATGTTATCTCCATGAATAAAAGTTAGAAATGTGGGTCTTTTTTAAATAAATTTTTACATAAATGATTGTTATTATTTTACTATTTAAAACACAATACTTTATTTATATAAATTTTAAACATGCCATAAATCCCCCTAAAACCACAAATGTAGAGTAAAAACATTAATGAAGTAAGTAAAATTACACTTTGCTTTTTTTTTTTTTTTTTTTGACCCCAAAGTGCACATCCTAAATCAATACTTACAAGGGTTAAGTGTGTTAAGAAACAGTCATGAAAGTGTACTCTCTCTAAGTGAACTCAAGTGGCGCTTTTTCCCCATTAATATATTATCTGCAAGTACTGTTTTTTAAAAAAATAAACTTTTAAGATTTGAAGTACACTACACGTGTGCATTCAGTACAATTAGGCACAGTTCTTTTTTTCTTTTCTTCATATGTTTTTCATATTTACAAGGGTAAATATGCCGGTACTTGCTCAAACTGTTATGTGGAGTCCAGCTACAACAAAGTTTGACCGTATGGTTGCGCTAACCAGCTTCTCTCTCTCTCTCTCTTTCCTTCCGCAGGAATCCAGCAGTGTGCTGTCTGACTGGTTAACATCTGTTCTGCTGTCCTTGGGGCTGAGGTAGTAGATTGAATAGTTGTGGAGCACGGTGCTCTCTCACTGAGATAACTATACAATCTACTGTCTTTCCTAAGGCGACAGCCAAAGCATCCACAAACAACATGGACTCGTTTGAAATAACCAGCTCACACACGTCTGCAGCCGAAGAGGATATTCAATTACATTACAGAAGTAAAATGGGTTGCGATTGATGTTTTATGTTGACTTCGAAAATTAGTGTATCGCTAGTGTGTCAGCGGATGTGTGTCACGGGACTGCACTTTGGTGTCTTGACAGGGTGAGGTAGTAGGTTGTATAGTTTGGTGGGAGGGATCAAACCCTGTTCAGGTGATAACTATACAGTCTATTGCCTTCCTTGTGGTACCAACTATCTGCCCACTAGGGGAAACTCCCTGGAGTTTAAATATTGTTAAACCCTACGGTCACACTATATGAACTATTTATGTGAAAGGAGTGTTTCATTTACAGTATTCACACTGCCCACGTAAACAAAGCAGCATTTGTTATACACAATATGTTGAAAATGCCCTATAAACCTATTTATCAACACAATCTTTTACAGGATAAACTTTTGTGAAGAAGCCAAGTAATGGAGCAACCTCCCAATAAAACAAACACTTTCTCTTCAGTATCTCTGACTGTGCAGATTAATAAACATTTAGATGTAGAACCTCATGTAAATTACACTGCTGTTCAAAAGTTTGGAGACTTTTTTAAAAGAAATTTTAAGGATGCTTAAAAGCGACAGAAAAGACTTTTAGAACATTACTATTCATTAAAAAATATAAAGCAGCACAGCTGTTTTCAACATTGATAATAATCAGAAATTGTTCTTGAGCATTAAATCTTCATATTAGAATGATTTCTGAAAGATCATGTGACACTGAAGACTGGAGTAATGATGCTGAAAATTCAGCTTTGATCACAGGAATAAATAACATTTAACAATATATTCTCATAGAAAACAGCTATTTTAAATTGTAATAACATTTCACAATATTACAGTTTTTACTGTATTTTTTTTTATTTATTTTTTTTATCAAATAAATGCAGCCTTGGTGAGCAGAAGATTAAAATAAAAAAATAAATTAAAACATCTTACCGACCCCAAACTTTTGAAGGGTTAGTGGTGATTTAATGATGATCAAGATTGAAACAGTTCTCAGTGGCCCACTCCACTCATCATATTAAAAGTTATGGTCATTATTAAATTCAGAAATCACTTTATTTTCTGTAGCCTAGTGTATACAGCAGCAGAAGCACCTTGAGTTTGAAAGCACAACACAACTCTTGAGGCCCGTTCAGACCAAGGACAACAGCTACAACATAACGATTAAGATATAGTTCTAAATATCATTCTAAATATAAAAGAATAGCAGAGTCCACATCACAACTGTAACAATAACGGCACAGAGGAACGATATTATTGGAATCACTTTCAGAATGATTTTTCGAGCTGATAAACAATAAAAACACTGACAGCCAATCAGAGTCCATCCTGACTTTAAAGAATTTAAAGTGACAGACGACAAAACTGCAGAACAATATCATCTGCTGATGTGGACATTTATCATTACAGTTATCGATCTTGGTGTGAACGGGCCCGTGTGTGTATGTGTGTGTGCGCGCGTGCGTGTGTGTTGTGAAACAAGCCTAACATTTTACCTAACAAGCCTGAACAACATCTGTCTCTGTGAGCTTAACGTGCTAATCTAGCATTACATATGAAGAGAAAAATCATATTAAATGAGATTTACTGAGCTCAGATTTATGGCTTAATCAATCATTTAGCTGTTCTGTTGGCTTGTGATCAAACAGGATTTTCACACATCATAACAGGAAATTCAGTTTCAATCAGACAATGCATCATATGCCCTTGTTCTGTGAATGGAAAAATATATATAACTGCACAATATGCATAATATGTTCTTGTTCTATGAATAAAATAGTTTTATTCATCACATTTTTTTCTTTCTTTTTATTTAAAGTTGATGTTGAGTAGTTTATATATAACAGTTATCTTGTATAAAGGCAGCCTTGTTTGGTAGAAGTTAGAAGGTAACATATACTGTATATTTGTTGTGAAACCTTATAAAAGGTATAAAGAAATGTATAACCATGGGTTGTATTTTGTAGGCATGTAGTTTCAGGAGCCTTCGTTTGCATAAAGGATCAGAGCATTAGAAATACTCCTAATCACGTAGTCTGAAAATTTGAATGCAAATAATTATTTAAAATTTATAAAATATGATTTTATGAGTGAAAATTATATTTAAAGGTACACTGTAACTTTTGGCCCTCTAGCGTTTAAAAAACAAAACTGCATGCATTTTGCAGAAGAACATTGTTTTGGTTGTGCTTTGGCTCTGTGTGACTCTGCAGATGAATATGATTATCCCACTGCTCATAAAACATTCACGGTTAGGAATAACAGATGAAACTAGTTTAGATGGAAAGGATCTCAAGCTGACTAGCTGAAGATGTTACGGTAACTTTACACATTAACAGACATGGTACTTCCTCGAAAATAAATTCCAGCAACAACCATAATGAAAAGACCCTTTACAATACAGCATGCTTTACAGTGAACTCTGTTAGAGAGCGACATATGACAATTTATCTGTTTAATAAAACACCTTACTCACCTGTTGAGTAATAAAAAATAAAAAAAAAACCTTTGTGTTGCTTTTACAACAATTGTAATCCCTCAGTTCTTGCCATCCCCAAATAGCCAAAACAATGTTGATTCTTGTTTTATTACGAGCTCTGTTGCGTTCTCTTTTTGTCAGCAGACTCTCCTCTTTTCGGTGTTTGTTTAAAAAAGGTGATTCTCCGGAGGTTGGAGATTAAGGTGCTCCATGTCAACCTTTCTCAACGTCTGCCACTCCCACACCAGACATGCGTCAATGTGTCCGGAGCAACTTTACTCTATTTACGGATATGACGAGACACACACGAGCGAGTGACGTATGTACGCTAAGACAAAAACACGTTTTGGAAGAAAGATTGATGATGTATTGACTGAGTTAATTTTGAACAAATAATTTACATAGTTTACCTTATGAAAGGATATATTGATGTTTAGTCTGGAAACAAACAGTCAGTGACATCCCACTGAATATGATTGAAAATGTACCTATACAATACAAAGTATATATAAACATGTATATAAAGTTCAGAGACAAACTCGCAGGTCTTAAAATTAACACTCGCCAAGCCCAAATGCAAGTAAAACTAGGTGAAAAATCAGATGTCCGGTAACATTTTTATGAATCCTAACAATGCAATACTGTGAGAACATGAGATTAAACAAACGTGAAAGAGGCTGTACAGTTGACGGTCAGTGCTGCATCATCACGAAAGCTGAAGACTTTCCACTGTAAATATTCAAGTTCTAGAACACACGAAAGGGCATTAAATACTCACGCGCTATGTGGGAAGTTCAACATCCGAAACATCCAAAGCGCGCCCTGAAACCCACTCAGACAGCGTGCAAATACTAAGTTGAGCTCTCTTTCATGTCTTCCTGTGCTTGAACTGACAAATTCACACACAAAAAAAAAAAATATGTCAAAAAATGCCCGTCTCAGCGAGTACCCTAAACATAGTCCGATAGATGGTTGTCTTCAGTTGAGAAAGAAGACCCATGATACGTGCGTGCATTTGCTCTTAAAGTGACAGCATACTAATAATCCTGCTGCTTTCTGTGTTTATATTGTTAACCAAACAAAGAAAAAAAAAAAGAAAAAGAAAAAAACAACTCACTGCTCTTGAACTTTAAAAAGAATATGAAGACTACGCAGTGTTATTTATTTGATTAGACTACTTTATAAAATTTCTGTACCTGCAAACTACTGTTAGACCTGCCTGAAAAGCAGTGTTTAAATAATTTGTATATTTGTTGTATTATATTTATTTGTGCTATTGCACAAAATAAAAAAAAATAAAAATATAGGCTATTAAAATTATATTAGTTAAGCGAGTAGTTTTAGCCACGTTATTTAAATTGAAATAGAGAGTTGTGAATTTTCACTAGCATCTAAAATATCGGTGTCATAACTGCCTGTTTTTGTTTCATGGGTGGTAAAAAAAATAGCTTTGGCTTGTAAATTTTCTTAAGTCACCGGCCATTGGCAGGTGTGGCAAAAAGTTAGTTTTAGGAACAAACTATAGGCTACTCTTATCATTTATAATATATGTATAATATCTGAATATGTACACTGCTCAAAAAAAAAAAAAAAAAAAAATTAATTTTAGAGAACAGCATCAAGTCAGTTAAACTCCTGGGATACTGATCTGGTCAGCAGAGGGGGTTGTTAATCAGTATCAGCTGCTTTGGTGTTAATGAAATTAACAACAGGTGCACTAGATGGGCAATAATGAGACAACCCCCAAAACAGGAATGGTTTTGAACATTTTTCCCCTACTCATCTTTTCTGACTGTTTTTCACTAGTTTTGCATTTGGCTAGGGTCAGTGTCACTACTGGTAGCATGAGGCAATACCTGGACCCTACAGAGGTTGCATAGGCAGTCCAACTCCTCCAGGATGGCATCAATATGTGCCATTGCCAGAAGGTTTGCTGTGTCTCCCAGCATAGTCTCAAGAGCATGGAGGAGATTCCAGGAGACAGGCAGTTACTCTAGGAGAGCTGGACAGGGCCATAGAAGGTCCTTAACACTTCAGCAGGACCGGTATCTGCTCCTTTGTGCAAGGAGGAACAGGATGAGCACTGCCAGAGCCCTACAAAATGACCTCCAGCAGGCCATTGGTGTGAATGTCTCTGACCAAACAATCAGAAACAGACTTCATGAGGGTGGCCTGAGGGCCCGACATCCTCTAGTGGGCCCTGTGCTCACTGCCCGGCACCGTGGAGCTCGATTGGCATTTGCCATTGAACACCAGAATTGGCAGGTCCGCCACTGGCGAACTGTGCTTTTCACAGATGAGAGCAGGTTCACCCTGAGCATGTGACAGACATGGAAGGGTCTGGAAAAGCCATGGAGAACGTTATGCTACCTGTAACATCGTTCTGCATGACCGGTTTGGTGGTGGGTCAGTGACGGTCTGGGGAGGCATATCCATAGAGGGATGCACAGGCTAGACCCTGACTGCCATTAGGTATTGGGATGAAATCCTTGGACCCATTGTCAGACCCTACGCTGGTGCAGTGGGTCCTGGGTTCCCAGCCTCATGTGGCGAGAGTATGCAGGCAGTTCCTGGAGGATGAAGGAATTGATACCATTGAATGGCCCCTACGCTCAACCTAAATCCAATAAAACACCTCTGGGACATTATGTTTTGGTCCATCTGACACCACCAGGTTGCACCTCAGACTGTCCAGGAGCTCAGTGATGCCTGGTACAGATCTGAGAGGAAATACCTCAGGACACCATCCTTCATCTCATCAGGAGCATGCCCTGACATTGTCAGGAATGCACAAAAACACATAGGGGTCATACAAACTACTGAGTACCATTTTGAGTTGCTGCAATGAAATTTCAGCAAAATGGACTAGCCTGCTGCATCATTTTTTCACTTTGATTTCCGGGGTGTCTTTGAATTCAGTCCTCTCTGTAGGTTGATCATTTTCATTTCCATCAAACGATGTGGCATCCTTTTTATTCCTAACACATTACCCAGTCCATATCAGTTTAGATATCTAGCATGGTATTTTTCCCCATTGAGATCTGAGATGTTTTTTGTTTGTTTGTTTGTTTTTTTGTTTTTTGAGCAGTGTATAATAAATTCTTCATATAAAAACTCTTAATATATAACAAATATGTGAGAACAGAATAATAGTCATTTTCAGGGGTAACTCAATTGTAATTGCTCCCTTTTTTGTCCATAACAAGGTTGTCAGCCTTATTTGATTTTTTATATCAAAAACTGAGAGTCTATCCTGTTAAATTTATTCCAAAAATAATAAAAAATTACATTACTACATTTCAATCTCATAAACCGCCAGTGTTCACAGGAGACTCATTTAAAACACATGATTATATCAGGTGTAAAGTAATGCGTCTTGGCTGACCAGAAACCAGGAGAAACACCGTCTATAAATGAACAAGTTATAGAAGGCACAAATCACCAACATTCACCATGGATTTAATGTAGTAACGCTAACTGTAACTATGGTATTGTGGCAGAAATGTTTTTACATTATTCATTTCAGAGTTTGTACAACCATTTGAGGGAGAAATTCAAGCACTTTTCAAGGACTTTCACAACTTTTTCCCAGCACTCTAAAGCTCTAAATGTGAATAATTGTGTTGCAGGTCGATTTAACCCTGAAACATCCTTCATTAGAGCAGCCTTTTGTGGGTCCTTCATGGACAAATTTGGGCACGAATGTCATAGGTGTGATCCCAATTATTATTCTTTTTTAAAATAAATTATTTAAATTTTTATTTATTATTATTATTTAGTAAAAATATTCATTCCAGTGAGTTGAGACAGCCAAAACCTCAAAATGTGGCATATGTTGGCGACATCTGGTGAGATATGTTGGTATAAAAATAGCAATTACATGAATAAGTGTCATATATCAATGGCCACTAGATGGCTGTACTCACTGGCTTTATATAGGCTGAAATCAATAAACTAATGTTTACATTAACAAACTTAACCTCCTAAGTTTAAAACTGTAGAATATAAAAAAAAAATTAAAAAAAAAATTTGTGTTGGGTGAGACTATACAAAATATGCTTACAGACAAATATGACCATGCTATAAGGAAAAGACAAAATAGGAGACAGAGTAATCATTTATTTCTAACCAAAAACATCAAATTTCAATAACTCAAAAAAGTAAATGCTACCAAACAGGTAAGAATAAACAATGTACAGTAAACCTAAAAAGACTAACATGACTTTGATTCCATTGTGTTGGATTGATTTTTATTGGACAAATAATAAAAAAAAAATTCTAGTTTCACCCATTCATTTCCTATGGGTGCCCTCTAGTGTCCACGAAGGACCGATTAAGGATATTTGATTTTGATTTTGCCCACATTTGTCCCCAAAGACCATTTAGGGTTAAGGGGTGCCCATAAATTTTACAATTTTAAAATAAGGGGCTACAGTGCTCCTAGTAAGAAAAGTTAGCCCGGATCCCTGCCGTCATTCAGAGATCCATTCACAAATGTATTACACAGTAAAATTTAGTTGCCTGATTCATGACCCAATGATTTCAATGTGGTTTGATGCCCAGCAGGCTGGGATCTCCATGAGGAACTTGATACGTCTCTTTGTCGTTTCCAGCAGAGAACATACCGTCTCCAGATCTCCAGGTAGGCCTCCCTGATCTTCGTGATACGAAAGGCGTAGACCACAGGGTTCACCGCCGAGTTGGCATGAGAGAGGAGTATTCCTGCGTAGAAAGCAATCTGTGGGACGCCTTGTGGGCCCGTTGAAAGCAGCACACAATTCATGAGATGCAGAGGCATCCAACATGCTGCAAACAGCAGGAGAACCAGAGCCAGAGAACGTGCCAGCCTCTTCTCCTTGATTAGAAAAGCCCTTAGTTTAGATCCACCGGCCGCCAAAGTCTCGTCTTCCCTCCGGAGGCGTTTTCGGAGACTGTAGAAGACCAGAGCGTAAAGAAGAATCATGGCTGCCAAGGGGAGCAGGATGCAGCCCAGGTAGTTGAAGTAGACCATATAGGGCAGCGAGATGACCGCTAAGAAGGTGCAGTTGATATGGGAAGAGTTAAGGACAGGGGAGGACAGGGAATGGCCATTGTGCCAACCAAAGAGAGGGGTGAAACCCAGCAGACAGGATATCAACCAGCACAGGACTACCGCAGCCCATGAGCGCTGCTCGCTGGCAATCTCTTTGTATCTGCAATCACAGAACATTTGTTCATAAATGTCAGCTGCTAATTAAATGGACAGCGGGACACACACTTAACCTCAATCTACCACCCTTGTGGAAAAGAAGTTCACTTTGATATATTTGCAAACTAAGTGCGAACTGCATGCAGTGTTTTCGGACACTTAAATGTATGTTATTTACAATTAAATGAAAATGTATGTTAGTTTAAATTTCTTTTAAACAGGACTTAATTACATATTTATATGTAATTTCATAATTACTTCTATTGTTTTTGATATACTGTATGATTAAAGTGTACTGCTGAATGTACTGACAAGCATTTATGGTAAACTAAAATATACTTTAATGTTAAGAAACAGTCATTAAAGTGTACAGTATTATATCACCTGCAGATATAGTTTTTAAAAATACACTTTTAAGATTTTAAGTACATATGCACATTCAATACAATAAAGCTTACTTATTTTTCACAAGGGTAACTTAAGCATTCTGATCTAGTACTTTTTGTACTCCAAAATTCTAAACTACAAACAATATTTAATTAATTAATAGTGATTTTTAATTAAGACATTTGACTTGTCACTGTGTTAATACCAGGCCTATACCCGATTTTATGTTTGGGTTGATTATTATGTGTTTCTCATTGAGCTCTGGATGTGGGAAAAGCATCTGTTTATGTGTCAGTTGGGATTACGGTCAACAAGTGCCATATTGTTTAGATAAATGCAGCATAATAAGTGTGAGAACATTGTTTGTGGAGCCTCGAAGACAAACAAAAACAGAACATGAACTCTGCAAGACTTTGTATATTATAAAAACTAGAAACTGCAAAATTAAAAGCTTTGTATTTGTGTTTTTCCATTAGTGGTGAGTGTAACAAGTGCGAACTTCAGTTGTATCTCTTGCTAATTGAACTGTCTTCTAAATAAATGGCCAGTTCACCCAAAAATTAAAACTCACTTTTATTTACCCTTATGTCATTATCTCCAAAATGTTAATGTTGTTATTTTTAATAAAAAGAAAGTGAGGCTATGAAGCTCCAACAAGGAAGAAAAAGGAAGAAGAAAAAAAAAAGAATGTAGTATACCACTATAAGTAGAGCAGATAACTTATTTTCTAGATTATATTGACTTATTATTTTACAGTATACTGAGTATTTCTCAATCCACTGTCTTTCCAGATTAAAACAACAACAAACAAACAGTAGGTTACAATACATTTGACACTATACCTACCATTAGCAGGTTAGTTTGTGGATCGTTTATTTAGTCATCATTTGTATTAAACTGTGAACGAAGAACGTTTAATATGCTTTTACATTATTAAATGTACAATTCGCCCAGACGTTTTGAGTGGGTAAATGATGACAGTTTTAATTTTGGACTGAATAACTCACAATTGAATGACTCGCAGGCATTGTTAAAACTACGTTTCAAATTAGATGTATAGGCCTACTTGCTAATGAAAGTAACACTTTGCATGACACGCGTTTGTAAACTCGACATATTCGGTGTTTCAAATAAACACAAGCCAGCCCGCCAAATGCGGACGAAAATCACCAGCCAATTTGGCGGGTTATGACTATGTTCTTTCACTTTCCATCGCCATCAGACTTCATTCCGTAGGCGACGTCGTCCGATAAATGGACTTGGAGAAATGCCACATATCCAACACTTTTGCGACCTCTAGCGTCTATATTGGGACGCTGCTGAGTGCCGATAACAAATTGCTTTGAATAAGAAACATCTGCAGTCAATGTACTGACGCGAAGAATGGCATGGCAATTTTATCATCATGAAATTATATTGCTGTGGTATAATTTTTTTCATCATAATATGATCTTTTGGGACGCCTTGGGAGTGAAAACGGGTATAATGGCCATCAATGGAGGAGAAGCTTCAATACACTAAATAGCCTATATTTAAATACAACAATAAATTTATTTTAGTAATCTTATGGTATTTCTGTTTGGCTAGTAGAATGACCGGTACTTATAGTACATATAAGTGTGAAATCAAAATTGACATTTAAAAAAAAAAAAAAAATTATTATAAATGATTTATACGTGCACATTATTCTTTTTCTTTTTTCTTTTTATTCATTCTGCAACGCCTTCTGTACCGCATTGCTCGTGCAGGAACACACGGCGAAGAAGATGAAGATCAAACAAGTCTACTTTACTTAGGAAATCCAACAGGTACAGGCAGGAACGCAACACAATACAAGGCAAACGAGACCGGACAATGAACATAGGGAAGACAGGAACTTAAATACACAGATGATACACTGAAATGACATACAGCTGTGAGTGATCTTGTTAATGTCCATGCAGTGATAGATTGTGCAGAGCTCCTACTTGCACCACCTGGCCGCTGCAGATTAATTTAGGTGTTGATAGTTTTGTGAAAGAAATGCATAAATTCCAGTCTGAGGACATGAGCAGCTCCGAATAAAATGTCAGGTCCCACTTTACATTAGGTGGCCTTAACTACTATGTACTTACATCAAAAAATAAGTACAATGTACTTATTGGGTTCATATTGAATTGCATAACGCTTTTGCTGCTATTGAGGTGAGATACGGGTAAGGTTAGGGAAAGCTTTGGTGGTATGGGTAAGTTTAAGGGTAGGGGTAAGGTGTAAGGGATGGGTTAATATGTGTAATTATAAATGTAATTACAGAAATTAATTACAGATGTAATTACATGCAGGTGTTTTTTAAAATATATATACAAAAAATATACAATGTAAAAACATGTATGTACACAATAAGTGCATTGTATCAAATGATTAATTTAAATGTAAGTACATAGTAGTTAAGGCCACTTAATATAAAGTGGGACCAAACGTCACATGTTGTCATCTCACGACTACGGTAATTATGACATGGCGTGAAGGCATAATGTGTTTGCTGGTTCTCACTGTCAACATAATGTTGCCAGAAGTTCTTACCTGAGAGGTATTGATACCCGCAGGTACCGGTCCACAGCAATGGCCAAAAGGGACAACACAGATGCTTGGGTCAGCACCAACACCACACAACTGACTGCCAGACAGGCCTGGAATGGGATCTCCACCCACCCGTCCACCAGCACAGCCAGTGGCACTGCCACCGACCCCACCAGGAAATCTGCCACGGCCAGAGATGCCACAAAACAGAAGGTAGGCTGACGGAAAGTCTGCGTCAAACACACGGCCCAAACCACCAGCACGTTCCCCAGGCAGCAAGCCACGGCGATGACTAGCTCCAGAGAGGTGTAGATCAGCCAGGCCATGAGGAAAGCAACCCATACAAGGAAAACGAGAAAACAGAACAGAGTCTCAGTCTAGATGGAAAAATCTGAAGATGGATCTGAAGAAGACTGTGACCATCTGGTCTGCTCTCCTCCACACACAAACACACACACACCCCTGATCTTAAGTATGCATCTCCGGGGGGGTCTCATTTATATTTCTTTTGAATAGACAATATTATTCACAGTCACATCTGTATTTCATCAACTAATTCCATTTGCAGGCGGACTAAAATAATGATGTCAAAATGATGGAAAACGTGCTTCTCATATTAATTCTACCACACTTACAACCACAGCTTCAAAGTCATCTTCAGCCTCTACAGTACTGGTGAGATACTGTTTGTGCAGCAATAAACATTTAATACAGCAGTATGCTAAATTTGTCACATGGCCATATCACATGCATGTTTAATTCTAAGGGTGGTGAGTCACAAAAAAAGTAATAGCTGATATTTCTCCCAGTTAATTTGTGTAAATTTGTGTGGTAGCCAAAGCGCACAAAGAAGACTCAGGAGTAGAAAAACAAAAACAGTATTTATTTAAATAAACAAAACATGCAGGAGATGCATGAAGAATAAATAACAGGAAGTTATTCATACCACTCATGAACAAACAAGAACAGACAAGGAGTAACTGAAACACAGGGCTTTAAATACACAGAGCAAACAAAGGAAACTAGATGAGACACAGGTGAAACTAATCAGTAACTAAGGCAACTAACTAGGGAGTAATCAGAGACTAAACTGAAATGGAATACAAGAAACAGAAGCACAAAATGACTACTAAATGAACATAACTCTTACATTACTCCCCCCTCCCAAAAGGTGGCGTACCAGAAAGTCCAACGGTAGAGGGAGGGCGGGAGGGAGGGAGGTGGTTTAGGAGGTGGGTGAGCAGCAGTAGAGGGAGACACCAAGGCGAAGCCAATGGAGGGATGAACCAGGGTGGAGCCTTGGCCATGGGTCCAGGCAGCACCAGGAGACTGACTGATGGAGGCGGAGCTGTAAGAGATGGAGACCCAGGCAGAGCTGATAGGATGATGATCTAGGGTGTCACCGTAGGTTTGGGAGGCCAAGGTGAGGCCTCAGGTCTGCAGGACCAAGGTGGAGATGGTGGCGACACCGGAGCAATTGAGGACAAAGAAGGAGCCGGAGGGGAGGAGGAGCCCAGTGGAGCTAAAGGGGTGGAGGGCTGAGGTGCAGCCGGAGGCCCGGAAGTCCACAGCAGAAACAGGATGATGATGGACCAAGCTTGAGCCAGAGGATTGAGGGAGTCAGAGTAATGACGGACCACAGTGGAGCTGAGGGAGCGTGAATCCAAGGTGGAGCCAAGGGACTAACAGACCGAAGTGGAGTCGTGTGCCCAGAGGTCCGAGGTGCAGCCAGGGAAACTGCCCCACAAGGCCAAGATGTTGTTAGAGAGGCCTGAGGTGGAGCAGAAGAGCTGGAGGGAGCCAGCAGGGAGGTTGGAGCTGAGGAGCTGAATGGCACCAACAGAGAAGGTTGATCCAGGGAAGTGGACGGAGCCAGTGGAGGGGGTGGCAATGGGGAAGGGAGGATACCAGATGGAAGAACCGGTCCCAAGAAACCCAATGTGACAGGTTGAGGAGGAGAGAGTTTGGGGTAGGGACTGGCTCTGTGGTCCACAAATCAATAAGCCATAGCACCTCATATGGCTCCGGGAGTTGTTTCAGCCTCTGCAAGAAGCGCCTCTGATGATGAGGCTTCTGGTCTGGAGCGGGCAGGGAGATGGCTGCTGGAGGTGGTAATGGCTCAAGGGAGTCAGAGTTGGAGTCGGAGTTGTTGTCCTGCTCACAACTCCCATGGTGAAGGAGAATCCACACACCCATAAGTTGTAATATATTAAACCTATCGATTAGGGGATCCTTCTTCAATTGCAACATCTGTACCAAGATCCAACCTGCTTCAGAAGGGGTAATTGAGTGCTTCATCGTCCCACCGTGCCTCGTGGTACAACTCCAAGAACTCTTCAACATACTCCTCCAATGAGTGTCAGTTCTTCTGTTGTGTTGGTAGCCAAAGTGCACAAAGAAGAGTAGAAAACTTTGGTGCTCAAAAAACACTGCTTATTGAAAACAGTTTTTGGGTAACATTTTACAATAAGGTAAACAATACAATAAGTTTCTTTCCTCCCGGCATGAGACTGTACTTTGCCCGTACTACTAGTCAAGGGCAGGTACTAGTGTGGCACCTGAGGGTGCTTTTGTTTACAGACATTTGTGCAGACATTTTCCTACCACAGGAAACTTGTACCTGACCCGTAAGAACTCTAAATCAGTCTTGTCACAAGGTGAGATCAAAGAAAGCCAAATTGAATTCTAAATCCTACAATAAACTTCTTTTTTTTTTACCAATCAGAAAACGAGTTACGCACAGATACAGCAGATGCAATTGGTTTCTGTTTGTGATCCCTGTTATGATTATACATTTCTCATATCAGGAGTAAGTCCCACTGTAAGAAGTGGCACTTAAAAGAAGTGACTGTTTTGTATCCCTAAGGTCAACAGGGGATAGTGTTGCGTTTGAGTCTTCATCAGGCAAAGCCTCCGATGGAAAGACAGTTGTGGTCAGAGAATAAAGCAGTGAAATCTGTCATAAAGAGATGAATGACTGGGAGAATTGAAAACTAACTGAAAACTCTTCAAGATCAGGTTTGAGAAAAATATTATAAGAAATGCCAAAATGACCATACAATAGATTCAGTTCTCCTCAAAGTGCTGGCTAAAAAAAAACTGACATGACAGTGTTTTGTTTTGTTTTTACACATTTTTTTTTTTGTGTGTGTGTCAAAGATGATGTCTTTTGGTGAAAATATAAATCTAAATATTTTAAATCCAGTCAATGTTTCAACATTTCCTAATGATGAATTTTAGTCTTTTATTCTGACTGAAAAGGAATTTATATTTTGCAAAATTATGAAAGACTATATAACAAACTTAAATAAAATTTTTTTTGAAGAATGTATAAATATTGTATAAACAAAATGTATGTAAAAACTGTGCTTTTTTTAATTTTTTTTTATTGAAATAAAAACAGCTTTCCTCTGTATGATGTATTTTTTACATGTTAGAGCATCAGGGCTGTACATCATGCAGTGGTTGATGTCCATAGAGAGAACAAAACTTTTTTTATCATGCAACATAACAAATACAAACCACAAAACATCGGTCAGGGCACATACTTCTTATAACTTTTAACTGGGATATTTATCATCAGAACTTTATATAAGAACTTTATCTATAGAGTAACACTATGACCTACACAGTTTGTCACTAATATTCAAGAAATATGCAATAATTATCAAAATAATGCAAAATACAGCTTCACCAGTCTCATTTCAAAATGTTCATTTTGGATCCCAGATGAACATCATAATTAGTTCTTCAACATGATTAAAAATCTAATATTGATTTTACACAACAGTATTTTAAGGTCTAATTAACTAGACTATAATTGTACCAGTTTGTGTGGTTTTTAACAGAAAGCCACTGGCATGAGACAAACAACATCTTTCCCTTCTCGACAATCATTAACAGTTCTGTTGTAGTGGCGGTTTTCCAGAGTACACATGCTTTGCATATATGACCATATGTGCGTGAATATGTACATGATGGGCTTGTGATAAACTGCCATCAGATGGAGTGCAGGGCTTTGTCAGAGATATTGTCATTTGTGTGTGATCCTCATAGTTAGGCTTATCAGTGTGAGAAAGGTTGTAAAAAACAAACAAACAAAACAAAAACAAAAACCCTACAGATGCAAAAAGAGTTTGATTTCCACAGATTATAAACTGTTGATGCCACTGAAATGTTTAACGTACAGCACATTGTTTCTTCCACTAAAAAAAAAACAAAAAAAAAAACATGTAACATGTACTATGGTAATACCATGTTGTTTGGGCATTAATCACTGTTATACAAACATATTCTTTAAAATAAATGAAAATAAATTGTGCATGTAATTCACTGTAACATTTAAACATGCAGTTGCAAACTTTACCACCTGAATCGAACTAAAAGTGGTTGACTCTGACACTTAAAAGTTGTTGGTGTAACCTAATTTAATCATGACAACTCTCGGAATAGTTTTAGTGTATTTGGTCTTGGCGAACTAGATCTGCTACGCTGCTGCAGAGCAAGTATGGACTTGCTATTGCCATTAGATACACATATACGCTGCTGTGAGCCAGTAAGATATGCTGCTGCTGCATAAATAGACTTAGGCAGGTGGAGCTGGGGAGGTGGAGGGGTTCAGAGCGCAACAGCAAACAATGAACCAGACTATTTAAATGTTGAGCAAGAAATCTCATTGGCTGCAGGATCAGCAAAGGCCAATCAGCTTGTGGCATGTATAAATGATGTGATTGCTAGCAGATTGCATGTAAAGGAATGGAATTTTATAAATTAAACAGTATGACATGACTGCACTGACAAAAATACAACATTGCATGTTAAGATTAATTTATTTAGGCACATCAGGTGTCAACATTTAATGGCATTAAAAAGTAATTAAAATTAGCACAAAAATTGGCAAATATTTTATAAAAAAACAAAAAACAACAACAATAAACAAATGGATTCATAACTACATATAACGTAGTGTAATGGTTAACAATCCTCAGATTTACATATTTCAAAGATCACTTTCATCTTCATAGAATTCCATGTTATTCCATGTTAGAGTACATAAAAATTCCCAAGTTCAATTAAGCCTCAATTAAGCCAAATAATATTAGAAAAATCTGTGTCCACATTACATTATGAACATTAAAAAGGCAAAACCATCCTCTGTAAAATACTCAGTATTTATTTATACTTTCCCAGCTAGGAGAAAGTCTCGGTGGATGAACCACATTAACTACCCATGAATCTTTGCGAGTTGTTCTGAAGGCCTCTCAGTGTTCTCTCAGTGAACTGGTAAGTAAGTTTACGCTTCACTTTGCAGATCTCTCCTGTTCGCGAATAGTTTCGCAGGGCACGAGCCATTTTCTGGTATGTCATGGTTTTCCGGTTGCCCTTGCGTCTGCCCCACATCTCTGCCAGCTTCTCCTTGTTCTGGGAGGAGAACTGGAACGTTCCATTGTTAGACTGAACCCACCAAATGCAGCTCCGCATGTCTGGTGTCTGTAGCATCTCGTATAAGAACTGAAACAGTCGCTCCTTCCTTTTACCTGAGAAATGACAATGTTTTTAGTGACTTTTAAAATGCAGAATGTAACATTTGGCATCTGTCTATTTGTCTGTCTGCCTTTTTGTGTGTCTATCTAATCACTTATTGGTCAAGTAATTGAAAGAAGTGGTTGGAAATGGACAAACCCAGGAATTGGGTTGTGTTAACCCATCGATTTTTTTTTTTAACCCACCTGTTGGGTTAAATGTTTGACCAACCTGCTGGGTAGTTTTATTTAACTCAACTATTGTTTAAAAATTACTGTATTGCTTGCTTAATATGAACCCAAAGTATGCTAGAAATTAACATTTATTAAGTAAGCAATAAGGTACGAGTGGCTGTGCTGTATTGTGAATAAGTCACAGCTGAAGGGCGTTGTTAGGCACGACGCGAAGCACACAATACAAATATTAAAGCCAAAAATATGTATTAATGCAACTTTCATGAAGTAAACTTTAACTTTAAAAGCGAAGACTTTCACATTGAAAAGACTGAATAGTTGTGAACACGGAACAAGACGCAACTGACAAATGCTTTGACTAGCGCTGTCAACCACGGTAAAAACCCCTTAACTGTTAAAAGGACAAGATAATACATCGGACGTTTAAACCGATTTTTTATTATGAACATAGGACTGACCTGAAGGAAAATGCTAAATTTGAATGCAGGTAATAAACTCGCTCACTCGATCTCTTTCTCACAATGCTCTCCTACATAATACAGTAAACTTCAATGAACAGTATCAATTGAGAACATACAGTTGACGTTGCTAAGGGTGTAGTGATACACAGAACCGTTGGGTGAAGAGGTCATAGCCGTGGTTTATCGTGAATAAAGCACAGCTATTGACCAATCAGAATCAAGGACAGGAACTAACCGTTTTATAATGTTTAATAAATTAATATTTATTTACAAGTTTAATTAACAATAATTAAACAATAAACATATATTAAATTGCTTATTAATAAATGTTCACCTTTTGATTATTATTGTTGCCTCTAGTAATTATGTGTCTGATTTTTGGTCCACAGAAATTAGAAATTCATTCAGGTTTGAAATGACATGAGGGTAAGTAAATGATGACATAATCTTATTTCCATCCAGTCCATTTTAAACAGACTCACTTAAAAAAAGGCTGGCCCAAAACTAAAATGAAAATACGACAAACGATGGCCTAGCAATGCTGTGCTTTACCTGAGAGTGGCGCTAGTGCCATAGAGTCATACGCAATCTGTCCCTTCCTGTCAGAGGTTGGAGATGGTGGAAATTCTTGGCATCCAGAGCTGGTGGACAGCGAATCTGAATCACTGCATTGGTTTCTGTCATACTGGCAGTGCCCCTAAAACATAGACTGTTATTAGCATCCATGCATAGGTCAAAAAGATCTACATATGACTGTAATATTATAACAGTGTTTATGTCAGACCTACCCACTCATTGTGACTGAACTGACAGAGCCACGTCTGCTGCTGCTGCTGCTGCTGCTGAGGCTGTTGTTCACGAGTCTCATCTGTTCCTGGTACTCCACTATAATGCCATTCATATGCACGTCCAGACCAGCTGTTCTCTATGGAAACACATCAATCATTATCATTATCACATATGCTGCTCGCTACAATCAACAACACATGCAGGCTGTAAGAAGTTGTGGTTATTTTTGATGTTAAAGTGCTTTCTTCTATCCAACTTAACTGGAACAGCAATAAATATACACCATTTGTTGATTGATTCCCCTGAAAAGTGTAAATACTGTAGCACTTTCAAAACATTGCTGTTTATTTGAGCATCTGACCAGCCTAACACAGCAACAGCTCAACCAATGGTGTGAGTTTGGGGCGGGTCTAGCTGTCTAACTGACCAATGGAGGATGAGGAGAAGGTAGACCTGTTTAAAAACTGTGTGACTGTTTAAATAAGTAAGTGAAGTGTAAAAGATTACACACATCACAAGTAAGTACTTTTTATTACTAAATTTCCACTGTTTTTACGATTTCGTCTGAACTGTCATCACCTGTGGCATGGAATCCACGTCTTGAGACGCAAATAATAACAAAGCTTTGTCAAAGAGGAAATTCCTAACCTTACAAAACTGAAAGTGCACTTCCATTAAATTCAAAAAGAAGAAGTGGCCTTTCCCTCAGTGGTCTCCTATGGTGTTTTAGTTCTGATTGTAAAACACTCACCTGCCATACTGTGCTCTTCTTGACCTCTCCTCTGGACACATGGTGCTGACATCAGCTCCACCGAGTGCTCCTGCAGGTATTCCTCAATCATGTCAAGGTCCAGGTTCCCTGACAATGGCTCTCTAGGGCCCAGCTCTTGGAAGTATTGAATCTGTAGGTGAGTCGATGCATGTTAGTAAGCACTGAATCAGATGGAGTACAAACAATGAGCATCAATAAAATTATACTGTAGGTAAAATAAAGTTAAAATGTTTTCATGTTTCATATTTAGGAGAGACAATGTATTTCCTTCTCATAGATTCAAAGAACGGAAATATACATTTGTGCTCAAAAATGTTAATAATTTTAACAAAATAAAAGGGTTGCTTGTTATTTTATTTAGTACTGCTACAGAAGATACTTGCATGCTTCCCAGAACACACAAAAAAGTACTTTTGTTTTAAATTCACCCTGATCATCCAATTCAACAAGTTTACCCCACCCCTTTTGTAACAGTTGTGTACGAGTCCCTCAATTGTCCTCAGTGTGAATAGATGAATCATACAGTCAAAACAATACAGTCACTGTAAAAGTTTGAAATATGCAAAAGATGTTGGAAAACCATAGAAAAGGACCTGGAGGATTTTTCTGAAGAACAGAAAACATGGGACTCATAAACAACCATCACAAAACATAAAAACAGCCGTGGATCATCCAGCTAACGAAATATAGTGTTGACTGCATAAAAATATATAGCCTACAGCATTTTGACATTTAAGCCACACTTCAGCTGTCTGAATGTCATTGCATTAAACAACAAAATATCAAATTAAGTGTCATTTTATTTTAACATCAACATATCTTCCATATATAATATATCTCCCTTTATTTATTTATTCATTTATTTATTTTACTATCATAGAAAATCTATGTAAATGTTTTAAATTAGATTTTGCAAAGCTGGAAAATCATCTGTCATGCATTTTCCCCAAACATACAAACAAACTAACTAACTAACAATAAATAAATAAATACTCACGGTTTCAAGGGCCAACATCTGAAAACAAAATAAAAAATGTTGGTTGAGTAAACATGAGTACAAACACCTTAAAATGACTACATGACTGCACAGAATGAAGGGAATGCTGTTAGAATGCAGTTTGATCACTTCAAACATTTCTGAAACATTTCAGAATAAACAATGAAACTGAAACAAACAAAAAACAACAACTGTAAAATAAATAAGCACAAATAACTATTGAAGCATTGTGAATGTTCAGTTACCTCAGTGTAGTTCCAGTTGACTTAATCTATCGCAGTAGAAAAGTGGATAAGCCTACGACCGCTGAACAAGATGTTGGAAGTGAGGGTGGAGCTGTGCATCACCTGTAATACGCACCTGTTGCCTGATCCGATCCTTTTATATCCTCTCTCTCTCTCTCTGCTTTCCCCTCCTCCTACTGTAAACTCATAACGTTGAGCCAACCTTCCATCATCAACATGCAAATCTCTATTAATCAAACATTCATCTGGGTTTAACGGTATGACCACTCCCCCTTTGCTCTGTCTGTATCGAAGCCTTCTGGGCATTTGGTCTACATGAGTTGTTACTTTGTGTCCTAAAAGTGGGATTTTACTTGTAACTGCCACAGAGATCATTGTAATTAGTGTATTACATGGATCCAGATAAACTCTTGTTTTTCCTGTCTGAAATCCTACAGTTAATATGTTTATGCTGTAACGTCATACCCATCATAACCCATTTATTGATCTTAAATGGATGAACTACTAAATCAGCAGATGTTCATTTAATGTTCGTTCGTATAAAATAAAAACAAATAACACATGAATGCTTTTGCTGATGCTTGTGAATCATGATCTTCCTGTTCTGTGGTCAGTAAAGTTTAATGACGAAACAGTAACTCACATTTAGATCAAAAGACGGAGACAGAGACTGTTTTTACTGTATTTTTGATCAAATAAATGCATCCTTGGTGAGCAAAAGAGACTTATTTCAAAAACATTTGAAAATCTAAAGGACTCCAAACTTTTGAATGGTACTATATAATATACTGTCTTAAATATACAGTCTTTATTCATGTATCTCATTTTATTTAAAATTTCCTTATTTCTGTTAGTTTTTTTCCCCTTCTGTGTTGTGGTTTTCTCGTTTATCTCATGTAATGTCCTCATGAAGCACAAGACTAACAATTTTGGTTGTACTTGTACAGTGACAGAAGAGAGTTTTAACTGAAATGAATTGCACTGAATGATAGATTTCCTCAAGTACATATCAGATTGACACCATGTCGCAGTATGTAGTACATTTAACACAATGAGTCCACTATCAGATCCTGATCTGATTCCTCCTCTCTCTCCCTAAAAAGTCCTGCTTTCCTGTTCAATAAAACCATTGGTCACCCTTTATATTAGGGGTCTTAAAAGCAGTCGTGGCAAAATAAGCGTAGAGAATCAAACTGGTAACCCAAAGGTTGCGGGTTTGATTCTCAACACCGGCAGGAAATGACTGAGGTGCCCTTGAGCAAGGCACCTAACCCCCCCAATCACTCCCTGGGCGCCACAGCAAAATGGCTGCCCACTGCTCCGGGTGTGTGTTCACTACTCACTACTCCTAATTTGTTTGCACTAACTGGATGGGTTAAATGCAGAGGACAAATTCAGAGTCACTTTCACTATGTCTTTACATAATAATAATGTACTTATTGTGTTCATGTTGTATTGCAAAACACTTATGCTGCTATTGAGGTGGGATAAGGGTAGAAGTAACACTTTATTTTACAGTGTCCTTGTTATACATGTTACATGACATGTATAATAACAGTAAATTATGCATAATTACAAGAAACTAACCATAAACCAAACTCTAATCCTAACCCTATAGTAAATATATTGTTAGTTAATATTACTTAGTACTTAGTTGTATAATTACACTGTAAGAAGGACACCATAAACTAAAGGGTCACACTTTAGTTTGGGGAACACATATTCACTATTAACTACTGTATGTCTTTTGCCTCAAACTCCTAATTTACTACCTAATTTATTTATTGTTAGTAAGGTAGTTGTTAAGTTTAGGTATTGGGTAGGATTAAGGGATGTAGAATATGGTCGTGCAGAATAAGGCATTAATATGTGCTTTATAAGTGCTAATAAACAGCCAATATCCTAGTAATATGCATGCTAATAAGCTAATAAAGCTTTTTAAAGGTTATCGAGGTTGAGCCAAAAACCTAGGACTAGTTCACCAAAGTTGGCTTTTGAAATAATCTCCATTATTTAACGAACGATTCGATGGACAGTGACCATCCTAGAGGCAAAGTTGCTCCGAATGAGGAGTTCTACCATGTGGTATGAATGTTGTGGGCGTGCGCGAAAAATCACTCGATACACAATCCTTTACGCACGTGAAAAATGCGTGGCCGATTTCTTTCGAATTTCTCACAGGACCCTAGGGTCTAACAGGCCCAACGTCCTTTTTCACACAACCACAGAATAAGCTCTTACATAGGTGTGCTGAGTTTGGTGAAAATATCCCATTCCGTTCACGAGTTAGTAGAAAGGTAGAAAACAAGAAAATGGGTTTTTTCAAAAAATCTTGAGCCAAGGATGTCCAACAATATAAGACACTTGAGTCTTTGCCTAATGGTTCAGGAGTTATGAGCCATTTCATACTTTTCACCGCTGTAGCGCCCCCGTCAGGCCGATCGGCACAAGCTTTGGTGAAATTGTAGTGGTGAAACCTCAAAGTTTCAAGTCTCTATACGATTTACTGTTTGGTCTGCCTGATCACTTTTAGGGGAGAATGCTGATCCTTGGAAATTTTAACAATTACAATAGGGTTTCAGCGCTACGCTTTTGAACCCCTTATTACAGCTGTGATTACATGCAGGTGTTTTAAAATATAAGTACAATGTAATGATATGTATATGTACACAATAAATGAATTGTAAATTGTATCAAATGATTAATTAAAATGTTAGTACATACTACTTAAAGATACGTAATATAAAGTGGGACCAAGAACTACATCCAATAATGAAAAGAAAACGTATATAATGCAGTTATTTGGACCACTTTTATGTTGCGAAAAAATGTTTCTAATTTTCCCATGTTATTATTATAAAACCAGTCTTTAATAAAAAATGTCTTTGGGTCTGATTTCTTATAGGATGTCTTCACTGTCCCATATACAGATGAATTATCGATGCTTGTATCTCATCCTTTTGACTGATGACAATGTTCTTTGGTACAAAGTATTACATATTTTATTAGGATCTTTGTCATCAGATAGAACATTAAAAACTGCATACTGCACATATGAGAAAGTCAGATAGCCTGTGGTGTAATAGCTCTCTTATGACATAAAGCTTTGCTACTGCACTGGTTTAGAGATGGGGAAGTCCCTATCCAAAACATTGTGTAGTAGGAATGTACTGTACATCTCAGAGGAACAGAGAAATGGCTTGGAAAGTGAAATGAGGAACAGTTTTACAGCAAACTCACATTCACAAACCTTTTTCTGGTAAATCCAGTTGTATTCATATTTTGAACAGTGAATCATTTTTTTTATTATTCGGACACACCATCTGTAAAGGGTAATTTACAATGTAAGTAAAATTATACTTGGGCACTAAACCCTTTGTAAACAGCACTATCAAGCTGTGTGATTTAAACGCATGTCTTCATGTAGAAAATAAACTAGAGAGCCTGTAAAACTTGACAGTTAATTGTTGGTTCAACCTCTAATTTAACAACAAGGTAATAAACGTCAAAAAGAAAACAATTGTCAAGGCCAGAACGATTTTAAATCGTTAAGTTCAATCAAAGGTCTACATGAATATGTTTTTATTGGATAATTTATTGGAAATAGAAGTCAACAATAGAGCAAAGTATAATTCTGTATATATATATTGATACTTATGGAGCCCCTAAAGGGACGTGGATTCGAAAATTCTAATCTTTTGTGTTCCCCCGAGAAACTTTGCGTTCCCTCGCAAAGATATTATCGTTCCCTTGCTGTGAGCTCGGACAAACACTTCCTCTTTAATGTCCCACTGGCTGGCAGTAGGGTTTTGGTCAGCTCCATACGTTAATAATTCACACAAATAATGCGCGACTTATAGAGTTTGAACTTGTTGGACTCAAATATAAAGAAATGCAGTCAGTGCTTAACTCAAGGAGTTCAGTAAAGTTGCCGATATATATTCACAGATTCGAACTTCCCGATAACTCGTGAGCTAAACATTGTTAAAACACAAATGCAGTGGAGAGACACGTCTGAAGGGCCCGTCTGAAAGTGTAAAACCCAAAACCCTTTTGCTCATTTTATATTATGAAAAATACAAATACTCAATACCTTCAATGTAACACACATTACTGTTCTCCTGCTGGTTATACGTAGCCTACTACAACACTTAGTTTGGCAAGTAGCACATAAAGGCCTTTACACAAATGACCTTGGTACGCAGCTTACATACTTACAACAGCTTTTGCATGATAATTGCTTACTAAATATGATGGCATTACAATTTATTTAATATTTTTTACTAATAACAGTGAAGTTATTGATTTTGTTTCATAAAAAATAATCATAAAATCATAAAAAAATGCTTTTTTTTACTTTTTTTTTTATAAAAAAAAGTGTACCAGAACAGTTACGTATTAGCTAAATTTGGTGACAGTACAGTGTGTCACAGTGAAGTTACTGAGTATTTTTCATAATATAAAACTCACCCACTTCAGCAAAACAGTTTTGGGTAGACGGTTCCTTCAGACTTGTTTCTCTGCCGCCTGCTCATAGAGACCAATTTATTACAAAAAACATTTCACGAGTTTGCCTGCACATTCAGTCTGAATGGTTAATGGTAAAACATTGAACCCGAGACTCGGCTTGAGCTCTGAGTTAAACACCCCCTATTAACAGTACTGCATAGAGGGAGAATAAGAGAAATCGAGGAGGAGATGGGGAGGAGGAGGGATACTGGAAGAATTGTCGCTGGGATGACGCAGTGACTGCTGCTTATATACGCTCATAATGATGATTGACATGACTGAATGTTTAGGCTCCTCCCGAACCTACGTTTGGAGCTACATTTCACGAGTTCGCCAGTCTGAAACAAACTTGGCTTGCTGTGCTCGAAGGAGGCTGGAACCCAAGGCTCGGCTTGAGCTCAGAGAACTCCCAAAAAGATACTTACAAGGACAGCAAGCTGGGCAGTCAACTAAGAGTAGCTCAGCAATATAAGTACAGAAGACTCAAAGGATTTAATGCCAATATTTTTTTGCTGTTGCCGTATTGGGGGGGAAAATAAGGCAGCTTGTGTGTAGAATTTCCTGCGGGAGCTAAAAGAGAAAACGAAAGGCTCCTGCAGGAACAGAGAGAGAAATCACTGCTGGGGTAGTGAAGGGATACTTTTCTGTCCCTA
The DNA here is from genome assembly GCA_037101425.1 of Elopichthys bambusa. Classification (NCBI taxonomy): domain Eukaryota; kingdom Metazoa; phylum Chordata; class Actinopteri; order Cypriniformes; family Xenocyprididae; genus Elopichthys; species Elopichthys bambusa. Next base: position 20,874,530 of record CM074451.1, read on the forward strand.
CAGATGATCAGTTGGAGAACTGCTTCAAGAGTGGAGGCTGAAATCACTGCTGCGGCAGTGGGGAATAAAGTTTTAGTCTGAATCCTGATGCTGGGGTGGTGGCCAAAATCACTGCTGCAGCAGTGGGGAATAAAGTTGAATCCGAAAGCGGTTGCAAGAGCGCAGGCCAAAATACATGCTGTGGTGGTAAAATTAAATTTAATTCACATTTATTTGTATAGCGCTTTTCACAATACATATTGTTTCCAAGCAGCTTTACAGAAATTCATGTATCTACATTACAATTTAATGCGATCTGTTATCAGAGGTCACTGTGTCCAAGTAATGTATTTCAGAAATGTACATATACAAATCACACAGTTATTTAAAAATGTATTAATTTATGCCAGAAACAATGGGCTCATTAAATTAAATATTATAAGCTGTGAAAAAGAATTACAATATATGGAAAATTTAGCATTGGTGTTTGCTAAAAGAATATTTTTTAATGAGAGGAGAAATCACTGCAGTGAAGTGATAGATATTTAGTGTTGGAAATCACTGCTGCAGCAGTGAGAAATAAAAGTCTTACTGGAGAGCCTAAAGGGAAACCCATGCTAGGTAGTCTTGCACCACTTGAATGGAGATAGGCTGATGGAACTTTTAGGGTGGAGCTGGAAATCCTGCAATTGCAGAGGAAAGGAGGAGAGCAGGTAGATTTATTGATTCATGCATTACAGGTACGCATCAACTACATTGTTAAATAGGTCTGTTGGGAGTTGGGAGTATTATTGTTGTTGACGAAGAGGGCATCAGCTGGAAATTAAAACTTTTGGAACTTCTGTGGGCTAAAAATAAAGAAACGGACTGGTTAAGTTGGAGGGATTTGGGTAAATTAACAATGAAAATTGAATGGCTGCTCATAAACTGATCTGTTTTGCTATGCTTGATATTGTGGATGGTGTCACTGTATACAGGTGCACCTCAATAAATTAGAATATCATGATTTTTTTTTTCCTGTAATTTAATTCAAAAAGTAAAACTTAAATATATTCTAGATTTATTAGACATAAAGTAAAATATTTCCAGACTTTTTTTGTTTTCATTTTGATGATTACAGCTTGCTGTCAACTCAGTATCTCAAATTATTAGAATATTTAATTTTAAGTTCTATTAAATTACCATTCTCATGCATTCACACGACGAGGCGGGGCCAAATGCTGGAGGAATTGTCGCTGTGACGCAGTGACTGCTGCTTATATACGCTCGTAATGATGATTGACAGGACTGAATGTTTAGGCTCCTCCTAAACCTATACGTTTGGAACTACATTTGAGGAAAATTGGGTTGTTGTAGCTCATTGTCTAGGTTACTATGATTGGAAATAGCTGCATTTGTGTATTAACAATGTTTAGCTCACGAGTTATTGATCCGGGAAGGTCGAATCTGTGAATATATTGGCAACATTACTGAACTCCTTGAGTTAAGCACTGACCGCATTTCTTTATTTTTCTTGATTTGAGTCCAACAATTTCAAACTCTATGAGTCGCACACTATTTGTGTGCATTATCTTTGCGTGGGAACACAAACGCTTTGCGAGGGAACGCAAAGTTTCTCGGGGGAACGAAAAAGTTTTGCTAGGGAATGCAAAAGATTAAAAAAAAAAAAAAAATGGCTGTGACCACTCGATGTAGGTCCTCAATGCCCTAACTGGGCAGAGTAAATCCAACTCTTGCTCATCCACCGAGGGAGGTAGCGCCAAGAGGGAAATGACCTGTGTTCTGAAAGGAATTGAGAGCACTTTCGGGACGTAGCCATGCCTGGGTTTTAGGATGACCTTCGAGTTGTTAGGCCCAAATTCAAGGCATGCAAGGCTCACAGAGAGGGCCTGCAGGTCGCCTACGCGCTTAACCGACGCTAAAGCAAGTAGCAGGGCGGTTTTAAGCGACAGGGGCCGAAGGTCAGCTGACCGCAGCGGCTCAAAGGGGGTCCCTTTGAGCGCTCTGAGGACCGTGGAAAGGTCCCAAGTGGGTACAGGAAAGGGGGGATTCAAGAATCCCTCTCAAGAAATGCACAACGAGGCTATTTCGTCCCACTGACTGGCCAGCAATAGGTGCGTGGAACACTGCTATGGCTGCTACGTACACCTTGAGCGTGGAAGGGGTGAGGCCCTTGTCCAGACGCTCCTGGAGAAAGGACAATATCAGAGATATGTCACACTCAGCAGGGTCCTCGTTTCGAACTGCACACCAGTCGACAAAGACTGACCATTTCTGGGCGAAGAGTAGACGGGGCTCTCGCCTGAGAAATGGTATTCAGCACGTCCCCTGGGAGGTTTAAAGGCTCCCATCGAGGGACCACAGGTACAGAGCCCAGCTCTCTGGCCGGGGGTGTCAGATTGTCCTGTTCGACTGAGAGAGGAGGTCCTGTCTCAGGGGGATCAGCCACAAGGGTTTCATTGAAGGCCTGAACAGCTCAGAGGACCAAGGATGGTTCCTCCAGAGTGGGGCCACCAGGAGGACTCTGTGATTGTCTTCTCTGATTTGTCTGATGACCTGAGGGATCAGAGCGATCGGGGGAAAAGCGTAAAGAAGGAGGCCGGGCCAGTCATGGGCCAGCGCATCTGTGTCCTTTGAAAATAAGATTGGGTAATGAGAGTTGTCTTCTGAGGCGCTGAAGCGCGGGGGTCTTCGAATGTGGAGAGGAAATTTGCTCTCTTTTTTACTTATGTTTTTTCGCTATGAGGACGGCGTTTGGCGTGGGTGCAACAACAGTGGGCCCAGGGCGCAAAACAAACATTTTGTCCCCAACACCCGGAACTGAACGGGGTGGCAGGGGAACTAGACGAGGCAGCTTTGGGGGTGGTCCGGCCGCAGCGGGACTTTGCCCCCTCCTTTTCCTTCCTGTTAGATCAGGAAGATTTTGGAAGCGTCAGGTCCAGCGTAATCCTAGACCGGGGTCCCTGACATCTCAGGAAAGATGGCCGCTTAGAGGAGCGAGATCACTGACGTTGCTCCTTAGGGGGCGCTGCCTGGGAGGCAGAGGGTGCAGGTTTGCTCTGCTGCTGAGTCGGCGCAGGCCTGGGGCGACTCGAGGCAGTGGCTGAGCTGGAGCGCTTGGGCAGGAAGTATCGGGTGGCTTAGGACGACTTCTGTGTAGTGGTGAAGCGCTCAGTGAAGCCCTCTACGGCTGGTCTAAAGAGAACGGCGGGAGAGACAGGGGCGTCGAGGAAGGCCACTTTGTCACTCTCCTTGATCTCCGTTAGATTAAGCCAGAGATGGCGCTCTAATACGACCAGGCTGGCCATTGACCGCCCGATGGCCTGGGCTGTAGCTTTCGTGGCACGCAGGGCCAAATCCGTGGCGCTGTGGAGGTCGCGAAAGGCAGGTGCATCAGTTCCAGACTCGTCCAGGGAACGGAGAAGTTTTGCTTAGAACACCTGAAGAATGGCCATGGTGTGGAGCGCAGAGGACGCGGAACAACTCAGCATCCATACCTGCCCTGGCGTCGATGGGCTCCAGAGACGGCAGGTGGGCGGGGTCGAGTCGCTGGCCCATTCCTCCGTTTCAGAAGCCGCCAATGACATGCTGTCATCAAGCGGCTCGTCCTCAGAACCGCTGAATGAAACGAGGCCTAAACCATGCCTAAACTATGAGAACATTTCTGGGTGTACTGTATTTTCTTTTAATACAGAATAGCAATGGGATTCCTTCTTAAGATTCATCAAACAAGAGGAGGAAGAAGCCAAGCAAGCGAAACAACAACAACAACAACAAAAAGGGACAAAACGTGTTACTTTCTGTCAGGACTTTACAATTTGAAATGAAAAGTTGATTTTAAAAAATGAATAAATACTAATAAGTGTTGTAGACCTGTTTTTAATTAAGTTGTTTTTCAAATAAAGGTTTTGGAGTTAGTGATATCAGATTATTTGCGTTTTTTTTTATTATTACTTACGCTGTAACTACATGAAACAAGAGTGTAGCAAGCACCACTTTAATTTACAGCCCACAATGTCATACTTACCCTGTAACTACATGAAACGAAAGTATATTTCCCCATGTATTAAAAAAGATTGCAATAGTTCTTTCTACTTGCTTTGAAACAACTTAATCAGTGCACTTTCTCGCTAAATTGCTCCCAAACGTAAGATTGTTGTCTATCATAATAGTATAAGTGCCCCTTAGTTCTAAAATACTTACAGTTTAAATAATTTGTTATTTTCCTGGTTGTTACCCCTTTATTCCCAAGACTTTACATATTGTTCCCCTATACTTACATGTACTTACTTTATAGGTACACTATAATTATCAAAAGTGTATTTATCTGTAAACTTGTTGTAATTACGCAGTACTTTCCGGGCTGTAATCTAAAGTTTTACCCAGATCTCCTGTTCATAGACTGTTGCCTTTTGTGAGGTGAAAGGTCAATGATCAAACCTCATTCTAAATGGCATCTGCTAATATCAGTGGAGGGGGAATTTCTGTGTTGTTGGGTTTTATGAAATCACAGACATAACAATGACATGGCTTGAACTGTTAGTCGTGAGAAGTGATTAGTAATGGAATCGCTGGCTTCTGTGACAGCTGGGAAAATACATCTGGCTCACTGGCTCTGCCTTGTCAGACAAAGTCCACCATCTGGAATATGGCACTTTTTATGAACTAACTCACCTCATCCTAACCTCCACTGAGTTATCAAACTGTCCCGAGCAAGTATTTACTCTTCTGAATGCTTCTGAAATCCCTTTGCAACATTCGTCCTGTGAGAATCCCACAACAATTGAATCTGGACATTTTATTCAAAACCCGCTCTGCGAAGCTTCGAAGCCTTTGCGAATCCTTTGTTTCAAATCAGTGACTTGGAGCACGTATCAAACTGCCAAAGTCATGTGATTTGAGGAAATGAAGCTGTGTTACGTCATAACTGTTTCAAAACGTTTCAAAATTCCAAAGTCAAGCTTTTTCGAAACAATGATTCATTTTGCGAAGAAATTGGTTCAACTGAAAAGCTTTATTTCTCCCATCACTAATTTTATTGGTTCTGGGTTCTTTTCATGTTTATTGCCTCTTTCAAGATGATTTGCTTACTGTATTCATCATTTGTAAGCTGATAAATGAATAAATGTTCTTAATCAGTTTATCAGTTTGTGTACACATAGCCAGAATAAAATCTGACCGAATGTGAACCCTAAACAAGAATTTAGTCTGTGAATTTCCAGATTTTGCCTGCTAGAAAAATTCAGCTTAATTTTTGTTATGCAAATAAATGTCGACTATGCAGCACATACTTGAAGAATCTGATACAGTAGCTGTCAGGTGAATTATGGCCTCAGGTTATAACCAGCATTTGTATTGCATAATTTACACATAATTGTTTTTATGTGTTTGCCAAGCTTTTGCTTTGTTTTGACTCTTAGCAACTACTGAGGTGTGAAACTGGATTTTTGGAATGTTGATGTGTTGAAATGGACTTTAAAACGCACGCTCCTTTTAACCCCTATACTGACGCAATGCACTTCTTCTTAGAGACGAGCCAAGAAAAAAACTAAACAAGGCATAAACAATAATACCAACAATGACACAACTAGTTCTACAAGGGGGAGCTGTAAACTAGACAAGCTCGTTTGGAAAACCCCTGGCTCGAAAAAATTTCTGGCCGTTGTGTTTAGTTGCACCTGTTGCTGATTGGTGATGGTAAAAGACAAAAGACAAAAAAAAAAAAAAAAAAAAAAGATAGCTGCAGGTGCAGGTTTCAGAAACATGAGAGAGCAGATTCTTATCATATTAATATGTCATCATTTTACTCATATACTACATGCATACTTAAGGGCAAATGTGACAGACTTGATGTTGGTAATAGACAACAACAAACAGGGTGACACATGGAGGGTCTTTAGATCAATTTATGTTTTATTTTTGCATTTTTATGGGGGAGGGGGAGGGCCATAATATCTGTTTGCCAATTATCAAAATAAAGCACTCTCTATATCTTTATGAATCTTAGTTAGTTTGTTGTGTATTTACACATTATTACAACATTGATATTACAATAATCCAAAAGACAGTAAAATATGATTAAATGACTCACTGAGTGATAATTCAAATAATAATTAGGAGTTGATTAGATATGCAATATGTTGATTTCTGTAAATCCAGTGATCAAATGCTGTGTGGCTCTCAGTTTTCAGTGGCTGGTCCGTGTGTGATTTTACAAACCTGGAAGATCTTCTGAATAAGTACTAGGGTTTTTTTTTTAGAAATGAAAATTTAAAAGATAAAAAAAAAAAAAAGAAGTAGTAGGGAGAATCAATAAATTATGAGAAATTCACAGCCATTGTGAGAATAACATGTACTCATCTAATCAATAATAAAATAACTGTAGTCTGATTATGAGTATTTTAAAATGAAATATAATCTAATTACAAGTACTTAATTTTTGGAATCTGATTACGTAATCCAGATTACATGTAATTATTTACCCAGCACTGGTTGGAGGAGAATCAAAATAAAGTTTTGGCAGATATTAAAGGGTTAGTTCACCCAAAAATGAAAATTATCCCATGATTTACTCACCCTCTAGCCATCCTAGGTGTATATGACTTTCTTATTTCAGACGAATACAATCAGAGTTATATTTAAAAATATCCTGGTTCTCCTAAGCATTATAATGGGAGTGAAGGGGGGACCAGATTTTGAAGCCCAAAAAAATGCATCCATCCATCGTAAAAAATAATCCATACGGTTCCAGGGGGTCAATAAATGCCTTCTGAAATATAGCGATGGGTTTTTGTAAGAAAAATATCCATATTTAAAACTTTATGAAGTAAAATAACTAGCTTCCACCAGATGACCGTACGCATACTGTGCAAGTCGTATTTCATTTTTGTTATGCAAAGAAATGTCGACTATGCAGCTCTCGAGGTTCAAACAAATATGGCTGGGCAACAAACTCAAGCTCCTCTTCTCCTATATGGAAATCCTCCGACATTTGTCTTTAAAAATTCTCGTTTTAGACTTCTAATTCGTAACTATTGTTTTATCTCTATCCTCTATGCTTCCGCATTCGTCATTATCTCATGCATCGGTGGAAGCTAGATATTATAGTTAATAAAGTTTTAAATATGGATATTTTTCTTACTAAAACCCATTGCTTCATTTCAGAAGGCCTTTATTAACCCCGTGGAGCCGTATGGATTATATTTATGATAGATGGATGCACTTTTTTGGGCTTCAAAACATGCCCCCTTTTCACTACCATTATAATCCTTAGGAGAGCCAGGATATTTTGAAATATATCTACGATTGTCTGAAAGTAGAAAATCATATACACCTAGGATGACTTGAGGATGAGTAAATCATGGGATAATTTTCATTTTTGGGTGAACTATCCCTTTAAGCAGACAGTCTACTAATACTGAAATGAGAGCTAGTTGACACATGTAGTTACAGAATGACTTACTATTAGAATGTCTAAAATGGACCATCGAAATAAAGTGTTACCTAAATAATTCCTGAATAAATCATTACTGACTGAATGAATAATCAATAAATCAATCAAATCAAGTTGTCTGTTGTATTCAGTCTACTGAGGTGTGTTTTTGTTGTTGTTAGATAGAGAAGTGCTTTCGAGTTCAAATAATCTTGACAGGAATGAGGAAAATATTGTCTAAAAATAACTGCAGGCTTCTATTAATAGTCAGGCCTACTGTACAAGGCAAAGAAACACGGCATACTGTAGGAATTAACAAATGACGTAATGTGTAATAAGGGAAGGATTTGCAGTAAAAAAGCAGATGTTACTATATTTGATATGGGATGTTTTTTTATTCATCATTTGTTGTAGACCTTTAGTCTTACACAATTGGTTACTGTAAAATGATCAAAATAAAATAAGTATATTATATTACTGTCAGTTGCATTCAAAATCTGCAGTTATTTGTACTAAGTGCAATTAGAATATGGAATGGGTTATATATTTTATAGTATTATTAGCATTATATTCTTTTTTCTTGTTTTATGCTTTTGATATTCATGATTATTGTTTGTAATGAAGCCCAAAGTAATCAATTATACTAAAGTATATATATATATATATATATATATATATATATATATATATATATATATATATATATATATATTGTTATTGTGTTATATTTATTACAAGGTTTTCAAAGTGTATTTTTGTTCTGCGCAAGATAAAAATCTCTTTTTCATCTTGTTTTTCAGAAGTACTGTCTGTTTGACTGTATTTGTGTACTCTGGCATGCAAATATATCTTTATCTCTCTGATATACAAACAGGCCTTTATCAAACTGTGTTGTATTTGGTGTATTTTGAAGAGCCATTTGGTGGGGGTTTGGGTGCTGGCATGTCACAGGTCTTAGGCTGCTCGGAAAACTTATGGGTAATTGAGTCATTGTCAGCATAGTGCAGGTGTACTTTACGGTTTAAGAAGAATCCCCAACCGAATTCGCATATAGCAAACTATAAGCAAATCAGCTACATGGAGATAGAGGTTTGCCGGGAATTTCCCCCAAAGGCCCACAGGCATGGTGCTATGGACAGTTTCAATCACTGAACAAATAGAGCTGAGCATAAACAAACCCGAATTTATGCTTCAGTGAGGCATGATTTTTAGAATATATTAGATATATAATATTTGTATTAAGATTAACCTTTGCATTTACACTGGAAGTTTATGGCCATAAACTGAGTTTAATATTGGCAAACCTGCAGACAAGTCAATATGTGTATATATATATATATATATATATATATATATATATATATATATATATATATATATATATATTTATATATATATAAAACAATATTTAATAACCAATATCAGTGCATCAGTGTACAGCAGCTGATGATTGTACCTGCACATCAATCAATTAATCAATCAATCAATCCAGAAAACCTACAAATCAGACCCCGTCAACTTATGTTTTACATTGCTTTAACTCAACAAAATAAGTGAAGCAATTTCAACTTTTTATTTTATTTTTTAAAAAGTTTATAAAGTTTAAAAAGTTTAATTAAAAATTAAAGGCAGCAACAGAACTTAAGTTTTTAAGTTGAAATAGGTGGAAATATTTTACAGTGTGCTCACCAATGCTGCATTTATTTGATCAAAAATACAGTAAAAAAAAAAAACAGTTATATTGTGAAATATTATTACAATTTAAAATAGCTGTTTTCTATTTGAATATGAAACAATAACAATAAAAAACAAATGTATTCCTTTGATCTAATTTTCAGCATCATTACTCTAGTCTTCAGTTTCACACGATCCTTCAGAAATCATTCTAATATGATGATTTAATGTTCAAGAAACATTTATGATTATCATCAATGTTAAAAACGGTGGTAGCACTTTATTTTAGGGTCTTTTAACTGGTTGTTTATTAGCATGCATATTACTAGAATATTGGCTATTCATTAGTACTTATTAAGCACATATTAATGCGTTATTCTGCATGACCTTATTCTACATTCTTAATCCTACCCAATACCTAAACCTAACAACTACCTTACTAACTATTAATAAGCAGTAAATTAGGAGTTTATTGAGGGAAAAAGTCATAGTTAATAGTTTATATGTGTTCCCTATACTAAAGTGTTACCAAAACAGTTGCACTGCTTCATATTTTTGTGGGAACCATACATTTTTATTGATTCTCTGATGAATTACAAAAGAACATATTTGAAAAATGAATCTTTTGTAACATTACAAATGTGTTTACTCTCACTTTTGATCAATGTAATACATCCACACCGAATAAAAGTATTAAGAAAAACAACAGCCTCTAAACTGATGTCTGATGAAGGCTCTGGGATGTTTGCAGTAATTGCAGTTATATAGTCAAATATATAATTTTATGTTGCGCGCCTAACCATAACCGCTAATGAATCATAATCTGCACATACAGCAAAACAGTTTCACAATTGTCCACAATAAAGCTGGGAAAACCCTTCCCTTCAAACACCCAATTCAGCTATTAATTATAACACTCGTGCTAATCTACGTAAAAGACAATAACTCTAGTGTATCTGACAACTCACACCTCTCATAAAAGTTAATGATCCAAGACAAATTAGATCAAATGTAGATTTAATTTGAAACACAAAGTTTTCTAAATGTTTGTCCCTTGCGATCTATGAGGTTACAGTGTAGAGTCTTACATATTATCCCTTATTCAAAAATGATTTAGGACTAGGAATGTTGGTGATCAAACATCAAGCCCTACGGATCCAGTACAGTTATCCCACGGGACACAACTTTCCCAGCCAGTATCCAAAGGCAATAAACTTCTCTAGACAAACAAAGCCCATTTTATCTGTAGCTCAATAAACATACATGAATGTAAATCATGTTTTCTCAAGTGGGAAAGATAAGATATGGGAGAAAACCTCATGCAGGACTAGCCTGAAACCACAGATATCAGAACAGACATACGGTACGAGGTGTGAAGCAACACACACACACACACACACACACACTGGTTTCCATGTTTAATGGGGACTTTGCATAGACAAAATTATTTTTATACTGTACAAACTGTATATTCAAACTGTCCCTAACCCTAAACCTGCCCAACTTTCTGCATTTTTACATTTTCAAAAAATACCACACACACACACACATGCTGGCTTTGTTATGAAACTCTACTGTAGTCCCTCTGGTTATTCATACTCTCATTCTCCATCTGGTGTTAGCAATCATTTGTTCATTATTTGCTGTCAACCTTGTGATAAACAGCTTCTAGGAGAGTAAAGGCATATGGGCTATAATACATTTCCAGTGAAAGTTCATATATATTTATGCTGTTTCCTTCAAGATCTTCCACAATTTTCATGGATTTTCTAAATTAAATGATCCTTTATGAATAAATAAAGTGTATTTATTAAAGCTGCTGTAAGTGGCAAAATAATTACTGTATCCAAACAGGTTTTGCTGTTGCTAACTGGACATTGCTAACCTACTAAATACTTGCTAAATGCAATGCCCCAGGGGTCAAGGTTTGTCAGGTTAGCATGGTCAAGTTATCCTGTGGATCTCCATTGACAGCCATTAAAGGCACACTATGTAGTTTTTCGCCAGTAGAGGTCGCCTATTCAAAACAAAGGCATAGCTTGATGACGCTGAAATTCAGCACACATTCTTGGGAGATGTCGTCTTCACCTCAGCTGGTGGAAGAGAATCGGGATGGGACCCAGGCAGAAATCATGTTCATGGATGAGATTATTAAAGGGGGGGTATCACACACAGTTTCTGCCAATCTCGTGTTAATCTTGAGTACATATAGAGTAACAATGCATCCTTCATATTTCTGAAAAGTCTTTAGTTTTATCATATTTATAAAAGATAGATACGCTAAACCGAGTCTTTCCGAAAAAAGCAGAGCTCCTGGAGGCGCGCCTGCCGTCAGTGCCGTGGGCAGAGTTAAAGAGTCACGAGCGTGCGCAGCTTTTGCGTAGAGATCGTCTGCTAGCTGCAACATCATTATAAATACAAAAGGGAACATAAATGTTCGTGGTGTTTACATTTTGTGCACTTGCGCGCCAACTGAGACATCTGATGCAACCTTACTTGCCACCCGCAATCTGCAAATCCAGCGCCGAACTGGGACTTTTTTTACAAAGTATTCGTCACCGAATTCCCGAGAACAAACAAACATACATGCACAACTCTGTTGCTGCCCCGGAAAAACAAACTGCATCCACTGTTCCCTTGATGCTGGGTTCTTTGCGAAGCTGAAAAAGGTTATCTTTCCCTCACAACCAAAAACACACTCCTTTCGTGACAGGAGCTGCGTCATGCGTCCTTCGGAGATCGCATTTGAAGGCTGAATACTTCATCAAGGATGTCATATTTAAGGAAAGTAACCGTAATAAAACTGACTGATATTCATTGTGAGGTGTAAAATACTGTCATTTCTTTCTTACATTATTTTTCTTAAATGAGTCTGCCTCGATGATGTATGCAGCCTTCAAAGGATCCCCTAAATTGGGACACAGCCATTGTTGAAAAATCTCTTGGCTTCTTTATCCTGAACGAAACGCGTTGATGGGCGTGCTCTTGCTCTTATTCTGGGTGATATGTTCAACTCGTGTTTTGAAACTTTGGCCATGTTTAGCATGAGAATGCAACTCTCTTTAACAGTGTAAATAAGTCAGAATGCATGAAATAGCATTACACCCCCCCTTTAATATTACTGTAGTATGAGGCAGAGCAGGGCGAGTGCTGTTGGAGCTGAATGAGGCCCTTGATTCCCTCGATTTACTAAAACGTGCTAACAATTTGGAACAAATTTCGTTCCCTCGATTTATAAATCACAATTTACTATTTTGTTCCCTCAATTTATAAATCATGATTTATACAGTGGGTATGGAAAGTATTCAGACCCTCTTAAATGTTTCACTCTTTGTTATATTGCAGCCATTTGCTAAAATCATTCAAGTTCATTTTTTTTCCTCATTAATGTACACACAGCACCCCATATTGACAGCAAAAACACAGAATTGTTGACATTTTTGCAGATTTATTAAAAAAGAAAAACTGAAGAAAAACTTTGCTCAGTATTTAGTAGAAACACCCTTTTGGTCTAATACAGCCATGAGTCTTTTTGGGAAAGATGCAACAAGTTTTTCACACCTGGATTTGGGGATCCTCTACCATTCCTCCTTGCAGATCCTCTCCAGTTCTGTCAGGTTGGATGGTAAATGTTGGTGGACAGCCATTTTTAGGTCTCTCCAGAGATGCTCAATTGGGTTTAAGTCAGGGCTCTGGCTGGGCCATTCAAGAACAGTCACGGAGTTGTTGTGAAGCCACTCCTTCGTTATTTTAGCTGTGTGCTTAGGGTCATTGTCTTGTTGAAAGGTAAACCTTCGGCCCAGTCTGAGGTCCTGAGCACTCTGGAGAAGGTTTTCGTCCAGGATATCCCTGTACTTGGCCGCATTCATCTTTCCCTCGATTGCAACCAGTCGTCCTGTCCCTGCAGATGAAAAACACCCCCACAGCATGATGCTGCCACCACCATGCTTCACTGTTGGGACTGTATTGGACAGGTGATGAGCAGTGCCTGGTTTTCCCCACACATACCGCTTAGAATTAAGGCCAAAAAGTTCTATCTTGGTCACATCAGACCAGAGAATCTTATTTCTCACCATCTTGGAGTCCTTCAGGTGTTTTGTAGCAAACTCCATGCAGGCTTTCATGTGTCTTGCACTGAGGAGAGGCTTCCGTCGGGCCACTCTGCCATAAAGCCCCGACTGGTGGAGGGCTGCAGTGATGGTTGACTTTCTACAACTTTCTCCCATCTCCCGACTGCATCTCTGGAGCTCAGCCACAGTGATCTTTGGGTTCTTCTTTATCTCTCTCCCCCGATAGCTCAGTTTGGCCGGGCGGCTAGCTCTAGGAAGGGTTCTGGTCGTCCCAAACGTCTTCCATTTAAGGATTATGGAGGCCACTCTGCTCTTAGGAACCTTAAGTGCAGCAGAAAGTTTTTTGTAACCTTGGCCAGATCTGTGCCTTGCCACAATTCTGTCTCTGAGCTCTTCAGGCAGTTCCTTTGACCTCATGATTCTCATTTGCTCTGACATGCACTGTGAGCTGTAAGGTCTTATATAGACAGGTGTGTGGCTTTCCTAATCAAGTCCAATCAGTATAATCAAACACAGCTGGACTCAAATGAAGGTATAGAACCATCTTAAGGATGATCAAAAGGAAATGGACAGCACCTGAGTTAAATATATGAGTGTCACAGCAAAGGGTCTGAATACTTAGGACCATGTGTTTTTCTTTTTTAATAAATCTGCATAAATGTTAACAATTCTGTGTTTTTCTGTCAATATGGGGTGCTGTATGTACATTAATGAGGAAAAAAAATGAACTTAAATGATTTTAGCAAATGGCTGCAATATAACAAAGAGTGAAACATTTAAGGGGGTCTGAATACTTTCCGTACCCACTGTAAATCAAGGGAACGAATATAGTAAATTGTGCGCACGATTTAGCCTACTATTTTTTTCCTGCATGTCATGTCCGGGGCTCCATAGCTATGAGACACTTGTTGCGCACTGCAGTAAGCTAGATTGATATTAGGCATGGTAAAACATGGTAATGTAACACACTGTAAATCAAGAAAACAAGATTCAAACAATAAGAACGACTGATAACGATAATTAGTTTTCTGTCTATAAATGTATCTAAACAGTTGTTCCCTTGTCTAATAAAACATATATATATAAACATATAAATAAATTAAAGTGTCTTTGGTGTTTCATGGTTTCTACACAATAAAACCGGAAACCGAGGGTAACACGAGTATGATGTCACTGATAAGTGATGCACAGATGCAGTCCGTGTCCTGGTTAAAATTGTTTATTTCTCTGGATTTAAGCATTCTTGGAAACATCTGGGATAATGTAATAATCAACAAACATTTTTGGATATTTTAGTCCAAAAATCTTACATATTGTGCTTTTAAAAGTAGTGAGGTATTCTGACTTAATCCATTTCATTTCAGTATTGTGATGTTTTACCAGTGGCAGATTATTTCTGAAGTAAAGCTACCACTGATATGAATGGGAATAATAATGGGCAGCATTCTTTTGGCATTTCACCTCTTTGGGTGAGACCCACGTTACCAAAATGCAGTTTTTTCGTCTGCCACAAGAGGGAGCCGTTGATAAGAAACACTGAATGCATCTGCACCTGCAAAATGCGAAAGACATATGGCTACTAACCTGAAGATAACCATGACTGAAAAAAAGATATAAAACAATAATCTACAATGTATAGCAATCTCAGGTGTGAATACATGCTATAGTGAACAGAGATCTGATGTTTTTAAAGGGGCAATTTAGCCATCATCCACTCATCCCCATGTCTGACTTTCTTTCCTCAGTGGAAAACAAAATGAATTAGGATTCAAGGATGAATTTTAGGGACTGACAGTCTCAGTTACCGTACTACAGAGCCCCAAAGGGACATGGTGATGGGAAAAAAATGGGAGGAAAAATTATGTAACATTTGCGAGACAACGCAAAAGAAATTATGTAACATTTGCGAGACAACGCAAAAGCATTGACATACAATTTTTTTTCTCCCATCTCATATTTTTCCCCATCACCATGTCCCTTTAGGGGCTCTGTATTATTCACTTTCATCGCAACTGTTTTCTTCGGAGAGGTCTATCACAAAGATTTTGCGTTCCCCAAGAAACTTTACATTTTGAAAGCGAATGCAAAACTGCTGATGGAAATAATATGAGGATGCAAAGATTTTGCAGGAGGAAATGTACTTTGTTGTTTCTTTGTTTATTTTCTTTGTTATTTTGTAATTGTTCAAAAAAAAAAAAAAAAAAAAGTAAGAAAAAAGCCAATTTGCAAGCCTGCAAGGTTAGCTAAATAAAATCAACAGCCCATCAACTAATCTTCAACATGTTTGCTCTTAACCATTAGTTTTGAATTGATCTATTTTTAGGGTTTACACCAAAAACCAAAAATGCTGTTTTATAAGAGAAGTCATGAACAATTGTGTGACAGGTGTGCATCAGTTTGCAGCACTTCTCATTCATTTCTGACAATGAAATGTCAAACAGTGATTGACTGTCGCACAACAAAATCCAATGACGTCAAGGCTGTAATGTGATTGGTTATCAAGGCACACGTGATCCAAGTTAGCTGTTACACCTTCTCCAATGGTAAAGCCACGGACCCTCATATCTTCCAATAATGGGACCACCTCTGGTGTGAACCACACATCCTGAAAAGTGAAGCCAAAGCATTTCGATTGCCCCCTGGTGGCTGGCTGTAGTACAAGGTCATAAACCCTGTTCTCTTTATGTAATAAAATGGGACGCAACCAAACAAAAGAAAAATCCAATTACACTTCAAATAAAAGATGGTTTCTGTCATTTTAGGTAGTTCTCATCATGCACACATATGTTCAAGTGTCCGTTTTTCCAATAAGTTTGGATTTAGTCAGTTATTTGATGCTACAACCCGAATTCTGGAAATGTTGGGACGTTTTTTTTTATTTGAATAAAATGAAAACTAAAATACTTTCAAATCATATGAGCCAATATTTTTTTCACAATACAACATAGATAACATAACAAATGTTTAAATGGAGAAATTTTACACTTTTATCCACTAAATGAGCTAATTTCAAATTTGCTACAGGTCTCAAAAAAGTTGGCAAGGGGGCAACAAATGGCTGAAAAAGCAAGATATTTTTAAAAGATTCAGCTGGGAGAACATCTAGCAACTAATGAAGTTAATTGATATCATGTCTGTAACATGATTAGCTATAAAAGGGATGTCTTATAGAGTCTCTCAAAAGTAAAGATGGGCAGAGCTATGAAAGAGTGTGTAAAAAGATTGTGGAATATTTTAAAAACAATGTTCTTCAATGTCAAATTGCAAAGGCTTTGCAAATCTCATCATCTACTGTGCATAACATCATCAAAAGATTCAGAGAAACTGGAGAAATCTCTGTGCGTAAGGGGCAAGGCCGAGGACCTTTATTGGATGCCTGTGGTCTTCGGACCCTTAGATGACACTGCATCACTCATCGGCATGATTGTGTCAATGACATTACTAAATGGGCCCAGGAATACTTCCAGAAACCACTGTCAGTAAACATAATCCGCCGTGCCATCTGCAGATGCCATCTAAAGCTCTATCATGCAAAAAGGAAGCCATATGTGAACATGGTCCAGAAGCGCCGTCGTGTCCTGTGGGCCAAGGCTCATTTAAAATGGACTGTTTCAAAGTGGAAAAGTGTTCTATGGTCAGACGGTCCAAATTTGACATTCTTGTTGGAAATCACGGATGCCGTGTCCTCCGGGCTAAAGAGGAGGGAGACCTTTCAGCGTATTATCAGCATTCAGTTCAAAAGTACAGCATCTCTGATGGTATGGGGGTGCATAAGTGCATACGGTATGGGAAGCTTGCATGTTCTGAAGATTGCAAATGACGTAATCGCCAGCGACTCGTTTCTGTGATATTTTGACTTTAATTTTCTACAGTGGAAGGAAGCAAAGACATGTCATCCATCTTTTTTACAGTCTGTTCCAAACTTGTAGTCTATGACTTTTTTCCCTGGAGAACATAAAAGAAGATATTTTAAGAAATGTACCAGTGTTCTTTTATCCATACAATGGAAGTCAATGGTAACAAAAACTGTTTGGTTATACCAACATTCTTCAAAATATCTTCTTTTGTGTTCCAAAGAAAGTTTTCATTTTTGGGTAAACTATCCCTTTAAGTTTTAAGGTGCTTATTAGAAAGCAAATTTAATGCTGATAAATGAATTGTGTACTAAACAAAATAACAGTCATGATGTTAATGACGTTATTACATTATTTTATTTATTTATTTTTAAGGAATAGATTTAATAATGGATAGTTGGTATTATGTTTTACTAATTAGAATGCATTTGCTATTAATTGTATTTCAGTGTCATGCTTTACCTTTTGCTCTAGGAGGCACTCTAGGACATTATTTTAAATAAAAAGTATGTGAGCTTGTACAAGAACACAAGAAAGCTGTCATACTGTACCAGCACATCTACACATATTTTACTCGCTTTTAATATACAAATATGCAACAGTGAAGTTATGTATTACACATTTAAGCATTTAGGGAAGGAATGTATACTGAGTTTGTCATAGTTGAAATGATAAAGACAAAAAAAAAAGTGAGAGAAATGACTCTTAGTTCTGATCTGCTTGTCTTGTTGTTGAAAGAGATGAAGAAGTCCTCTTTCACGCACACACCTTTATGGACACAAACACCTTCTGCTTTTCAGGTCAATCATTTTTCTCTGGTTCTGGTTGGCTGAACTCAAATGGAGACAGTAAAATATTATCGGGCAATGATAACATTCCACCTGAGCTGTAATCGCAGCTTGCATGCTAGATACAATCATCACTTACTGTACTTGTGTTTCTCTCTCTCTATCCTCTGTTGGTGTACATATCTGTTGCGTGAATCCAAACACAGCTCCACACACCCTAACGAGTGCCATCTCATCTCTGTCCTCTCTTTCCACTGTGCTGTTGTGAAAAGACTGATTTCCATCACAGAAAAGCCTATTAGGCTATGTTCAGAATGGAATACTAGAGTACTCTTAACTACTTTTTAAAGTACAACAGTATATACTATGCAACAATAACCATTTCAAACAGTATACTACAGTTTTGTCACATGACCTCCTTATGTTGCGAGTGATGTCTGGTTATCAACTTGGAAAACTGTCATATTTTATGATTTAATATATGTCAGATGATAGCAGCCATGAATTCAATGCACTCATCATACTGGAAATGGTCAAGTTGAGTGTATACTGCAGAAATAACATGAGTACTATGGTCACAAGAAATTGTCTAGTACTCAGCTTTCACCTAAGATTATTTAGTTGTCTAGTTACCTGATTTGCTTCTATACACCAATCAGGCATAACATTATGACCACCTTCCTAATATTGTGTTAGTCCCCCTTTTGCTGCCAAAACAGCCCTGACCTGTCGAGGCATGGACTCCACTAGACCCCTGAAGGTGTGCTGTGGTATCTGGCACCAAGATGTTAGCAGCAGATCCTTTAAGTCCTGTAATTTGCAAGGTGGGGCCTCCATGGATCAGACTTATTTGTTCAGCACATCCCACAGATGAGATCTGGGGAATTTGGAGGCCAAGTCAACACCTCAAACTCGTTGTTGTGCTCCTCGGATCATTCCTGAAGCATTTTTCCTTTGTGGCAGGGCACATTATCCTGCTATGAGAGGCCACAGCCACCAGGGAATACCGTTTTCCATGAAAGGGTGTACATGGTCTGCAACAATGCTTAGATAGGTGGTACGTGTCAAAGTAACATCAACATGGATGGCAGAACCCAAGGTTTCCCAGCAGAACATTGCCCAAAGCATCACACTGCCTCCGCCAGCTTGCCTTCTTCCCATAGTGCATCCTGGTGCCATGTGTTCCCCAGGTAAGCGACATACACGCACCCGGCCATCCATGTGATGTAAAAGAAAACGTGATTCATCAGACCAGGCCACCTTCTTCCATTGCTCCATGGTCCAGTTTTGATGCTCACATGCCCACTTTTGGCAGTGGACAGGGGTCAGCATGGACACCCTTACTGGTCTGCGGCTATGCAGCTACATACGCAACAAACTGTGATGCATTGTGTATTCTGACATCTTTCTATCAGAGCTAGCATTAACTTCTTGAGCAATTTGAGCTACAGTAGCTCGTCTGTTGGATCGAACCACATGGGCCAACCCACGTGCATCGATGAGCCTTGGCCACCCATGACCCTGTCGCCGGTTCACCACTGTACCTTCCTTGGACCACTTCCTCTTGAATCGATTGATTTCTTAATATTTACTTCCACATGTTGAACGTGATGCAGAGATGTTGGAAGAGTTTGGATTCTAACCCTATAACCCGTCTGACTTGTCCCAAAGTAACATGTTCAACAAGTCTTTGCCTGAAAATAATTGAAGCAATAAAATTTGAGACAATCAATAATTTATCATCCTTATTTATTGCCATTTAAGTCCCCTCCTTACCTTTGCTTCTATAATTGGAGTGCCAATGGCAAGACTTAAAATAGAATCCAAAAAAAGATCCTTTTCTTTCCTCTGTTCTCCCTGGCAGGCTCTGACTCGTGTATGTGTTATCATGTATACTAGCTGACTGTATTTTATACTGTCAGTGTGATTCTCACGAGTGAGTCAACATGAATTCAGCTTGCTGTCTTTGGGGTAAACATTCTGGGACAAGATCCCTTGTGCAGGTTCACAGGTTAATGTCTCCATCAGCATTCCAAATCTAACAGAGAGAAAGATAAATGAGTATCTAGACAAAAACTTTAGAACTTTTATATTTTATAGTCTTCAAATCACGTGGTAAAACAGGTGAAAATGTGTGGGAAAAAAATAAATAAACTTTTTCAAATGAAGAAATGACTAGAGCCAAATCTACAAACTTGAAAGTTAGCTATCCACTTTATTTTTCAATACGGAAGTAAGCTATTTCCTGTGAATGTGCAAGACTTCAGATTCATTAGCAGCTATAGGTAAAAAGAAAAACTGCAGTAAACAGTAAAACTATTTGCTCAACAAAGCAGTTTTGATTAATTTACGATAAAACATTTAGCCTAAATATGTTAACAAATACCAGCTACCAAAATCAAGGAGCATAACAGACTGTTTTTGTACAGCTAAAATACTGTTCCGTTAAGTCGAATTTGATTGGCGGAGCGGCGTTCCAACAGTGATTGCATCATTACGCTTATGCCTTTAGACATAAAATAAATAAATAAATAAAAAAGCCTATGCATTAGTGGCGCAGATTTTCTTTAGGCTTTTCTTCAAGACATCTTTACGCCAGTAGGTTGCGTCAAGTGACAGGTTTTATTGAATCACTGAATCATTAAAAACACTGATTCATTCAGGAACGAAACGCTGCGTCTACTGTCTGTCGTTTAGAGAAGCGCTGCGATTCTGCTTTGACTGTCGAACTACTTTGCAACTGCAGTATATACTCTATCTAACATGTAAGTCACTCACTATTAATATTTTGTTCATTTAACTGTTGTTCAAAAGCAGTTAAAAACGGTTGTACAAATGCATCATTGCGCTGTTGCTATTTGGAACAACGTACTGCACTCTGCACGTGTGATATTGCTTAAAGGATTAGTCCACTTTCAAATAATATTTTTCCTGATAATTTACTCACCCCAATGTCATCCAAGATGTCCATCTTTCTTCAGTTGAAAAAAAATTAAGGTTTTTGATGAAAACATTCCAGGATTATTCTCCTTATAGTGGACTTCAGTTGGCCCCAAACGGTTGAAGGTCAAAATTACAGTTTCAGTGCAGCTTCAAAGAACTTTAAACGATACCAGACGAGGAATATGGGTCTTATTTAGCGAAACGATCGATCTAAAAAATAAAAAAAAAATACAACTGTATATGCTTTATAAACACAAATGATTGCCTTGCGAGTGCTTCGCCATTCCACCTTCCATATTCTTCAAATAGCTTACACTGTATTTCCTACGCCTTTCCTATTCAACTTACGGAACGCAAGTTCCGTTTTTTTTTTTTCAAATATATTTGAAACATTAAAAAAAAAAATGTTTTTCTTAGAAACACCATAGCAACCACCCAGAACACCTTTGCAATGCTGGGAAATATTGTTCAGGAACAGGAAGAATTTATTTATTTTTTTCATCTGGAAAGGAAGCCCATTAAAAGCCCATTGATAGATTGTAGCATTTTGATCACTGTTGCAGCATTTTAACCAGAATGTTCCACAGCAAGGTCAAGGTTTAGAAATATTGAGAGTTGTTTTGCTAGCTGTGTGTTTTTATTCTGAGACGTTCCCTCAAGTGAACCAAGCAGGTGGTCATAGCAGCCAGATATGACTGCGTTCACCCGTAATTGTCTGTTCCCAGCCTCAGTAAGTGGGTAGAACCAGGTCTCCAGTTTCTCCCTCTCATCAGGCAGCCGCTGAATGGACTTCCGTGCTTGACGGAGCTCGAATAACCTGTGGCAGATTCAGACAGGTGAGAGCCAGGTAACTGGTTCCCTTTTGTGCCTTAAAAGATTGCCGATGCTTGGATAGAGTGTGTGTGGGTGGATATGAGATTGAGAGGGGAGTGTAGGCCTTTGATCTTCAGGGGCAGGGAATGGGGCAAATCTTCCAGCGGTCCCTGTAGCTCCAGCCGTATAGGTAACCCAACCCTGTTTTGGCCTCCGACTCAGCGAGCAGGTGCCCAGAGGTGGGAACTGTTTGCAGAGCTGTGTTTGGTGACAGCACGTCTAACTTTCAACTTCTCCTTTACTGCCGCCACATTGTTCACAAATCCCTGCTTTTCAGCGTCTGAGCTTTTCAGAATTGCTTGTTTTTTCTGTTTTGCTCTCCAGGAGAAATACTGAGAGCAGATTTAATTCATGCTGTATGGACAAACACAAACCTCAGTCTTGCAAAAAAAAAAAAAAAGCTAGTTTTCCAGTCAAAAAAATGTTATATTATTAAATGTTATATATTTTTAATATAACAAGATTTACTTGACTACAGTAGTATAACTACATAAATAAAAACTTGTTTCAGAGATTATTATTATTATTATTATTTTTACATATATATAAATATATAATTCATACAGTGACAGAGAGAGCTCAATACTCACAATGCAACCAAATACAGAAACACGCTGCAATAATCACAACGCAACCAAACACAGAAACTCATTGCAAATAATCACAACGCAACCAAATACAGAAACTCATTGCAAATACTCACAATGCAACCAAATACAGAAACACGCTGCAAATAATCACAACGCAACCAAATACAGAAACTCATTGCAAATACTCACAATGCAACCAAATACAGAAGCACACTGCAAATACTCACAATGCAACCAAATACAGAAGCACGCTGCAAATACTCACAATGCAACCAAATACAGAAGCACACTGCAAATACTCACAACGCAACCAAATACAGAAACTCATTGCAAATACTCACAATGCAACCAAATACAGAAGCACACTGCAAATACTCACAATGCAACCAAATACAGAAGCACGCTGCAAATACTCACAATGCAACCAAATACAGAAGCACACTGCAAATACTCACAACGCAACCAAATACAGAAACTCATTGCAAATACTCACAATGCAACCAAATACAGAAACACGCTGCAAATAATCACAACGCAACCGAATACAGAAACTCATTGCAAATACTCACAATGCAACCAAATACAGAAGCACACTGCAAATACTCACAATGCAACCAAATACAGAAACACGCTGCAAATAATCACAACGCAACCAAATACAGAAACACACTGCAATTACTCACAATGCAACCAAATACAGAAACTCATTGCAAATACTCACAATGCAACCAAATACAGAAACACGCTGCAAATAATCACAACGCAACCAAATACAGAAACTCATTGCAAATACTCACAACGCAACCAAATACAGAAACTCATTGCAAATACTCACAATGCAACCAAATACAGAAGCACGCTGCAAATAATCACAACGCAACCAAAATGCAACCTAATACAGAAACACACTGCAAATACTCACAATGCAACCAAATACAGAAACATGTCGCAAATACTCACAATGCAACCTAATACAGAAATGCACTGCAAATACTCACAATGCAACCAAATACAGAGATTCGCTGCAAATACGCACAACGCAACCAAATACAGAAACACACTGCAAATACTCACAATGCAACCAAATACAGAAACATGTTGCAAATACTCAACCAAATAAGCAAGATGTTTATGCAAGTCTAAATATGTTGTGCCATTTTATGCATCTTGTTTAAAGGATGTTTAGATATTTGTAGTAAAAACAAAAAAAACAAACAAAAAAAAACAAGATAAATACACGTATTTTTGCAGTGAAAAATTAAGTTAGAATTTTTACAGATATTGCTTATATCTGTTAATATCTTTAATATTTTAATTGTTTCTTTTAGAGACCAATGAGATTAAATAAATGGGGTCATATACTTAAAACTCATAAAAAAAAAATCTCAGTAATCTCACACTGTGCCCAAAATGAAGTTTTCAATCAAAACTCTTTTTTTTTTTTTTTCAACATCGAAACTCACACATTAACACTCCTCACATTCATTTTAGCTTATTTATTACTATTTTTATTGCTCATAAGAAATGTTAGGGAGAAAACCTGAAACAAAAGCTGATACATACTGTAAATGAGAGCTCTGTAATGTCTTCTGAGCTACAGCATCCTATGAGTGATTAAACTTTCTCTGGGTACAGGCAATCATCATGTTTTATTTATTTAATATTTCTTATTCAGCATCTCTTACGTTTCATCACTTCTTGCATGACACAACTGGAAACTGAACTGACATAAATTAAACCGAGAGGGGAGTATTGCATGTTTGTGAATCTATATTGAGGCTGTCCTGAGGCAAAGCAATTACTGCAATGAGCGTTTGCATGAGAATTAAGCTCTTGATGGTGTTTGGTGTATGTGTGTGTGTGTGTGTGTGTATGTCTGTGTGTGTATGTCTGTGTGTGTGGATAATGCAGAGATAATGTGCATCAATGACTACAGTTCTTTTTTTGTGTGTGTGTGTGAGGGAATGTAACAAAGGCTCCACAGAAAATGGGCTCAGCTGAGGAATTTTAATGAATTAGTGGAATTCATTTGAGCCCATTGTGAATGATTCTAAATCAGATGAACGAGCAGCGCTGGACATCCTCAAGCTGGACTGTAACGGTGAAAGCATAAAAAACATCAACTCCTGGAAAGAAAGATTTTGAAACAGATGTGATGACTAAGATTAATGCAAAACAACTGAAGCACTCAAACTAATATTATTTGATTCTCTGAAACTGGCCACAGTTTCACAAAAAAGGAAATGTGTCACGCTAACAATCTAGACCCCCCATGAACATAACAAAAACAAGCTAAAAAATAATAGAATGAAGCAGAACAAGAGAGGACAGTGCTTTGGGCATTACTATGCAAGATTTATTATGGGAACTTTCCAGAAACCAATCCCAACATAGTACTGTAGAAGATGATCACAATTACACAAATATTGCATTCTTTACAAACAATTCACAACATAAAACATTATGTGCATGATAATACCGCCACAGTGACAGTACTCAAGGAGTTTTACAGATGTTTGGAGTCACATCTTGAAGGAAAACTTACACAGCTTCTGGAAATATCCTGGACATTTCCTGGAAACTTGTATGTTGCGGTACATCTCTGTAGTGTTTTTCTGAGATGTTTAGGTAAAATTTAGCTGTTGCCACTCCTAGGACCCTTGACAGCAATCGATCAGGAGTTCCCATGATCCTTTGAGACATAAACAGATAGTATTTATCACCTAGCGATCTGGAAAATTCCATTGTCCACTTTTCCAATTGAATAAACAGCCCTATTCATCATAGTTTCTACCGCTAGCTAAAGTGAGACCCACTGAACAAGCCATGCAAATGTCTCTCGCTCTGTATAGGATATTCATGCCGCTTGTGGTAAAGAGACATCCCGCTGTACAAGCTGGGACAGTGAAGTAGTAAATCTGTAGTGTGTTTGGCTGAGGGAAACCCGCAACTTAACTCAATTATTGTTGTTCGGGTTATAAAACACCATGTAAGCGTTGCTCTAAGAGAAATGGAGCGAAACAATATTCACATATGATTTATACGAGGAGCAACAGCAGGAGAAGTGGCTACATTTACGTTGCAGGACTTTCCACGAAGCTGGATTTCAGCAGCTGTAGAAAAGTAATTATGAGGGAAGGATTGTGCTACATCTAAAGATATGATAGGAAGGCATAGATCTCCATTCTGTCCGTCTTTACCGTCCCCCTCTCAGTGATCGTCTCCCCCGCTTTCTTCCAACCATCCACTCCAGCTGCCTGAGGCAGAAAGAGCGCGCGAGAGAAAGTAGGAGGAGTGCTGTGCTGGGCAGCTCCGCCCTCCAAAAGCTCCAGCCAATCAGAGGAGCGCTGCAAGCTTCCACTACAATAGGTGAATGTCTCCTAAGTGAGATGAGACGAGAGAGAGAGAAGACCTGCGTAAGCCCCTGACTGACTCATTCACCCATGGGAGTTTGAAGTGACAGAATAAATCTACAGAGACGAGGCTTAGGATAACATTTCAGAGAGCTGAGAGCGGACAGACACATACACACAGATAAATAGAGCTACAGCTGAGTGAGACTGCAGAGAGACAGACAGATATACAGCTCATCCACAGAAAGACAAGAGTTGGAGTCATTGTCATGTTGGTGGTGTTACTGATCCTGCATGCCGTCTCGTGTGCCCATTCTCACGGGCCGCCGGGTGCCGCCGTGCCTGTTAAGCAGTGCCCGTCTGCGTGCCAGTGTGAGGAGGATGGCATCCTGCTGCTCGTGGACTGCTCCGAACAGGGACTATCCAGTGTGCCAGCTGACCTAAGTCCTTTGACGTCTTACCTGTGAGTACGCCCTCCCTCTTCGATCACCTGCTTTGCTTAGACAGTGAGGGGTTGTGGATAGTTCTTGAAGGCTGTTTAGTTTGATTACATGAAATATCTTCAAAAGGACGCTGTAAGATTATTGTTTGATGTCTGAATGAGGAGTTTAGGAGATATGAAAGGCTTAAGGTTAATAACAGACTCTGACAACTGGTTTTGCATCAGGACATCAAGTGGGGAATCCAACATAGCACCAATATTTTTGATCATTCAGAAGACAGAAGCCGAATATTAAAATTTGTCGATAGTACCAAGAGCTGCATATTACCAAGAGAGAGTCAATTTTGAAGAATCAGTGGACAAAATACATTTTGGTCTCCCATTTATGCTCATTGCAAGTGCACCTGTATTTAATGTAGTCTGTGGCATGTGGCATGAGTGCACAACCGCTACCTGACATCTGTCTGATTAGGATGCTTCTTATAATTGCACTAAAATACCAAAATATGACCAAGAACATGACTTATATTTTAAATGATCATTATTTATTTATGCTATCAACTATTATTATGTGATTAGACGTGTTATATTATTGCACAGTTTTTTTCCCTGTGACCTCACCAGAACAGACCTGCACCCCATTTCTGGATCGCGACCTACCAGTTTAGGATGTATGACACACATGTGATCTGTCTTGAGTGATTGGTGCTGACGTGCACCTTCAGTCAGAGCTGTAATACAAACTCTGCTCACATTAGCAAAACTATTTTGACCCAAACGGGACACTTTTGGTGCGAGCGAACCGCACAGACAGACCGTGCAGTTTGTTACCAAACGGGAAAAGCAGTGCTTGTTTCCCATGTGTCCTGTGACAGTTCTCAGTGCAGCGGTATCTGATGGGAACGTGTGTGTAGAGTGATGCAGTGGGGCGCTCCGTACAGTATTGGGTTTCTCCATGTCAGCTGGAAGCCTGTTGGGTTTAAGTCCATGCTAATCGCTAAGGCATGCCATATGTCCCCTGATTGTGAATGATGACGCAAAGGAGAACTCAAATGTTCGCTCATAAAACATTGTGCAGCTCACGTGAATCAATAACTGGAGAGAGTTGTGTTTCAGGCTTTGGAGGAAGCGTAGCTCATGGTTTGGAATTGGATTGCAAACACATGTACCGCAACCTTTCAAACATATTGAAACGTCTTGAGCAGTGTCTCTAGACATTCGCAAGTGCATGGGATTGGATCTCTTTTTATACTGCCAATATTATTGCATTGTGCAATATATCGCATGTCTTCAGTTTCATATTTGAAATACATGTCCATTTCTTACTTTTATTAAACACTGCAGATCATTTTCTGCTAATTGTATTAATATAACGAGGATTGATCGTGTATTAACAAAATTTTAATACAATCTGACTTATGAATCTTTCCAGTAAATTAATTCCTTCAGGTATTTTACAAAAAGACTTATTACGAGTCTGTGTAGATCAGACCAGCAGAAGTCTTTCAAATGCAGTTCTTTCTTTCTTCACCGGAGGAGAGCAGATTGATGTAAATATTGACTGAGCTTTGATGTGCGTGTCATTGTTGAGATGTCAAAGTGTGTGTTTAAGTACGACGGGGACCGTTCTGCAAGAAAGCTCTGTTCTTCTGACGCCGTTTACTGAAAGTGCTCATTCATCGGTTGTCTTTTTTCATGTCAAACTTTTAGACAAACCAAGAAAAAGTGTTTGCGTTAGAACATGCAACTGCTTTCCGGCCTGATTTCTATTGCTTTTGCACTGGCCTGTCATTTTTATTTCACTTTGAACAGCTATAACTTTTAATCCCTGTACTGTAAACTCACCAAACTTTAAATGCATGAAGGGTCTGTTGCCAATTGTTGCATTATTATCATTCTTTTTTTAATTATGGGATGTATAGTTGCCTAGCAACCAGTGCTTAAATCTGCAATATGTCAGTCCAGCTGCCCAATTTCACATTTGATTTGATTTCTAATTGGGAAACAGTTTTTCTCAAATATCCTTAAGTTCTGTCAAGAAATTCTTTTGGTATTTGATTTTTAAACTACTTGTCCAGTGGTTCTGAAATATTTCACATTAGACTTGACAATCAAACCTCCATAAACTCATGTTTAAGAAAACGACTTGCAATAAGCAAAGGATGCAATGCCCAATGTTATCATTTTATTTGCTTCTTTTACGGTAGCTTCTTAGATTCATTTAATATTCCTATATGCTTTTATTACTGCTTATTTTTCTTTGCACATAACAAGCAGATACTCACCATCATTTTATGCATGGTCGGTCTTGCTTAACATTAAATTCAGATAAAACTGTTCATAGAGCGAAAAGCAAAGCACAAGTGGGAGCTGTGTGAACGCGCTACTGAGAAAGCAGGCAGCAGCGCTGGACATTTTGGCAGTATTAAATGCCTGTCCTGTCCTGTCTCGCTCTGCAGCGATCGCCCATATGGGACAACAGGTGCCCTGGGGCGCGGAAAAAGTCTGTCACCAAGAGAGACTGTTTTTGCACTGGTTTTTGTTTGTTTCTGTTGGTTTCAACAGGAGTGGATGTTGAGGTACATCAGACAAGGAAAAGTTAGAGACTGCTGTTTTGTACACTAACATGAAATACACATTCCTAAACACACACTAACTGTTGATCGAGTCGTATTTTTTTGATGTACAAGATCTAAAAAGCCTACTGTGTTGATGCAGAACATCATATATATTTTGATTGCTTATGATCACAGTACATCTATGCTCTGATCAGTCATAGCCGAAAGTTGGTGAATATCATAAATTTTGACCTGGCTGATGCTGTTTTGAACCTGTTCACCAAAGGAAAAAAAAATAAAAAATCATTTACTCACCCTCATGTCTTTATCAAACCATTTTGACTTTCTTTTTTCTGCGAAACAACATTGGGCCCCATAGACATTTTTCAAAATATCTTTTGAATACGTGTTTTTTTTTTTTAAATACATGTTTTATGAGGTTAAGTAAATTATTATTTTTTCAGTGAACTATCCTTTTAAGAATCACCATTTAGCCTCTTTCAATACAGTTGCTGATAGAAGTTGTTTTTAGCCTTTCAGGATGTTATAAGGCATACTAGCACTATACAATGTGATACACCTCAAGACATTGTTTAGATGTTGTATTTCAAGACAGTTGTCAGGTTTTTGTCCTTAAAATGCTTCTGTGTTTAGGACAATTTTTTTACACATCTCATCGCACGCCTCCTTTGCTAATCCCAAAACGTCAATTTAGAGCTAGTAATGAAAGCTTGAGCCATTTATAGCTGACTAATGCAGTTATTAATGCAGTTATTAGAGAGAGAGAGATTAAGCGTGTGTAACTGACCTGAGTATGTGAGTCTCTCAACAGTGTTCGGCATCAGCATCCCTACTTATAGCGAAACTGTAAGTTTATTTGCTTCAAGAACAACGCCGCTATTACCTCGAGAAATGTCATGTAGCTTTAATTTGTTAAACTATTTTACTGATAAAATTGTCAGAGCAGCACTGACAACACATTTCTGTGCGAGTGTGTGTCCGTACTGTATGTTTGTGAGAGAAAGCTGGGGAAAGAGAGTATGTTCTTTCAGTACTTAATGAAACATGATTTTGTGTCAAAAACAAAACAAAACAAAACAAACAAACAAAACAAAACAAAACAAAAAAAAAACATGGAAATAATTTGTCATTTTTATCCTATTTGATTACTATATTTATTTGCTTGGTCGGTGTCGTTGTGGGTTTTGTTTCTTTTGCTGTTGTAGGCTGTAAGGAACTTTGAAATAATTGAAATCATTTGGCTAAGTGATACGGAACTGTAATGCGGTCAAGACCTGCCTAGAACTACTTTAGCCGTGCGTTTCCCTGAAAATAACTGCACACCTTAGAATGTTCCTCAACCAATCAGATTTAAGCATTCAACAGCCCCATAGTATAACAATATTTAGTATACTTAGTTTTAAAGATTTAGTTCTGGTAAAAATCACATTATTTATGACATTTTGGTTTAAAGCAGGGGTACTAAACTGTACTTCAAGGCATTATTTGGCAAACCCAATGTTTAAGTAACTACAATAAAGATAAAATTCTTTCCATTCAAAGAAAACACTGAAACCAGGTTAGCTAAACTGAAGATGAGTACAAGCATCAACCAGCTAGAACATCATCATACAACCAGCTCAAACCTCAAAGCTGTCAGCCCATTCCCTGAAGCCAAGGGCCATATATTTTCATCTCTCTCAGGGCAATTTTCTACACAAACACAAATTAATGTTGAGCTCGGGCTGAGGGCTGCAGACACATGTTTTCGCTTACTGGCCCGCCTCAACTTCCAGTGCTTTGGCCTTGAAACCTTTTAGAGTCAGAAACAAGAACAGAGCGAGTGTGAAAGATGCCTTTAAGTTCTAAAGTGTGTTGTGCTATCTGATTTTAGGGCCATAAATCTATTTGTAGCCCTTTTGTCCCGTGATTTACTTTTTAAGGGTCAAACAGGAAGAGTTAACACCTAAATCATGATGTACACTTATCATTTATGTCACATAACCATGAAACACATTTGAGTTTAGTTCATTCAACATGAAATGCTGTTTGGAAACCATTTTACTTCGATAATCTGATGTATTTATGAATAAATACGAATATTCAATAAGGAAAATTTTTAGTCTGGACTTTGTCCAAAATGAAAATGGAAGGCGGGAGCAAGCTATATATGCATACATACATTTATTTATTTATTTGCCTTTATTGGGACAGGGCAGTAGAGAATTTACAAGAAGCAAAGTGGAAGACAGAAGGGAGGCAGTATCGAGAAAGGATCACCAGTCATGACTCCAACTCGGGTCACTAATTTTTCAGTTTTGATTTCATGTTGACAGTGCATGTTGACAAAACTTTTCCTTTTAGAGCCGTGACCTAGTAGTTAGTGTACACAAGTTGCTACATGGTGCTCATACTGAGAAGATAAGATAGAATAGGGCTCACATACCCTACAGTTATTTCCCGATGTCTTTCCCGCCACTTTGTTACATTATTTCCTGTCCCCTTCTTTTTGCTGTCAATAAAAATGGTAAAAAACATTAGTGAAAAGTGAGCACAGAGTTTAGAAGAAGTCCTTTTCAAAATCGGGCCTCAGATCTTCAGGGTTGTTTACGCACTTTTGAATCCGAGTGAATTCAACTCTGGCAGCTTGCATCATTAAACGGCTCCAAGGGCTCTAATGTTCTCTCAGTTTAACCACCTAAGCTCTTCAATGAAACAGGGTGATAATGGTCTTTTCATCCTGGCAGTGGTGAACACTTTGAGCTTTATAATGTGGTAAGTTTGCAGGCTGATCCCTCAGGGGGTGCTAGCAGACAAACTGCACGGACAATCACTCACAGCTTTGATGCTTACGATACCACTGCAAAGCAACGCAGCGGGACTCACGTAATGCAAAGAGCTGAGGAATAACATCACAGTTGAGGTGCTCCGGTGGATTTATATTGCTGTATGTGTACCCCCATCAACAGTCCATTACCAAAAACCAGAGTCTCTAACAAGTAATACTCGAAAGTTAACAAATATATGAAACACATGGACAAATTTGGTGCTCTCGCAGACTATTCCTCAGAGAAAGAGAATAAAAACTTTCTTCAAATGAGGCTCCAAATGTCAACGGGGTATCTGGAATGGTGAGTTTAATAAAACCTCCAGCTGACGAAGTCCACAGTTTACGGAGACGTACATGTTTGCTGGGGTGAAATTTCGGCTGGGGTTCATGACCGAAGCACGAAGCAGGTGAAAGTAATGTATTATGTCTGGTAGAAGCGGGAAGACGACTTAGACTCTGACCGTAGATCTCAACTCACGGTTCCCCAGTGGCCTGTTTACCTGCTTTGTGTGTCAGGACAGGTCATGGACAAGGCAACAGGGAGGGAGTTTGATCTTTTCAGAGCATTGGACAATTCAAACAGACATAGGAATCTGCCACACCGATGTGCAATGTAGTGAGTGAGTGAGAGGGGTCAGGATGTACAACATACCCTCCAGGCTGTAAGACAGACAGAGGTATGTTTACACCTGAGAGTGTTATGACCCTACTTGCAGAACCAAATCACATTTATTATACATGACAACAAGCTTTTTTTTTTTTTTTTTTTCAATTCCCCCATTTTATACTTTTTGAACTTCACTATATAATGGTCTAAAGTACATTTACGCAATTCATGGAGGAAAAAAAAACAACACATTCTTTCATAAATTCCTTAGTTCCTCAATTCAAATTCCGGATAAAAAGGCTGAATGGAAAGAAAAACAAATAAACAAAAAACAGGCCGCTGCATTTTTTTTTTTCCATGTTGAATGTCTTGTCATTAACACACAACTCCATTTGTGTACAAGCTAGTACACATACAGAGTCGCAGACTCAACCTCACCCTCAAACAAACATGGGAGTGATTGTTCATTTCCTTCTCTTCCCGTTACCTAACAGTGAAACGAGAGCAATTAGTGCCCTGTGAAGTCAGCCCGAAAATAGTCAGAGCCCATGCAGGATAAATAAACCAGTGGACCTACCGCAGACTGCCTCATCTCCAGAACATCTTTAAATAGATCCAGAGCTGGAGGAGAAGACCCGAATGCTTCTACTCAGCGCACTGTAGAATAACCAACCCTAAAGAACAAACTCCTTGTGGGACCCCCCAAAAATATTGTGTAGGATTGCAGAGATGTAGACCTATATATCATCATTTGCATGATCAACAATAGCTGTTTCCATCCACCTATTTTTTGGGATATCGCTTAAAGGGGACCTATTATGCAAAATTCACTTTTGCATGTTGTTTGGACATAAATGTGTGTTGGCAGTGTGTACACAACCACCCTATAATGATAAAAATCTAACCACTTCTTTTTTTTTAATCCCCATAAATAATAAGCAGTGTCTCAGAACAAGCTGTTTCCAGATCCCTGGCAGTGTGACGTCACAAAAGCCACAGGCCCCGCCCACTAATGTTGACAGACACTGGCGTTTTAACATAGAACCACCCTGAGTGAGTTCACAGTCAGTTTACACAGTCCATTACTGCACTGACGAGAATGACTCCCAAGCGTTTTAGGTGTTCTGTAGCTGGATGGATTAATCCACATAGCTCTCTCCCTAAATCTGAGCTGCTGAAGACGAGGTGGAAAACGAGGTGGATTAATTTTGTTTTCCAAGAAAATGCTCCCAGAGTTCTACCAAAATTTGTTTATGTCTGTGCGAATCATTTCACACCGGACTGCTTAGTGAACAAATATCAATACAAAGGGACAATACAAAACAGAGGTTGTGCTAAAAATGTGCTACTCAAGGATATATAAGTACAAACTGTTCGTGATCCAGCTTAAGCTGTAATTACAGTCTCCAGAGTGATACTGGATACAGCAGTAATGAAGGTGAGAGCACTTTATTACAGTTCATCTGAGTTGATTTACGGATATAAAGTTTACCAGTTTATTAAGCACCACCCGAAAAGGCATAAGGTCTTTATATATTTGTTTACTATTAGTTGTAACGAGTGTTTCTGTGTAATTTGCTGTGTATGTTGATGATAATGCAAGGGAGAGAGAGAGTTTATGGATAATATTTTAATGCACACTTGCACTGTGTTTTATTAAGCACTTACAGTAATTTTCTAGAGTGAACACGGACACTTCTTATTTTGTGCGAAGTACAATAAACATCATAAAACTCATCTGTAAAGTTCTGGCCATCATTTGGACGGTACAACAGGCTTGTACTAATAGTGGATAAAAACAAGAAGACAATATAAGTTATAATCATAATTAAACTAAACTATACCTATTCTATCTCCATGCAGCATATATTCGCAGTTTCTGACATTATAGTGAGTCCTGACAGAATCCTGTCACCGGAGAATCAGCTCATCAAGCTCCGCCCTCTTAGGTCGAGCGCAGCAGCTCATTTGCATTTAAAGGACCCACACTGAAACAGCGCATTTTTGGTCAACCACAAAAACTAGTGATTTTACCATACAATAAGAAATTATCTGTTGTGTATTTTGAGCTAAAACTTCACATACACACTCTGGGGACAACAGAGACTTATTTTAGATCTTGTAAAATGGGGCATAATAGGTCCCCTTTTAAAAAACACTGGATGGAAACGGTAAGATGCACATAAATTCTAAAAAATGTGCATAAAAAAACTTTTGAGTTGGATACAATTTTTATCTGACAAGAAAACGTGAGCATAAACTATGATGGAAACACATTTACAGAATAAATTCCTCAATGCACATCAAAAAAGTCATGTGACTTTGCACAATGGGAAGGCATAACTGGATGAACCAGCGGACCAATCTTGTTGCACAGAATCTGAAATTCTGTTTTGGTTGTTCTGAAAAGCAAAGTTTGTCGCCAAAGTGGTTCGGTATAATTCCCTCCCACAACTGTCTTACACGACTGCGTCCCCAAACGGCAGGCATTCGCCTCCGAACGCAAGATAATATGACAGCATTTATTGCGTTTCTTAGTGATATTTAATGCCAGTTTATCAAGAAGTCACGATTTTGTTCTCTTCGACTAACTGGATGGCTGCTTTGTTCACAAAATTTGTTCATGCGGAATTCCAATTTTACGCATAAGTTAAATTCGCAACTTTGAATGGAAACATAGCTAATTTTGGAGACTAACTTACCATCTGGACCATTAAATGGAGTGCTTGATCCATGTGGCATTTATCCTTCTCTTTTTTTTTCCTGTATGAAAGAAGGAATGAAATCAAGTGGTTCTCCAAGACAGCAATCAGATCTAATGGAGAACAAAAGGAGAATTTGCTTTGTTTTTTTTGTTTGTTTTTTTTTTTTGCAATGTATGCAAACACAAAGTTTTAGAAGAGACTCAAACTCTGCAAAGATATGATAGCAGATTTTGGAATTGTGCCATAAGTATGACATTACAATGCACTCAAACATTTCTCATTTTACTGTTTCATGTGACAGTAAAAATGGTCTCATTTGTCTCCAGTAGAACCTTAGGAAAAAAAGTTAATTCTTAAATGAACCTAGGTAAGAATTCTCCTGATCTATGAAAGAACAACCTCTAAGAAATAAATTTTCCCTGTGGGTTCTGGTGAGGGAGTAACGGTTGAATGAGTTGTTAAGTGTGGATTCTGTCCTTTTCAGTGGCAGAGGTTCATAAATCAGCCCCTGGGCAAACTTGACAATCCATCGCAGACCTCTGTAGGGGTCCGTGTGGGGGTCTCTTAACCTGTGGTTAAGGCCTTAGCCACATTTCACCATCCGCTCTTTGGATCTGACAGAAGCTATAAACTGTGCTTTTGAGGTGACATGTTCTCACCCCCTCAAACACCACTGGAAACCTTAAGGGAGGACAAAGGCTGGGAAAGAAGATACCCAGAATACTGTTTGTTAAGTGGAAATGGTTTATACAGAAGCTCAGATTTCAGATTAATGATCTTAACTATAAAGGAGCGACACCAGTCACTTCTCATTCAGAGATGCTTGGGATTCACATATGTGAGAAGCCTCAAATGAAGGCGCAAATTAAACCTTCAAAGTTTCCAAACAGATTACTTTACATGCATACAGATTACAGTTTACACAGTCCCCCCTAATGCTTTTTTAATGAGTTTGCTTACATTTGCTGCATTGAGAATATACAACTCATCCCAGACTGCAATATGTGGACCAGAAAGGATCACTATAGCCAGACAGAGGCAGGCTCAAAGCAGGATTTTTAAACTGAGATTTTTCCTTATCTGAACTATTTAGGGCTGTGCCTTGCATCAGGAAAGATTACTGGCTGAATTCTGGTTACTATCTATGTATCAAGCTTATATGAGAAGGTTTCCTCACTAAACTAGGAAAGAGGAATCACATAACCTGCTTCCCTCTCAATATCGGAGAAAGATTTGCACCATAATTTACTGTTGCTTTAACTGGAAACATTTTGTAATGAGACAAAAGTTCTTAAATCACCTAGGAATGCGAGTTGGAGTGACACTTTACTTTTTCTTTTTTTTTTTTTTGGAGCGACTCAAGTTAGGACATTATGACGGGTCTAGTTAATTCAGGGAATTATGTCGAGCAGTAGAAGATGACAGAATTCTTGTTTAAGAAGGGAGCTATGGGGTGTGCATGATGTGCCGGAGTCACATCACTCACAACTGCACATCCATGAAAGAAGCACAGCTACAGTCCAAACAAATCCATTAGTGCCCACCAGGGATTGACATTTACACCCGCCAACTCACCAAATGCGGGTGGATTTCAGCAGCAGCGTGTAACGCAGTCACTCCTACTAACGTTTCTGGTGGGTTGAATT
Source organism: Elopichthys bambusa (assembly GCA_037101425.1). Lineage (NCBI taxonomy): Eukaryota > Metazoa > Chordata > Actinopteri > Cypriniformes > Xenocyprididae > Elopichthys > Elopichthys bambusa. The sequence goes on from CM074451.1 coordinate 20,910,874, forward strand.
TTATAATATATACATTTCTCAATTGTAGTCTTTAAAAAAGCCATCTGAAATAATAACCTAACTGCAATGTAGTGTTGTCAAAAATATATTTGTTTTTCAATACACATCAACACTGAAACATCTGAAACGCTTCCAGTACTCATTTTCTGCTGTGCTTTCTCACTTTCTCATCTGTCTGACAGCGAGTTGACACACAAACCTCTCTTCCCTTACTTATTTCATTTGCTCCAGATGAATATTGTTGGTGTTACAGGGCTTGAATTTTGCCTTGGGATTGTGCATATTACCCATAATTTTACTCATTCCCACAGACTTTGTGCTCACACCCAAAGTGCGCTCACATAAAGCCACCTCTCAGTACTAAATTGAGTTATTTTTCGCTGCTTATTGCACTTAAACAGTCAAATACACACAAAATAAAGTCAAAATGCCGGTCTCTGTGAGTATTCACGTAAACACAGTCAGTTATGTTTTAAGTGAACATATACAGTTGAGAAAGAAAATGCATGTGTAACAGTATAATGGATCCGTGCACCAGGTCTTAAAGTAACAGCAGCCTGATATACCTGCTGCCAAATTATGAGATGATATTAAAAATATCTATATGACAGTTTTTGGTATCGATGTCAAAGTTGTGGCTAGTGAAAACCACTAGCTACAGTCGTTGGTGAGCAAAAAAGTTAATGTCAAGCCCTGGTGCCCACTGCGTCATAAACCTGCCAACTATGCTCATACCTCACATGCACGTGTTGAAATGCAGGTGGCGTCCTTAAACTATGAGAAATCTACACATCAGGAACCTTGTAAATAAGATCTTTTGAACATCACAACTTTGTTTGATGCTACGTAGGGTTGTGCCAAGAAAACATAGCTTGCATTTTAAGAGTAAATGGAAAAAAATGATTGAAATCAAAGCCATTTTCTTTGTAATGAACAGAAAATTACTGCTCAGAATTCTTACCCAGATGGATGGAAGAGGCCTGCTTGGATGTGTGCCGAAAAGTTAAACAAGATTTATTGCTAGTGTAGGATTGAAGGTAGGATAACCGGTAAAGCTGATAGATGAATGTGATCATTTTCCAATAATGCCATTAAGAAACTCGGTTGCAGGCAAGAACCTTATGGACTGTGCAGGTACAATCCTTTATGACTAAAACCACTGCATGTTCTTACTTGCCAAACTGCTGGCGAACATCAAAGGTATAGGCGAAAAGGCATTACAGATGATTTGCCACTTTGAATGTGGACAGTTGTTCTGCTTTGAGACTTAAGAAAAAAAAATTCCCAGCATATCTGATGAAAATAAATGAAAAGAATAAGAGCTGATGTTGAGGTCACCATCTGAAATTTATGTTTCAGTGTGGTCCATTAGCTTTGACATGCAGATTAGGTTTCCCAACTCATGCACAGCAGGGAAACAAAAGCAAATGTCAATGGAAAAAACTTGTAATTTGCCTATTGAACAATATTTATCTGTAACCAGCACTTCCCCTGCCGATGTCTTGCGAAGTCGAGCAAACCATCCTGTGTATCTTCTTTGGAGGCTGCAGTCAGGACCGGGAGCTCCAGGGACAGGGTGAACTGCAGCCAGTGGAGAGGATAGACAGAGAGGGCGTTTCCTCCGCCCGACCTGCAGCTGCCTCAGCTGCTCGCCACTGGGGACACCAGGAAATTTATTGCAATAATCATCTCTCTAGGCAACACATTAAATAGCGCACTCCTGCTTTGAAAAGGCTTTGAAAGACGTTCTCTTTGATACTTGATTAGAGAGTGAAGTGGCAAACGGTCTTAACATGTAGAGAAATGTTTTGCCTCCTTTGGTGTTAATACAGTTGATTGAATATTTTACTATATATAAAGAGTGTAACTGTTTGTGTATTGTATTTTAAATTAGATAATATATATATATATATATATATATATATTTTATTATTCTTCGTTTTTTGTTTTGTTTTTGCAATTTTACCAGCAGTAATGTTGAAGGAACCCAAGCCTGTTTTTTGTGTCGGCACCATGCGTATATTCACTCCTTTACATTCGACCTCCACCTCTCTGCATCTCTCTCAGAAGTGCTTTAGTCTAAACTTGTATATGTCAAAAAAGAATTTTTGTTTGTAAAAGACTACAGATTTGGCCTTGTAATGATTTATCGGGCGGTCCAGATGAATGGCGAGTGGAACATGTTGAATGCATCATAAAAATGAAAACGTGTTATTTACTTAACTCTCTTTGCAGCACAAAAGTCACTTGTAGACTGAAATGAGCTCTGGACTGTATCTGAAACATGACTAAAATTTATGAACATACATGTGGAGAAATAGGCTTCAAATATTTTAAAGTCAAGGGGCTGTATTCACACAACATTTTATCTTACCACTAAGAGTAAGTGGTATTTACACCTAAATAGCAGTAAAAGTTATTAGCTAAGAGTTTTCTCTTAAAACATTTTCACAAAGCTGCTGAGACAAACTTTTACTAAGGAATAGAGAGAAGTCTTAAACTAAGAGAAAGGGCGGGGTTGATGTGGATGATGTCAACACACTTACTAACTATGCCTACAGTGATTGGCTGACAGGGGAGGGGTCTCTGTCAATGATTTATTCATAGTAATATTGTAGAATGAGGTATCATGTTGCCATATTCAAATAAAAGTTTTAAAATAAAAATTCAAACAAACATTTTAAAATGTAGGCTAAGTATTAAACAAGTATATATTTAGCTAATTGTCAACCTCTTACACAAGAGATTGCAGAATTCAAGCAACAAATGATGTTTTATAAACAAAGTTCAGGAGGAACATGTTCAAATGGTTTATCTAATCAGCTCGAGAGTAAGCATATAGAGTATTTATACACAGTCAACTCACTTAGTTACCTTGATAGTTTTCTGCATCCCTCCGCCACCCCGACTCCTCACTCTCAGCTGGATCCTATTCCCAGGATATGGAGGAGAACTCTGGGTTTGGGCTAAATTCTGAGCTTGGAACCCTCGATCCCTTCGGACTGCACGCCAAATATTCTTATTTTACTGTTTTACTCTATTCGATCATTTGTGAGTGTGAACTTGTGAAACAACTGCCACAGGTAATCGGAAATTATTTTCTTATTTATTTATTTATTTTCAAAGGTTTGTTTTTGCCTTTTTATTATGATAGGACTTTGAGTAGACAGGAAGTGAAGTGGGAGAGAAAGGGGGAGACGGGATCAGGAAATGATCGGAATTCGAACTTGGGTCACCCGAGCTTCCCACAAGTGTAGTGGCGTCAACAATAATGCATTATTTTCAACTTAACCACAATGTTTTATTCTCCATCATTCAATACATTTTGCTTGTACATAAAATATCCTTTATGTTATGTCATCGCAGATTAAAATCTATAATCAAAATATTTATTGCATTTATAAGGGGATATGGCTCAGCACTCAATGCTCTTATCACCTATTGCCTCAACGGTGTACAGTGTCTTTGGGTGGATTGCTCAGGCAGATTGCAGGCAACATCCATTTTAGGACTGTTTGTGATTTCGTCTTAGTGACTTAGGAGTCCTCTTGACTACTTCTGACTTTTCACAGATTTAGGTGTGATTTTAAAATGATATGTGAAATATACTTAGAGCAAAAATGTAGGAGTCCTACATTTAGAACTGACACCCTGATTATTTTTTAGAGTTTCTCCTAAATCGGCAAGTTAGGAGCTACTTTTAGCCTTAAGATGTTTTGTGAATACGGCCCCAGAATAGAGACCCATGCAAAGTCTGATATTATTGATTATAAAGAGACCCCATTGCTTTATTCTAAAAAAAAGTGTTTAGGGATGTAAAGATGCTGCACGTGTTGGAGCTGTGCCCTATTTCACACCTGTCTAGTCATGGTGTTCCTGTGGGTTGAATTCGGCTTTCAGTTCCCTCCTCCTGTCTCTACCATGTCCTCTCTCTGTAAGTGAAAAAGGTCAGAAAAAAGGTCAGTAACATTCTGCGACATGCTCATGTACACAACCTTGGTTTAAATCTGATATTTTTATGTTCACATACATTTACATACATTCAAAAATCATTGTTAATGAAGTAATATCTCAGACAGTGACACTGACATTCCCAGTTCCCATTCCCGGTGACATTCTAGAGCAAAGGTGAACAACTCCGGCCTTGGAGGTCCACAGTCCTGCGGAATTTAGCTTCAACCTTAACCAAACACACCTGAACAAGCTAATCAAGGTCTTTAGGACTGCTAGAAAATTACAGGTAGGTGAGTTTGATGTGGGTTGGACCTAAACCCTGCAGGACAGTGGGCCTCAAGGGCCCTGCTCTAGGGACCAAACAGACTAGAGTGAATTTTACTGTGTGAAACTTCAGCACAAAGACCTGCAGCATACCAGTTTCTAGTCTTCTCAGAAAGTTATGACATGTGGATCAGCATGTTCTGAGGCATTTGAGGTCTGATTGAGCTGAACAAAAGAGAGAATGATGCTAAGTTATGTTAAACTATACATTGTGTGGCTATCTCATCTCAGTTAGTAGTTTTAACACTCTCTGTGACAGTTTTGACAGATTGTTAATCCACACATCAGTCCTGATATGCAATCTCATGAATATATTTGAATGTCATATGTGCAAAAGTATTGTGAATCAAAGCCACCGATCAGGGTTTTTTTCAGTATTTTCTCTATTCCTCATCCACTTGATTCACTCACCCCTTTCACTCTCAGATATTTGTGGCTCTGTCTTCCACAAAAAGAGTAAGACGCTCATGTCTTTCTGTCTTCTTTTCTCGTTTTCTCCCTTCATGACCACAAATTGCTGTCATTATGTGACGCATTGCAGTGGTGATGGCTAACCAGAGTCTGGCCTGTGGAGAAAACCACGACAAGCGAATTAAGAGCTGAGGGAAATTGAGGGCTTGTGTGTGTGTGTGGACCACCCAGACTCTCGTAACCAGAGGGTGAGACCACAAGCAGGAGCGACTCTGTTCTGCCGCCCGCATCTCGGTCCCTCACTTTGTCTATATTTAGATCTGTTTGTTTCTCCTTTGTCTCCTTCACTCTTTCTGCTTCGTTCTCTTGGTCCCACACTCTTATCTTTGTGGTTGTAGAAAAACTGAAGCCAAACCCATGAGACCCTATATGTTGATTTCAGTGGACATGTGGTATGCTATAGAATTTAATGTGTTGAATCCATTTTTTGAGGAGAGGAACATTTTATTGCCTAGGGGCTGCTCTTTTATAGTTCAACAGATTTAGTAGGGTTCTCAGTTGGGTTTCTGCTTCGTCTCAGATGTTTCTCCTAAAATTCCTTTTGAGAAATAAAAAAGCGAAACAACTGTTGACATGCACTAAGTATATAGATCAGCAATATTTAGAAAGTAGCAAATTGGTGCATTTGTAAATAGTGAACACATTCCTATCAAGTGGCAAAGTCGGAAACGCTCACGTGTGTCTTGGCCCTACAGAGTCTCACTTCTCCCGAAGACTTCCTCCAAACTTTAATCTCTTCCTCTTAGCTTCCCCCTTATCCGTATTGCATTCCTCTCCATAAGACAAAAATGGTTTCCATGCGGATTGCCCATTATGTCAGTGGAGCGATGGTTATCGGTCCTGACCCAGGTCAAGCCACACTGTAAACAGGACTGTGTTCAGAGGCGGGCAGCTGAGGAGAGAGGAGCCACGCTGAAGCCAGACGACGGGACAAGCCCACTATCAGCCCCAGCATCAGGCTGCTTGGCTCCAGACTGCTCCCTCTCAAACTCCTCACAGACCTGGAGCCCCCCGCCTTACCAGGGAGGGAATGGGTGTTGGTTTGGGTGTTGGCCTGTGGCTGTAGAATCCACAATGCATGATGGATAAACACATGTAGATGCAGAGACTAACCTGTTAAGTTGCCCTTAAGTTGCACTCACTTATGAAAAGCAGTGCTAATGTTAGTTGTTTTGCATGTTACGTCTGGGTTGTATACAAGTTGAGCTCTATAGAGAGTTAACACAAGCTTAAGATATTTTCACGTTTTATTCTATGACATAAAATACATCAGTAATACCCCCTTGTGATTTTTTTTTAAGCTTTTATGTGCCTTGTAAAAGACAGTTGCTAACAAGTGTCTAAGGGGCCATTTACACAACACTGTTTTCAACTAAAGACAAAAAATGTTTTATGCATTTTGGCCGCTCGTTTACACGAAAACAAAAGCTTTTGAAATCGGGTTTGAAAGTGCAAGTTTTTGTAAATGATACCGTTATCATCTCCATGTTAACTATGAAAACAGTGACATCATGCGCATGTGTATTATGTGTTCAGTCTATACGTGTTGAGTTGTAAGTGTCTTTACAAAGTGACATCGCCATCTACTGGCCTGGCAGTGTTTTTAGTCATTTTCGTAGATCCTTGTGAACAGGGATCATTTTGACAATGTTGTCTTCTGTACATGAAAAAAGCAAAGAAAAAACTTTTCCATTTTTAGTACATCGCGATGTGTAAACGTACCCTATGTGGGACTACAGAGGTTGTGTGGGACATTAAACGACATGTTTAATGTGGGACATTAAACACGAGACTGTGAAAGTGGACTAGTGAGATGAGTTTACCTGTTCGGCGGAACAGGTAAACTCATCTCGCTAGTCCACTTTCACAGTCTCGTGTTTATAATCACACTCTTGCAAACTATTTGAACTCATACTTTTAAACTTAAATAACGATTAAAAGAGCTGTTGGCCACAGAGTTTAGTTTCTGCAGTAATCTTAAAGCCAATGGAAAATTCCTATTGGGTTTTTGTTGAGGGAACCAGGGTGGTGCTAACTTCCAAGTTTGGCCTCTAAGGGGCCCTTTTTTACATGATAACTTAGTTATGGGGGCCTTTTAAAACCGGGTTTCAAAGTTTTTTTTGAAAACGATACCGTTATTGTCTCTGTGTAAACAACAAGAAATGTGAATTTGTGAAAACTGTGGTGACGTTGTGCACATGTGTATTACGTGTTCAGTCTATAGTAGTGCAGTGTTTCTTTACTTCTGGCCTGGCATGACTAATACAGCAGTTTTAATAGTTTTCGTGGATCCATGTGAACTCTGTTGACATCTTCTGTGGCCTTTTTTTCTTCACTATGGTATCAGGTCAGTTTATCATTTATCTGAATTTTAATTCAGATATTAAAAACATGCTGATTGTGAAGAAGAAGAGGTATTCAAGTCCTTCAAGTATGTATAAATGTGATTTTGAATAAATTAATAGATTTAAAAACAATAATTTCATTGACGTGCATCTTGCATAAAATTTATTGTCTTTAGTGGCTATATATTGTCATGACAGGAGTTGAAAGATTGGATGTAACTTTGGTTAGAGCAAGTTTAAAACACTAGTCTCATGTTAACACGTAATAATCATTTTGAGTGCGTATTTTAGCATTTATCCCAATGTCTCGTCCTATAGAATCCATTGTAAGTGCTTAATCTAAATGGAAATTTTTCATTTGGATTTTCTGTGGACTCCAAAGTATGCAACAGTTTGTATTAAACCCAGAATATTACATTTCTATTACACTGTTTTTGTTTTTAAGTATCTGTGCAGTAAAGTCTATAGTTTCACAACATTGAATGTGGACACAGTGCACTAATGTGCGGTGAGAAGCAGGTACATTCAGAAAGTCACAGATTCTCTCTTTGAAGACTCAAAGGAAATGTGTTGACAGGCAGTCTGTTGAGGAGGACAGGGTGCGGTTTGATGTTGCTCACATTGCTGCCGGCTCAGTGTGTGTTTGGCTGCAGGCCAGGACAATGTTGTTAGAGAACAGCACTGAGTGAAAGATAGATGCCTGTAATTACTCAAGGGCCAGTACATTGAGGAGCCTGCAGAGTTCGGATGACCAGAAAGTCTCTATTAGAACTTGTTTTGGTGGCGCTAGATGTTACAGTATCTGCTGAGCACATGCGGGTTTGGAATCACTATGAGATTTTGTTTTATTTTTTATAAAGAAATTGCTATTTTTATTCAGCAAGGATGCATTAAATTGATCAAAGATGACAGTAAAACCATTTATAATATTATATTTTAAATAAATGTTGTTTTTTATACATTTCTGTTTATTACTTTCCACAATAAATGAAGATGGACAAGTGGCCATTTTCAAAAATGATAATAATAGACTAGTAATGATGCTAAAAAATCAGCTTTGCATCACACAAATAAATGACATCTTAAAATCTATTAAAACTGTAGTGTATCCAAATCCAAAACATCCCAGCAACACTATTACAAGAAGAAAAACTGTCTTTGATCGCAGCTCTCTACAAGCTTTCTCAACATAACACATTTCTCGTTATGCATGATTTATCCCAGCACAACTTTCGCCAAACGCCAAAATCACTAGAGAATCAGCCACTGTCTGTGTGCTGCCTATGAATTGCATTACTCAATTAGGAATGACAACATTAGTGTTGGTTCATAACCTCTGGATTAGTGGATGGCCCTCATCCCAGGACATTATGGTGACTGTACAGTTCATCAGCGGCTTCTTCCACGTTTCTTAGGCGGATAGGAAAACATGTCTTTGACAGCCACAATGGAGTTGAGAATTTAATAACTTCCTTCTGCATTCTTATTGAGTTCAACAATCCACATTCCTTTTGTCAAATTAAATAGCCAAATAACTGTGGAGTGTTGTACAGATGGAAAAACAATAATTTAGTACCAATATATATTAATAATGGAGGACAGAATAATGACCATGTGCCAATACTGACAATAAAACACATTTTTGGACACATTTTTGGACATGCCACTTGCTTTGTTCTAGGACACTTTTGTGCTAAATGAATTCTCCTGAAATCTGGAAATTGTGCATTTGTTAAATCAAAATGTGTAATTTTTTCGATATTAAAATACTTTCTCCCGTTCCAATTTAATATGCAAAGACAACCATATGTTGGTTGATTTCTTCAAAAAGTGTAACACTGTAGTTTTGTGGCATTATCAGAACATTGATGTTTGTTTGAGCATCCCAGCCAGACTGACACAATAACAGCTCAACTAATGGTGTGAGTTTGGGGCGGGGCTAGCTGTCTGACTGACCAATGGCAGATTGGGGGAAGAATTTGGAAAACCTGTCTGAAAACAGTCATTTTTTTTAGATTTGGTGCTAAAACTATTTACTCTATTTTTACCCTTAAAATGACTTTTGTAAGTATAATCTTGTGTCGTCATGTTGATTGATTTGAATCTAATTAATTCAATGTAGATGTTACACCATGACACACATTTATACGTTACCTTACACATTTTTTACAGGCAGTTTGTACACTCTAAATAATGCTGGCTTAAAAACAACCCTAGTTGGGTTGAATATGGACAAACCCAGCGGTTAGGTTGTTTTAACCCAGAGAATGGGTTGTTTTAACCCAGCAGTTGTTTAAAAAATACTATATGTCTGGCTTAAAATGAACCCAAAATAGGTTGGAAAAATAAAAATCAGACACATAATTACAAGAGGCAACAATAATAATCAAAATGTGAACATTTATTAATAAGCAATTTAATAAATGTGTATTAATTATTATTCATTAAACATATTAATAAATATCCATTTCCAACATATTTTGGGTTCATTTTAAGCAAGCAATGAAGTAATTTTAAACAATAGTTTAGTTAAATTAAACTACCAAGCAGGTTGGGCAAACATTTAACCCAACCTCTGGGTTAAAACAACCCATTCTCTGGGTTAAAACAGCCCAATTGCTGAGTTAAAACAACCCATTCGCTGGGTTAAAGCAACCCATTTGATGTGTTGAAACAACCCAATCGCTGGGTTCAAACAACCCATTCGCTTTGTAAAAACAACCCAATCGCTAGGTTTGTCCATTTTCAACCCAACTTGGGTTGTTTTTAACCCAGAATTTATTAGTGTGTGGAATGACACTTGGTGCAGTCACTCAATTGAAAGTCCCTTAGGAGATGAAGATGTAGTGGCGTTGTGAACAAACACAATGTAGCTTCCGCTGAACACAAAGGTACAGTTATATTCCTGAGGAAGGAGGTGGCAGGCGTGAGGTTTCATTTGCCCCACCTTTAAGATGTACATTGCCCTGGGACAGATGCTAGATGACAGGGTTATTACACCAACAATAGCTGTAGTAAGGGTGGGGGGAGAGACAAAGAAGAGAGTAAGCTCAGTCACAGCGATATTTCCTGTTCCTGTCAAAGGAATAAAGAGAGCTAAGGTGTCAGTGTCAATGTTTGCACTCACGGTTTGAGATTGTGGAGTTGATACAAGGTGATGATGGGAAGGCAGGAAGTCATCCGGTTTGTACTTGCCTATTTATCGCAGTTTGTTTGTATATGTTTCAACATAAAGAGCAAACAAAAGATATACGTTTTCTCATGTGATTTGGAGACTATATGGATCTTGAAGTGGCAGCGCGCAATTGCGTGCATGTTTTGCGATCACTCCCACAGGGTAGGATGTGCACACTCACATTGCAGAGATTCCTCCTGCGCCATGGAAATCTGCCGGACCCCTGTCCTGTCATCAACCCCCATTCTCTTCTGCCACAAAGGGGGCATTGTGTTCAGTCCCAGACCCGGGCAGACTGTCCTCAAACCAATCATGTTTGGCAAAGTGAGCCTCGTTAGAACTGAAGGATTAACAGGAAGATGAGAGCTGGAGTTGCTGACAAGATGATGTGTACAGGAACTCCTTTAAAACCTTCAATGAGAAGCAGCATGTATGTAATATGGACATTATCATATTAAAGGGTTAGTTCACCCAAAAATGAAATTTCTGTCATTAATTATGTCATGTCGTTCCAAATCCGCAAGACCTTTGAATCTCCCATAGAAAGTAACAAAATTACCACATTCAAGGTCCAGAAAGGTAGTAAAACATTGTTAAAATAGTCAATATTTATAGCAACGAGAATACATTTTGTGCTCAGAAACAAAACAAAAATAATGACTTTATTCAACAATTTCCTCTCTACGCTTACATTCTCCTAAGCAGTTGACACAGTTCAGCGCATCTGTGTAGGAGACTGACGGTAGAGAGGAAATTGTTGAATAAAGTCATTATTTTTGTTTTGTTTTTTGTTTTCACGCACAAAATTAATTCTCGTCGCTTCATAACATTAAGGTTGAACCACTGCAGTCACATGGACTATTTTAACAATGTCTTTAATACCCTTCTGGACCTTGAAAGTGGTAATTTCATTGATTTATATATGGGGTAAAAAACCTCTTGGATTTCATCAAAAATATCTTAATTTGTGTTCTGAAGATGAACGAACGTGTTACGGGTTTGGGACGACATGAGCGTGATTACTTAATGACAGAAAATTCATTTTTTGGGAGAACTAACCCTTTAAGCATCTCAAAACTTGTCTTTAAATTGACACTTCTCCCAGAAATTTAATCATAATCTGCTCACCACTACAATGTTCCAAACCTGTATTTTTTTTTTTACAAAGGAGACTTTTTGAAGAACATTCATGCAGCTCTTTTCCATACAATGACATTTCATAGAAACCATGTCTGTTAAAGGGTTAGTTCACCCAAAAATGAAAATTATCCCATGATTCACTCACCCTCAAGCCATCCTAGATGTATATGACTATCTTCTTTCAGCCAAACACAATCGGAGTTGTATAAAAAAATATCCTGGCTCTTTTTAATGGTAGTGAATGAGGGGCGCAATTTTGAAGCCCAAAAAAGCACATCTATCCATCATAAAAGTAATCCACACGGCTCTAGGGGGTTAATAAAGGCCTTCTGAAGTGAAGCGATGCGTTTTTGTAAAAAAAATGTCCATGTATATACCTGTATAGACCATAATCTCTATAATCAAGCTTCTCTGAAATTTCTCTTTAAAAATTCTTATTTTAGACTTTTAATTTGTGACCGGTGTTTTGATTTGATCTCTCCTCTGCACTTCTGCATTCTTCATTACGTCATGCATCAGTGATTATAGTCTATAAAGTTATAAATATGGATATTCTTACAAAAACCCATCGCTTCGCTTCAGAAGGTCTTTATTAACCCCTGGAGCCATATGGATTATTTTTATGATGGATGGATGCTCTCTTTCGGGCTTAAAAAAGTATTCACTACCATTATACTGTAAAGCTTGGAAGAGACAGATTTTTTTTTTTTTTTTTTTAAATCTCTGATTGTGTTGAAATAAGAAAGTCCTATACACCTAGGATGGCTTGAGGGTGAGTAAATCATGGGATAATTTTCATTTTTGGGTGACCTACCCATTAAAAGAATAAGTATCCCAACAATTCAACTTTTGTGTTCCATTTAAAAGCAACAGCATACAACTTTGAGCTGACATAAGAGTGAATAAATCATGACTTAATAAATATTTTTGTTTGTAGTTGAATTTTCATTATCCAGCCTGGTTTTAATAGCTATATAGACATCTTAACACCATTTCCTAGCTCTCAAAGTATGTCCTCAACTCTCTAAGCTCATTTGCCTGAGTACGGTACATCTCGAACCCAAAAGAAGACTTCGTCAGCGTGCTTAGCATGACGTGGCAGGCCACAGTCAGCACGCAATGGGGGCCCAGCTCTCCGTAAACTTCCCTCCCACCCATCCAGGGCTTAGATCTTTGGCCAAGTGTGGTGAGTAAAGCCTGCTCAAAGCTCTCATCCAGCAGCAGCCAGATCCACTGGCAGGCAGGTGATAAATAGTCCCAGCGTTAATGACACTTAATGCTTGCCCAAATCCCTGCAGTAGCATCAAAGACGATAAGAGTCCCTGTGCTAATGCCACTCTATGGAAGGAAGGATTACAAGGCAGAGAAAAGGAGAGCGCGGGGACGAGACAACGGAGAGCGGGAAGAAAAGCGGGAGATCACAGCGACACTTAGAGCCAACAAAGGCGGTGGAAGACGTGGAGGAATGCGTTTTTGGTGGAGGACGGGGAGGGGCTGGGTCCAGGGGTCCTGGGATGGAGCACATTCAGGGGAATAAGACACTTAAAATGTCTTTATTAAAGGGTTAGTCCACCCAAAAATATTCACTCATACAGTATGTCATTCCAAAAATGTATGTCATCCTTTCTTTCATGGAAGCTTGAAGACTTTTCTATGCAGTCAGTAGGGGTGTCACAACTGACATTAAAAATTAAAATTATCATGTAAATTCTACACATATGATTATATTGTAAACAATTCAGCGCCAATGGACACACCATTATAGAAGATGGTGTTATTGCACCTTAATGCTGGTTGTCACAAAGTTTGTAGATACTACTGCCTCTAAAAATGTTGAGGTGACAGGTGAAAGCAAGAGAGACCATAGCCGCACTTGAAAAAAGTTCTCTCACCGGTCTGGGAGTTTTTTTGGACGGGATGTTCCACTCCAGTCTGCAGCAAGTGCCTTTCAAAAGTAAATTATTTCTGTACACTTTTGTACAGTTATTGTAACTCTCTTCGTCTCCCTGCACTTGTATTTCGAGTGTGATTCATTGATCAAAAGGGTGTAATTCATAAAAGTATCATTGAAGTTCAAACGGCTCATACATTTATTCCAAGGCTTCTGAAGTCATACTACAACTTTATGTGAAATTCATTATTCACTGAAAATCTTTCCCTCCTGTGGCTTGAGAATCTCATCGGTTTGATTTATGAATGAATCATTCCAACCAGTTTTGTGAATCAGATCAACCAGTGTATTAAAAAGCGCAAAGAACGATTAATTCACAAATCTGACATCGCTAGTTCTCTCATGAACGCACCAGGAGAGGTTTTCATTTTTTTTTTTTTTTTTTTTTGTCACACTTTAGTTTAAGGTCCAATTCTCAACACTAACTAACTTTTACTAACTTTTTTTTTAACTATGACTTTTGCCTCAATAAACTCCTAATTAATGCTTATTAATAGTTAATAAGGTAGTTGTTAAGTTTAGGTATTGGTAGGATTAAGGGATGTAGAATATGGTCATGCAGAATAAGGCACTAATATGTGCTTTATAAGTACTAATAAACAGCCAAAACTGTAGTAATATGCATGCTAATAAGCAACTAGTTAATTTTTTAATTAAGTTTTTTTTTTTTTTTTTAGCTTAAAAATATAGACTGTTCTTAAACAAATACAACAGATATGACTTCAGAAGAAGTTGGAATATAATGCACTTTTTTTTTTTGTATGCTGCTTTTACATTTGCAATTTTCATTTTATTCAATTATACTTTCATGAAAAAACAGTATTGTGTTCTGCAGAAAAAAGAAGACAAAAACCCCCAAACAAATAGAGTAATGGTAAATTTGTATATTTTTTAGTGAACTATTCCCTTAAAAGAGGCAGTTTCATCCCCATGCCCTTGTAGATTAGGGAGGAAAAAACGATATCAAGATTGTTTGAAGGACACGGGCACTTTAAATAGAGTCCTCATGGAGAACACTGGCGGAGGCTTAGGTGTCACACACATTGTCTCCTTTCAGGGAGCCGCAATATGGCAACAGTGCAACTGGCAAGCGGTTCAGACAGAGTCCAGAAGTTCTTTCTTACCGAATTACAAATCACTAAGAATCACACATTAAATAGCAGATGAGACGCTTAAACTATCATCTCAGATTCCAAAGACTTTGTTTTGTGGGTAAGATGATCTTTAAGAGTTCTTGAAAGAATCAGTGATGGAATTCTGCTAGTAATCCAGGTATTTTCATTAGATTTTGAGAACAATTGAAAACCTCTTCTCCAACAATATGATTCCAATGCCTTTGCATTTACCAGCCTTTAACAGTGGTAGACACAAATCAAGTACTTGAGTAAAAGTACAGATACCCTAAGAAAATATTATTCCAGTAAAAGTGCAAGTACTCTTTTTTGATTTGTAATGTACTTAAAGAGTTAGTTCTCCCAAAAAAAATAAAATTAAGTCACCATTTGGCAGTGAATAGCGACCATCATCAAGCTTTTTAAAAAGCCGCAAAAGTATCATAAAATGATCCCATTCAACGCGTGCTGTATATTCAAAGTGTTCTGATGAGGTATATGATGAGGTTTGTTAAATGATCAGTTCACTTCTTAATGAAAATTTCCTAATAATTTACTCACCCCCAAGATGTTCATGTCTTTCTTTCTTCAGCCAAAAAGAAATTAAGGTTTTTGAGGAAAACATTCCAGGATTTTTCTCAATATAGTGGGGTTCAACGGGTTGAAAGTCCAAATTGCAGTTTCAATGCAGCTTCAAAGGGCTTTACTGATCCTAGCTGAGGAATAAGGGTCTTATCTAGCGAAACCATCAGTCATTTAAAAAAAAAAAAAAAAATTATATACTTTTTAACCACAAATGCTTGTCTTGCACTGCGATGCGCCACGCATTACATGGGAAGTACCGCGGTAGGGCGAAAAACTTCAAAATCGTCCGATAACGTTGTTTTACCTTTTTTTGTAAAGGCCGTTTGACACATTTGCTTTGTAGACACTGGATCGGTACTTCCGCCTATGTCACGCATGACCTTTTCAACGTGATTACATAATTTGTGGCGCATCGCAGAGCAGTGCAAGACAAGCATTTGTGGTCAAAAAGTGTTTAAATCTTTATTTTTATTTAGTTTTTTAGAAAATAACCGATCGTTTCACTAGATAAGAGCCTTATTCCTCATCTAGGATCGTGTAGAGCCCTTTGAAGCTGCACTGAAACTGCAATTTGGACCTTCAACCCGGTGAGCCCCAGTGAAGTCCACTATATGGAGAAAAATCCTGGAATGTTTTCCTCAGAAAATTTCTTTTCGGCTGAAGAAAGAATGACATGAACACCTCGGATGATATGGGGGTGAGAAAATTATCAGGAAATTTTCATTCAGAAGTGAACTAATCCTTTAAAAAACCAACAGAAATTGAATGTTGGCCTTGGCCGTTGGTCATCTGTGCAGTGCGCACGTTAATGAGACTCTTTTAGCGCCACAGTTCATTGACTTTAGTGACAGTCATTTTCATTGACAATGATCAATACTAAAATGTGGCATCAGTAGCTACGGCATCAGTCGAGTGCACATTCAAGCACGGACAACATCCCAGTTATTGACTCATTTTGATCGGATCATTGAATCAGTGAGTTGTGGACTCAAAAACATCTCCAGTTGGATCAATCCGATTCTCGAATTATACGTTTTTGTGAAATGCAGTGGAGTAAGTACTTTACTGTCCACCACTGGCCTTCAATAATGGTATGGCTAAATTTTCTTAATTAATAACCACATAATTGGGTAAAGTCATTTTTTCCCTTACTTTTCAAATGTGTCCTTGCATAAAGAAACTTTTTGAACTACAAAGCTACCAAAACTTCCAACTGGATCATATTAAAATCTTGTCCCAACAGAAAGCCTACACCCTAAAACAGGTTCTCAAATGATGGGTCGCAACTGATAGGGATGTAAGACACTAAATACAACTAGACACAATATCGACATGATAATGTGGTGCACTTGTGGCTGGACACTTCAAACAAATGCTACAAAGCCACTGCCATGTATGTGGGTCAAAGGCTGCCGGATATTGTATAGCATGAACAGACTTTTTGTGAATGTTTCTGTGGCTGTATTGAGGAAGTAGGTCTATCAGTCCACTTCCTGTGAGTATTGTCCATTGGTGTGACCTTTGACTCATGCCTCTAGTCCAAACCACGTCATCTTTTGTCTATATGCAAAAGGAGGCAGACGGAACAGAACAATGTCTGTTCTGCCTGTGTCCGTGTGGGAGGTAGAGGGAATTCTGGGATATAGAGAGCCTTCTGTGTTAAAGCGCATGTTGTGTAGGCTTACCCTCTGATGCTGGTGTTTGTATCACATTTGAATTTCTCTGAATTCAATTTGCTGTTGGTGTTTTATAGAAGTGCATAAAAACGTCCTCTCGGGGCCTAATTTTTCTAAAGCTCCGCAAAGCCAAGGCAGCTTTTCGCAAACTTTCAAAAAAGTGGAAATTCAACAAAGTGATGCCGAAAAGACCGAAAGTTATTAATCTCAGATGGATGTAAAAAAGGACGATGCAATAAAAAAAAAAAAGAATAACATCAAACTAGATCTCATAATAGCCAGCAAGGCTTCAATAAAGATTATGACGAACAGGAATTCTGAGCCCTATCAGTGTGTGTGTGTGTGTTAAATCAAATGACATCCTAGCAATGCCCTGAAGGAAAGAGAAGTATAAAGCGCAGCTCCCATGACGCATCCACAGACTAAACATCCAATTTAGCCACCCAGACATCTGACTCTCTCTCTGCTTCTTTTTAAACCATTAAGCATTTGTGGTATACATAAAATAAAGGACGTCCAATGAGAACGCGTCTTTCCCTCCCTCATTCTTTCTGTCCTCATTTTCTTCCTCCCTATTCTCTTTTTTTTTTATCGCTCGTCTTGTGTTTTTTCGCTCAGGTAAAAGAGTGCCCTCTTGTTCATTGTGTATGAGTGAAAGGGAGGCCACTCAGAGCAACAAAAGACAGAATATGGAGCTCAGGAAGCTTGACAGTATGTAAAAGAAAAACATGTCTCTAAGAAAACAGAAGGAGGGGAAGTGAGTATTGTTTCCTCCTTCCTGTGTCATTGTGAATCTGTGTGAGGAGAATGCTAAGCCAGACTGCCTTTTCAGGGCTTGAAGAAGGGCAAATATTGTTGTTCTTTTCTTTTCACCAAATTTCTCTCTCAGTTTTCCACAGTTTTTCGTCCATTCAGGTCGGGGTATCATATCCTCTTTCATTGTTGAGTTTGCCTCAGTTGATTACGTAATTGATATTGCCTACACTTCAAGAGTTTCTCTTTTTGGATCACTCTTCAAACATTTCCTTTTCAAATCCATCCTGGCACCTGTTTCAAAATACACCTTTAAATGATCAAAGCAATTTAAGCAAGCACTCTAAATTGTTCCTGTTCACACTAATTTTCCTGTATTTATTAGCTGTTATCGACGGGAGCGCGTCCAGACTTGTGTAGGAACACAGTGACTTTTGAGCAGAGGGATGTAAAAAGGATAGTTCGGACAAAACTGAAAGTTCTGTCATTTACTCAACCTCATGTCATTCCAAACCCGTATCCTGTTACTTGTTGAAGAAAAAAGGAGAATGTCTTTTGAACAAAACTTCATGTAGCTCTTTTCGTTCGTTCATAGTTGTCATATCGGTTGACCTCCAAAATTGAAAAACAAGCACCGTAAAGTTAGTGTTCACACAGCTTGTGGGCTAAATTCAAAGTCTTCTAAGAATACATCTCACTTCATTGGCCAGGCATCAACCAATAAAATGACTTAATTCCCACTCCAGCCCCACCCCCGGTTCTGCTCTCTCAGGAAAATCACACCAAGACTTGAAATTGCACTGCGAGGTTATAAGTGGTGATGTGGTTGTACAGCAAAACTGAAGTGCAAATGTAAATATGTAATACATATTACATTTGGGTCTGCCTTTTTGTTTATTTGAATGTCATTTTACACATCTGTAATTATTTTGAGTCACTCGAGGTGCAGATTATTTTCTATAAAACGTTTAATCAGAACCATTTTCTATGAAGCACAAATCAAAATGACTTGTACTACTTTTATGGTGCTTTGGTGTTTTTTTTTTTTTGTTTTTTTTTTTGTCATTTTTGGAGCTTAACAGTATATGGAGCCCTGCACATGACGTGAAAGAAAAAATAGATATTAAGAATAAATTAAGAATTTGTTCCACATTGAACTAATTATTTCCCTCAGTCAAGGTAAATCATGACTAGGTTGTACTAATTTGTTCTCTCATTGTAGTTAAATTGTGGCCATGCTTGATTCATTTGTTCCCTTGTTTTAGTTCAATTGTGGCCACGTTGTACTAATTAGTTCCCTCATTTTAATTTATGTTATATATAACAGCCATCTCTGTATAACAGCCATGATCACTATGATCTGTTGCTTTTTGGAAAAGAAAGACATGCGAGTTTGGCTTGACATGGGGGTGAGTAAATGATTTAGGTTTTAGAAGTGTTTGGGAAGAAGCAGAAAAGAATAAGAAGAAAGTACAAGATAAAGCCACAACTTGCGTATAAGAAGAGAAAGCAAGAGAGTGTGAGAGAGAGACGGATATGTCTGCAGGGCCTACTTTTCTCTTTTGGGTGCATGTGTGGTTTTAACCGAAGAACAGCAGGACTAGAGCAGCAGTGTTAACGACAGAGAGCTACTGAATGGGATCCAGCGCTTTGAAGAGGACAGCAGCACCTGAGGACGGCCTGTTTGTCTTGTGGCTTTCCACCAGTGGCTCAGGATTCACAGGACTGTGTAATGTTTACCCAAACATGTCAGCTTTTAAAGTTGGAGGGTGATGAAGGGGAGGATTAGGTCTGCCAGGCTGGAGGAGGACCAGAGTATGAATGGAGCAGAAAATGCTGAACGACAGAGAGAAAGACCGATATTGAGGAGTTGTAGTAGCTTAATGGGTGGGACTGGATGGAAGTAGTTAGGAAGAGAAAGAGGTCAAACAGTTTTAAGATGACAGGGACCACCAGACAAAGATCATTCTTATCCTGTTTGAGTAAGTAGAGTGCATATCACAGATGTGGTGAATATAACTTCTCTCACCAGCGTATGACTACTCTCCTAAAGCTTTGCGAGTAAACCTGCAATTTGAAGGTGCGGCCCATTTCACATGCTTCTACGCTATTCTACGCCATTTTGTAGTATAAATAGTGCCTTCTAAAAAATTTTTGTCAAAATGATCCCCCGAAAACAACTAAAAATGCTGTATTCTGCTGCCAGGCCAGTAGATGGCGATGTCACTTTGTAAAGAAAACCTACACGCCTATATATTGAACACGTAATATGAATGTGCATGACGTCATCGTTTTCACAAGTTTGTGTTTTTGTAGTTTACATGGAGACAATAACGGTATCGGTTTCAAAAATTGAATTCTGTTTTCAAAAGTCTGCATTTTCAGGTCCCCAAAACGGCGTTGTCTTGTAAATGAATGAAAAAAAAAATTGTGTAAACATCCCCTAAGTCTAGTTTGTATCATGATCCCATTAAAGTCAAATTAAATAAAGTAATAAAAATAAATAAAAATAAAGTAAAATAGATAAATAAATACTTAAAATATAATAACTATTGGCCGTGATGTGAAAGAAATGTAATAAAATAAAATACAAATAAAATAATATAGTAGACCTTTGGTCATTAAGTGAATTTAAATAAAAAAAAAGGAGTATTAGAAGTTAAAAATGCAATTAAAAATGCAATTAAAAATTAAATAAAATGAACGTGATAGAAATGTTATAAAGCAAAATGTCATAAAATAATGTAATAAATATTAAATAAAAATGAAATAAAATAAACCTTATTTATGAAGTGAGAGAGGTAAAAAAAATAAATAAGAAGGAGACTGAAAAAAGTTATAGAATTTTTTTTAATAAAATGTAATAAAATAAAAATAAGTAAATAATATAATAATTAGACCTTGGTCAAAATAAATAAATAAATAAATGTGATAGAAATGTAATAATATAATGAAATAAAAAACAACATAAAAAAAATAAAATCTTGGTCACTGAGAAAAAAGAGAACTAAATTTAAAAAAAAAATAATAATAATAATAATTAAAATATCCATTGGTCCTGAAGTGAGAGAAGTTTACCTTTAATCTTGTTTATGATATGATAGAATTTTCTCTAAAATAAAATATAATGTATAAGAATCAAATTCAACCCCCTTGCCATTAAGCAAGAGCAATGTGCTGTACAGAAAGCTGTCGCTCAGGCATAGAGTATTATGTCCTGGTGTTCCATTGTACAAAGAGGAACCCCTATCTTTAGTCTGTCTTTTAAAGGGCAACTATGATTTTTGCCTTATCGCATGTTATGTTGTGAAGCTTTAACTTCAATCCCTCCTTCCTCTCCAGGGTGGTCTCCTCTGAAGCTAGTGTAAAGACACTTTGAGAAGCTTTGGCCCCTGACCTGCAGGAAAGTGTTTGTGAGTTAGTGAGTGTCCATACAAGGGAGACAAAAAACAGGAAACATGCCAACAATGCTCAGATTGTTCCAGTAGTGCTGATAAATGGGCCGCTGTCATCAAGAGGGTGAGAAAGACATAGAATATATTTAATGAACACTCAAATAACACTCGCACCGGCCTTATCAACAAACAAAGCGGCACGAACTAGAGCATTAGCTTATCGCTTTGCTGTCCCTTTCTGTGTGTGAGGTGGGAACTGCTCACAGGAAACAACTTCTGAGCAAAGTTTAAGACTGTTGTTTTGGGTCCATGGGTCGCTCTGATATGCCATTACGTCAGCTTGGAGTGAATGATGAATTGAAGCATGGCTCCGACCTCCACACTTTGTTTCACCCGAAAAGGGCTTGAGGTTTCTCACCATGGAGACTGTATCAACTTCTCCCAAACAGCCTCTTAATCTATGCATCTGTCTCACCCACTTTTCCCCTTTCCTTTCTTCTTTAAAAATATTCTTATGCTCCTCGGCAGAAATTTTGCATTTGTCAAATAAAATTCCCAGAAGTTTCCTTGCTGTTCACAGCGAACTCGCCCAAAAAGGTTTTTGCTAATGTGGTAGGTCTGACTCAGAGATTGAAGTCATCATCATCATCCAATTCATCATCATCATCATCATCATCATCATCTTTGTCAACTTCTGACACACCTTAATGTTTTTAGAAACTGGAAAGTGCTGAGCGCACTTGAGACTTTTAAGTTTCCATTTAACTTTCAGCTTCTGCAGTGGAGACGGTGTTTTCTCACATGGATTTCTCACAGGCAAACTGTACAGTAAATGCAGTTATTGTAATGGGAATAGCATGTCATGCTTTTGATGATGAGCTAGTGTGAGGCAGTAGAGATTAAAGCATACCTGTGCCAGGGTTTGGCGGAAGGAGCGAGCCCTCGAGAGCCACTTCAAAGATGGCTATTACATCTCCTCTCTGTTGCTGTGCTTCGACACGACCGGCAGAGCAGTCCAGTCATGTCTCCAGTGCCAGATTCCTTCAGCACCCTGCTTTTGTCTTTGTCCACCTCCTATATGTGCTTGATGTGAATGATGTCGAAAACTATTTGAAAAAAAAAACAAAAAAAAAAAAACTTGCATGCATTGCATACATACAATGAAAATTTAAACAGAAAATAAAATAAACTTTGGCCAGGAAGTGAGAGAAAAAACAAAAATAAAATAAATTTAAATAAAGTATGAATTATTTTCAGCATGGAAATGTTTGTTCAGGTTGTCAAATGGTAACCCCAAAGAAACTACATGTCATATTTTGATTCAAAAACATCATGCCACAAAGCTAATGAAACCCCCGCAGTTTTGAAAAGACAGAAATTGACCCCCGCACTTTTGATAAGCGCTGCTTCAATCAGCCACAAACAGCTACAAACTCTATATCACCTTTTAGCTTAGGATATTTTCTTTCAAACGAAACCATTTTAACATTTTTGTGAGCTTTCGTTCGTAAATAATCAACTGTTTTGTCGCAGATGTGCAGAACAGGAAATGCCCTCTCGAACCTAGAAACACACGATCTCCAAATCATCGTTCAAAGCGTACTAACGTTTTCTGAGGACATGTTGATGGTATATAAATCATGCCCGGAATTCAGTATTTGTGGGGACATAAGTCAAGCCATCCATCCATTCAGAAACCGAGAAATTTGACGCTTCAAGGTCAGGAGGCTGATCTCTCCGATTAGTTCCGGTTGACGTACACGAGCTGCTTTGACTGAAGTTTTCTTCTGGATTTATAGTTTATGAACTGTTTTGATTTCGATAATTACATCTAGAAAGGGAAAAGCATCGATGGCATTGATAAAAGATATCTTTGAAATTGAAACTAAAGCGATGATTGCCTCGGCCAGCGACGCAGTGGGGAGGACGCGAGAGGAGAGGATTCTGCGTTTGGTATGTATATATACTGTATTACTGCATTTACAATGCTTATACTCAACTTTGATAAAATTTTTATTTTGAAATGTAAAAGCACAGCAACTATTATTTGACAAAAGTGTCAAAACTGCATTTAGGATATGGCAAGGCTGCTTGCACACCAGTCTGCAAGTATGCAGACTTGAATAAAACTGTAATTTCAATAAATGGATATTATTACAGTATTACTGCGGTGCAAAAACTGTGTGTATAAACAGTAGTTTCTTTGTTTCAGTTGCTGATGAAGATTAGTGAGCAGCAGCTGGCACAGCTAGCATCACATCTCCAGGAGGCAGCTTGGTGATGCTCAACACAGGTGACAAAAATGATGCACATATAAGGAATTATACAAATCTGGAGGATGTAGATCCTGTTCTAGATTGTAATAGTCTTGTCCTGAAAAAAATAAAACTGATCAAAATCACAAAACGCCTCTTTTTTTTTGTTTGTTTGTTTGTTTATTATAGCACAGACAACATATACTATAATATAACTTTCGGCAGTGTGGTCCGATATCTGGAAATCTGTTTGGTCCCCCCCCACTTTAAAAAAATGTCTCTTGCGCCCCTGCTTACACTCTAAAAATGCTGGTTTAAAAACGGACAAACCCAGCGTTTGGGTTATTTTAACCCAGCAATTGGGTTAAATGTTTGCACAACATGCTGGGCAGTTTTATTTTAATGCAACTATTGTTTAAAAATGACTATATGGCTGGCTTAAAATGAACTCAAAATAGGTTGGAAATTAAAAATCAGACACATAATTACTAGTTCAGTTAAATAAACAGACACATAATTACTAGTTGAGTTAAATCAAACTAACCTGCAGGTAGGGCAAACATTTAACCCAACCGATGGGTTAAAACAACCCATTTGCTGGGTTTGTCTATTTTCAACCCAGCATTTTTTAGACTGTATACCATTAAGTCATTAAATACATTAAATACATACATTTACACATTGTTGATAAGAAATAGTTCAAAAAATTAAGTCAAAAAATAGTTCAAGAATTACATTTCCAAGAACTGGGCACATGCACAGTAGACATATAAAAGGTTTTTCTTTTCATCATCTTGGACACCTTATTTGTCATTGGTCCAATATCCAAAGGCATAAGCCTACAATAAATGTAGATGTTAAATGTTTAAATGTTCTTCACGTTAAGAAAATAATGGTTATTTTACCGAAAGATTCTCTGGGGAACCCAGAATGGTTCTTCTATTGCATTGCTGTGAAAAAAAAAAAAAAAACCCAACCCAATATATACAACTTTAAAATTGGTTGAGAACAAACAAGAACGTTTGCTAGTAGAGTATACATTTCTGACGGATCTAACACGGATGAATCTCTGTCGTGATAAAATAAACTCCTCTGATATTAGAGTAACAATTACAGAAGAATAAAATAAAGCATATTTTGTTACTTTTTGGAGCTTGGAAGGGCTCAGTTTGGCGCAGAGGTTTTATGCCATCATCACTGTCCTCGTCAGAGCTCATTTCCCAGTACATTCAGCAAATGATAGTTTTAGAGAATATGTTTGAGATCGCGAATATGAGCCCATTCGCTAAAACTATATCATTTTCACCATCTTCAAAATCAACATTTTGATCGCTGACAGCTTCACCAGATCCATCAAGTGACAGTCATATTTGATTGCGTTCAGTACTCTGCAGTAAATCGCTGAGCCATGAACATGTCTTGCTGATGATACTAACTATTCTTTTGTTTTCTGTCTGAATGAAACGTCACTTCATCATTGTGTATCAGACATTGCCACCTTGTGGAATAAAGGTGAATTTCACTTATTCTGTAATCAAAGATTGAATTAGGTTATTGTTGTGCAGAAAAAAAGAAAAAAAACTTACACTGATACACACCTTGGGTTGTTAGCGACCCTATACAATTTTTGGTAACACTTTAGTATAGGGAACATGTATTCACTATTAACTACGACTTTTCCCTCAATAAACTCCTAATTTACTGCTTATTAATAGTTAGTAAGGTAGTTGTTAAGTTTAGGTATTGGGTAGGATTAAGAATGTAGAATAAGGTCATGCAGAATAAGGCATTAATATGTGCTTAATAAGTACTAATAAACAGCTAATATTCTTGTAATACGTATGCTAATAAGCAACTAGTTAAAAAACCCTAAAATAAAGTGTTACCCAATTTTTACAAAAAAATGAATGGGAAAACAGGCATTCTTTTATAATTTTATGATTTTTTTTTCTTTTCTTTTTATATTGTTTATAATGAATTGATTGAGGAATACTAAGAAGATTGATGTCTAACTTAAAAAAATTAATGAGGAGGAGGGTAGTGAATGACGTCCCGGGTCGATAAAGACCTGAGGTATGCATTTAAAGGGGGGGTATCACACACAGTTTACAATGTTAATCTTGAGTACCTATAGAGTAGTAGTGCATCCTTCATATCTCTAAAAAGTCTTTAGTTTTATCATATTCATAAAAGATACATATGCTGTACCGAGTCTTTCCGAAAACAGCCGAGTGCCTGGAGGCGTGCCGTGTGAGCGGAGCTAAAGAGTCACGAGCACGCGCAGCTTTTGCGTAGCGATCGTCTGCAAGCTATCAATGGCCAGCTAAACATGTATTTAAACACACACAATACACCATCACATTATCCCTGGATAACTTTTGAATCACTACAATGAATATAGCGTATATTGAATGATGAATAATGAATTTTTGAATTCACTACGTTTGTGTTTTTTACATTAAATGCACGTAGGCGCCTACTGCCAACAAAACAAACATTTGAAGCAGTTTTACTCACCACCTGTGGTTCCGACTCATGACCGGGATCATTACCGCTGTGACCGCTCCATCTTTCAGTTTCAAACGATCTGTAAACCCAGCGTAGAACCGGGCCTTGTTTATGAAACCATAAGCGCCGATCCGAAGATATTCTCCATTCATTTTAACCAATAAAAAAGTGATTGCAACTATCAGTTTCTATGGTTACTTTAATAAAAAAATATCAAAAACACACTTTTGGTGACATTCTTGATTTCGTGAAGTCCTGTGACCTGTGCAGCGCTGCCGATGATTTCCGTAAAGCCGAACGCATGTTGATGGCCGTGCTCTTGCTCTCTTGCTCTGGTCGACATGTGCGCACTATTGTTGTTCTGTATAAATGTGATATGCCTGCTAACAGTAAATATTTTTGACTATCATTTCTCTGTAAACGATAAACATCTTAAACATGCATGGGGTAAGTGCGACACAGTGCTGGTAGAGTCAACACATGCCGGCTTTCTCTCTAGCCAGGTTTATGTCATGAGTCCTTAGAGGGCTATAAATGCTTTTGTAACCTACACTTCACCTCTGTCCAGAGTGTTAAAGTCATGAAAACATGGACAGGTGGTCCTATTTCACTTAATCATCCACTATATATAAAGGAGTCATTCTACAGTTGCAGTGGCAGATGCTGTCACTCACTTTTAGATCAAACAGCAATGTATACCATTTCCATAGAAAACCAAATACACTTTAAAATACCTCGTTCTATAAATGGGAAACTTATAATAATAATAATATAGCTATTTGCTGTTATTGTTTATTATGTGGTAACCATTTTATAAAAGCAATAAGACACTAAGGCAATGTTGTAGTCATAGATCAAGGCATCTCCTCAACGCGAAATGTGAAAATGCCACAGCAGCTGTAGAATGAAGTTGAAGACAAAGGCCAGAATAACATTTAAATGTATGGTGAAGGGGGAGAGACAGCAGAGAGAGGCAGCAGCTGTTTGAAACTAGTAAAGTCTTCATTGCATGTGTTGACGTTTACGAGTATCATCTTTCCAATGGCCGTGCATCAAAACCCCTACATGTGCATACGTGGTGGAAGAGATTGCGACACAGCCTCGATATATACCGTCTCCCGCAAGGCATCCTGAAGGGGACGAGGCTGTTATGAACAAACGCTCCTCTAACTTGCCGCATTGCCTGAACACACTTAGTAATAACTGAAATAATCATCAGGAACCATGTGCTCAGCGCCTAAACATGCTTATGACCTCTTGTGAACCGGGATTGCGCCTATCACATCTGCCTTTCTTTAATTAAAATAGAAAAAAATAAAGAAAAGCAATATCTTCTTGATTGCAGTGGTTGCAATAAGAAGGTGCGTGTGCAGTGTGAAGAACATGACTTTCTCCGGAAAGGCAGCAGGAGATCGGTTACACTTCTTAATGTCTTAAATCAACATTGCCCATTTGGCTGAAAAACAAAAGTCGTTTTCATTAATTCTAATTATTGCAGTAAAATAGCAGCATGTGTTAGCTGAGTGTGGAAAGAAATAAGGGTTACCACATGAGGGAGTGGTTTTATATTGAAAAGGAACTGTCAACAGCAGGGTTATTAACATACACTGAAACTGAACATTTTCGTAAACTAAAGTAACAAAATTATCTATAAGAGTGAATCAGAGTAACAAACTAATAACCAAAATGAATGAGTCATTTTGAGTCATTTAATCTGTTTAGAAGACATCCCACCTGCAGATGGCGATATAGTCTGTGATGCAAGTAAGCCAAAAGTAAAATTGTTTTTACACAAAACCTGGACCAAACCACTGTTCACATGAGTATGAACGATCACCACAAAAAAGGCAGTTTGTAAATGCATAAAAAAATGGCAGACGGGCTGAATTAAAATTGCTAATTCACTCTCTGACAGTAGATGGCGCTTACAGAAAAACAGAAATACCCTGGTTACTCCAGCACACAATGTGCTGCACAACTTTCTTTTTCTGAGACTCCGTTGTCACAGAAAATAAAGGAAGTCAAACAGTACACGTAATTTTCAGTTTGGGTCTTTTGGTTCAGTATGCATGTGTACCGAATTAATACAGTGTTGTTTAAAATGCTGCACGCGCGCACATCTCTGTGTGCAGAACGTGATTTCAAACTCTGAGTTTCCCCCCTAGGATGGGACAATATTGCTTATATCGATATACTCTGAAGTTGTGAACACATCTGAAAAATAATGAAGGACACAGAGCGAGTTGTCTTAGGGTACATTTACATGACAACGATGCACTAAAATGGAAACTTTTTCCTTAGATTTTTTTGCTTATAGACGTCAACATTGTCAAAACGATCCCTGTTTTTGTAGTTTACATGGAGATGATAACGGTATCGTTTACAAAAACGTACAATTTGAAACCAGATTTCAAAAGCTTGCATTTTCAGGCCCCCGAAACGCCATTGTTGTGTAAATGAATGTCCAAAACGCATACATTTTTAGTTGAAATCTTAAACATGGCTTGCCCTACTGCCAGATGCATGTGTTGTTTAATACATTTCAGACATGTTTTCCTCAGCACACTCCCTTACATCATACAGTTGTATATACTTACCTGTAAATGTTACAAATTCTGGCACACAAGTGCGTGTCAAATAGATGGAGCAGATTAGAAAGGGAGAACAATAATTCTAACCATATTCTACAATATTTTGCTGATATATTTTGCATTCAAAAACACTTCAGATCTCTTCCCCCGATTACAACAACATGATTTCTGTGGCTGTGGCTCCTAAACTTGCAACCAAAGTTAGCCTGCAATAATTTTCTGACAGGTTCACAGTGTGCTCACAGTGTGTTTGCTGCTACAACTTATGTCTTCTATACTAACTTGTGTCGTAGCCTATGATTCAATAGGTGTCATCATTATACAGTCTACATGTATGTCGTACCCAAGTTTATTACATCGATCATACTGTGACCAAAAGGCAGAACCTGATTTCACCAAGTTCAACATGTTCCTGGATCTATATCTTTGTTGATCCTGGAAGAATATTCCAACCAATCAACCAATCAAGTTTACAGTTTATGTCAAGTTTAGGCTTACAACCAGGGTTAGGTCTCTGTTATTCACCTATCATTTCCCTCTGATTTTAGGGATAACATATGGGTAGGGTTAGGTTTAGGGGTAGTGTTAGGGTTAGGTCTAAATTTTTGGACATGAATGTTGTTCCAGGATCAACAAAATATGTTGACCCAGGAACGTGTTTAAATCAGGACGAGAGAGGAGCAAGAACGCAAAATTTGGAGCTCTTTGGAGACAGCGATGGGCAGATATTTACATAGCTAAATATTAAGCATATTAACACAGAGGACATTTGCTAAATTCAAAATGGAGCAGGTGGTAGATCCTTGATCAGCTTGTCTTAAAAAAAGTTGTTAAATCCCATTATCCTCAGTTCTGACTTTCAAATGAAAATTATCCCAAATTGTAATCCCCCTCGAGCAATCCTAGGTGTATATGACTTTCTTCTTTCTGATGAACACAATCAGAGATAAATATCTAGCTAGATATTTTACTTCATAACGTGTTAAATTGTATGTTTTTTTTACACAAACGCATCGCTTCGCTTCAGAAGGCCTTTATTAACCCCCAGAGCCGTGTGGAGTATGTTTATAATAGATGGATGTGGCTGGAGGCACTTTCTTCAGCTTCATACTCGTTAATCCCGCTCACTGCCATTATAAAGCTCGGATGTGTCAGGATATTTATTAATATAACTCTGATTGTGTTCATCTGAAAGAAGAAAGTCATATACTGTACACCTAGGATGGTTTGAGGGTGAGTAAAGCTTGGGGTAATTTTCATTTGAAAGTGAACTAATCCTTTAATGAGGTTTTTTGTATGTGGTTTGCAGAGTTTACACAGCTATAAATCTTTTTTTTTTTTTTTTTTTTTTTTTCTTTCTGATATTGATTTAATATACTGGTTATTTCTTTGTAGCTGCTGTAGGCTAGCAGTCAACACCTTGATGGCAAAGCTCATTAAGTCATAAATAGCAGTTCATGTGTGCGATACTGGGAGCAGTTCAAAACTCAAATATTCCCTCCAGTTTAACAGGTTTGTGTTGACTGCATTCCATGCCACCATGTCAGTGGAAAACAGTGGTGGTCAGGTCAACTCATTCTGTTTCTTTTCCTGAGTGAAGTTTTCCAGGCCCCATCTACAGCAAATTAGCTTTTCACCACAAAACAAATAAATAACAAAAGTATCAAAGTCTCTGTGATGAATATTTTCAGACTTTTCAGTTTATCTTCTCAAGCCTGGTGGTCCATGGTTATGAGAAGCTGCCCTTTTGGCTGTTCCAGACCTCCAGAGACTACAAATGAAGTAATGTTGCAGTTTGGTTGCATCAATGTCGATTTGACATTGCCTAAATGAAAACCTTGCTGAAATGTTCAGGCTCAGATGTTCAAGGTCTTTGCAGTAAAACCACTTCAGCTGATTCCCGATTCATCTGTTACACTTCTGGAGTGGCTCAACCCTCGGTTTGAATAATTTATTACACCTATAGTTTGAGTAACACCACTGAGATCCATCAGGCTGTGTCTGAAAAATGCTGCCTTCGCAAACATAGCTGTCTATGGTGTCCCTCAATCTTGTGTGTGTGGTCGGTTGAAAGAATAGCAATGACATCTGACAGAGCAGTTAAAAGAAGTGAATGAATTCATTCATTTCAATTGTTTAATTTTCTTCAACTTATAAATAACATCCACTAAGAAATAAGCCTTGTAGTTACTAAATATTTGTTCAGTTATGTCTAAAGCTCATGTGATATGGAATTAAGGTATTATTATGCACCCTTTTGGCGTAGAAATGGTACAAAGGGTAGAGTCCCAGTGACAAGCTAAACTAGGCTGTTGAAGGCAGCAGACAATGAAAAATATTCCTGATATAAGGTCATTTTACACTTGTAAGTCTTTAAGTCCACCAGCGTGGGGAAAAGATGGAATGTTGATAAGTTTCATTAAAAAAGCAACATTTTGAACAAAAAGCTGAGAAAATAAATTTTTTGTCAAAGACTTTGTCTGGATCAAATTCAAAACGATGATCAAAACACAGATGGCATAGATTGAGTCCATCGACACCCTCAAAGCTTCACAGTCCTGTACCTCTTTCTGGACCAACATTTCATTCAGTAACATTTGACAGTTTTGATTTATATGCTGTTGAATATTTGATGATCGTGTTACTTTACATGTGCATAAGCAATGCTTCTATCACTTGTTTCTGCTTCTTCTTCACCTGTGTTTTGAGTCTGTACTCTATCAGAAGATGCATAATAGCGTTTTAAGATTGTAAAGAAAAGAAGAGAACAAAACACACTGTCAATGGACCCCTTTTTAGTTAGTAAACATTGTGACGTGCTTAGGCTTAGGCGGAGGCAGAACGATTCCCCTGACCACTTCACTAACTCTAGCTAGCAAGTTTTGTACCCGCTCCCTCAACGGATGGACAATCTGACAGGATTACCTCCACTGCACTTATGGCAAAAGGGAGATGACACGAACAGTTTCTTTTATGTTTAGTCTCTGGTTGTTAGCTCATTGTAGTTGTCAAAAGTTGGTTAACTTATGCGCTAAAAAAGTTAGCGTTACGTGAGAAATCCCAATTTCTGATTAGGTGGGCACGCATGGGAAATCTTTAGACACTAAACCATAATCCATACCAACAAAAGACCATAGTTTATTTAACCTTAACTGATATGAAGTGTGCGTTGCAAACACAAGCATTTCTGATGATCGTTTTTGTCCAGTCCGCTCACTTTATTGCATTTAACCACAGTTGTCGTCTTTTTTTGTTTTCTTTTTTTTCTTTTTTTGGCTGGCAAAAGGCAATAAAACATTCAAATTGGAGCGTTAAACTTCAAATCGGAGAATTTCGATTCTGGCACCCGACAACACAACAAGATGACATTTTAAGATCCTTATGTAGCCGACTATAAATATTAATAGACGACAAACTAGCTAGTTTGTATTGGCCACCTCCCTTTGTTTGGCCTCCAGCCAACGCCATGATTGTGACGTCGGCACAAAAAGGGTCTATAAAGAATGCACAGCTACTTTTAAATGGTCATTGATTGAGAATTTTTTTTTTTTTTTTTGCCTCCAATTCAATGTTGTTATTGTTAGCTAAAACTAAAACTATAAAAAAAATAGTTTTTGTTTACTAAAATGAATATGAAATAAAATAAAATAAATGTTAGAAGAAAAACTTAAAAAAACTAAAAGAAAATTTGAAATGTTGTCTTGGCAATTAAATGAAACAAGTACTAAAATTACTAAAACTGAAATAAAAAATAAATTAAAGCTAAATAGATAAAAAAAATATATAAAAAATTACAACAATGACAAATAACAAACTAAAATTAAAATGGAAAACTGAAAATAAAAGTTAATTTATAAATATTATCCCTGCTGAAAACAAACAAAAATAAAATAAAAATTAAGACCAGTCAACCAGCTTAGGCTGGTTTTAGCTTTTCATAAAATAATAATAAATCATATAAATATAAATAATTAAAAAAATAAATAAAATAAAATAAAAAACCTGCCCTTGGCGTGTTTGCAATTTCAACCAGCAAGGTCAAAGCTAATTTGACTATGGTAATTAGTTGACCCTTGACGATGTGGGGATATCAGTGAACACCATCGCAGGTCACAGGTCAATTAAGACTTCAGAACACACTGAGGTGATGGGTATGTATGAAGGTAAACATAAATATATATACCTGACCCCGAAATGTCTCTTTAGGTCAAATTTAACAGAGAAAAAATCTAAGATGATCAGGATGCTCTGATTAGGTTGAAGGCAGAAAACATCTGGAACACAACTACACGCACACACATACTGCAAACCAGAGAGGAAATTACATCCGTTGAACAATAATTCAGAGTGGAAAGTTTTTTCCTCTTTTATTGTGTTTTTTCTCTCCACTCTTCCTCTCTGATGGATGGTTAGACGTGCAGGTGTGGGTTTTCTTTGATATGAGAGTCCACATGTTTCATTCAGAAGGGTCTTGGCTGCCTTCGGAAGAAACTGTCAAAGCCAGAGCCTCTCATCAACCGACCCAGAGATTGTCCAGATCTCTGAAGGTGTTGTCTATAGACTCTGCCTGATCTAATCAACACGATTGATTAGATGGAGTTGGCACAGCTGATAAAGACATCAGATCCGTGTGCTCTCTTTGGGTTCGGGCAGAGCACGTAATCACCACACTAACTCTGGCTCTGGAGTCCATTAATTAATTGAACGGGAAATTGAGAGAAGCATCTGTAATAATAACAATACATAAAAAATAAAACACAAGGCCAGATTTCACATGTTGTAATCAAGGGTTGTATTGTTGCTCTGTTTTTGAAGCCAGCCAACTGATGTAGGCGGTATTTTCATTTGAAATGCGAGATCTACTGTGTTGGATTACTCATAATTACTCTAGGAGTATAATCAATATTGTGCAGTTTTTCATCTTGATTGCGCTTAAAGCTTAATGAATATCGCAAGATGAGCTTATAAACTGAACTCATAAACTAATCAAGCATAAACTCATAAACTAAATAATCAGTATTTCTCTGAAACACATAGACCTAGATTAAACAAATGAGTCGTTCTCAACTGGATCATGATCCAAAATGAGTCACAGTTCTGTTCTGATACATACAGCAGGCAAAAACAATGACAAACTTAAATAATACAATAAAACTAACTACATAATCATGCATAGTTTAGATATAATACACAGGAGAAAACAAATTCACAAAATGTATATGCGGCTTGATATGGCTAATATTAATTCTGCTGTTGTTTATGCTTTTACAAACTTGACAGTTTTCCTATTTTGTTACATATTGCTAGATCTGTGCAGGTCCTGATAATAAAAGTTTGATTATGAAGACATTTTTTACACAATGTATTTTTATAAAAAACAAACTTTATGTAAGCAATAAGGTACTCGAGGCTGTGCCAAGTCACGATGCTTCGCTTTGCAACCCCTACAGCCGTGACTTATTCACGATACAGCACTAGCCTCGAGTACCTTATTGCTTTTATAAAACAGTTACCACACAATACAAATATTAAAGCCAAAATGTATCATTATGTATCAATGCAATTTTCATGAAGTAAACTTTCACTAAAGCCTTCCTTCCGCCGGAAAAAAATAGTCCCTGACCATGAACAGCAACAGAAGTTACATTATTACACCATTAGATGGCGGCAAAGACTGTCTTTATGAGTGTGTCAGTCAGTAGCGAAGACTTTTACATTGAAAAGACTGAATAGTTGTGAACACGGAGCAAGACACAACTGACAAATGCTTTGATTAGTGCTGTCAGTCACGGGAAAACCCCTTAACTGTTAAAAGGACAAGATAATACATCGGACATTTAAACAGATTTTTTATTATGAACATAGGACTGACCTGAAGGAAAATGCAAAATCTGAATGCAGGTGATAAACTTGCTTACTCAATCTCTTTCTCACAATACTCTTCTACATAATACAGTAAGCTTCAGTGAACAATATCAATTGAGAACTACAGTTGACGTTGCTAAGAGTGGTTGCTAAGGGTGTTGTGTAGTCATACACAGAACCGTTGGGTGAAGCGGTCATAGCCATGTTTTTTATCGTGAATAAGACACAACTATTGACCAATCAGAATGAAGGACAGGAACTAACCGTTTTATAAATATACTTTTATTATGATATACTGTACACTACCGTTCAAAAGTTTGCGGTCAGTACGTTTTTTTAAAAAAAGAAATTAATACTTTTATTATTATTACTAAAATAATAATAATACTCTGCAAGGATGCATTAAATTGATCAAAAGTGACAGTAAAGACATTTAAAATGTTACAAAAGATTTCTATTTCAAATAAATGCTTTGAACTTTCTATTTATCAAAGAATCCTGAAAAAAAATGATCACAGTTTTTTACAAAAATATAAAGCAGCACAACTGTTTTCAACATTGATAATTATAATAATGTTTCTTGAGCAGCAAATCAGCATATTAGAAAGATTTCTGAAGGATCATGCGACACTGAAGAGTAACTGATATCATTGTCATTGCCGTTGACCCTCCGTTTCATGTTTTTCTTCTGATTTTAGGGATCTCAGTATGAACAACATCAGTGAGATTCAGCCCAACGCTTTCCACAACCTGCACTTCCTCAGTGAACTGTAAGTACACACTTCCTCACACTTCTTCACTGTAAGTACACTTCCTCAGTGAACTGTAAGTGCACTGCAGCGTATTTCAGTTGGGTTCACCTCTATGGTGTGACAAAACAGTGTACACAAAAAATCCAGTTGATGAGTGGTTATTTATGTGAAGCGCTTCAGTGAAGGTTAAGTTGGAGAATGACGCAATTCCAGATGTGTTATACAAGATCTAGATAGCATAAAACCATGAATAAATAAATAAATGAAATCATCAGCTTGGGTTATAATGACCTTAACATGCATTGTGTATTTGGGTAGTTGATGTATAACATGTTGATTAAAAGTTTCATTAATTTAGTACCCTATATTTTTACCAACATTAAAAGGAATTTAAGGGACAGACCATATATATATATGTATATACACAGTGCATCCAGAAAGTATTCGCAGCGCTTCACTTTTTCCAGATTTTGTTATGTTACAGCCTTATTCCAAAAGGGATTCAATTGATTATTTTCCTTAAAATTCTAAATACCCCATAATGACAACGTGAAAGAAGTTTGTTTGAAATCTTTGCAAATTTATTAAAAAACAAAAACAAAAAAATCACATGTACATAAATATTCACAGCCTTTGCCATGACACTCAAAATTAAGCTCAGGTGCATCCTGTTTCCACTGATCATCCTTAAGATGTCTCTACAACTTGATTGGAGTCCACCTATGGTAAAGTCAGTTGATTGGGCATGATTTGGAAAGGCACACACCAGTCTATATAAGGTCCCACAGTTAACAGTGCATGTCAGAGCACAAACCAAGCCATGAATTCCAAGGAATTGTCTGTAGACCTCAAAGACAGGATTGTATCGAGGCACAGATCTGGGGAAGGGTATAGAAACATTTCTGCAGCATTGAAAGTCCCAATGAGCACAGTGGCCTCCATCATCTGTAAATGGAAGAAGTTTGGAACCACCTAGGGCCTCATTTATAAAATGTTGCGCAGAAACTGTCCTAAATTTGATCTTACGCTCATTTCTCCGATTCATAGAATGAACGTACACACAGAAAACAAGCGTACACTCTTTCAGATGTGAAATCTATAAATCGCAAATGATCTTGAACATGCACACAGCTGAAAGGTTTCAGTTCTCCACTTTTTAAACGACACCTAATTAATGTCATTTACATATAAACGATCACCAGTCATCGTCCAAATACTTGGCGAGCTGCAAGAATATCTTATGTTTCCAAAAACCTGCAGTAATCTGACCAGGAAAAGTGTGTCTGCTCAGACCCTGACGTGGCTCTAAGCACTTTTCCATGTCAAAGACCGTTTTTATAAATATGAGCGTTTGCGTGGATTTAAGCATATACGCACACTCTAAGATCAAATCTGTGCGTACGCACGCTTCATAAATGAGGCCCCAGGACTCTTTATAGAGCGAGCCACCCAGCCAAACTGAGCGATCCGGGGAGAAGGGCCTTAGTCGAGAAGTTGACCGATGGATCTCTGTCAGAGTGACCAGCGCTTCTCTGTGAAGAGAGGAGAACCTTCCAGAAGAACAACCATCTCTGCAGCACTCCACCAATCAGGTGGTAGAGTGGCCAGACGGAAGCCACTCTACCAAGGCACATGACAGCCTGCCTGGAGGACTCTCAGTCCATGAGAAACAAAATTCTCTGGTGTGATAAAACAAAGATTAAACTCTTTGGCCTGAATAGCAAGCATAATGTCTGAAGGAAACCTGGTACCACTCATCACCTGGCCATTACCATCCCTACAGTGAAGCATGGTTGTGACAGCATCATGCTATGGGGATGTTTTTCAGCGGCAGGAACTGGGAGACTAGTCAGGATCAAGGGAAAGATGAATGCAGCAATATACAGACACATCCTTGATGAAAAACTGCTCTGGACGTCAGACTGGGGCGAAGGTTCATCTTCCAACAGGACAACGACCCTAAGCACACAGCCAAGATAACAAAGGAGTGGCTACGGGACAACTCTGTGAATGTCCTTGAGTGGCCCAGCCAGAGCCCAGACTTGAACCTGAGAAATCTGAAAATGGCTGTGCACCGACACTCCCCATCCAACCTGATGGAGCTTGAAAGATCCTGCAAAGAAGAATGGGAGAAACTGCCCAAAAATAGGTGTGCCAAGCTTGTAGCATCATACTCAAAAAGACTTGAGGCTGTAATTGGTGCCAAAGATGCTTCAACAAAGTATTGAGCAAAGGCTGTGAATACTTATGTACATGTGATTTTTTTTTTTTTTTTTTCATATTTTTAATAAATTTGCAAAGATTTCAAACAAACTTCTTTCACGTTGTCATTATGGGGTATTGTTTGTAGAATTTTGAGGAAAATAATGAATTTAATCCCTTTTGGAATAAGGCTGTAACATAAAATGTGGAAAAAGTGAAGCGCTGTGAATACTTAACGGATGCAGTCTGCAAAAAATTGACATTTTTGCCAAAAAAAATATAAGATTGGTGCGATTAAAAAACAAATATAAATGGGTAGTTGACATGTCCTCTGTTGTAACATGCTATACTTTATTTGAAACTATTGTAGTTTTTTTTTTTCTTTTCTTTTCACATAAGTTTTCCTATTTTCCCCCTATTTTTAAGCATTCATCTTTAATTAGGTCATATTAATTGAGACATTACATGGAATATTTGTGCTTAAACTGCAAAAAAAGTAAAAAATGTATAAAGATTAACTAAAATTATATATATATAGCATGTTACAATGCAGGACATATCAACTACCCATTTATATTTATTTTTTATTGCACCAATCATATTTTTTTCATATATTTTTTTTTTGGCAAAAATGTAAATTTTTCATCATTTCTGATGTCAGACCCATTTAACACTGCATGTGTCATAAAGAAATGTTTTATTCAAAGCTCAGAGATGCTAGAGTACTTCCTGCAGCTTCATCAGAGCCATATAAAAGATCAAACGTATTATATACCAACATCTAGCATGTACATACTCGGTCTAGTCCTTTACGTGTCAGGCATCAATCATAATAAGTTGAAGGCTAAAGC
Source organism: Elopichthys bambusa (assembly GCA_037101425.1). Lineage (NCBI taxonomy): Eukaryota > Metazoa > Chordata > Actinopteri > Cypriniformes > Xenocyprididae > Elopichthys > Elopichthys bambusa. The sequence continues at coordinate 20,948,779 of CM074451.1, forward strand.
CAATATAGCATGTCTGCTCACACTTTTCCCCCTGAAGGACCAATTAGCTCAGGTGAGACCTAGCGTAACCCCTTTGAGAGTCTCTGGAGAGCATTAACATTCGAATGAAAAGCACCTGGCCGCTGTGACCGCTTGCACATGCTGCCGTCAGCAGCAGGTCTGCGGAGCAGCTGGGAGTGTGGGCCACCTGACTGACACAAACAGGATGGATTGGGAATGCCCAGAGCAGTCAGAAGGTGTTGGGGAACATGCAGACAGCAGGAGGCCTGCAGGAAATGTAACATTTTTCTAGGAGTCAATATTTATGGCGTGGCTGTCAAAGCAAACGGGCAATTCCTCATTCCACTTCACTAAATTAGTCCTTACTTCCTTGGGAATGGCGTGCTGTTGCTACATTTCAAACAAACAGGTTGTTGTAGAGGATGTCAAGGCTTTAACAAAATAGCAAACCTGAAACCATTCTGTCTGAAAGTGTCGAGTCCTAACCCCTCTACTAACTTAAGACTAAGTGTTGCCATCACAACATTATAACTGTATCGTGACTGAAACTGCACTTCACTTTTTTCCAGTGTCTCAAATTTATTTATTAAACATCCTTATTCAATGTTAATTTAACTACAGGAAATTCTGTGAATTCACACATAAATGTAATTAATCAATTAATTAATCAACTCTTCCTACTATGGCTTGTGACGATTTGTTACATTTTTTTGTTCAGAAGATTGAGGATATCAGGGTGCAGATTTTGCCTGGTGGCATTCAATCAGTTCACTCCTATTTCACTTCAGTCCTTAGCTGAGATAATTGGTCGGCTGAAACCTACAAATCGCTGTATTGATATTATTCCATCAACAATGATTAAACAGACTTTCGGTATTACTGGTCCAAATTTACTGACGTTAGTTAATAAAAGTCTGATATCAGGAGTAGTTCCTATATATTTTAAACATGCTATTGTATAGCCGCTCTTGAAAAGAACAAATTTGGACCCAAGTGTTTTATCAAATTATCATCTCGAAATTATCTTTTTTTTTTTAATCTAAAGTCTTAGAAAAAGTTGCATTAAACCAAGTGCAGTCTTTTCTAGATCATAATACATTTTTTTGAACAATTTAAATCTGGGTTCAAAGCAAATCAAAGCACAGAAACAACCCTGCTTCAAGTTTTAAATATTTTATTTAAATTGATTCTGGTGATTCTGTGATTCTAGTCTTGCTAGATTTCAACTCTTGAAATATTTTTTTGTTTATTAGGATGTTTACAGTTAATATTGGTCAGCTTAACTGTGGTGTTCCCCAAGGTTCTATTCTTGGCCCAATTTTGTTTTCATTTTACATGCTACTTTAGGTTCATTTCTCAAATATGGAGTCTCTTTTTACTGTTATGTTGATGATGACACTCAGGTGTGCCTACAGTACCTCTATGAAAACAGGACAGGAGGTCAATTGAGTCATTAGTAACCTGTTTACATGACGATAAATTATGGATGTCATTGAATTTTTTTTTTTATTTAAATGAAAGCAAAACTGAGATAATCTGTTTCGAGGCCTGATATGAAATCTGATATGGGACATTTATGGGACATTTAGCTTCAAATCGGTGGTTAAGAATCTTAGGGTACAGTTTGATGAGTCTCTGATATTCAATAAACAGATCAACTCTGTGTTTAAATCCTGCTGTTTTTTTTTTAATTTGAAACAAATAGCAAAAGTAAAACTGTTTTTGTCATCTACTAACTTGGAGAAGATTATTCATGCCTTTATCTTTGTAAGATTAAACTATTGTAATTCCTTGTATGTGGGTGTAAGCCAATCATTGTTAAATCACTTACAATCAGTACAGAATGCTGCTGCTAGATTGTTAACCGGTGTCCGTAAACACCAGCATATAACACCTATCTTATCTACATTGCACTGGCTTCCAATTCAACACAGGGTCGATTTTAAATTACTGATCTTAGTATATAAAGCTCTACACAATTTGATCTTTTATACATTCACAAACCTCAGATGAACCTAAGGTCATCTAACCAGATGATTTAGATGTTCCGAGAACTAGATTAAATGCAGACATACCATACACATAATATATGTGTTGATGTAATATTGTGAGAAAAATAAATGGGATATAATGAGACTATAACACCCCAAGCACTGCTTGGCTTATATACTGGAACTGTAACATTGTACACCTCATTAAAATCATATCATTTTTATTTTGACTGTAGTTATTGTTAAGGAATATAATAGACTCCTTTGTTCCGGTTCAATAAGTGCATTATGAACAGCAAGAAACTCCAAGAGACAGTTTGACTGAAAACACATTACAGTGGTATTAGTGGGAGATAAATTTCAAGCTTAGCTCTCTTTGATGTGCTGCTGGGAATGATGAATTTGTGTATTTTTACCCTTTCTGGTACTCATTTACACCCCTAGGCACCGCAGTTTGCATTTAGACTTGTGAGTAATTTAACAAGTCTAAATTACAATTTTGAGGATCATCTGTAAAGTTTAGCATGCCCTGGGGATGACGGCGGGCTCTTTGGGAGTTTTCGCTTTTTCTTTTAGTCTCTGTTACACTTTAAGCTGCCCACAAAAATCGAATGATTAACTGGAACAATCAAATGTGATAAAATGTGTATGATGAAAGAATACAGACATGTCTTTATGTTTATCATACAGAGAGGCGGATCTGACCCGACCCAAACGCTATGCCTCCACATCCTGTGTTTGAGTTATGCGCTGCGTGTCTACTTCAATCAGAGTTCAGACTGAGCCATCAATATCTACTTGTTCACTTTTGTAACACTATAACCCACCAAAGTCCCTCAGCATTACATAAACTTCTCCCATGACCTGCGGCTGACAGATTCTGGCTGCTGTCCTATCAACTCCAAGGTCATCTGCGAGTGTGGAAGGGGGAAGAGGAAGTCTTGTTGTGCGCCTTTGGGACAGATGAAATGCAATCGGAGCCGAGCATGTCCTTCTACTTCCTGAACCCCACCTTTTGACTTCTGCTCTACCTCTCCTTCTTCAGAGCTGATGATTTTCTGAGTTATGTTCCAAAAGCTACTGAGCTGCTCTGTTTTGTATACTGTCTAAATTCTGTAGCACATCTAAACTAAATGAAAGTGATTTAAACAGCTTTACATAGGCAGAAACTCTGCACGCCACACAAATAGCCTTCTTCATATAAAACACACAATGATTTCCAACAGAATTTGCCGTTACGTTACATGTCACATGTCAGGCTAATGACGTTACTCGAATAACCCTAATAAGTGCCTAGCAAATAGGTAAAACAATGGTTCTGTTTACACCTGGTATTAAGATGCAATTTGGTCAATTAAAGCTAAATACAGGTGTAAACAGTAAACTTTTTGAGCTTGTCCACATTTGACCACTTCCAGAGGTAGTAGAAAAAGCATTTGACTGGATTGCTTTCATAGTGTAAACGCTCATGTGGTTGACTGTGTTCAAACAGCCACTAAAGACCATCTATTCTCCATCAACTGACCTAACGTGTAAACATTATGGGAAGTGCGCTTGCCAGATGGGACTTAAACTTTGTCAGCTGAAGACTTGAGGATTGAAAAATGTACCAAACACAATGTTCTCTCACCATTCCTGATTTCTAACACACACTCACAGCGTTCGGCCGGTCTTGTGGCTGTCAGAGCAGAAACGACAGCTTTTCTGTCACCTCCTGTCATATATATTGTGCAAGCTTATTTAGTCCATTAGATTGAAAGATCTGAAAAAGCCCATATATTTACCCACCCATAGACCTTCCCCTCAAAGAAATCAGGACAGAAGTGGTCGAAAGTGGACAAAAGAGACATATTAAAACACCAGATGTAAACGGGAATGTGTCTTCCTCGTCTACTTGTGATCTGATTGACCAAAACGCATCTTAATACCAGATGTAAACAGGGCCAATAGGGTGACCACCTGTTCCCACATTTATATCTATATCTGTATTACTTTTTTTCTTCCCTGAAATTACAATACCAAAATAAGAAATATAATACTAAAAAATGTGACTGGCATTTAAAAATCCATTTGAGCAGCCGTCATGTTCTAGCTAGAGTGGAAAAATAACCAACCGACGCATTTGTGGTTTTTCCGCTGATGACAGAGCAAAGTGTGGATCTCATCAAAAGTAAAAAATATTACCGTAGTATAAATGACATTGTATCTTTCGAACCTGGGCAAATTGAGTGCCAGTCACAGAAACATTTACATAGTATAATAGCAAATGTATCTCTCCACACGTGTCCTGCATTGCCCCACAAAATCACATCTACTGTCCTGCAACAAGCAATAACCAGCTGGTCACCCTATTAATTTATCTAAACATTTTTATTATTATTATTAGACTTTAACTGTTTTGGTAACACTTTAGTATAGGGAACACATATAAACTATTAACTACGACTTTTCCCTCAATAAACTCCTAATTTACTGCTTATTAATAGTTAGTAAGATAGTTGTTAAGTTTAGGTATTAGGTAGGATTAAGAATGAAGAATAAGGTCATGCAAAACAAGGCATTAATATCTGCTTAATAAGTACTAATAAATAGCCAATATTCTAGTAATATGCATGCTAATTAGCAACTACTTAAAAGACCCTAAAATAAAGTGTTACCACTGTTTTCATCAATACTTTTTTTTAGTAATGGGTAAAATATATTTGTATTTGACATGTCTTTCACCTCTGTTCAGAGTCTAGGACAGGGGGCTCCAAACTTGGTCATGCATGGTCACTGTCCTGCAGAGTTCAGCTCCAACTTGCCTCAACACACCTAGAAGTTTCTAGTATGCCAAGCAAGACCTTGATTAGCTGGTTGAGGTGTGTTTAATTAGGGTTGGAGCTGAACTCTGCAGGACAGTGGCCCTCCAGGAACAGGACTAAACACCACTGGTCTAGGATTAATACTTATTAGGCTTGTCGCAGTGCATTCTGAGATGGACTTATCCCTGAGGTGTATAGGTGCTGGTCATATAATTAGAATATCATCAAAAAGTTGATTTATTTCACTGATTCTATTCAAAAAGTGAAACTTGTATATTATATTCATTCATTACACACAGACTGATATATTTCAAATGTTTATTTAGTTGTCAGTTATAATCAAAATTAAAAGAAATAAACATTTGAAATATATCAGTCTGTGTGCAATTAAATCAGAATGTATTATGACACTTTAAGTAGGACTTAAGTACATCTTTATATGAAATTTATGCAGCACGTTTGAGCTTCTGCAAGAGGTTTGTGGTTAGTGGTTAGTTTTAAGATCTTTTTATGAACAGTTTGAAGCGTCAATGTGGTAGTTGCGTTTCTAGGGTACGTTTATAAAAGCTAATTTTTTTTTTCCTAGGGTACGTATAAAAGCTACCTAAATACCTTAATTGAACTAAGGCCTAAATGTAATCTCAAATAAAACACAACAGTTAAAATTATAATCAAGTATTTTATTGTACTTTACTGTGTTAGTCAAAACATCAAAATAAGTGTACTTCTTTAAAGCACGACAAAAAATTATTAAAACATGATTTAAAATTTACTTTAAAGTAAAACGTTCAAAAGTGCAAAGTTTAGGAAACAGCCATTAATGTGTACTCTAGTACACTTTTTTTTTTTTTAAATATACTTTTAGGATTTGAAGTACACTACAAGTGCACATTAAATACAATTAAGTGCACTTCTTTTTCAGAAGAGAGCTCACTAGATTTCCAAAAAAGACCAATGAAAAGTTTAATCATTTAAAGTAAGGAATTCCAGTCCTTTGGTATTTGTGGTGTATGTTTTTAGTTAAAAAGTATAACCTTGATTAAAAAAATACCTAGTACCTATTTCATAAACTTATCCATGATTTGTCCTGATGACAAAAAAAAAAAGCAATTTAAACCAGCCTAAAGTGGTTTAGCTGGTCTTCTAGCGTGGTCTAGTTGTTTCCCAACCTGACAAATGTCCAGACCCCCGTCTGAAACAATCACAACAGACCAGCATAACCAGTTGGAAACTTCTTAGGCTGGTGAAGCACAAGCTTCTTTCCCAGGCTTCAGCAGTGACTGACATGTCAGCACTGTTAAGAAGGGAGCACTCCGATGCTAAAGACCTGGAATTCCTGTCTCACACCCATCCTCCTGTTTTCTTAAGTCTTCTAATCTTCCTCATCCTGTGTGAGACACAAGGCCACGGCCAGCTCCCCTCTCCCACCTTTCGTTCTGTGTCTGTAATGGCTTTCAGCTGAAATCACAGTTCATGGCTCCTTCGTCATCAACCAAACAAACCCTGGCCAGATTGCTCTGTTGCTTTATTATTGCAAGCTGATGCTGAGCCATTAGAGGGCTAAAGGTATCTCCATCTCACTGCAGTCCACAGGACACTGCTGATGGGGTTTAATGGGTGCATTGTTGCCCCATTTGAAAACGGTTAATCCCTCATGTGAAGGCCATTAATCAGCAGCTCTGACGGCATTACGGCTGGCTGGAAATACTGCTGGTGTTTGCTTTACTAATTGCGATTTGAAGCAAGCGGGAGACTCTCACGTTCTCTCGAGTGAAGGTTAAATGGACACACTGTCAGGAAATGCATGAGAACTGTTTCCTGGTAGGTTCAAGAGGAGGTGTGTGCACAGAAATTCATATGATTATTAAAACTGATTTAAAAGGGACCTATTTTGTTCCTTTTTACAAGATCTAATAGTCTCTGGTGTCCCCAGAATGTGACAATGAAGTTTCAACTCAAAAAATCCCCAAAGTTTATTATTTGCATGCATTTTAAAGCCATAAGAGTCTAAATTTCTGATATATGGTTTTCTGAGTGCACACATCCGAAGCATGCGCACAGAAAGCTGGCTGTCAAACGGCGTGTGAGTATTAAACTAAGTTCTCTTTCATGTCTTATTGCACTTAAACGGTCAAATACAGACAAGGTTATATCAAAAACACACAAAGTTCACATAAACACAGTCAGTTATGTCTGTGAACATAAACAGCAGGGAAAGAAATCATATGTGTATATTAGATTGGTGTATTAAGACATGTGATTCGATTAATTCAATTCGATTCTGCATTTTTATGTGCATTCATTAGGGTTATTGAAATGCTTTCCCCAATGTGTCTTAGTCAGGGTGCGAATTACACAGGGGCCTTCAGGAGGTCAGAGAGTAAGGGCAAAAAACAACCTTTTGTCCATTGTTAATGTAAGTTCATGTTAGTTCTTAATGAAGCTCCATTACTTTATTTTAATAGCCTAAAAATTAGCATCTGTAGAAATTTACTTTAAAAGACTTTAAAAGTATTGTTATTTCATGTTAACTATAGTGCAGGATAGTGTTAATGGCTACACAACCATATTAAAGTGTTCCACATATACTAATGCTTACATGGAGAGACCTTAGAATATCATGCACTAATCCTAAACTAACTTTTCTTCACGGAATAGTTATAAAAGCCACCGTTGTTCTCTTTATACGGAACATTTTCCTTATGGTGATTCTAAAAGAAAACGCGCAGGGTTTCTAGTGTTGCTATAGTAACAAACACAACTTTAATGCGCATCTGATTGATAGATAAACCACGCACTCTTATTTCAGTGTTGTTAATGTTGTAGTTATTTCAGCAGTTTCCTTCGCACATTCAGTTTAACAACATAAAGTTAAATTTTATTTATCATTCATTGGAACTATGCTTATGACTTGGCAGCTTAATCAATGGCTTGAGCGGTTTGACTCAGGACTATAGACTGTCATCTGCTCATATGAATAGCAGTGGCCGTCCTGAGGAGAGCTCAAACGTGGGCTGCTCAAAACTGTTGATGAGAGCTACGGACGGAGCGCAAGCGCAATCCTGTGAAAGGTGGTAAAGAGTGCAGCGCATGTCTGTGAAGGAGTGCTGTGAGGGCGAATTACGGCGCACAACGTCTCCATCAATTCGCGCATGTAGTAATTTAATGTTTATATATTTTAAAGCACTGAATCGCTATAGAATCGCTATTAATCCGATTCTTAGCATTTTACATTGATTATCGACCGAAATTAACGATTCACGATTCAAAAAACATGTTTCAAGATCGATGCATATGCATCGTCAGGATTTGTAATCGATGCAAAACGAGTGAATCGTTACACCCCTATTTCTTACCCAAACCTGACATGCATAAATTATTATTTTTTTAAAAGAAAAACCCGACCCGAGACAAACCAGATAAAATTAGACCCGACCCAACAGCATTTAACCTATTTTCAAACCAGACTGGACCCGAATGTAAACGGCATTGTGTCCACAGCCTGCAGCCCTACAATCAGTCAGGAAACACCCAGGTGTCCTTACTTTAATTTATTTATTTACTTATTTATTATTACTTTATATCATTGCCTGCACAATGGATAGCCTACACGTTATTTCTGAGTTTGGCTTTCAATTGTGGATTTGTGTTGTCTGCAACGCTATTTACCTCATCTCTGGCGAAGGGCTTCTGCACACACACACAAAAAAAGGACTGCATGAAAATGCAGCGTAATGAAGCTAGTGGCTTTTCCTGATGGATCTCATCGCTATAAGATGGATTTCTGTGTGCGAGGTTACAAACGTTTGTTCCTTTTCTACACGCGTTTCTCAAAAATGCACTTGACGCAGAAGTGCTGTAATGTCAATCACTCATCACTTTTTGCGTAATGTTATTTACCTGACCATAATATGATTCATATTTTATATTATATATTAGATGATTATATTTTAATCAATGCTAACAGCGCTCATTGAAACGGTAGGCAAAAATGTGGAGCAACTGAGTCTAAATGCAGAAGCAACCGTACGTATAATCCATTGCACATAGGCCACTGATACCAAACCCGACCTGTGTCCGAGGCACTCAAAGTTTTGGACCCAAACCCGCTCGGTTCTTGGGTCGGGTCTCAGGTTTTCGGATCCAAGTGGACATCTGAAGACTATATATGTTATATATGCTGTTAATATGAACCAATACAACAAAAGAAAAACAGTAAATCACTCACTGCTCTTGATTAAATAACTTTAGTAGCTTTAATAAGAATACATTTCTTGAATGCTGCTGTTAAATGCTCTGGCGAGGAGATAAACATGGCGGACTGTGTACAGCTCAGTCAGGGGAGGAGCTAAGCTAATAGGGCAGATTCCCTCGCCAGTCATGGGTGGGCTTCCCCATACTTTTGCATAGGGCTGGGCGATACAGCTAAAAAATGTATCCCGATATAATGTTTCATATTGTTCGGTATCGATAATTATTGAAAAATTTAAGAAACTTTTTTCAAAAAAAGAACAGTAGAAAAAAAGTTTGAATTTAACCAATGCATTTTTAATTAAGGCAAACAACAAATAATTTTAAATAAAAAATAAAATGTAAACAAATCTTTCTTATATTTTATATGAAGATTAAATAAATAAGCGTTAAATAAACTTGAGCTGCACAAATCTGGATAAATTGAGAAACTTTTTTGTTTTGTCAAACTGAGATCACGATTCTGAATGACAACTAAATAAAATAACATGCAATTTACTAGAGACAAAATATTAACTGCTGCAGTCTATTTTAAAATTTTTAATTTATTTGAATTAATTATTTTTTAAAAATCTGTTTAGATGTATGATTCAATGACTCACTCATAAATACTCTTGTATCATTACTGGATGAATCAGAGTATTTGAAAGAATCTGCTGAATGAAGATTCAATGTCAAATACATTTTTTAACATGTAATCGATAAATGCTTTGTTTTCAGCGTCAAGTTTCTTTCAGAAGCCAATAACATAGACATTAGTGTTTATATCTGAACTATAAACGTTTATCTCAGTATTTCTTTGATAATTTGAATATTTGTAACACAGAAATAAAGATACTGGTTGAAAACACTGTGCAGCCGTTTATACCGACATGACAACTGATCTCTCAAGACGAACTTTGAAGTAGATCAACTGTAAGATGTAAGGAAACCATGAAACTGTCACACTGACAAGATAATATGTCCTTTTTAATATCTCCTTAATATCTATAATAATATCTCCTTGTCACCAGCAGGTACAGCACTCATTTTCATGTGTTTGTGTGTTCTGATTTCACGTGGCGATTGCAACTTGTAGCTTGTAGCACGCGTCTGTTTCTGACCCAGGAATGGAGCGAGCTTGAGAGTTGTTCATGCAACCAAACTTCATGTCTATATCGAGAGTTATATCGAAGAAAAATTCTATCGTTATCGATTAAGACGTATCATCGATAAATATCGATACTGTTTTATTGCCCAGGCCTACTTTTGCATACGAATAGAGGAGAATCTGGACACCAGATTTAGGTGAATATGTAAATATGTGCTGCATGCTTTCCTCTTAATAATAAAATAAGTGCACAAGTAAAATTACAGTGGTGAGAAAAAAAAGTGTGTGTTGCTTTTACTTAGAATTACAAGTTCATTTTCTACTATAAAGCAGCTCTCCAGTGCGTTTTTACTAATTTCTGAGAAAATGTCCTCATCAAAGAAGGCAGAGCCTCAGTGCACACCTACCTATTATGTAATCGCCTCAGACCAATGGCAGTGAAGACGTTTAACAGCCGGCGCAAACATTTACGGAAAGTTCACTTTTGGTAGCTCTTTTGGACTCCTGAAACGAACTTCATTTTGGCCTGATTTTGATCGAAACTATGTCATACCAGTTCGTTCTTAACTATTGGCTTTAAAAGTGAACACCTGGCCCTGAGTGGCATCCTGCTGACGTGAGACCCTCAGTGCCTAATCCAGCATACGACTTACATTATGAAATGACGCTGGAGCGCACCAGACTGCGATGACCCTTAAGCCCCTCTCTCGCAGGCCCACTCTGAGCGTGTAGCCAGCTAAGCCTCAGCATCTGATGTTTTCTTTGCAAATGCTTGTGCAAATCAATGAAAATGTGATGAATACTGCTCTTTCTCTCTACCTCTCCTCTGTTCTCTGGGGCCGAATTTGGAGATGAAAGCTTTGAAAGGTATCATATGAGGAAAAAGACCAGCTGCGATTTTAATGTAACCCCCTCAATAGACGCAACACTGCTTTGGTCCCCATCTCCGATTTTATGACAAGAAGCCAAAAAAACAAAATATAGAGCTCATGTCTCTGGCAGACTTCAGCCTTGGAGGAGTGCAAAAGGTTTTGTTGGTCTCCACTGTCCACTTTCATGTCGTAACGTTTTATGAGACATACTTGTTGCTTTGTGTTGCTTCCAGTGAGGACGTGACTGCAGTGGAGAGGATTTTAATGGTGTTTTGACCCTTTTGAGGACAGAATAACAATGAAGCATGAATAAAAACACTAATACATGGACACAGACAGACAGAGATGAAAACAAACAGATAGACAGATAGACAGACAGACAGATTTTCATGTGGAACAGCAATAAACACAAAAGCCTAAACTTGGCTTCATAAATGACTGAACAACCTTCGTGAGGACACAAACAGTAGTGCAACTGTGATCCAAGTGAAGAAATCATTGGTACATCATAGTTTACGATACAAGGGGAGGTAAATGACAGTGTAGCGTAATTGTCCAAGAAATACAGAGGGGTCCTCAGCAAATTTACTAAACACAAACCACAGCAAAAACACACAAATCACATCTTGACAATGTTTGGAATTCACATCTGTTTGGTGTATGTTTATACATGTAATTTGTGTATTTTCACACAAAAAATTGTGTTTACATTTCAGCTGCAGTGAAAATCTAGGTAACGAGAAACAGTTTGAGACGGATAAATCTTTTTCAGATCTGTGGTATGTGTGGAGAGGACGGTAGATTTGATTTTAAAGGGATAGTTCATCCAAAAAATGAAAATTCTGTCATAATTCGCTCACCCTCATGTCACTTAAACCTGTATGACTTTCTTCCTTCTGTGGATGTCAATGGTCACCAAAACTGTTTGGTTACCAAAATTCGTTAAAATATCTTTTTGTGGGTTCCACAGAAGAAATAACAAAGAGAATATGAATATTTTACTATTATTTCCAAGCTCTAAATTCGATATTTCCATGCTATGCTTTATTCTACATTTACGAAAAATAACAATTCCACCCACAGCTTTGTTAGAAAAGTCATAAAGCTATAAAACTGTCAGAATCTACAAACCAAAAATGCAATCTTCATAAAAGCTGTTTACATTACACGTTTTTACAAATTGGCTTTGTGGGAGAATGAAATCACTCCCCTTTCTTTAGGGATGCAGTCACATGACCTGAAGGAGGTGGTAGTGAATCATTTTGATTGACGCCTGTCAGTGCAGGTGACAGCACTGGAGTCACCTACCGCAGAGTGCTGGATGCTTTTCCCACTCTGTCCTGCCATAATAAACCAGAACCCAACCGGCAGCCCAACTCATATGGAGCAAATTACACAGCCTGTGTTGTTATATCCATCAAACCCAACCCCCAACACACACACACATGAACACATGGACGGACTCAGTATAGTAATTTGTAACATGTCTTGTTCAATGTGATGGTCGTCAGTTCAATGTGAAGTGATCACAGAGATGAGCTGTATACTCCACACAGACACACACACTTATGAAGAGAGAACCACACACAGTGAAATGAGCCGCTGTCTTCACATCAGAGGAAGCTTCTGCCGAGCAGATGAGCAAATATAGATGCAAGATCATATATATTCAGCATGAAGGCCGGATGGCATGCATTTACAATTACACTTGCGCAAAACGCACAAAAAAAAAAAAAAATGAACATGACACAGTGTCTGCTCTACACGGCAGTAAGATCAACAGCAAGCTGCCGCAAAATAAATGCTATTAGCTGGAAAGTATAACTTCAGGATTCTTTTAAAGTGAATGGTAGATCTCCTTACACACATCAAACGAAAACTTCTTTTGAATATAAATAGGTCTTTTAAAACACACCTAGCAGACACGCAGAATGAAACATGTTCTGGCAGAGTTCGGCGCAGCGCCAAAACTGACACTACTGTATTTTTAGACATCTTTTTTCTTTTTTTTTCTTTTCACAAGTTTTATTATACAGCCAAAAAAAAAAAAAACAAAAAAAAAAAAAAAAACAGACAGCATTAGAGAGAAAACATTGTCTGCACTTTCTTCTTTTTACACATTCTTTTCCCCTCACGTAACAGAATGAAGGGGGTAAAGAGGAAAAGAAAAAGCTATTAACACAAAACATATATGCATATACTTGTTTATATATGGATACATGCGTAAATGCAAGGAATGACATAAGATCCTTTAACCACTTTAAAGGACTTTAACCAGTGCAAATATAACCATAATTAAACTAAACTATACCTGTTCTATCTTCATGTAGCATATATTCTCTGGATCTGTAGGTATCTTTGTCTGACTCTGGTTTGAATTGAACACCGTTACTGACTGTTTCTGACATTTTCACTGCATGAGATTGTCCTGTTTTGTTGTTTTTGGTATGCCAGAGCTCTTGAAGCTCTGCCCTCTTCTTGAAAGGGGGCAGGGAGCAGCAGCTCATTTGCATTTGAAGGGACATACAAAAACAGAGCGTTTTCTCACCCCTAAAAGTAGCAATTTTAACATGCTAAAAAAAATTATGTGGGGTATTTTGGGCTAAAACTTCACATATACACTCTGGGGGCATCAGAGACTTATTTTACGTCTTGTAAAAAGGGGCATAATATGTCCCCTTTAAATCTGTTTATGAAGAATCATTGTTTATGGCTAAATAACTAGAGCAGGTGGAACTTTCCTCAAATTTCATATAATGGCTCCATAGAAAGGTTGCTGATTGGAGCCAAATTGTTACATTTATACATTTGGAAGATGCTTATCTTAAGTGACTTACATTGCATTTGTATTTTGCAGCTCAGGCTCAAATGGAAAAAGGTGCCTAGGGCAACATTTATGTAAAATGTTATTATGTTGCTTGTTGCACATAACCCGACTCTTTCAAAGTGAAATGATAGTGGAGTAAAGGTCAGTTTTATCCAAAATAGTTGAACATGAATCTGGTAACGTTCTACAATGATCCTAATTGAAAAGATGAGGAGGTTAATGCTCTTTTGAAAATGATAAATCATGTTTGAAAATAACGTACCACCTACACTAAACCTAACCGATAGTGTTAGCAAAAGTGATATACAAAGGCATTTGCTCAAGCAACCACACCACTTTTACAAGTCTTTGAGCTCTCTTATCCTGGCTTGTGTTTCACAGGACATGTACCTGAGCGCTTCGCATTGAAGGTGAAATGCTGTATCAGGTGAGCTTCCGAGCAAGTTTACCATGCCAGAAAATCCTAACATATGGACCTGATTGAGTGATGCAAATGTCAAATCATGCACTATGGTATAAGTGTTGAGGTTATATCATAGTATTGTGCAAGGAACCATGTAAAAACAAGTCTTTATTAATCAATAATCTGCCCTTGTAATCACAATTTGTTTGAAAAGGAATACAAGTTATTGGTGTTTTACTGCCTCTATTATTAACTTCAGCTGGAATCTTTTTGTAGTTTTGCAAAAATATAGGTAGAGGCATGTTTTTTCCAATTAGCCTAGACTGATATTATATCAATTCATGCATTCCTGGTGATTTAAAACCACGGAATTGGTATTGCTAGCATCTTGCTCTAATGTTTGAACTACTGGAATATGGTGAAATATACAGAATCAGTCAGACATTTGGACACACCTTTATTATTACTATTATGTCTCTGACACAGTAATAGCAAGAAACACATTATCTTTAATAAGATATTTACCCCGAGGATTGTTACTAACCATATTAAGGAGTGTTTAAATGCATTTCTATGGTCACTGTGCAGTTCAAGCTAAATAAATAACTAGATTGGAGGTTGCCACCCACCTGCTTTTGCAGATGATCTCCTGGGGCGCACCACTCCCCTCTCCTCTCTTTTAATTCCCTTCTTTTCAATCTCTCATTGATCTTTAATCCCTGTCATTAAGCATTCATTTAACACTTGTGAGTGAAGCGTGATTAAACCATCTTTAGGGTTCTGGGTTTGTCTTATATCCTGTAATTAATGAAGGATAATTGGAGTGAGTGCAGACCGGAGGACAGAGAAGCTTACAGACATCAAAACAAAAGCTTCCGCGTCAGCGTTATAGCACATCTGCTTTAATAACTGAGCTTAATATCAGACTGTACTGTATCCTCTCCTGTATTTGGCGCCTTTCCACAACACTGTGATGACGGGACCTCTATTTATTACACATATTACAGTGACTTTAAATCTCTGTCTGAAAAAATATGGCTGTGCAAAAACAAAATTTAAAGAATTTTACTTGAGCAGGCAGATCAAATGGGCACATGTTTGAGTTTGTCATGCTTTAATTTGTGATTAACTTAAATCGATGGGAAATCTAGCTTGTTGCGAGATAAAAATCTTACTTTCATTTTCGTGGTCTAGCTGTAAGCCAATGGTAGCTTTAAGTCATGCACTGTTTGCAACGTGTGCCTCTGAAGTAACACGCCGCCGACCTTAAAGCGGTCGTATCGTGAGCAATCACATTTTCCTTGATCTTTAGAGATAAAAGTGCTTGTACTATGAAAACACAGAGTAACTTTTAAAACTTCAAATGTCTATGATGTCAGATGCTCAACATATGACAGTCCACATTTACACATCAGTGATGCCTATTCCTATTGGATGATCAGAAACTTAAGCAACCCAGTCATGGCAAGGAAAAAGTAGGAAGAAAGTTTAAAAGATATTTTTCAACAACAGAAGAAGTAATGATTAGGTATACCTGAAAGGCACAGTTAAAAGATTAGTCCACTTTCAAATAAAAATTGTGATAATTTACCTACCCCCATGTCATCCAAGATGCCCATGTCCTTCTTTCTTCAGTCGAAAAAAATTAAGGTTTTTGATGAGAACATTCCAGGATTCTTCTCCATATAGTGAAAAAAAAAAAAAAATTATATACGTTTTAACCATAGACGCTCTCTTCTTCTTCTTCTCTATTAGAATTCCGGCAGTGTAGACGCTTCTACATGTGTATTACTGCCCTGCACAGGTCAAAGTTTGAACTAATTGTTATATACAGTAATCTCACAGAAGTGAGTACACCCCTTTTTTGTAAAAAAAAAAACTGTACTATAATTTTTGTAAATATTTTATTATATCTTTTCATTTGACAACACTGAAGAAATGACACTTTGCTACAATGTAAAGTAGTGAGTTTACAGCTTGTATAACAGTGTAAATTTGCTGTCCCCTCAAAATAACTCAACACACAGCCATTAATGTCTAAACCGCTGGCCACAAAAGTGAGTACACCCCTAAGTGAAAATGTCCAAATTGGGCCCAAAGTGTCAATATTTTCCAGCACTGCCTTAACCCTCTTAGGCATGGAGTTCACCAGAGCTTCACAGATTGCCACTGGAGTCCTCTTCCACTCCTCCATGATTACATCATAGAGCTGGTGGATGTTAAAAAGACTTTGTGTACTCACTTTTGTGGCCAGCAGTTTAGACATTAATGGCTGTGTGTTGAATTATTTTGAGGGGACAGCAAATTTACACTGTTATACAAGCTGTACACTCACTACTTTACATTGTAGCAAAGTGTCATTTCTTTAGTGTTGTCACATGAAAAGATATAATTAAATATTTACAAAAATGTGAGGGGTGTACTCACTTCTGTGAGATACTGTACTTGCACAAGCATATTGTAATGACAATTTAGTTTAAACTTTGACCTGTGAAGGGCAGTAACATACTTAGCAGCGTCTACACTGCCAGAATTCTAGCTAGTTCAAGACGAGTGTCTATGGTTAAAACGTATGTAATTTTATTTTTTTTATTTTTTTGAAAATGACAGATCGTTTTCCTAGATAAGAGCCTTATTCCCCGTCTGGTATCGTTAAAGCCATTTGAAGCTGCACTGAAACTGTAATTTTGACCTTCAACCATTTGGGGCCAACTGAAGTCCACTATAAGAAGAATAATCCTGGAATGTTTTCATCAAAAACCTTAATTTCTTTTTGACTGAAGAAAGAAGGACATGGACATCTTGGATGACATGGGAGTGAGTAAATTATCAGGAAATTTTTATTTGAAAGTGAACTAATCCTTTAAGATCCTAAAAATGAGTAATGATTTTTACCAAATAATAGGAAAGATATTCGCTACACCGATCCATTAGACAAACACAAAATTAAAGTGATATTTTAATCAACATATTTAAAATTACATAGCATTGTTGAGTCTGTGTAGCCCAGGGGTTTCAAAGTCAAAGACAGTGGGCCTCACTTCTGGCATGAATGAAAACTTAATTTTATTAATGTAATAGGCTGTGATTTAATAATGTAATATGTGTTGCATTAATATGAATATGAAATGGAATGCACCAAAACATTTCTTGAAGAAAATATTTGTGGTACAGACAGATGCTTTCGTCCACCAAATTAGATGTCTCTTAAAATACATTTGTACTTGCAAATAAGTCAGAGTTGTGAGATTTTAACTCAAAATTGTGAGATTTTGAGTTAAGGAGATAAGTCGCAATTACCTTTTTTATTATTTTTTCTTGGCAGATTTTTTTGGCCTAATGCAAAGATCATATGACACTGACACACATCTGGTTTACTACCAACTTTGTACACACAAATTGTTTCGGTCAGGAACAACAAATCGGTTTGGTGAACCAATCAAAAACAGGCCATCAAAAAACAGGCTTTTCATTTGGCTGTGACATACGTCCGGTTTAATTCCTGACCATACCCGTTTTATCCTAACTCAGATACAGAAACATAATTTTGTCATTTCAACAGATACATAAAATATGACTAATATGTACTTTCTTTTGCAGTGGTGTAAAGTATTTTAGTAAATGTAATTAGTTACCGTACTTAAGTATCTTTTTAGCTGCTTTGTAGTTGTACTGACTGAGTATCAAAGATATTAGCAACTTTTACCCTTTACTTGACTATATTTTTGAATAAGTATATGTACTATTTACTCCAATACATTTGTGATGAATAATGTAATTACTAGTTACATTTTGCATGATACCTAACTTTTTCTGCACCAGTTTATTTCTGCTACAAAATAAGTGATATTGCTATCTACAGGGCATTATAGGTACTATATCTTTTTGCATTTTGCATTTCACCCAAACTTGTCAACAAGGCTACTTTACATGTGAGTGCATTAGTAGGTAGTTGTGAATTGCAGGTGTTTCATTTTTGAGATGTGGACATAACTGCAGCCAGTGATGAGGCCAAAACAGCAAGTCCAGTGCAAGTAGGCTTTGACTATTTAATTTCACTTAGTATTTTTTTTGTTTATTGATATATAAAAAATTGTTAATAATTCAAGCTTAAATTATTTTAAAAATGTGATGGCCTCTTGAAAAGAATAGCCCAAAGGCAACCATTTTCATCTGTATTTTACTTTAGTTATAATCTCCTCCTATAATCTTCTGTAGATATTGTCAGAACAAAATATCTGCAAATCGAGAGCTCTGTGCAGATGTCTTTCATCAGACAGTGGTTTGATATTACAGTCACAATGTCAGACACAGATAAACACACTTAGATTAGCACCTACGTAAAAACCCACACCCTGCCCATGTGTTTTCAGATAACCTCTTCTCCTTTCTCTTCTTTTCTCTCATCTTTTCTTCATCAAAGATAATGCCACCTGGAAAGATTAGCTATCAAAATGCCTTTCACATGTGGCCACTACATTTTTACCTCACCCCAGCTACCCTCATTTTGATTCTCTTTAGTAACCAAAACATGGTATCGCACTGCATTTAGCTGAGCTGATTTTCATTGTACCATGACTCAAACTGTCTGGATATCTTTGACACTTTATTTCAGATTAGTCAGAATGTTTTTTGATACCCTCACGGATTCTTTTAAATATTAGATATAGCTTATATGTGAATATTTCTTGTAATATAATTAGATATATTTAAAAAAAAAAAAAAAAAAAAGCTAAATACTACATGTTTATTGTGTTCCGGCATTAGTCAAAATGTTTGGACACACCTATTACACTTTATTTCAATAGTCCACTTTAGACATTCTACTAACCATCTCTACTAACTAAGTAACTTGTCAACTTCATGTCAACTAACTCTCATTAGATATTAGTAGACTGTAGTAGACCGTTAGGTTAGAGTTACTAGAATAAGGGGTTTGGGTTAGTAGGATAAGTTGACGTAGTTGCAAAGTTACTTGTAGTCAGTAGAAGGTCTGTTGGGGAACATCAAAATAAAGAGTTAGCAGATATTAAGCAGACAGTCTACTAATACTCTAATGAGAGTTAGTTGACATGTAGTTGCAAAGTTAATTGTAGTCCGTAGAATATCTAAAGTGGACCATCAAAATAAAGTGTTAAAGTCATCATGAAATCAAAATTGACCCTATTTACTTTGTTAGTGCATATTCCTAGTCTTGTGTTGAACAATTAATCCGTGCAAGTTAATACACAGAAAAAAATTGTTGAATGGCGTTCCTTCTCTGATGACGTCAGTTTGACGACTTGGGTTGAAAATGCTTAAACCACCCCCACCGTTAAGCCTCGTTTACACTGCACGCGTCTGCGGCGCGTTACGGCTGCGATGCCGCTACCGAAGCTGATACACGGCCACTCTAGTCAATGCTTGTGTTTACACCGCGGCACATTTCAGAAGCGGCCCAAAAACGGCTCGCCGCGCTGCTTTGCTAAAGATAGGTGCCTCGCAGCTCAAATGCAGATCACGTGCAGCTCAAATACAAAATAAAGTCAAAATAATAACCCTGTGTAAAGTCTCACTCATATTTCACATCACTAGGAGACTAGAAACTGACAACAAGAGATTCGAAGTTGAAAAACTTGAAATTTGTTGTTCTTGTCATCCATAACTGGACTTTTAAGTGTATTAACTTTGTCTGTAGGCTACAGCAAAATAAAGTATGTCATAGCAATAAACACAATTAAACCGGACAAAATATAACCATTTAGCCATTAAAAACACGAAAAAAATCAAGGAAAAAAACGTCAGACAAGCAAATCTCGTGGTCTCGTGAATCCAGCCGCTTCGCTTCTTAAATGCTTCTGATGTGATTTGACACCACGTAGAGGACGGAACAAAACCTTGCCGGAGCCGTAATGCGCCACAGACGCGTGCAGTGTAAACGAGGCTTTAGTCTGCTATGAGCGAGAGATGGAGAGGAGGAGTGCTAAGGTAAAACCCAGCGCTCTATTCAATATTCCGTTTCACTTTAAGCACGGAACACACCTAGCCAGCGCCGATGAGCTAGTGGTGACGAAAGCAGACTGCGGGATTGGCTCTTGTCAGCAGCATCTGGGTCCAAAGTTGCCCTGACACACCAAATGGACGCTCGACGCCCGACAGCCAAGTAGCACGCCTGTTCTGCGCCTGCGTAAGAAGAAATGCCTTTTCGTACCAGCAGGTGGCAGTAGCCGAACAGCCAATCAGAATGATCAGATGGCCCGACTGACCGATGAGCTCCGACGCCAATTCAACATGTTGAATCGGCTGATAAAAAGCAGACGAGGACCAACTTTAGCCGACGGTGCAGAACACACTGAGAAAACTTAGTCGGCCGACGAACAAAAACTGTCCGACGGCCGACCACTGGCTTGGTGTGTTCCGGGCTTTACAGACACATCTGCTCATTCTGTATTATTACCATTTTCCACATTTATAATTTATAGTACAGTTAAAGTACTTTTTTTTTAAAAAAAAAATCACAAAATAATACAAATGAAAGTATGGGAATTATGTATTTTGTTCATTTAAGTAAGTTACTTGTCAACACTGACTGTAGTTAGCTAACTACAAACTGGCAGTGTAGCTTGACTGCAATTCACCTACTTTCAAACATGAGTACCTTGCAGCTTGGGAAACTACAGTTTCAAAATAGCTTCCACAACACTGGCTTGTGAAATCAAAGTTAGGATATTTGGTATAGGGAATCTATCTTAAAGGGTTCACCCAAAAATGAAAATTCTGTCATCAATTACTCACCCCCATGTCATTCCAAACTCGTAAGATCTTCGTTCATCTTCGGAACACAAATTAAGATATTTTTGATGAAATCCGTGAGCTTTCTGACCTCCCAATAGACTACAATGTTATTACCACTTTAAAATAGTCCATGTAACTACAGTGGTTTAACCTTAATGTTATGAAGCGACAAGAATATTTTTTATGCGCAAAAACAAAACAAAAATTTTTGAGCCGGTGTTCTGACGTAGAACCGTTACTACGTGAATGGTGTAGGAGACTGACAGGGAAGAGAATAAATTGTTGAATAAAGTACTTATTCGTTGTTCTCGTTGCTTCATAACATTAAGGTTGAACCAATGTAGTCACGTGGACTATTTTAACGATGTCTTTACTAGCTTTCTGGGCCTTGAAAGTGGTAATAACCTCAGAAGGTCAGTAATAAGGTCAGAAAGCTTATGGATTTCATAAAAAAATATCTTAATTTGTGTTCTGAAGATGAACAAAGGTTTTATGGGTTTGGAACAACAAGAGGGTGAATAATTAATGAGAATTTTTGGGTGATCCCTTTAACTCTTATCTGTTTTCTTCAAATGTTAATTTTTTGTTACTCTATGTATGATAGCATAGACATATTACAGGATTTTTGTTATCTTTCTTCCCACATGGGACAGAGCAAGAGCCCTGTGATAAAGATCTGTGTAAATGCCAATCCAATTTTTAACGAGAGAATCAAAAGGGGCCGTGCGCAGCCTATTTCCGCACAGGTCAGAGTTTATAGTGATGATGAATACATATTCGAGAAGACAAGGTCACTTTCAGGGAGCTGGCGAGGGTTTGAATTTCAAAGCCAGAGGAAGTACGGTCACAACGTGTACAATTTTCCATTTGCAGATCCTCCTCAGGCCAGGATCCAATCGAAAATGATTTAGCTATAGAAACGTTTTCCATTGTGCTATGAAACTGATATCGTAGGAAACTGCATTGCAAATAATATGACCTGGTTCTTAGGGTTTTAAAGCCAATGATATTTTCAACAGTCAGAGAATTCTTCAGATTCAGCTGTTTAGTAATGCAATACATATGTGGTAATTTGTTTAAGTAATCATTATTTATGCAGGTTTATATTTGCCATTGTATTACGGCATGCTTGCGGTAATTGCAAAAATAAATAATTTAATAGATAGACAATAAAACTGAGCCTTGTAAAACTGCCTCAAGCCATAGAATGTAGGCCGAATTCCAGAAAAGGACGAAAAAAAAAAAAAAAAATTGGGTTTCATTTTTGGAAGGTGTATTGCAATGTGTCAATAAAATCTGTTTGATTATGGAATGGACATTTTTATACACTGAATGAGGGGGAAATCTGCTGAACTGAGGTTAAACCAACCTCAGACAATGATACTCTTATTGCTAGCTGCAACCATAATCAAGTTAACCAAAACGTTTAAATGTCATTTTTTTGTGTTAAAATACTATAAGCAAGCCATTCATAACTTACAGTAAACATCCTGGACAGCCCAACGTAGAAACATTGTTTCTACCAGTGCATGAGATTTACAATTTTGTGAATGACAGGTGTTGCAATGTTACTGAAATCTCACTGAAATCTTACTGAAAAGTTTTACCTAGTTTTGCCAGTGTAAATACCATGTGGATAAAGAAAACATTTCCCAATTCAATTTACTCACTGATTCATCCAAGGGATGGGAGTGCCATCAAGGCCTTTTCTTTTTTTTTCTTTCCCTGCTAACAATTCTTCTCTGAAACTCAACTGAAATTACCTCTTCACATACAAACCGAAATTAAAAAAAAAAAAAAAAAAGACAAGTATGATTAAAGTTTTATGGTATTTTGGCCCCCAATGAGGCATCTAACAGGAGACAGATGTGCTGCAGGGGGCTTAACACTAACCAGCCATCCCAGAGTGCATTGCCTCTGACTTGTGCTGCTTGTTGTCAACACAGCTTTCAGTGGTCTAATGACAACAGCCAGCCTCCACCTTTTTACACACACTATCTGCGACGCAGCCGATTCTCGTAAACTACTCCCAATAAACATGCGGTTGCCGCTTTATGAGGTCGCAACTGATGCTAAAAACGGACTGAAACTGCAACAGTGGAGCTGTTAGTAGGTTGTGATTACGCTTTTTGACAACCAAATGTGTCCTCACACTTAATTTCAACAAACATCTGTGGTAAAAGTTGCAGTATGAAAAGGCTCAGCTCACACTTCATCTGATGGAGGCTTTTTATTGTTTGGTCTGATTTGGACAGATGCTAGAGAGATCTTACACTACAGCAAGTAAATACGCTTTGTGTAACTTGCATCCAACTACATGCATTAATTCTGTTTTGAAAAAGTGTTTTTGAGTTTTACACCATTTGGTCTGAGGATCAGTTTAGAACTAAAACCCAAATGTATTGAAGCTTTTGAAATGGTTGCCACCAATAGCATATTTTTCTCATTCACACCTTTCTTAATCTCACCATTCATTGATTCTTTGTAGGGGAGTAGAGTGTTGAGGGCAGTTTTGACAATTTTGGACTGAGAGCAAAGACTAGTAGGCTGGCATGGGTTATTAGGGAAGGGTTCAAAGAGTTTATGTTTAATATGTTGTCTCTTAAGTTGTTTTCACACTTGGTTTGATTGCTTGGTTTGAACCTGAGCTTGATTCCAGTCCCCTCCTACTGATTCCACTAGTGTCTTTTCACACTGTACTTTTGGGTTTGAATTGTTGTAGTATGTGTAGTATTAGATCTCTGGCATCTGTCCAAATCATCAATGTGAGTACCACCTTGAGCATTATCGGCTAATGACTCACGACAAGAAGATGCAAGCTTCACTGCTTCATTCTCAAAAGGCAATTTATGCGGAGACAAGCACCAAAAAGAAATGAATTCTACTAATAAAAATATGACTGCAGCTGCAGTTTAGCATGGACTGTGTTTGTATTAACTGCAAATAATGCCAGAGTTCACATTAATCAAACCAGAAAATATTTTCATGTGAATTCGTCCTGCGATTTGCTTAAACACACCATGTTCAGAAACCAATTTCGCACCAACCAAATGAAAGAACGTCCAACTTCAAACAGGTCTGCATAAAAATCTCTAGTGCAGGTGTGTCCAATCCTGCTCCTGGTGGGCCACTGTCCGGCAGAGGTCAGCTCCGACCCCAGTTAAACACATCTCAACCAGTTAATCAAAGTCTTCAGGATTACTGGAAACTTCCAGATAGGGAAGTTGGGGCAAGTTGAAGGTAAAATCTGCAGGACATTGAAACTCCAGGAGCAGGATTGGACATCCCTGCTCTAGTGAGAAAGTGTGGGGTGCCAAGTGTAACCTAACTAATGTTGTGGACTGAATTATAGGCCCTGTTTACAGCTGGTATTAAGATGCATTTTGATCAATCGGATCACAAGTAGACAAGGCAGACACATTCCCATTCACAGCTGGTGTTTTAATCCGTCT
Organism: Elopichthys bambusa; assembly: GCA_037101425.1. Taxonomy (NCBI): domain Eukaryota; kingdom Metazoa; phylum Chordata; class Actinopteri; order Cypriniformes; family Xenocyprididae; genus Elopichthys; species Elopichthys bambusa. The sequence goes on from CM074451.1 coordinate 20,973,243, forward strand.
CTTTTGTCCACTTTGTTCACGTCAGATCTTTTGATATAATGGGCAAAATAAGCTTGTGCAATTTACAGGAGATGAGGTAAAAACATACAGAGAGCATCAGCTTTCGTTTCTGCTCTGACAGTCGCAAGACCGGCCGAGCGCTGTGTGTCCATGTTAGAAATGAGGAATGGCGCTTGGTACAATTTTATCTTCAATTGAGTCTTCAGCCGACAAAGTTTAAATCCCATCTGGCAAGCGCGCTTCCCATCATGTTTACGGAGAGTAGGCAGTCTTTAGTGGCTGTTCGAACACATTCGACCTACACTAAGAAAGTAATCCGGTTAAATGCATTTACGACTAACTCTGGAAGTGATCGAAAGTGGACAAGCTCAAAACATTTTAGACCCCTTTTACACCTGTATTTAGCGTCATCCACTTCTGATCTGATCAACCAAAACACATCTTAATACCAGGTGTAAACAGGGCCTTACATGACATGAAATACAGTATTTCATGACAAAATGCAGTTATACTTTAATGCATTTCATAGAAAGAAAAAAACTGATTTTAAACATAAAATTCACATACCCCCAGTTTCACAGACAAGGCTTAAGCCTAGCCCCATACTAAAATGCATGTTTGAACTGTTTGTACGCCCATAATTGAACTAAGGCCTAATCCTGGCTTAATCTTGGGTACTTTCTGTGACCAGGCCACAAATTCCTTCCATTTTGTGCACACCTTCTACTGAGTGATGAAATGCAACTGGCTTTTGTCTTTCTGTGTATAAAAATGCATCAAAGTGTAACTGAGTTTAGATATTAAAGAAATCTCATTTGTAGTTTCCATTACTATGGCCAGAAAGATTCAACTTTGAACACGATTTTACAAACATTCTTAATATTCATAATGATACACTCACCATTCCAGATATAAGAATATACAACATGTTGACACAAGTGACTTAGGAAAATTAGCATTAGAGCCATGTTTGTCTGTAATGTGAGAGAATACATAAAGCAGAGAGCTCCAGTGTTTAGATACATGACTGAATTATAACAAGGGATAAAAGTTGACCGCAGAGCTGGCACAAGCTTTCAGCAGAACAGCTCGCTGGGGTATGTGCCTGAAACCTCATCCGACACGCATGTGAAACCATCACTGGCCTATTTACATGGGGTGAACCGCTAAGCTTCGCAGCCTCCAAATCTGACACTTTTATTTTTGCCTTCCCCAGCCCCTCCATTCTCCTTCTTTATTTCCCTCTGTCTCTCACCCTACGCAAAACAAATGTTTGTGAAAGAGTGGCGGCACACGGTCTTACCAGAAATAGAGTCTACGGATGGGAGTGTGGTTTGGCACAACATGAAGTGATAGCCATTAAAAACCTCAGAGACTGCATGGCTCAATGATGGAAGACGATGGTGTGTGTGTGAGAGCATAAGGGAGTGTGTGAAGATCTGTCAAACCTTGTCATGGACCCAGTTCTGGGTTTTGTCATTCTGTTTTCTGGGCTCGTGTTGCCCCTAATGTGCCTATATACAACATGGTTGTTGCTTTGCCAGAGCTGTCGTCCCCATCACATTAGCTAAGCTGACTTACATGCTAAACATTGGCTGCAATTTTAAAAAATTTCATCTTGTCACACAGAAAGAACCATTTGGCGTACAGGAGGAGACTGAGGCTGCTCCGGCAGGATGGAGCGATTTTGAGGCAAAGCAGTTTGGAGGTATGGGTGGTCCTGTTTAGGCTGTCATGACTCCTTGTGAGGCTTCGACAGACTTTCCTCAAACTCTGCCACCCAGGAAAAAACAGGCACGAACGCTTATTAAGTGATTTGTTTGATAAACAAATTGATTAGTCCGGATGGGTGAGCCTACAGCTGCTTGATATTTGCACTGACTCTCCCTGGGAACGTCTTTACCATGTTTCAGATAATTTCAGAGGTATTAGCCATGATGTTCTGCTTGGCTGTGGCAGCATACAAATTATATGCTGATTTTATCTTTTGAAATCTTGATAGATAATTCAAGGGATGATTTGTTGAAATCCTTGCTGCACAACTAAAATTGGATTTTGCACCAATAGCCCAACTATGGCACCGGACGCATAATGTTGCTGTGATTGACGTTTAACCCTTTCATGCATAAAGGGTCGCTACAGTGGACAGCTATTCAAAAAGCAACTTTCTTGCATATGCATGGATTTTTGGCAAGTTGTTGTATGTGGATTTTTTTTTTCTTCTCCAAACAAAGATAGCCGACAGCCAGTCAGAAATCCCAAGTTGTTCCTGTATATCCATTCTTTCCTTCTATCTAGGAGACTCTTGCAGGTAAAAAAAAAAAAAAAAAAAAAATTGTAACATCTAAGGAGTCATGTCATTGTTGATTTATCCAAGTATTGATTTTAGATTTTAGATTGATTCATCATATATCTACTAAATTGGACATCATGCATCACTAGCTATATTTCAATATTTCAGCTATATTACAGTTCATATTATTACTGACTGTTGTTTTTGAAAATACTTCATCTAACTTAGTAAATAAATATATTTGTGTTCTTAGAATGTAATTTGCAGTTCAAAAAAGTAATCCTATTATGCAATGCATGTTACTTGTAATGCGATACTTGTTACATCAACAAAGTAATCTGATTACATAATGCACATTACTTGTAACACTTTACTTGTTACATCAAAAAAGTAATCTGATCATGTCATGCATGTTACTTGCAATGCTTTACTCGTTATATCAAAAAGTAATCTGATCATGTCATGCATGTTACTTGCAATGCTTTACTCGTTATATCAAAAAGTAATCTGATTACGTAATGCACGTTACTTGTAATGTGTTACTTTACTCGTTACATTAAAAAAGTAATCTGATCATGTCATACATGTTACTTGTAATGCTTTACTCATTACATCAAAAAGTAATCTGATTACGTAATGCATGTTACTTGTAATGCATTGCTTTACAGGTTACATCAAAAAGTAATCCGATTACATAATGCACGTTACTTGTAATGTGTTACTCCCAACACTGCTCATTCCAGATGAGATTGAAAACACCTGATCGGTAGTTTTTCCACAGTCTGAAAACATCAATAGATCAATGTAAATTTCAGTCTGAGGTTTTCTCAGAGAGGAGAGCTATGGTAGAAATGTGTCTATTTTGAACATAATCAGAATTATCAGCTAATAAAGGTAAATCGTCATACTCTGGTAGACTGGAGGTAGCGTAAGTATTTTCTACATAGTATGAGTTGGGTTTCCACAGAGTTGTACCTTCACCAGTTGTAGAGATCTTTGATGGAATCGTGTCCACATGTTCTGATATCAAACCCAGGTGAAACTTCTATAATGTACTTAAAGTGATCTATTTCTGCGCACTAATTTTGTACTTGATATACTAAAAATTCTTCTTTAGTACTTTTTAAGATAATCTTAAGAACATACTGTGTTACTCAACTGTGCTATTTCGAGACACCATGAAATATGAACTAAATTTTTTTTAATATACTACACTATATTGCCAAAAGTTTTGGGACGCCTGCCTTTATGTGCACATGACCTTTAATGACATCCCATTCTTAATCCATAGGGTTTAATATGGAGTTGGCCCACCCTTTGCAGCTATAACAGCCTTAACTCTTCTGGAAAGGCTTTTCACAAGGTTTAGGAGTGTGTTTATGGGAATTTTTGACCATTCTTCTAGAAGCGCATTTGTGAGGTCAGGCACTGATGTTGGACGAGAAGGCCTGGCTCACAGTCTCCGCTCTAATTCATCCTAAAGGTGTTTTATCGGGTTGAGGTCAGGACTCTGTGCAGGCCAGTCAAGTTCCTTCATACCAAACTCGCTCATCCATTTCTTTATGGACCTTGCTTTGTGCACTGGTGTGCAGTCATGTTGGAACAGGAAGGGGCCATCCCCAAACTGTTCCCACAAAGTTGGGAGCATGAAATTGTCCAAAATGTCTTGGTATGCTGAAGCACTGGAACTAAGGGGCCAAGCCCAACCCCTGAAAAACAACCCCACACCATAATCCCCCCTCCACCAAACACTTTACACTTGGCACAATGCAGTCAGGCAAGTACCATTCTCCTGGCAACCGCCAAACCCAGACTCGTCCATCGGATTGCCAGACAGAGAAGCGTGATTCATCACCGCAGAGAACACGTCTCCACTGCTCTAGTGTCTAGTGGCAGCGTGCTTTACACCACTGCATCCGACGCTTTGCATTGCACTTGGTGATGTAAGGCTTGGATGCAGCTGCTCGGCCATGGAAACCCATTCCATGAAGCCCTCTACACACTGTTCTTGAGCTAATCTGAAGGCCACACGAAGTTTGGAGGTCTGTAGCTATTGACTCTGCAAAAAGTTGGTGACTTCTGCACACTGTGCGCCTCAGCATGCACTGACCACGCTCTGTGATTTTACGTGGCCTACCACTTCGTGGCTAAGATGCTGTTACTCTCAATTGCTTCCACTTTGTTATGATACCACTAACAGTTGACCATGGAATATTTAGTAGTGAGGAAATTTCAGGAATGGACTTATTGCACAGGTGGCAACCTATCACGGTACCATGCTTGAATTCACTGAGCTCCTGAGAGCGACCCATTCTTTCACAAATGTCTGTAGAAGCAGTCTGCATGCCTAGGTGCTTGATTTTATACACCTGTGGCCATGGAAGTGATTGGAACACCTGAATTCAATGATTTGGAGGGGTGTCCCAATACTTTTGGCAATATAGTGTATCTCTGTATTTAAAAAAATGTATTTGGATACTACTTATAGTACATTTGAACCCATAGTGTGCTACAAGTGGTAACTAAATATAATTTTAAAATACAGAGATAGTATATTAAAAGCATTTTAGTTCATATTTCATGGTGTCTCAGTTGAGTACACTTTGATGTTCTTAAGATTATCTAGTACTAAAGACGAATTTTTAGTATATTAAGTATAAAGTTAGTGCGCAAAAATAGAGCACTTTAAATACTTTATAGAAATGTACTTTTTTTTCACCTGGGAGACACGCAAAGTTCAACTTGTATGAAGTCTTCTGCTGGTCGAACGGGAAGAAAATCAATTGTGTTTGCAATAACTTAAGCTGTAATATATTTTTGTATATATTTTATAGTTTTCACATTTTATTCATTGGTTTGTTCATTTCAGTATTATGTTTAATACAGTATATCTTCAGTTAAAAACAAAAATGCATACGGTCTACTCAAGTGGACATCTTTAGAAGTTCAAATCTTGTTTTTCATGCCCTAAGAGCAATAAAAACACATTGGGGAAAAATCCTGAATGTGGTTGTCATAATTCATGCATGAAAGGGCATGAAAAAACACTGTTTTGTGTTTTAGTATACACGCCAAACTTCCATAATTTGCACCTTGACTGTAGCGTGAGGCCCTCAAACAATAGCAAAGTCTAGCAACAAACTGCAGAGTGCATTTTCCACCTCAAGAGCAATTCTATCCATTTTATCTTCGGCCATTGTATATAAATTCAGCCGTACTATGACGTGTTTGTTGCCACAGGAGGCAAAAGGAGCTTAGAGCGCATTCATATCTTGGCTCCTTTCAAAATGTGTTGACGTGTTTGGAGACCATACAAAAGAGAGATTTCTGTACGTGAGCGGCAAAGACCAGCGGCCAGAGAGATCTGAACCCCAGCTGCTGTGGTTCTTGTGTCCAAGGAGATCTCTCACTTTTGTTTTCACCGTGGTCTCCTGAACGCACACACTCCCCTTTATGAATTCACCAGATTCTCATCTCTCTGTTAAAGTCATCAATGTGTTGGACTGCAATTGAACCAAAGCACTTCTTTTGTCCTTTCACAGGAGACTCTCGGGCAACCACCTGAGACACATCCCTGGCCCCGTGCTCCAAGGCCTCTACAACCTCAAAGTCCTGTAAGTAACGAAAGACAGAAAGAGTGAGAGCGTTTTTGTTTCAGTTAATGCTTCTATGGAAAATAACATGCGGGGTGATTCATTCTGAAAAAGACCTGTAGCAGTGTCATTCACTGCAAAATTAGAAACAGAACCGCTGACAGGTAATGATTCAGGTTTTGCTCTATGGTGAATGGTCAATGAGCTGTTCATTTTGCTTGGGTGCATGTTAATGTTTTATTGACAGATTGTAAATTTATTGATTGACTTAAAACCAGTTGATGGAGTAGAAAAGGACAGACAAAGGCCAGTCATGAACCACATTCACGCCAACATACATCTCAAAATTTCCACACAGGATTCCATGCACCTTTCCGTGCTGTCCTGGAAGCTTCAGTAAATTTGCCCTGTATTATCACTCAACAATCCACTGACATTGATATTTTGATTGCACATCTCAAGAAAATTGCCCTGCCACATTAAATCCCTTTATTGCCCCATAAAAAAAAAAAAGAGTTTGTCTTCATCATGTGCCAATACCTTATTAGTAATTGTACCCTATTAAAAATGATTTCTTTAACTGTTAGTAGATTTACATTTTTATAGGTTAATGAAAACATTACTTCGGTTTAATATTTTCAAAAACAAGATAATGTCTGTCATTGTCAGAGATCTTATTTCTGTGGTCAGCGTAGATAAAAAGGGATTGGGTTGGGTATTACAATAGTTACAAATCTTTCTCTGTTTGCTCTCCGTGCTCTATTGTGCTTCGTAATTTCCTATTCAACAACCTAACTTGTCTGAGGCACAAGTACCTGACCTTCTGAATGTTCAGCTTTCAATGAGCGAGACAATCACATGTACATTTAAAAACATATGACCCAAAACTACAAGAAAAACATGGCGAAAATGTCACATCAAGAACAACTGGTGAAAATATGACAATGCCACACAAAACTGAATGTGCATGGAGGGATGAATACAAACTTTATGGCATTTGAATGACTTAATAATATGACATTGTTCACATTTTGAGTCTAGATTCACAATGGCTTTGGTGGCACCATGATTTCCTTGATAAGGGCATCCTGTCCACAAAGGAGTATTTATTCCTCCAAACACTGGCAATTCTCTGCTGTGTGGTCAAATGTCAGGAGTTTCATTTGATTGGACATGATAAAGCTGTCTGCCTTGTAATTAAAGCTCAACGTCTGTGGCCTCATGCTCTCACGTTGGAATAATTTGCTTTGTTCAAAGAACTCAGTGTCATTGTTCTACCACTTCCTGTTTCATTCATTCTTTTATTCGATGAGTCCTGTGAGCATGACCTCAGTGGCCCACCCAGGCAGCTTCTCCCCCTATTTCTGTTTCGTCTTGTTCAGTCTCTCTGCCCCTCCCATGTTCTGGTTTTGTCCACTGAAAAGTGCACCACAGTACCTGAAATCATATCTCTTGACTGATTGATGTCAGTGACAGGTAACCTCACCAGAAGTATGCTGGACAACTCTTGTGCCCAGGAGCCATACTGTCATTCTCAGTTCGAAAATTGCCTCTAGAATTTAGAGTTTTTAGACAGGCGTTAACATTTTAAATACACCACCCAGCAAATTACACATATGGAACTAGTGGTGACTTTTTTATATTTCCTTAATACAAAGAGAAGGCCACCCATTGCCACTGAGGTAATGTTAGTTTTCATTTTTAAATGTATTATAAATCACATTTAGTGTTTTAAAATATTTACTATGATTAAATATTCACCAGAGCAGAATTATCTTTCTAATTTTCTTTTATGGTATCTTTGCAGGATGTTGCAGAATAACCAGTTAGAGAGACTGCCCAGTGAAGACCCATGGGAATTACCCAATTTGCTCTCTCTGTAAGTATCACATTCTTCAAGTGATCAAAAGCAAACTTGGGCTGTTAAAGATTTACATGGAACAATGGTGTATATTAAAGCAACATTGGATAGGTCCACATGCCAAGTGTAGACCTCCTGGTTGTGACCACAGCTTCAAGCTTAAAGGGATAGTTCACCCAAAAATGAAAATTTGATGTTTATTTGCTTACCCCCAGGGCATCCAAGATGTAGGTGACTTTGTTTCTTCAGTAGAACACAAATGATGATTTTTAACTCCAACCGTTGCAGTCTGTCAGTCGTATAATGAATGGCAATGGTAACAAAATCTATAAGTAAAAAACACATGCACAGACAAATCCAAATTAAACCCTGCGGCTCGTGACGACACATCGATGCCCCGAGACACAAAACGATCAGTTTGTGCGAGGAACCGAGCAGTATTTATATCATTTTTTTACCTCTAATACACCACTATGTCCAACTGCCTTGAGCGTGCGCACGGCATCCGGTGCATGAGGTGTGTACGCGCTCTGGCGTAGTTTACTCTGGCGGAAGTGATCTCTCGCACAGAGCACAAACATTGTAGGTACGACGGCTAATCAAAATGGTACTTACTTGTGCTTATCCGGATTGTTCAAACTGACTTAAAACTAAAAGATTACGTTCTCTCACGCGAACACATTCGGGAGTGGTGACTTTCCACGCATTTCCAAATTCTGAGCCTGCTCACCTGAAGTTATGGATGATTGCTCTTAGGCTAGATATCAACACACCCATTAAATGAGTGACGTATACACGCAAGAGATCACTTGCGTAAACAACGCCAGAGCGTGTACAAACCTTACGCACTGGATGCCGTGTGCACTCAAGGAAGTTGGACATAGTGGTGTATTAGAGATAAAAAATGAAATACTGTTCGGTTTCTTGCACAAACCGATCGTTTCATGTCTTAGGACATCAATGTGTCGTCACGAGCCTCAGGGTTTAATGTGGATGTTTTTTTTACTCTCATAGATTTTGTTACCATTGCCATGCATTATACGACTGACAGACTGCAATGGTTGGAGTTAAAAATCATCATTTGTGTTCTATTGAAGAAACAAAGTCACCTACATCTTGGATGCCCTGGGGGTAAGCAGAGAAACATCAAAATTTCATCAACAGCTGGAATAAAACAGATTCACTTGATTCAAAGATTGGTCTCATGCAAAATGCTATTTTGCTTAGAAGATGTTTCCCGTCATATAACAAAGGAAGTCCAAGTGGAAATGGAGCTGTTCGTCCAAAAAACATGAAGAATTTTGTAACAAATATTATATCATAAGCACAGCACGAGTAACAAAATAAACGATTTAGCACCCCTCTATCAGATAAAGTCTCTAGTAGTAAGGTAATTTGGTCTACACTGCAATCTAGCCATGAGGTAACTTTTGGCATTTCTCTCTAATAGAGTTGATGCAGGAAAGCCCAGTTATTTATATGCCTATTAGGACCATTAGGTCCTTCATTAAAGAACTCCCCACTAGGGAGGATCAAGTTTGCAATTTAGGACACACATGGCAGTGGTAAAACAGGTGTTCTTTGGCTGTATAATAGTGAGACGCATAGATTTTCTTCTATTTTGGATTTTCATTCACAAACAATGTCATGCAGTTCTTTTCAGAGGAACAAAAAATAAGGAACAGGGAAAGAGTAACAAAAGTCATAGTAGTTATTGTGTGGTGTGTATAATTCAATATTTAAAATGAATACAATTTGAGAATGAATTCAGTGTATCTACTTTTTATTTTTTTTTCTATAAGAGCTATTAGCTTAATGTTAACTCACAACAGAGACAAATACAATATTCCAGAGGTCAGTCTTTTTGAGGAAGACAAAACGTGACTATGTCACATTTAATATCAGAATGGTGAAAAAGAGGAACCTTTACAGGGCTGTTGGCGCATCTGGAACCCATGAGAAAACCGCCAGACACTGCACACTGGCTCCTGAGCGAGCGCCGGGAGATTCAATGAGCTGTGAAGAGCCCAATTTTCCATCAGTTCCTCTTCCCTTAGGTCCAAAGTTTCCCTCCTAATCGGAATCACGCCCCCTATTCCTAACTGGTTCCCCATGAAAAGGTCAGAATCTAAATATTGTCTGGGATTTTGTCTGGCCTTGTCCATCTGCTCGACTCGCATCCACCCCTCGACTCCTTTCAATTATTCCAGTTTCCCGATGCCAGTCAGCATCCCGGAGCGGAGCCGCACACCCACTTTTTCCAAATGAATAATTCCATGTAAATATCCATGCGCTCATTTCCTTCTACCTTTGCAAGGATGTTTTCATTAGAGTCATGGCGTACAAATTTAATTCCTTTGCCACCAACTGAGTTTTTTTCCGCATGGAAGACGTGCCTGGTTCCAGAAGAGGCTCCAGACGTGCATAGACTGTGTCCAGGCCCTCCCTGTAGTGAGACAGAGCTCTGGCATTCATCCAGCCAACTTACGCTCACTTTCAATCCCCCATAACAAAGAATATGCAGTGATTCAGCTAGGTGCTCTATCCTGAGTTCCCACAAGAGTAGAAAGGCATTTAGTTCTCAACAAACATGTAATTTAGGGTAATGATAAGATGGGGATCGGTTAACCACTGGGGGGGCTATAAGGTTTGAAGTCCACTGGCGCCCGATGTAGACAGAGGGAAGATGAGTTGGGGCAGGACAGAGGGTTGGTGGTGAAACTCATCTTTGTTTCTTTACTAGAGTCTATACTTGCTACACTCAGCACAGAGCATCCTTTGATGTCAAGACCATCCTTCCAGGATTTAGTCTATGAAAGAAAGATCTGATAAAGGTGCAGTCAAAGCTGAGTAACAATAATACTCACCTTCCTTAAATCAGAGGCAATACAACACCTCTTGATCACGTTGCTTACCAACGAGAGAAATTACTAAAGCAATGTTTACACATGTAATGTCGAGTCTTAAGCCTATCAGCCAGATGATTGAGATGTCATCAGTAAGATATTGGTGTTTAGTTTAAATCACTGCTACCTAGCAGGTTTGCACAGCAAACAGAACATAGTCCGAGAATACGGGGAGTTCTTAAAGCCAAATAGCATTGTACTTTGGGTTCAAGTTCCTCTACTATTGATGCTCATCGTGCATTACCCTGAACTGAAGGACTCGAGGGTTGAGGAGGCCAGAGGGGAGGTGAGGAGAAGCCAGTGCAAATTAATGTGTGTGAAAGGTCATGGGGAAAAAAATGCAGAGGAAGTGCTCGCGGCTAACTCCACGTGCTCTGCTGCTATCATACATCACGACTCGCTGATCGCTGAGGTTCAACACCCCCCCCCCCATCCACTGAATCCAGGGGGCAACATTCATTAGATCAAAGGCTTAACTTGTTGACATAGGGAGGACATTCATCTTGGATGTGGAGATGTCAAGGTTTGTGAACAACAGCCTTGCAAAGAAATGGGGGGTGTTTCACTCAGTTCTTCGATTTGTGAGAGAATCCAAATGTCTGCACTTTCAATTATTTCCAGCAATCTCTGATTTTTTTCACAGCTTTTATCTTTAGCTCAGTTTCTTTGTTTAATTTCCAAAAATCAGAGAGAAAAACTGTTGATTCAATAGCGTCTTAAAGCCTTCCAGTCAGTATGGAGCAACAATTGCTTGGTGGCTTTAACCAAATCAACTCACCATGCCACAAAGCCATCAAATTATCAATCCGTGCTTTATTACACCATATGAGCGCAAGCGAAATGAAAGAGGAATGGCCAATTTTCAAAATGCCTTCATGTGGTTGGATCGAGAGTGGAATCTTTGCCTCGGCAGCCCTTGTACGCCTGGTTTGTGATTGCACAACTTTTCTTTGTATCCTCTGAAACCCACTTACTGTGATTTAGCACCCTTTCTTTCTTCAAAAGCTTTAAATTAAAAAACGTGAAAATCCACAAAGCAGAGCACTCCACCTGTGGGCTCCTGATGCTTCTTTCTCAAACATTTAGAGCAGCAATCGTGCCAAAACTCTCATTAAACAAGTCCATGCTGGAGCAACTAAAGATAGCTTCATAAAAAACACTTGCATATAAATCACTTGGGGGTGATGGTTGGGGGTGTGGGGGAACTAAAGTGCTCAGGTAGTGGTGCCAAACCTTACACCAGGAGAACAAAAGATAGAAACAAAGAGGCAACAAAATGATCCTTTAATTATGATATTGTCAAAGCAGAAATGTTGTGACCGCAGACCACAGCACGGTATCTCTCTCTATTTAACCATAATTGGTGGCTCCTTTGTTCATCTGTTTTGATATGCCTCTGCAAGGTGTGGCAGTTTGATGAATGAAATGAAAGAGGTAGATTCCATGACAGGACACTGCAAGGACAAGGAGTGTTACCACTGATTGGGTCACAAATACTTTGGGGCTGGAGTCATGCCAGGTCAGGCCTCAATATCCTATAAGTTAGTGGAAAACATTAAGTATATTGTTATGGAGGGTGGGTAGTGTATAGTGTCTTGCTGACACAGGTTCAGAAACTTTCTTCAGTGATTCATCTGCAGGGAAAGGCATATAACACCGATCCCTTAAAGCCTAATGGCTTTCATCTCTTAATTCTTGCCATTAGTAATTGCTCATTTTAACTAATATCTGCTGTTGATTTGACATGAAATAAATGCACATATTTAAGTTGAAAGTTTAACCAACTAGTGACTGTTAAACATGAATGACTGCATTATTTCTGCACCGTCTATAACCTGAGGAATATACATTTGCTTCTGTTCATTCAAATAAAAACAGGCGCCTGGATGCCAACCTAATTATGGAGGTGCCAGCGAAGACCCTCTTGGGTATGCGGTCCCTGCGGCACTTGTGGCTTGATGACAATGCCCTGACAGAGATCCCAGTAAGCGCCCTCAACGACCTCTCCTCGCTCCAGGCTATGACCCTTGCCCTAAACCGCATCACCCACATCCCAGACTATGCCTTCAGGAACCTCTCCAACCTGGTTGTCCTGTACGTATCTACTTCCACACAAAATAAGTTGGATGTATTCCTGGATCAGCATGCTTAGTATCTTACCCCAACATATCCAATCCCTACAATCAGAGAAAAATTTTAAATGTTATCATGGATTAGAAATTCCTTACCCTAACCCTTGATCCTGTCCTACTTGAGTACATCACACTAGTTATTGTGCATGTATCGGTGTGAGGAATGGAAACCAGGAAATAAGAGGAAGTTGGAACACATGCCTTGGTTTGATAGGACACCACAAGAATCCTAAACTCTTTCAATTACAAAGCAGTGAAATGATAGTGTGGATTTAGATCCACCACGTTTGCATTTATTTGACGCAGTGTGCACAGCCTAACAGGTGTCATTCCTGAGGTTTGTTTTGATGTTTACTATAACTCTAATGAATGTTTTCATGTTAAGGCATCTTCATAACAACATGATCCGGACCCTCGGACAGAACTGCTTTGAGGGACTGCACAGCCTCGAGACTCTGTGAGTAAGATCGTCCCTTCATGAAAGATTAAAAACATGAAAGCATTTCCTGCTTTTAATGCCAACAGACCCTGATCTGTTATTTGATTTTGGCATCCTCGTGGAATCATTATGGAAGAGGCCTTGACTATAAATATGAATCAAAATTACTAGCAACTAGCCTGACTCTACTTGTATTCAGTGGTTCAGCTTTGTATGAACTATAAACAAATCATTATTTACACAATATTTGTGCTGTTGAAATATGAACATGTTAATTGCAGTACCTTGTTTTTAAGAAACACTCTTACCTCTCATTAAAATCAAAGAATTTATGGCAGACATTAATTTTCCATGCTAGAAGCAACAATAATTCCCTTACAACGACTTCAGTATTGGATGATGTCTTTAGTGTTCCATATGAAAGTACCCATAAGTGTAAGCAGTGTGCAAACTATACAGTGATTTTTATGTGGCCATTGAGGTTGTGGTTATCAGGCTGATGTTGGTATTACAGGCTATAAATATTTTTTACGCTTTAAGGCTGGGACACACCAAGCCCGTCGGGCTGTTTTTGAGCGTCGGTCGGCTTAGTTTTTTCGGTGTGTTCCGCACCATTGGCTCTAGTCTGACACCGTTGGTTTTTTTTGGGCCGATTCATCATGTTGAATTGGCGTCGGGCTGGAGGTGAGAGAGAACTCTGATTGGCTGTTCTAAAAGTGAAAGTGATGGTACAGACAGAAGGCTGTTATAATTTTACATCAACTGAGCATTCAAATGCACAACTATTTTCATAATATCATGAGCCGACTGGGAATTAAGAAAGTGATCAGCATGATTGATATTCAAAATGGTAAACAAGCGATGCTTTGTTTACGGTTTGTATATCTGCAGTCCTAGTTTCGGTTTCCCTTTCTGAATTATGAAAATAGACTATTGATACCTGCCGATATAGACAGATATTTACTTACATGCAGGCGCAGAATGCACTAGTGAGTTCAAGCGCAGCTTTTTGACCGAGACGCAGATGACGAGAGGTGACAACACAGTCAGCTGACGTCGGCTTGGCATGTTCCAGGCTTTATTATGTGCTTCCCTTTGCCTCTTAGCTTTAAATATTCATCAATACAGTAAACAAAGTCATTGAATTGAGTGGGAAATGTCATGGGAAATAATTCCATTTATAATGTTGGTTTCAAGAAAAAAGATGAATAATGAATACATGTTTGTTCTATCACTACACTTTTATACACATTTATATTAGATCATTCAGGAAATGTCAATAGCATGACCCATGTTTGAGGTGGGTGAAATTATATTACACTAGATCAAGAACATAACAAAATTGATATGCAATGCATAAGTATTCATATAAATGCACGAGTATGTATGAATGAATATATATATATATATATATATATATATATATATATACACACACACATACACACACACACACGCATTTATATGAATACTCACGCATTGCATATTCATATAAATGCATGAGTATGTATGAATATATATACAGAGATGGGCAATATTTTAATTAAATGTATTTAAAATACGTATTTAATTACTTTTGAGTATTTTGTAATTTCCTTAACAAAGAAAAAAATCAAATGTATTTGTAATTAAATATTTTGAGAGAAAGTATTTTGTATTTAAAATACTAAAAATACATTCAAATTTGTTATTTTATTCTCGCATACAATAACTTTTATCTTTTTAACTATAACTTTTAAGGCTTAAAGGCAGGGTAGGTCATTTTCAGAGAGGCTAGCAACAGCGAGCTAGCTTTGAAAGCATAAGAATCCCACCCTCTCTTCAGAGTATCTCCAATGCAACGCCTCCTTCAAAATACATGAACGCACACAGCAGGGAGAAAAAAGCGTCACAAAAGACTGCGTTAAATTACTTCATGTCTCGAAGCACATAACATTACAATAATAATGAACAAACAACTTAAAAAGCTCTGACTTGTATCACTGCTGCAGATTCATTTCATTGTTGGTAGTGTTGCCATTGAAACTCATAAATTCGAGTCACAGACTGCTCCTAGTATAACGTCATGGGTTGCCATCTCTTAATTGTGGTAGTTATGGCATGAGCACAGCATAAGCTCAGTGTTTTGGTTCAGGAGGAACTGTAATGGTGCATTCACATGGGGAGTTGGCATCAATGCTTGATGGAGTCACGTGTCTGAAGCTTGGTGCTGACACAACCGTCATAGTGACAACAGCCAATCACATTACTTTCCGGTGTTGCATGAATGCAATTGGCTAGCATCTGCGCTAGGGTATTTGCATAAGGCGATCTGATTGGCTGACACTTGCGTTGGCACTTGAAAAGTTGAGAAATGTTTAACTTCTAACATGAGCAACGCAAGTGAAGCGACCCACAATTCAGTTCGGCAACGCATGAGGTCACCCATTAAAAGTAAATGCTGCTGTTTCAGTTAGGGAGCTTGTGACTGACGTCTGTCTTACTGTGCAAGGTCAGAAGAAGGTAAAGAAGATGCTTTTGTGCTCAGTCAAACTGCTTTAAGGTAAAGTATACAGTAAAACATACTATCAGATATTATTCACTGAATGTCTTTATAGGACAGAAGATTAACGCAAATGGCTAGAACTTGTGAATTGAGTTGCTAGCTAAAGCATGACGTGCACTGTCTAGTGATGCACGGATCGCAGTTATATCTGCGGGCGCTGCAGATAATCCGCGGACGGGTAGGTCAAGTAATAAAAAATTACCACAGTCGGTCGTATCTTAAATTAATGTGACGGTAAGTATAGTCGGTCTGTGCGTTCGTTCTTAAAGTGACAGCAGCCTAACAAATCTGCTGCTGTCTGTCATTAATCAAGCAACAAAAGAAAAAGACAAAATCACTCACTGCTGTATAACATTATATTATATATATTATATATTTAATTGTTACAGTGAGGACTGTGCAGTGTAATTTTTTATTCGAATGCTACCGTTAAATAGTTGTTTGTGCTTTTTTGAATGCTTTGGCTCTTACATGTATCTAACTCCACTGTTACTCTCGCACTTCAGATGATTGCGTGTAAATTTTCTTTGTATTTTTGTATTTTCAAATGACAAATTACTTGTATTTTAATTAAATACATTTTTTTTACAACAGTATTTTGTATTTTATTTAAATACATTTGATAAGTAAGTATTTGTAATTTGTAACTAAATACTTTTTGATGTATTTGTGCCCATCTCTGTATATATATATATATATATATATATATATATATATATATATATATATATATATACACACACACACACACACACACACACAGTAGATAAAGAAACATAATTTTATTTTATTTAATTTTTTATAAATCACAGCTGGACAATAGCACAATTCTCTGCCAGATTCATGCTATATAACTTATTATACATTACCAAACATGGTTGATTGAAATGTGAATGTTAAATAGGCCCATAAATACATGAGAAATGCTTTTAAAATTCATGAGAAATGTTGAAAGAGGCCTATAAACCAAAGCCAATACATATTTGTAATGTAATGTATGAAAGACATTACATAGACCATGCTATGAAAGTTTGGCTTTAAAGGAATAAGCATATGCTGAAGTCATGGTGGTCTCCAGGATACCGAGAGGTTCACACCTGCTTTTTAACAGCCTGCTGAAGTGCTAAAAATGACGTTTTCCTCTTTACGAGAAGATTTCAGCCTTGAGAATTGCACACACTGAACTGAACACTTCATTTGAGAGTAAATCACAGAGGAACCGTGTGCTAAAACTCTCCCATGAAAATTCTGTGGCTTGATAAATTTGGCTTTTGGAAGGAGACTTGATTCAAGGAGAAAATATTTATTACACTAGACTTAAGCACTTGAAAATGACAAAAATGATACATGATTTGTTTTTATTATTAAAGGCCAGGATGATAGGAGAATCAGTTATGATACTGTAGGGCATATTAGTTTGGAATGCTTCTATAGCGGATAAAGTTCTAAGTATTAAACTTGTATGCATTACAATTAAAATGTCACAGTAGTATAAAAAAAAAAAAGTCCCAGAAACCATAATATGTAGTCATGTTGTATATTGAATGACATTGTAATCATCGCTATAATGATGGCTAAGCAAGAAACTAATCTTCCTGAGGCAAATATTCTTATATGTAACATGACACACTGGAAGGAATCATGCCAGCTGTCTCCGTTCAGTTGCACATGTGTGTTTGGGAAGTGCTGAGCTTCCTGAAACAAGGGAGGGAAACATATTAGCCTTCTTTAAAGGGTCTCTCAGACATCTTTTAGTGGGATAATGTGCATCTTTTTATTGATGCTGCTGTAATCCCCATCACTGTAATTATCTCTGAAAACGCATTCGTAATCATCAGACTTAGTGGCCACCACAGTGTTGTTTTGTTATGATGCCTGATGATTTAGCTTTCAAACTGACTTCTGCGTGGTTTGACGAATTGTAAATCAAGGTAACTGACAGCTCCCATTCTAAACAATGAGGTCTTCCCAGGAAATGAAAGTCATCCCTCTTCTCTGCCATATCAAAGTAATGTCTCCAAACAAGACTGACGGATGTTCTAAACAAAACCAGGATGTAGATATGGCAGAACCACGTGACATGGCTCACCCACAGCACTGTGTTCCCAGTCTCTCCATATGCAGCCCATTTTATAGGCCGCAAGTGTGAGTGAATTTTCACGCAATGTTTGAAAAAAATTACTCAAACACGTACATGACTCACTAGAAGTGAGAATCTATTATAATAAGTTATGCAATCCATTCGATTCTCTTGATTTATGTAGTATATGTTCTTTTATAAAATCCTTTTGTTTTCCTATCCTATAGTTACTGACTAGTAAGCCATTCGTCAGTTGATGCCCCTGAAAAGCATGAACACTGTGGCTCTGTGGTACTACCAAAACATTGCTGTTTGAGCAAGCATCCTGGCACGTCCTGCACGTAAACTTGTTCCTCAAATCTGATTGGTTGATTGGAATGTTGTTCCCGGATCAACAAAGATGTCGATCCAGGAACATGTTGCACTTGGTGAAATCAGGTTCTGCAGCATTCTGACCAGCCTGTTGGTTCAACCAATGGCACGAGTTTGGGGCGGGACCATGTTTGAAAATGTATTATTTTTGCAATTTCATTAGTGCAGAAATAACTTCACCTTTGTCGTATATCAAGAATTTCCTTATATATATATATTCACCTCATATAGGCCAAGTTCAGTTCGCTTTAACACTGTTTTGCAACACAGACACACTCACTCACATATAGACAAACACATGTACACCCACGCACACTGAAATTAAGCAAGTGTTTCGCCCTTTCTGGATGGCGTCCAACACAGGTCCACCCCTATTCACCAAGCTCACTTCAAACGCACTGGCCACCTGCCAGAAACGTTTTTCCCCTTTAAGAAAAAAAAAAAAGAGACTAAAATATATAAACATTTGGACTGTTTTGAAAGCGTACACTTAACACTAAGGGATAAGACATATAATTATGGGTATAAAGAGACACATTCAGCATTGGTTATTGTAACTGAGGGGAGCGGACGATATGACTAAGACCTGGACCTTCACGGGGGGATGCAGGGCCAAAAGGCACCTATTAATGCCGCCCAGTCGCCTTTATTGAGCAAAAGGGAGGTTTTGTGAGGGAAAAAAAGCTCCTGTTCAATTATAGGATTTTCCCAATAATTATTCTCCGAAAAAAACTGAAAGAATCAGAGATGAAAAGAAACGCTGAGATCCAAGGAAAACAACATGCAAACTGTGGCCATAAACACATTGTTCTTGCACCTGCGTGTAAGGCCGCTCGCCCTTAGCAACCGCCCGTGTTTTGGTTCAAGCACGGTTTTTGACGCAGGTTTCCTAGAAGGCTAATGAAATGCATACAACAAAAATAATGTATGCTGAGGAGAGGTCATGTCATGTCAGATTAGCTTAGAACAGCTGTCTTGGTCTCCAAGGACGACCAACACGGAAAACCCGCAAGGTCATGGAGAAGGATTTTGAATGATTGGAACCACAATTCTTAAGTGTTTGCTTATGGTACAAACACGTAGGATGAAAGAACAAATTAAAACGTCAAAACAGTTGGGCTAATATGTGACGAGATAGCTAATTGTTGTTCCAAAGGTGGTCTTATGCAAGACACAACTTTAAAAAAGGACATAGCTTTGCTTATTAAATCATGAAAACTACGCAAATCCTTTTCTCTTAGCCTGTGTTCTTCAGAGTTCTTCTGCTCTTATGGTTGGTCTGCTTTCTCTAGGGAACTGAACTTCAATGACCTTCAAGAGTTCCCCATGGCCATTCGCACACTGGCCAAGCTTCAGGAACTGTAAGTAACCGAGACTAACTTACCCAGCATACATGTGTCAGTGTGCTTCCTTTAAAGTGGACCGCTTGGCCTGGCCTCATGCTCCTTGTAAATCCCAGTTAGTCCCTAGAATGTGGTTCTCAAGCACAAGTTTCCTGCAAAAAAGCAGATGCTTAGAGATGAGCGCTTAAGTCCTTCCTTCTCAAGTATCCTAAAGTGTTTTTTGCCTGCGGGACTGCCTCCTGACAGGTGTTTCTGTAAGATACAAAGGATGTTTACATGGGTAAATTTGAATTGACGCAACCAAATGGCTTACACGTGTGCTTATGGGGGAGTTATGAGCTTTCCCTAAGACAAAATGCAATTGGACTCGATTGTCCAAGGTGATGAATTAATTTTCGGCACCCAAAGTAAGACCTTTTAATCCTGTTTATTTAACACGCGTAATTATTTTAGACTGTTTAGAATTTTCGGATTACAATTTGCTGGCAACATGTGTGCCATAAATTAACTTTAGCATGTTATATTCATAGTGACGGCAGATGATGATGAATTATAAGCTGTTGCAGTGGTTGAATGTGTGGCCACTCCGAAAAGCACGTCAACATTACAATTTATAGCCTATACGGAACAGATGCAGTTAGCAAAAGTACTCAGCAAAGCTGGTCTTGATCGCTGGATTTCCTCATCCTATAGTGGATTGTGTTAAAGTGTGCAGATGGTCATATTCTCACTCTCCATGCATCTTGCAGGGGTTTCCACAACAACAACATTAAGGCCATTCCCGAGAGAGCGTTTGTGGGGAACCCACTTCTGCAGACCATGTGAGTATCATGTCTCAGTAAAGCTTTTTTTCTGTTGACTAAACATGCTTCACTGTGTAATGGACAGACATGTTATAGAAGTTTGTTTATTTCAGCCAACGGACCAGGAAATGTGTGACAAATGTTTGGGTCATTTTACAAAACGGGTGCCTTTTGTGTCCCTCTTTAACATGTGTAGATGTGTAAATAACTCAAAAAAATGCAGTACCTTTATTTTTAAATTAGTTTAATTTGTTTTTCCTACCGTTATTACCAAATATATACATTTTTAGTGAAAAAAAATAATCAAAGAATGTCATTTTATCTGTTGAATAGTACTGTATTTTATAATAAACAATAGTTCACAGTCACAGGGTTGTTCACGGTCACAGGGTTGACATGAAATGATAAAAATAAAGAGATAAAATAAAAGCAAAATTACATTTATTTTGTCTATATTTTCTCGATATTTAGATCTTAAATGAGAATGCATTAAAACATGCTCAAAATCGCAACCCTGTTACGACCTTTTTTACATCTCAACCCGGTTACCACTTTTTTTTTTACAACTCCACACTGTTACCATTTTTTTTTTTACATCTCAACCCTGGTAACACTTTTTTTACATCTCAACCCTTTTACCACTTTTTTTTTTTTAACATCTCAACCCTGGTAAAACTTTTTTACATCTCAACCCTGTTACCACTTTTTTTTTTTTTTTTTACATCTCAACTCTGGTAACACTTTTTTACCTCTCAACCCTGTTGCCACTTTTTTTTTTACAGCTCCACGCTGTTACCAATTTTTTTTTTTACATCTCAACCCTGTTTTTTTTTTTATAGAAATATCAACATTAAATCATTTTTTTATCTTAAAAAAAACTGTAATGGCTAAATTAATTGTCAACCCTGTTACAGTATAGTACAATGAATAGTAGCATACGTTAAGCTTTATTAATTTAGCTGGATATGACACTGTGCAATTTATTAATGCTTAAAGACATTCTTTCCTGAAAGAATGTAAATACATACTTGTCAAAATGGAACAGGCACCTGTTTAAAATGATACATTTAATAAAATAATAGTCAAAAACAAATGTCTTTGTCTTCTCAGTCATTTCTACGAGAATCCAATTCAGTTTGTTGGCAGATCAGCATTTCAGTTCTTGCCAAAGCTACACACACTGTAAGTACACGTCTATGTGTGAAATGATTGCATACACATGATTAAACAGAACAGTTTGGCTTCCGATAAGGCCCCTCCAACGTACAAGTTGGCAAATGTATATCATTTCCATTTCATCATTGCTTTCATTTTGATGAATACTGTAATCTTGCTCACCTCTTGCCATCACCTCTCTCATAAGTAAACATTAAACTAGTAATTTGTCTCCAAAAAAACAGCACGTTTCAATTATAACCTCATAAATGCCAGAATATGAGATTTAGCTTTTCATAAAACCAGTAAAAAGTAATTTATCTCTCTCCAATTACACAGATAAAGCATAAGAATGCTGCGAGGGTCTATTCAGCATTCATTATTTTGATACAAAGTCTACCGTCTTCCATTGTTGATTTTGGGTAGTGTTGCAAGTCTAATCAAAATGATGGAATGAAGTGGAATAATATTCCCTCCAGATGATGAAGAGCTAAGTGTGTACGGTAACAGTAGACATCCCTGTGGTTTTGCTGGACGACATCTTCATTAGCAGAACGATCCTCACTAATGAGTTATCTAATCTCGTTTTAGCTCTTTGAACGGGGCAACTGAGATCCGAGAGTTTCCAGATTTGAAAGGAACCACCAGCCTGCAAGTTCTGTGAGTCTGAGATCAAATGTCCCCATTTCACGCAGGATCGGTTTCACTTAAGAGACTTCCAGAAGTTCTTCCCACCGTCGAGGACAATGGAATAACCGTTGACAAAATAGAGATGCTTTTACTGATCTCTCAGCATGTCAGCAGATTTGGTACAAGGGTAAAAATTATGCTTAGGCAAGGCCATACTAAACCGAGGCCTCTAATGTTTACTGGTGAAGCATCAGTTAAATATGAAGTATATAGTTACTGATCCTAAAAGCCACTGGGCATTAAACTGCGCATTAGAGTTAAGGGAGAAGGGTTTTCACCCTAATCTGACGCCATTGTTTGAGCTGCACGATTCTGGATAAAGTGAGAATTTCTTTGCTTCAAACAGGAGATCATGATTCTCCCACAATTCTGAATAGACAGCCAAACAAAATAAAATGTAATTTACTATAGGTTCTGACAAAGTATTAATAGCTGCAGTCTATTTAAAATGTTTAATTCATCTGAATGATTTAAAAAAAAAAAAGAATTGTTGAATGAATCATTCAATGACTCGCTCATAAATACTCCACTTGTTTTATTACTGGACGAATCAGCGTTTTTAAAGAATCTCTTGAATGAATGATTCAAATGACATACATTTTTTTAACAATCATTTGTCGCCATCTGGTGGTGTAACGATGTAATCGATACGATATTAGTTACTTTCAAAAAGTGATGCTCTATTTTGATCGCTTCTGAAGACATCAGTGTTTAGGCTATATCTGAACTATAAACTTTATTCCCAGTTCTGTGATAATATGAATCTTTGTAACACAAAATTATCGTGTGGTTAAAACGTTTGTAAAGCCGTTTCCTACGTATACATGACAACTGCTCTCTCTGGATCAGCAGCAGCGCCAACACAGGTCTGAATGATCTGGTGTGATTTTGTCAAAGATTTAATAAATGTAGTTGCTACTGTATGTAGAATCGATGACATTTAGGAATAAGATTGCGTGAGTGTTTGAATTGAGATCGCAATCTTTTAATGATTAATCATGCAGTTCTGTAATTACAAAAATACTATTTTTTTGATTTAATCATTTTAATTTAATTTTAATTAATCAATTCATGATCAATTAATGATATTTGTCTTGTTTCCAGTAAAAATATCTTAACATCCTTAAAACAAGACTTTAATTATGTATTTTCTTGTTGAATTTTGAATTTTTCACTTGCACAGTCTCAATTTCTTAATTTTTTAAAGATCATTTGCAGTGCATTCACATTCATTTATTTGCCTGTTTTTCATTCACTGTTTCTTTCTGCTGGTTTACACACACACACACACACACACTCAATGTAAACTTTCCTCTTTGATTTTCTCTCAGTACGTTGACCCGAGCTGGACTGACCGGCCTGCCATACGATCTCTGCCACCTGCTGCCTAAATTAAGAGTGCTGTGAGTTTCCAAACACAAATACACACCTGCAACACAAACACATTTGAAAGCTCATCTCTCAATGATTCCTCAAGATCCGAACTGGCAAAGGGAGTTGAAACTCACCCTGAGAGATTTGATGTAACCAAACTTTCAAGGAGTTCCTAAAAGCCTCTTTTAACATGAACTTCAAAACACCAGCGGGTGGATATTTAGCCAACTTTATTTTAAATCATTTGCGCAAGCTTGTGCAAACAATTTGAAAGGTAAAGATCTCAAGTAAATTTTACATTTTTTTTTTTTTTTTGTAAAGGTCTTTTAGAGGTCTTTATCACTCTGTTTAAAATGGTTAGGAGCAACTACTTTCAGGTGGACAAGTTCAGTTAGAGAAATCCTCTGCAGGAACAGAGAGGCTGTTCAAATGTTCAAATGAAGAATTAGACCTCTGGGGATAGTAGCTGCTTAACATGCCATTCTCTCTCTATATTCACCTATTCTCTCTCCACGGTTTCTTCTTGCATAAACACTATAAATACACTATTTGGGTATAAAAAAATATATATATATATATATATATATATTTTTTTTTTTAAACTAAACGACAGAGCATCATACAGACATGCATTAACAAACATGTATGTATACATTTTAAAATGACAAACAGTATAAGGTAGAGATAGTGCACTTCCTACATCAAAGTAATTATAACTTTAATTTGTATATTTTCATATTCTTTTATGTATCATTTGATATTGTACAAACATAAGTGTTTGATATTGACGTGTTAAGAATTATATGAAGTTATTGTGAAGTGTTACCAATCAACTTCTGTCATTAGTCGTGAGCTAACAGTTATGCTTTGTGAGATAAAGAAGTGTCTTCTTGTTAAGATAAAGTTTTACGCAGCTTTTACTGAGAATTTTACTGGGAATCTTCCATGAGAAGACATTTCTAATCTATATTTGTTTGGTTTCAGGGAGCTGTCTCACAATGTCATAGAAGAGCTGCCGAGTTTCTACCACTGTGCCTCGCTTCAAGAGATGTGAGTTCAGGCGTCTCTCTCTAGTGTAACAGAGGAATATTGCTAATATATCTAAGAGCCCTAAATAACCCGCATAGTACTTGACAAATGACAGTCATTACAGTAGCAATCCATCAGTGTCTATATTTTGGAAGCTTTTAAGTGTGTCCATGGTTGCTGTGTATGATGTCTGGCATAGTGTGTGTGTGTGTGTGTGTGTGTGTGTGTGTGTGTGTGTGCGCGTGTGTTTGCATGTGTGTGCGTGTGCAGGTGTGTAGGTGTGTGTGTGTGTGTATGAGATGCAGTAATACCAGCTTTTTTGTTTTGACTCGGCAGAGGCCTGCAGCACAATCTGATCAAACAGATTGAGATGAACACATTCCAACAACTCAGCTCTCTGCGCTCACTGTGAGTACTGTACACACACACACACACACACACACACACACACAGGTTTGTTTTTGTGAATTGTGGGGATATTCCATAGGCGTAATGGTTTTTATATCGTACAAACCGTATTTTCTATCGCCCTACACCAACCCTAAACCTACCCATCACAGGAAACTGTGCACATTTTTACTTTCTCAAAAAAACTCATTCTGTATGATTTGTGAGCCTTTTGAAAAATGGGGACATGGGGTAATGTCCTCATAAGTCACACTCTCCTTGTAATACCTATGTCATACCCATGTCATTATACAAATTTGTGTCCTGATGTTACAAAAATGCACGCACACACACACACACACACACACACACACACAAACACACACACACACACCTTCTGATGGCCTCAAGAGTTACAGTACTATTTAAAAACACTAGTGAAAAACACGAGTTATGCTTAAGATTTGCATTTTTCTAATTTAAAAAGTACATAATGTAACTTTTTTTTGTTCAAAATGAATAAAATAATGAGTCAATACATCATTAATCTTTTTGTCTTACCTGATTCACTATGATAAGCTTATATTATAAGTATTTATATTTAAGACCTAGCGGGACAGTTTTTGCAGGAAATCATGTACATATGTCACTCGCCCGTGTGTGTCTCGTCATAAATAGAGAAAAGTTGCTCCGGCTACTTTGACGCGTATCTGGTGTGGGAGTGACAGAGGTTAGTTTTCACAACGAGTGGTTGACATGGAGCAGCTAAATCTCCAACCTCCGGGGAATCACCTGTTTTTAACAAACATCGAACAGAGGAGAGTCTGCTAGCAAAAAGAGAATCGTAATAAAACAAGAATCAACTTCAGCTTGGCTTTGATATTCTTTGTTGTATTTTCCAATAAAAAAATAAAAATAACGGAGTTCATTTGGAATTATTCAGCTTTTAAGAAGAAATGCCAGCTTCTCCAGTAGTGGGAGGAACTAATGCACAAATGGCAATATCATTGGCTTTCACTCATCTGTCCCTGTTTTGATTTGGGCAAATCAGTTCGAGCGAACGCTGGCAATGTGGTTAATATTCATGAACCCAACAATTCATCAATCCCTAGTGCATTGTATATTGTTATTAGTATTATCTTTTAATAATAATTTCTATTATCTATTTTTTAATATATATTATATAAACAGTATCTTAAGCACCACCACCAGTCCTAAGTTCAGTTAAAATTACAAACATGCAATCGTACAATTAATATGAAATATTAACTTTAGCATTATCTATTGTGAAGGGTCTTTTCATTATGGTTGTTTTTGTGTGATGGAATTTTATTATTTTTTTTTTTCAAGGAAGTACCATGTATATTAATGGGTAAAGCTACAGTAACGTCTTCAGCTAGTCAGCTTGAGATCCTTTCCATCTAAACTAGTTTTATCTCTTAAGTTTAACAGCAAATGTTTTATGTGCAGTAAGATAACCATATTCATCTGCAGAGTCACACAGAGCCGAAGTACAACCAAAACAATGTTATTCCGCAAAATGCATGCAGTTTTGTTTTTTAACACTAGAGGTACCTAGTGTACCTTTAATATACATTTTCCATTACAAATTGAAAAATAGTGATGGCTAAAAAAATAATAAATAATAAAATGCCCCCCTTTTTGCTTAGAGGCACTCAAACTGCATGATTGGTTTGATACAATCAAGTTCACATCTTAAATATTTATTATTCTTTTCAGCATTAACATTTTAACAAGTTTAAATGGGATTTAACTATTTTAAGCAACTCCACTGTATATATAGATTTTTTGCGAATATAAATATTGTCCCAAGACAAGAGCATGTACATTATTTTTAACTCAAACATAGACATAATTGGTAAATATCATCAATACTTCCACCTAGAGACATTCTGTACAAATTAACCAATTAACATCTTGCCAACCAAACGCCAGAAAACTTTAAATAATGATTATTGTTAGAAGAATTTGAGAGCAAGACGGATATCTGATAAGAATAAAAACTTTTATGTTGGCTGTCAAGATCTGAGCAAAAGCATTTCTGTTTTATGAGAAAAAGAGAAATGACAGGTGTATGGATGAGTAAATGATGTTTCATTACAGGGATCTAAGCTGGAACAGGATCAACACCATCCACCCTGATGCCTTTTCCTCTCTTCAGTCTCTCATCAAACTGTAAGTAAACTATATGCAAAACCATGCCAGTGCATATCATTAGATTTGCCACTGAAAATAAAGCTCACACACCTGAGTCTAGATGTCTGTATAGATGTACAAAACAGTTATTAAACTGTGACTTGGCACATCATCCCATTTGCACAAACACAGAGATTACATGATGCACACTTTTGAGTCATTTGTGCAATGCTTTCATTGGCTCAAAGTGAAAAGACTGTGATTGTAATCATGGTTAAAAGCTCTGTACAGTGATGAAGATGTGCATCAGTCACAGGCGATTAAATAAAGCAGCATTAGGTGAAGAATGTGATGAATGAATAATAAAGTGTGACAGAGCGAGGCTGATACATTTGTGCAGCGATTAATGACAGTAGAGCCTCATACCCGAGCAGATATTGCAATAGTTACAGACCTTGTATAAACCTCTAAGAAATTATTCTGGGAAAAATCCACTACCAAACAAAGTGCATGGAAAAGGAAAATCACTGTTCCAGGCTCAATACAAGTACAACTCCATCGACAGTATCTATGGCATGCTGCTGATTACCACAAAAAAAAAATATATAATAATTTTGACTCGTCCTTCACTTTGTAAAAACAAGCAAAAATAATTTTCTGTGATAATAAACAGCATGCCACAGATGCTGTCAATAGAGCTTTGCTTGTATTGAACCTGGAACATGCAAAGTTTTATTTAAACTGATGCATTTCAGCTTTCATCAGGGTTACAAGTTCAAGGCCTGTGTGTCAAAACATGTCGGTTTAAATTAAACAAAAGTGTTTTTTGGATTTAGAAACCTTCATGGCCTCTTAACGGCAGAATACTGTAATTTAATATTATATATAAATATATTCATTCAAACGGTATTTGGACCTAAAAATGTTTAAATTCCTTTGTACTACTTAACAAAATATTAAATCAAGTTGCACATTTTATTTTTATTATTTATTTTATGAAAGATTGTGTAAGCACCCTTTAATCTAAAGTTCATAGTTTTTAAATTATATATATAAAAAAAAAAAAAGATATTCTGGTCAAAATCAAAGTGGCCATATTAGGCTATTTTAAAGGCTCCTAATTGTTTTGGCAGTTTCCTACAATAGGTTTACATGCATTCAAGGTCAAAAAACATTTTAATGTTCTCATAATATACATTCGAGCTAAACCCCTCCTTTCCACGAACCTGCTCTGCTCTGATTGGTCAGATGGCCCAGTCTGTTGTAATTGGTCTACTCTGCTCTGATTGGTCAGATGGATAAGTCTGTTGTGATTGGTTTACTCTGCTCTGATTGGTCAGATGGATAAGTCTGTTGTGATTGGTTTACTCTGCTCTGATTGGTCAGATGGCCGAGTCTTTTGTGATTGGTCTGCTCTGATTGGTGAGATGGCCCAGTCTGTTGTAATTGGTCTGGTGTAATTGGAAATAAAACACCCATTACGAACAGTAATGATGGCGTCAGTTTTACCGTATCAATTCGAGCCTGAGTCCGATAATGAAACATTAGAAGAAGTAGCTGATTAACCCATGCGACCATTGTAAGCACAACTTAAGCAGGACATTTCTAAGTGGTATGTTTTTATTTAGCTTG
Organism: Elopichthys bambusa; assembly: GCA_037101425.1. NCBI lineage: Eukaryota > Metazoa > Chordata > Actinopteri > Cypriniformes > Xenocyprididae > Elopichthys > Elopichthys bambusa. Next base: position 21,002,034 of record CM074451.1, read on the forward strand.
TTTATAGATGACTCTTCATGTCCTCATCCATTTGCATCCGATTTGCTCCCGCAGTGCAAAAAACAGTGTCTTCTCGACATGTCGACAACACGAACCAAACTCTTCCAGGCCTCAGCTACAACTACAGTGTTTGAGGGTCAAAGTAGACGTTGTTCACTATGAAGACCATAGACTGGCATTATGCAAATTAGATACAAACCTACATAGGTTTAGACAGGAAGTGAGTCTGGAATTACTGACAACTAATTTCAGGCAGAAATTCAAATCTGTGTTTTGTTTGGGATACAGTAACAATAACTTGAGGCATGGACAGCGTAAGCAAAAAAACATGGGTGTGTCCTCCCCAATTTTTACTGGAGTAGATGCCATTTCCTGTATTCTGGTGCCTTTTAATTAACGGAGTGTCTATTTGCCTGCCTTGTTGTCAAATACTATACACTAACTGACGTCTGGTTGGACCAGACAAAATTCCAGAAGACACTAAATTGATTATAGCGGCAGTAGCGTAGGGGTAAGGTGCCTTTTGCCAAACTCGCACTACTCCCTTTTCCCATCACATATCAGATCGTAAAGGCATTTATTTTCAATAAAAATGAAGTGCCAAGTGGAATGGATTTGAGGAAGCAGCAGCGTGGAAGTCAAGGCTGGAATGGAGTTTAATTTACTAAGCTATTACTCAAGTGGAATGGATTTGACTGACGGCGCTCTGAAAATCGAACAGATGTATGCACTGAATTAGAGACAGTAAAAGGGAGTGGGTTCAGTATCATTGGTCTTAAAACGTGGGTGGGTCTTGTCCCACCCCGGTACAATGGTTCCAACGCCCAGGACTTGAGGAGAACTGACTTCATACATCCACTAAAATCACTGACACACCAGCTAATTGCAAAAATTGATAAAAAAAAATCAATGTGATGATTGGCATTACGTCTGAAGGGAACAAATTTCACTTCAACAGGTGCTCCAACAACTCTACTTCCAACAAGATTTCCAAGGAATAATGTTGGCAAATGTTCACACAAAATGATCTTATGGTATAATATGGGTCATTTTAAGTAGGTACTTCAAGTGTAGCAACACCTGCGACTTTGTTATACATGATGATCCATTTATATCTCCTCTCTCCATCCAGAGATCTCACTGGGAACCGATTGAGCAGTCTCCCGCTAGCTGGGCTAACAAGCCTTACTCATCTAAAACTGAAAGGCAACATGGCACTTTCGCGTTCCTTCAGAGAGGAGGACTTCCCCAACATAAGGTACATTTGTGGTAACCAATAACCCCAAAAAGTCAATCAAATCCGCTATCCCGCACAACAACAGATTATCTAGACTTAAAACACTTCCATGTTAAACCATCAAAGAAAATTCACAAGTGTCTGTGGTTATCAAGTCCCACAGCACAAATGCCTCGAATAGCTCAAAAACACATGAAGGTTTTACTCTGTTTTCAGAGAAATGTTCAAACGTTTATAGATTTGACAGTTTCAAGATACTAACAATCTGGAACATTCTGTGGCCCAAGGAACATTCTGTTCATTGGTATGAGTAAATGATTTCTGTTTGTTAAGTTCCCTAGAATATCTGGCTTGATGCAAGTCATCTGACAGGCGGAAAGATTATTTCAAGATACGTTGATATTCTCAATACAGAGAGGCTGTTATAAATATCCTGTCCTGATTCATCAACAGCTCAAGGCTTTGGAAACGCTCCAAGACCTCAGCCTTAAGTGCTGCCGTGATTTGATTAGCACCTCAAGAAAGAGAGATTTCAAGTATTACCATTTCCAAAAAGCAACTGATTAAAATTAAAGAGAAATCACTGTTTCAGTCGTGACCCAAATACATTTAAAATAGCATTAGCGGTTAGATGTATTGCTAGATTACTTCGTGCATTATTTGCAGATTGATGAATCATTTTTTCCTCTGAAATGGGATCTTTTATAGTTTTCATATTTCCCAAAACTGATGCAATATGTCCTTATTTTTTCATTTTAAAACTCTATCTGGCACATAACAAAACATAAAATATAAGGTATAAAAATATGTGATGGAACATATGAAATTATTTTTAATTTAGTGTTTTAATTTGATACATTATATCACTACTGTTGAAACAGGGTAATTGAGATGCCATATGCCTATCAGTGCTGTGTATTTGGAGCCTGCAACAGCTACAAAGCAGCCAGTCAGTGGGAAGAACAGATGGGCAGTGAAGAGGAAGATCTCCAGAAGAAAGCGCTGTCCCTGTTCCCCATTCACACGGACAACAACTGTAAGTCCTACAACTTAACACTCAGGGGTCGGGAAATGCGCTGTCTCACATTATACAGTGTTGTGATTATAGACTGTAAAAAAAGATGGACAGCGCGTCTTCACTTCCTTGCACTGTAGAAAAATGAAGCCAAAATATCCCAGTAACAGTCATTGCCAAGTACGTTGTTTGCAGAGTAATGATCCTAAAGTGGAGCGCGGCATCAAATAACTAAAACCAAACATATTGGGAAAACGAACACTTGAACATATGTCTGCGTGATGAAAACTACCTAAAATGACAGAAACCATCTTTGAAAAAAAATATAGTGTAATTGGATATTTTAGTTTGGCTCGCGTCCCACTCGATTACATGGAGAGACGGGGTTTATGACTTGTACTACAGCCAGCCACCAGGGGGCGATCGAATTATTTGGCTTCACTTTTCAGGACACGTGTAGCACCATAGATATATATACATAAATGCCTCATTAGCAGCTGTTTCAATGGGCCGCTATACATAAGCCGTCTGCCATATTGGAACGCCCAAAGCCGGTTCGTGAACATATCAAAAATTTTTATCAGGCACTTAAGCTTGAGCATTTAGATCAAAATGGTTTTAGACTTTCTGAGGTGGTCTCTTCACCTTAATAGACATGTAAACAGCTAGAAAAAACCAGTTGGTTGAGTTTAAATTGCAAATATCGTGGCAAGTTTCCCAACTTTAATACTGTATTGTATCAAGTCACTCAAGTTTGTACAGTAAACCTTTTATCAAAGTCCCTGTAGCCAAAAATGAAAACATTGGCCTTACACAAACACTTTCCTCATATGAAAGGAACATAAAAGTACCACTTGTAGCGGTTTTCCACAGAGTGTGTGTGCGCACACATCTATTTTTATTTGCTCTCTTCTATCTGCCAGTCTCTTCATCTTTAATTAGCACAGTAGAAACATGTCAGGGCCTTACAGTAACCGCAGGTATTTGACAGATGAAACAAAATGTGTCTTTTCTCCATGCATTCCTCGATGTGATCTGATCAGGTTTCAGACTTGAAAGGAGCCCTCCGTAATTACACTCCATGGGAAATTAGATAAACATTAACAATTCAAGGTCCAAAACATACCAGTTGGCTTATCGGAAAATAACAAAACCAGAGCGTGAACAAAGCCTGATGATTGATTGCACACTAAAGGAGAAATGGAAAGTTGCAACTGAGATGTGTTGGGTGTTGAGTGGTGCTAAAGCCCTTAGATAAATTAATCCGTTCCAGCAGACTTGATGTCCATAACATGGTGATTTATCTTCTGCCAGACCGAAAGCATCATGCCATCTTGAACACTGAAGACTATTTCATCATGCTGCTGTAAATGCACAAAGCAAAGATGTCTCATGCTTTTCATGTGTTCACTTGCAGATGACCTTGACTTAGAGGAATTCCAGTTAGCTATTGAAGAGTCCAAACTACAAACCAGCATACAGTGTACCCCCATCCCAGGTAAATTCAATCAGCAGCATCTCTCACCCTGTAGGTAAAATGTATCCCACCAAGACTATGAAGGCCTGTTCGTATCATGTACAAACAAACTAAACAACAAGCATGTTATTGGAAAAACGTATTTGCAAAGAATTTTTAAACCAAAACAAATGCACACTTCTCAATATCTCCACCAACATAGCGTGATTTGATTACCATCTTGCCATTTTCAGAAATGGTGCTAAAAGAAAGAAAGAAAGAAAGAAAGAAAGAAAGAATTAATTATGTTATTCTATGTTAATTCCAATTATGTATAAAACAGCTATTGTGGTTAAATTTTATTTTGTATTTTACGAAGATTTGACAAATATTAAAAAAATTTGCTTCAGTATATTCAAAAAGATAATTTATATACAGGTCCTAAAACTAACTTTTTGTCACACCTGCCAATGGCTGGTGACTTAAATGTACCGGCCAGTAAACTGTTTTTGCAAAAACAGCCAGTTATAGCCGCTTTTCCACCGAAATTACTGGGAACAATTTGTCCCAGGACAAATAGGACTGCGTGTGACCTTCCAGTTCCCGCTGGATTTCGTTCTCCGCATATAAGCTTAATAAATTCCTGACACTTGTCGTCGGTCGATTGGTCATATTTTTTAAACTCCATTGTTGATTCGAATAGCAAACAACTGCACGCACTGGACAGACATTTAAAAATGGTGGTTGAAATAAAATGCTGCGTGGAGTCAACCAATCAAAATGCTGCTTGAACGCAACCAATCACCATGTTCAGCACCCAAGTCCCATACCCGAAAGTTTCAGAACTTTGAGAAAGTATTACCTAGCAAGCAGGGACTTTCTGAGGAGGGAATCTTTACCCGGAACTTAATTTACATACCAAGTACCACACCTCAAAGTCCCTAGTTCCTGGGGAAAGTTCCTGCAGTGGAAAAGCGGCTTATGACACCAACATTTTAGATACCGGTGAAAATTCACAATTCTCTATTCCAATTTTAATACCACAGCTAAAACTACTAGCCTTACTAATATAAATTTAAAGCATTATTAAAGAAAAGTAACAGTAGTTTTCAGGTAGAAACATTGACTAAAATAACACTGGATAATCTTCACTGTACAAATGAAACATATTAACCCTTATTAAAGTTTCAAAAGTTATTCAGTCAAGAGAAGCAGGAATATTAGGCTTCTGTCACTTTAAGACATAATGCACAGATCCAATACACTTATTTTGTCTTTCTCGACTGTTTACGTTCACTCAAGCCATAACCAACTGTGGTTGGATACTCGCAGAGACAGTCGGATGCTCGCCAAGACAGGCTTTTTTTGACAATTTTGTTTGAATATGTCCGTTCAAGCACAAGAAGACGTGAAACAGAGCTCATGTCAGTATTCACATTCTATCTGAGATGCAGCTTTATGGGTGCGCGCTTCGGGTGTGTGTACACACTGAAATTGAGTTCTCTTTTGCGTTTTCTTGTGCTTCTATTATAAACTGGCAAGGCTTAAACTGGCAAGTTTCATATATAATACTCATCAACGCGATTTTTACATTTGGCACTGGTTAAGTGTTAATTTTAGGCCCTGCTTATATATGTGATCATGGAGCGTAACATGGGTAAAATGGTCAAATGTGGCCTAGTATTTTTCTCTTTTATATTCTATATCTACAAGCTATTAGCAAACAGTTCTTTCGCACCAAAACCATTCACTAATTTCTGCCATATTCTCTGAAAACGTTTTGAATTACGGAGAAAAAAAAATGTAGTTTATAAATAAGTCATTAGATTCTTGCAGTACTATATTTCTGACATTGTGTGAAGATGCTAATAAATATGAACTGGATCTCATGAAACAAGTACAACCAATTGATTTGTATTTAATTCGAAAAAACCTCTTACATAAAATATTGCACTTCATTCGAAGCAACAATTGATGCAAGAACTATTTTAAGAAAGATTCACAAAATATTTTTGTGTAACTTTTTGTTGTGCATTTGGTCCAAAGTAAAAATTCTTGGTGTGAATAGACCTTAAGTTAATGTATTCTTTCTGTTATAAGACTCAAATTTTAATTTATCATTTCACCCCTTCAGGTCCATTTAAACCATGTGATAACCTGTTTGACAGTTGGGTGGTACGGCTTGGCATGTGGCTAATCTCTTTGGTCTCGCTGACGGGAAACAGCCTTCTCCTCTTGACTGTCTTTGCATCCCCCAGCTATCTCTCCCCTGTTAAGTTCATCATCGGCACCATCAGTGGCGCCAACCTGCTTACGGGCCTGTGTACCGGCACCTTGGCATTGGTTGACGCCCGGACATTTGGAGAGTTCACCCTGCACGGAGCTCAATGGGAAATGGGTGCAGGTTGCCAAACAACAGGCTTTCTTTCAGTACTAGCCTCGGAGGGCTCCATACTCTTCCTGACTTTGGCTGCAGTGCAGTGCAGCGTGTCCGTGTCGTGTGCTCGCGCCTATGGAAAGTCGCCCTCCCTGGGAAGCGTGCGAGCCGCCTCAGTGGCGTGCTTGGCACTTTCGTTGGCAGTCGCCACTTTGCCACTAATTGGGGTCGGGGAGTACGGGGCCACTCCGCTCTGCACGCCGTCACCACTGCCGGATGGCGAACCGTCCACCCTGGGTTTTATGGTTGCTCTGATAATGATGAACTCCCTGTGTTTCCTGGTGATCACCGGGACTTACATCAAACTGTACTGGGACCTGATGAAGGGTGACTTCGACAGCATTTGGGATTGTGCCATGATCAAGCATGTGGCTTGGCTCATCTTCACCAACTGCCTGCTCTACTGCCCTGTAGCCTTCCTCACCTTCTCCTCCCTTCTGGGACTCTTTCCTGTGAGCGAGGAGGTTGTCAAATCAGTCGTCCTGGTACTTCTGCCTCTTTCTGCAAGCATCAACCCCCTGCTCTACCTCCTCTTCAATCCACACTTCCGCGAAGACGCACGTCTCCTTTTTAGCAGAGCTCACCACCATCATGATCGCAACCTGGATTCCTTCATCTCGGTTGACACGGAGAAAAGCTCATATGACTCCACTCAAGCCCTGGTGTCCATTGCCGCTGAAGCAGATGCAGTGTTCGAGAGTTCATCAGCACCAAACCCAGAGACAGTCACCCGGTTTTCCTGCCCACCTTCAGTGCCTCTCATTCCATGCCAGATGCAGATGAAACCCTCAACAGAGAGGGAGAGCGTTGGAGAGAACCTGGTCAGGTCAACACCAGGACTCATCGTCAAAGAGCAGGAGCATTTTAGGAGCAGTGGACTGGAAACTCATAATGGCACCTTCTTTTCTGGAGCCTACCACTCCCCGCTTCTCTCAGCTCATTCTTAAGCCTTCTCCTAAACTCTAAAGTTTTCAAGGACTCTATGAGTGTGAGAAGTTGCGAGCCCACATATGAACTGACCCCTAAAACCTTCAGAGCTGACGAACAATGAACTGTTTTAATGTGGGACTATATACAACTGTACTGTCCCAACTGCTACATGCTACATATAAAAAAAAAAAAAGAAGAAAAAGAAAAAAGAAAAGCCTACTCACATTTTGTGACACAATCTTGTGGGCCATTCGGTAATTTAAGCAACAATCTTAAATGTTCAAAAACAAATATGCATTTATTTTTTTGTAACTTTTTAACTTGTTTTTGTAATTAGGCTTGAAGGAATGTTCCGGGTTCAGTATCATCACCATCCAGGGAATACTGAGGATTTTCAAATAAAAGAATTTTCCATTCAACATCCTTCATAAAAACAAGCAAAAAATTGTGCACAAACAATGGAAGTCTATGGGGCAAAGTACTGCACCGGCATACACATTTAAATTCACACTGTATCTATAACACAGTTTTACATAATTACAAATCCACCAACAGAAATTATTTTGGTAATACATAACCAGAAATGAATCTTATGGAAGCTTATTTCTGCCACTAAATAAAACATAAAAAGGTAATTGCGACATTTTATATCACAAGTCTGACTTTTTTTCCCTCACAATTGCGAGATATAAACTCACAGTTGCACGCTGTAAAGTCAGAATTGTGTGATATAAAGTCAGAATTATGAGATTTAAACTCTATGACTTTATATCACGCAATTGCGAGTTTATATAAAAAAAAAAAGTCGCAATTACCTTTTTAATTTTTTTTATTTTTAGGAGCAGAAACAAGCTTCCATACATCTCAGAATTGATGAGTCAGAATTGTGAGATATAAACTTGCAGTTGCGAGAAATAAAGTAAACTTACAATTGCGCATTATAAACTCAAAACTGCGAGAAATAAATGCGCAATTCTGACTTTTTTTCTTGCAATTGTGAGATATAAACTCACAATTCTGACTTCTTTTCTCAGAATTGAGATATAAACTCAATGGTGAGTTATAAAGACCAGTTCTGAGGAAAAAAAAGACTGACCCTTCTCTCAGAATTGCGAGTTTATATATCACAGTTTTGACTTCATAACTGGCAATTGCGAGAAAAAAAAAAGTCAGAATTGTGAGATAAAAAGTCGCAATTATTTCTTTTTTTATTCAGTGGTGGAAACTTCCATAGAATCCATCTAGAACAGTAGTCGCACAGCTAAAATGATTCAGACAGCTTTAGAAGTCCAACAACTTTTTTCTTTTCTTTTTTTTTTGCAAGCAAACATGACCTCTACATGTTATTGTTTTGAACCTGGAACATTCCTTTAATTTGAAAAATATCACAGGGATGTTTGCTGATGTAAAAAAAAGGAGTTATGTATCTAAATATTTCAATGTGAAAAAGGTCTCTGCATAAAGCTCAGTTCTTATGTCATGTATCTAAAGCATTATGCATTCATTTCCAAGTGTGTATATATCAAAGTCTTGTTAATTATTTGCAAGTTGTTACTTGCTTATGTGCTCCTAGTGAATAATAATAATAAAAAAAAAATGTACGGGAAGGTAAATACCTATGTATATTGTCAAATAATATTTAGTGTCTTGAGAAACAACAACAAAAGCATCATGCCAAGAGATGCTAAAACATAAGGCCAGAAACATACTCTCTGCAAGTACAAAAAAGGCTTAGCTAACGATCTGCAAGCTCCTTGTCCCACTCTACATATTTAACATGCATTGTGGTGGCAAAAAACCTCGAGAGGTAGAGTTACCTTTAAATGTCTGTGCCATAAATTCAGGTGTCTAGCTATAAACATGCTGACAACTAATTTTAACTAATTGACTTTCTTCAAACCATTGCTCCAACATGACAGAAGTTGATCTAGGAGACATTTTGCTTATTCATACCATAATCCACCTGCCAGTAACTCTGAGAATGCAATATGTATTAAAATGTAAATCGTAATTCAACATCAAGCTTGTGTAGTTAGAAGCATTGCATTCACGTACTTGCATAGGCTATGTCTGAGCCTCACAACATATATTTTCAGAGTTGCATTTCCTTTTTTACATCAAGTTAACAGGATTAAGGAAGAGCAAAAAGTTAAATGAACATGTCAGTGCTATAAACTGAAGATATAAAAGGAACTATGAGTGATTTGATTAGGTCGTAATAAAGCTTGGTCGGGATCTTTTACAGATTGTAAAGTAGGCTAGCTATTGTATTGTAAAATATAACTACCTCTGATCTAGCATGCTATACCTTTTTTTATCCGTATTGATTTCTATTCTTTTTATATTAAATGTATATTAAAATGTAATTTTTTTATATTGAAATTTTAAGATCTTTGTACAACAGACACTATTCTGGATGTAAATATTTTCATATTTCTGTACACATGTGATAAAGAATGATTTAATAAAGTTATTAGTTTCATAAATGTATGTCTTGAGGACTACTGAACAATTCAGAGAGATGTGAATGTAGTGTACCAACATTGAATATTTTATCAACAATAAACCCAGATATAAAAGAAACTATAAAAATGAGATTCAGTTAATTTAATTCAGATGTTTGTCAAATACACTACATGCACATTTTCTTGGGTTGCTCTAAAGTGCTTCTCTCTTGTGAGCAGTTTTCTTATTTGTATTCACATTATAAGTATTTTCTTCTGTCTCCACACAACCCTTCAAACACAAGAGAGAAGGCAAACAATGCGGTTCAGAGTGAAGAACGAAATAACAATGGCTCCCCCCAGTGGCTGATATGTGTAATGACAGTGTATGAAGTGTTGAGCTCAGACCTGGCAAGAAAACAGTTTAAAGATATAATAGCCCTAAAAACCTTACCTTGTTCTTCTGGATTGCATGTTCAGCCATCCATTTCTTTGCCTTCTCTCTAGATTTGTTGTGTTTAAATTCTGAGGACTGGAAAGCAAGAGTCCTTTAATTTTCAAGAGGAATGTTGGGCAATGACAGTCATAACACTTGAAGTAGTGTGAAAAAGACAGAAAAAGAGAGCGTTGACCTAGCTGTTATAGTTTTTCACGCTTGCTGACTTGATTCTATATATATATATATATATATATATATATATACATATAAACTTCCAGTCTTTGATATAAAGTATACCCAAATACGAAAATTCTGTCACCATTTACTCACCTATGTTCCAAACACATTTAAGACTAGTTCATTGTCAAATGAAGATATTTTTGTCCCTACATTGAACGTTTTCAAGCTATGAATCTTCAAGCTTAAACAGGTAACGTTACATATAGGTCGGTAAAAGTAATCCAAGTGAATCAAACGATGTAATCCACATCTCAAACTCAATCCTTTTGGCTTGATGTGTGATCGTGCCTCGTGGATTACACTTGGTTTTGAGGTGAAATATACCTTTAATAATAGTCAAAACCACAACAACAACAACAACAAAAAACCTCGAATAAAGATTTTTAAAATGTCACGTTGATTCCCATTGATACTTAGCCAAATGTTTATATGCAGATCGACTCACTCATCGTGTTGTTTTTTTATCGTATTCATCGTGTTGTTTTTTACTTACTGGTGATGTTTCTGTCGAGTTTTGCTTGTTCACTGATGAACTAGGTCTAAATGAGTTATCATTTTGCGTTCACAGTCGTCAATGTAAGTCCATGCGTGCCTTTTGCGTGTCTTTTCTACTGATGCATTATGGGTTTTGTAGTTTTGCGGCTTTGTTTGTCATAGTTTGCTCTTCTTTTTCAAAGTTCAAATAACAGTTTCTGTCCTCTAAACTAAAATGCCAATAACTTTTTGTACCTTTTTAGACACCATTCTTAAAACAAACAATGTGTGGGCCAAATTACTATTATTACTATTTTTGTAACTTTTCCTTTGCTTGACTTTATAAATCTTTACACCTTTTATTGAAATGTTTCTTAAAATAACCTTAATGTAAATAGATATAAGCCTAGTGTAAGTGATGCACAAAACTTTCGGCAACACATTTGACCAAAATGGTTGAAATCCAAAATGGGCTGAAATCACTGACTGAAACAGTGACACTTCATTAGCCCTTCTCCAATCTCCCAATAATAATACACATCAAATAATGTACGTTTTATAATAAAAAATGTTCATAATAAATGATATAAGGTCGCTGTAGCCATTGCGCTCATGAACCGATCATCTTTAGGACCCTCTAGTTATAGCACAAAATAATCATGAATGAACATCTGAAGGAATGCCGAAAGAAACAGTACAACTTAAATGTGTCTCATTTAATCACTAAATCAGTGTTTCTACAGCAGAAACACGTCATTACCCCAGGAAAGCCATTTGATATTCATAGTTCATTAGTCAGCGAGAAAAAAAAAAATTGAGCATTTTGCTAAATATGCACTATATTACATATTCATTATATTTTTAATTGACCAGTTGTCTTCATTATTTAATGTATTATTGAATAAATCTGTCACAGTTCAAATGTTTATTATTCAACAACGAATTGAAATACATTAGATCCTGACAACGTCTGGCAGGACAGATATCTTATTACATATCAGTATTACACAGTAATTTTACTTCACAGCAGTGGCAAAAATAGCTTGAAATGTGACGAGTTTCTCTCTTTTGTTCTCCATTCGGACATCTGTGAACCCAGAGGACTGCAGCGCTTCTATGTAGACCTCAGGACGCCAGCTCTCCCCGCTAAACATGTTCTTCGAGGCTACTTTTTTAACACTCTCTAGTCTGAGAGTTGTAACCATAATTCCACCTAAGGAACAGAAAATAATTTAACATTAAACATTGGTCAGAGTGACACAGCTTAATTCTTAAATCATGCTCACATGAATCATCAGGTTTGCAGAAACTACATGCTGTCATTAATGCAAAAACCATTCCACATCAATTCAAATGAGCATTTTCACTCTAATTCTTATGCTGGTACTATCATTTTAATGAAAAACTCTATTAAATTAGTTTTTTTTTTTTTTTTTTCTATTAAGGCAATCTCATTGACTATGTTTACATTAGGGGTGTAACAGTTTAAACTCAGCTATTCAGTCAAGAGAATTGAGTGATTTTCTTGTCTTTTGTTGTTTGATTAACATTAAAAACACAGACAGCAATATTAGACACTTTAAGACATAATGCATGGATCCAAAATACTGATACCGATACACATGCGTTGTATTTCTCAACGTTTACTTAAGACATAACCTACTGTTTGCTAGGATACTCGCTAAGATGGGCATATTGACAATTTTTGTGTGAATGTGTGTGTTCAAGCGCAAGACTTGAAAGAGAACTCAATATTTGCAAGTTCTCTTTCGCGTCTTGTGCTCGAATGTTAAAACTGACAAGGCTTAAATGAATTTAGTTTAAACACAGATAGCAATGTGTGCTGTTCAGGTCTCACCTGCGCTCACGCACTATTAACACCTAGGTGATGACGCCGTAAATGACTGGTCATAGAGCATAGGGCACTCGCATTGAACAAAGTTCAGGGGAAGCCAGAATGTGTATCCATCAACAGAAAAAAAAGTCTAAAAATAGCCTAAATACGGTTAGATTTTTTTTTTTTTTTTTTACCCAGAACAGTTACACCCCTAGTTTACATGCACTCTCATAATGCGATTATAATGAGATTTAGGTAATAGTGCAATTCAAATTTAAAATTTTATTTTCAATGAATTGTTATTTTTCAATATAATACTATTCAATGACTTTAAAAAACAATTATTTCATAAAGACCAGATTCAAGAGCATTATCAGAACAGTGTTGTAGGCCTACCTAGGATTGGGATCGGTCAAGTTATACAGTGGAAAAAAAGTGAACGGGTCTACATTTGTGTTATAACAACTTTTCTTCTCAACTTTGGCCATCGAGGTCCACTTTACTGCAGAGTTTAGCTCCAACCCTAATCAAACACACCTGAAGAAGCTAATCAAGGTCTTCAGGATTACTGAACAAAGCTACTTGAAGGCAAGCCTGCAAGGTTAGTATAAAATTCTTTTTTTTTTTTTTTTTTTTAATGGGTGTCAATGGAAGAGAGGCTTCACTACGCTGAGTAAACTACATTTGTGGGAAAACAGTTTATTATTTAATGAATCAACAGCCCATTGGCTAATCTTCTTTCTACATGTTTGCCCTTAAACGTTAGTTTTGGATTGATCTGTTTTTAGAGTTTACACCAAAAAAATGCTGTTTTATAAGAGAAGTCACGAACAATTATGTGACAGGTGTGAATCAGTTTATGGCAACTCTGAATTAAATTCAATGACGTCAAGGCTGTAAAGTGATTGGTTATCAAGGCACATGTGATCCAAGTTAGCCGTGACGCTTTCTCCAATGGTTGAGCCACGGACTCTCATATCTCCCAATAATAAGACCATCTAGAAAGTTATCAGCAGATAAGTTTGATCAAGGTTGGAGGTAAACTGCAGGAAAGTGGACCTCGAGGGCCAGAGTTGAGAACCATTGAACTTTTTGTGCATTTTGGCCGTTCATTTACACAACTACAGCATTTTGGGAGCCTGGAAACACAAACTTCTGAAAGTTTCAAAGTACAAATTTTTGAAAACGATACCGCTATCATCTCTGAGTAAACTACACAAAAAGTGAAGATGTGATTTTAAATGATTTGTTTCAGTCTTTTTAAATGGAACTTCCCCAAACCGGAAGTGTCTCCCATAATTCAGTGGTTCCCAACCATGTTCCTGGAGCCCCCCTGGACAACACAACACTGACATAAAAGGTGATGTTGCATCCTCCATTTTATTAAGGGAAATTAATAACACTTGCATATTAAGTGTTTATAGCACAATAATGAAAATCATTAAATAATGTCCCACTATTGCTTTTTACTTATTCTCTTACTATCTCTTTTTACTTAGTTCTCGTGATCTCACCTGGTTTCATCACTCTGTGAATCGCTCTCGCTCCCGCTTTCAGATCCGGCCAGAAGTAATAGCAGTTACAGTGAAACACCTTGTCAACAGTGTTTTCCTCTATCGGCATGGCCAGCAAATCACTGCAATACAACACAGCCTTTCCTCTGGAGATCTGCTCCTTCATGCGCTCACTCGCCATCTGATGCATGTATTGTGAGTAGTCCACACCAATCAGTTTCCCTCTCGGGCCCGTGAGGAGCTGTGAGGCCGCCTGCAGACCGAGGCCCGGCCCGTGACCCAGCTCCAGCACAGTGTCGTTGGGTTGTATTTTGCTCAATTTCACAGCATTCTCCTCCAAAATCTGATTGTGCCATTTAAAGAACTTGCTTACCAACCATCCAGTTAAAGAATACGTGGGATGACCCAGCTGTTTGCCCACTTTGTCATACAGCATTTCTATGCAAACAAAACAAAAGTATTTATTTTACACACGAACATTTGTTATGTCCAAAGCAGAATTGAATGCAATTCAAAATGATTTTTTACAATAATTTCATAAAAATAAATTATCAAATAATAATTTCATAAAAAAATACTAATAATTCAGTAACTGAAAATGTATTGGAGTATCAATAATGTACTAGGCCAATTTTAAAAAGTGAACAAAAAGCACCTTTTAGGCATTTGTATCTGAAAATGAAAAATGTAAAATGATGCGTTTGTGAGAAAGTAGCCTAGGTAAAATTCATCCATACATATACATCCATATATACAGTGGGTACGGAAAGTATTCAGACCCCCTTAAATTTTTGTTAATGTACACACAGCACCCCATATTGACAGAAAAACACAGAATTGTTGACATTTTTGCAGGTTTATTAAAAAAGAAAAACTGAAATATCACACAGAGAGGTAAAGAAGAACCCAAAGATCACTGTGACTGAGCTCCAGAGATGCAGTCGGGAGATGGGAGAAAGTTGTAGAAAGTCAACCATCACTGCAGCCCTCCACCAGTTGGGGCTTTATGGCAGAGTGGCCCGACGGAAGCCTCTCCTCAGTGCAAGACACATAAAAGCCTGCATGGAGTTTGCTAAAACACACCTAAAGGACTCCAAGATAGTGAGAAATAAGATTCTCTGGTCTGATGAGTCCAAGATAGAACTTTTTGGCCTTAATTCTAAGCGGTATGTGTGGAGAAAACCAGGCACTGCTCATCACCTGTCCAATACAGTCCCAACAGTGAAGCATGGTGGTGGCAGCATCATGCTGTGGGGCATCTCTGGAGAGACCTAAAAATGGCTGTCCACCAACGTTTACCATCCAACCTGACAGAACTGGAGAGGATCTGCAAGGAGGAATGGCAGAGGATCCCCAAATCCAGGTGTGAAAAACTTGTTGCATCTTTCCCAAAAAGACCTATGGCTGTATTAGATCAAAAGGGTGTTTCTACTAAATACTGAGCAAAGGGTCTGAATACTTAGGACCATGTGATATTTCAGTTTTTCTTTTTTTAATAAAACTGCAAAAATGTCAACAATTCTGTGTTTTTCTGTCAATATGGGGTGCTGTGTGTACATTAATGAGGAAAAAAAATGAACTTAAATGATTTTAGCAAATGGCTGCAATATAACAAAGAGTGAAAAATTTAAGGGGGTCTGAATACTTTCCGTACCCACTGTATATACTGATCGGGCACAACATTATGACCACCTTCCTAATATTATCGTCGAGGCATGGACTCCACTAGACCTGAAGGTGTGCTGTGGTATCTGGCACAAAGATGTTAGCAGCAGATCCTTTAAGTCCTGCAAGTTGCGAGGTGGGGCCTCCATGGATCGGATTTGTTTGTTCAGCACATCCCATAGATGCTCAATTGGATTGAGATGGATTGAGGAGGCCAAGTCAACACCTCAAACTCGTTGTTGTGCTCCTCAAATCATTCCTGACCCATTTTTGCTTTGTGGCAGGGCGTATTATCCTGCTGAAAGAGGCCACAGCCACCAGGGAATACCTTTTCCATGAAAGGGTGTACATGGTCTGCAACAATGCTTAGGTAGGTGGTACGTGTCAAAGTAACATCCACATGGATGGAAGGACCCAAGGTTTCCCAGCAGAACATTGCCTGTGCTCCTGCGAGACTGCGCGTCCAAAGCAGAGGTGTGAATCTCCAAAACATTATTCCACTTAAGTATGCACGACATTCACAGATACAAACTGCTCAATCGCACGTAAAAATGGCCCTGGTTAATGCCAGGTCTGTGTCTAATAAGACTTTTATTTTGAACGACTTTTTTACCTCCTGTGGCTTGGATTTTTTATTTTTAACTGAGACATGGACTGGAGCTGGTGAGTCATCAATCTTTGGTGAACTTTGTCCATCAAACTGTTGTTTTATTAGCACTCCAAGATGTGTTGGAAGAGGAGGTGGAGTGGCTATGGTTTTTAGGAACCAGTTTAAAATACGGACAGTCCCTGCTGGGAACTTTTTTTACATTTGAATAACAATGTGTACTGATTGAATCTGCCTCTACTCCGTTACTATGAGTCCTGGTCTATAGGCCACCAAAGACAGATAAAGGTTTTATAAAGGAGTTTTCTGACTTCATATCTTATATCATTGCATCATATGTTCGTCTACTAAGTTCCATCAATTTTCTCACTGCAATTCAGTTTTCTGACATGTATCAAAGAAACAATGTTTCAACAGCAATTTCATTTGCTGTTGAGCGTTCTTCAAGCCCACAAAATGTAATTTCCCTTTTTAATGCTTTTTGTTTAGTTATCTTGGACTCTATAGCACCTATTAAATACAAATGCCCAAAATTTAATTCACAACCCTGGTTGGACGACTCCACTCGTCTACTTCAGTCAGATTTGTCGTAAAGCAGAGAGGAGGTGGAAAAAGGATCATCTTGTTGTTTCACTCGAAATCTTTAGAAACAGCCTGGTGAATTTTCAAAAAGCAGCTAAAAAAGCAAGAGCCAAATACTTCTCTGATATTATTAGTAAAAATTCTCATACCCCTAAAATTTTGTTTAGCACTATAAATTCAATAATTAATCCTCGCATCTCTAATGAAGTAGAACCATCTCTGGATATTTGTGAGAGAATTTTGAGGTTTTCTATTGAAAAGATTGATGGTATTCGATCCTCCATCATTCCTTTTCACTCTAATACTCTGCCTGACTGTCCTATTAGTACAGCTACTTTGAATAGTTTTCAACCAGTATCTTTTTCAGATCTGAGGAACTTAGTGATGCAGATGAAATCTACAACTTCGCTCCCTCTGACATCATTAAAGGTTCATTTGATACTATTGTTCCTAGCATTCAAATGATAATTAATTCCTGCTTAGTCTCTGGCACTGTCTTTGCGTTTTTTAAAGCATGCCGTTGTCCAGCCGTTGCTTAAAAAGCCCAATGCTGACGTAAAGTGTTTGAATAATTATCGTCCTATTTCAAAAAAAAAAGTTGTCCTATCACAGTTACTTCCTTTTTTAAATTTGACTCAGGTTCTTAAACCATTTCAATCAGGTTTTACAACTCATCATAGTACTGAAACAGCTTTGTTAAAAGTGATGAATGATTTGTTACTTGCGGTTGATTCTGGTGAAAATGCTGTTTTAATTTTATTAGATCTGAGTGCCGCGTTTGACACGGTGGATCATAATATCCTTCTGTCATGCCTTGAACAGTGGGTAGGCATTAAGGATACAGCACCACTCTGGTTTGAGTCATATCTTAAATCAAGGACTTTCTCAGTGTCTATTGGCCAGTTTTTATCATCATCTGCTTCTCTCTCTTGTGGGGTTCCTCAAGGGTCCATTTTGGGGCCATTACTCTTGCTTCCGCTTGGCAACATAATTAGAAAATACAAAATTTCTTTTCATTTCTATGCCGATGATTCTCAGTTGTACCTCCCATTGAAAACTAGAGATCCTCTGCAGCCTCTCATGGACTGTCTTGAGGATATTAAATGCTGGATGGCAAATAATTTCCTCCAGCTTAACAATGAGAAAACTGAGGTGATTATTTTTGGCTAATGGAGAAATTCTATAGCCAATTACTTCAACTGACAATATTCCATATGTTAAGTCACATGCAAAAAATGTAGGTGTTATCTTTGACTCTGAGCTTTGTCTTGAAAAACACATTAGCTCAGTTGTTAAAAACAGCTACTATCAATTGAGAATCATTTCCAGACTTAAATCAACACTTTCCTTTCAAGATTTGGAGAAAGTTATTCATGCATTTATCACATCACGGCTGAACTATTGTAATCCGCTGTATAGGCCTTCCTCAATCTTCATTGGCACGTTCGCAGATGGTCCAGAATGCAGCAGCTAGACTGTTAACTAGTGCAAAAAAACGTGATCATATCACTCCAATTTTAGCTTCTCTTCACTGGCTTCCTGTCTTTTTCAGAATTCAATTTAAAATTTTGCTGATTGTTTTTAAAGCTCTTAATGGACAAGCACCATCCTATATCTCTGATCTTATTTATTTGAACTCAGCTCCTAGGTCCCTCAGATCTGCCAATAAAGCTCTTTTGCATGTCCCACGGTCACGTCTAAAATTGAAAGGTGACAGAGCCTTTGCAGTTGCTGCTCCACAGTTATGGAATCAGCTGCCACTTGACATTAAGAGTGCTTCCTCTATTTTTGTTTTTAAATCTAGACTTAAGACCTATCTTTATTCCTTAGCCTTTCCTGATTATTAAATTATAGATTAGTAATTTTTTCTTTGTTAATTTTATTTTATTTCATTTTATTGTATTTTATGATTGTTTTGTACAGCACTTTGGTCAGTGTAAGCTGAATTTAAATGTGCTCTATAAATAAAATTTACTTACTTACAAAGCATCACACTGCCTCCGCCGGCTTGCCTTCTTCCCATAGTGAATCCTGGTGCCATGTGTTCCATAGGTAAGTGACGCACATGCACCCAGCCATCCATATGATGTAAAAGAAAACGTGATTCATCAGATCAGGCCACCTTCTTCCATTGCTCCGTGGTCCAGTTCTGATGCTCATGTGCCCACTGTTGGCGCTTTCGGCGGTGGACAGGAGTCAGCATGGGCACCCTGACTGGTCCCAGTATGCGGCCACATACGCAACAAACTGCGATGCGCTGTGTATTCTGACACCTTTCTATCAGAACCAGCATTAACTTCTTGAGCAATTTGAGCTACAGTAGCTCGTCTGTTGGATCGGACCACACAGGCCAGCCTTCGCTCCCCACGTGCATCAATGAGCCTTGTCCGCCCATGACCCTGCTGCCCGTTCACCACTGTTCCTTCCTTGAACAACTTTTGATAGTGACCACTGCAGACTGGGAACACCCCACAAGAGCAGATGCTCTGACCCAGTTGTCTAGCCATCACAATTTGGTTCTTGTCAAACTCGCTTTTTTTCCTGCTTCTAACATATCAACTTTGAGGACAAAATGTCTTAAATAATGTTCACAGTATCCATAAAGTAGAATCACAAGAATTTTAAACTGTTGTTCTTTTGTCCCTAGCAGGGTTGACATTTTTGATCTACCATTTCATTGATTTTGTTTAAAAAATGGTTACATTTATTTACCCGAGCTTTGACAAAATTATTTTTCAAATGTTTTAAATCACGGTATCATGATTACACACACACACAAACCAAAAAAACGTAAAAACTGAGTTTGATTTTCAAAATTTTATTAAGTCCGAAAGGCACCGGTATGTGCTGGACTATATAATAAGAAGGCAATGTCCATTCTCTGCGTTCTAGTCTAATGTAAACTCGCACAGGTACAGACAAACTTATGTTTAAATAGTTTCAGGGTTAAATGCTTTAGCGCGGTAAAAATAACATTTAGTTTCGATATCCACTTTCCCTTGGCCGTGCTCTCTGGCAGCGACAGTCTGTCTTTTATGACTACCTAGACGATTTTATAAGTATACTACAAATATAGGCTAGTTAACATAACATTTAATCAAAAACTGTCAACACCTGTTGATTTAACAGCAGTATTATGTCTGCTGCTGCTCTGACGCGCTTTACTTACCTGCAGTAGGCCTAAATAAGGGACCATGTTATTCCACCGACAGCACCGTCTGAGCGTCACAAACTGTCACTCACATGAGATCGACCAATAGTAAACTACACTCATCCAACCATCCAATCAATTTCCCAACAAAAATCAAGCCCCGCCCTACATTTTTTGTAAGCCATTTCACTCTGCAATACGTCACAATATGTAAGAGAAGTCCATCAACATTTTCATGTCGACTGAACAAGCGTGTTATGCATTTTCAGAAATAATCTTGCAACAGCGCTGAAAGGTTTTACCTAGCAACACTAATGTTTTTAATGTTTATATTAACATACTCCTTAACACAAGTTCACATTTAAATCTCAAGTTTTTAAATGTTTACATTCTACAACAGATGCTATAATGTTTTGAGGACTAATGAACAATTCAGAAGGATGCGCATTTAGTGTAACCTTAAATAGGCTTTATTACTTTAAATGGGCTTTAAATACTTTATTACATTCACATTCAACAGTAAACAAGAAAAATAATCATACCACGAAGAAACAATTTGTATAATAATCAACTTAAAATCATTATGTATAAGTCATTTGTAAAATATAAACCTACTATATGCATACTTTCTTGGTATGCTCTAAATTCTCCTGTGCTTCTCTCTTTTGTGTAGTTTTCTTATTTTTATTCTCTGTAGAAGTCTTTTCTTCTGTCTCCACACAACCCTTCAAACACGAGAGAAGTGAAAGCGCAAACAGAGTAAAGAATCAAATAACAATGGCTCCCCCGAGTGGCTCATATGTGTAATGACAGTGTATGAAACTCGACAGCCCTACAAAGCAAAAATTGACCTTGTTCTTTTGGATTTCATGTTCAGCCGCCCATATCTTTGCCTTCCCTAGATACAGTGGTTTGTTGTATTTAAATTCTGAGGACTGGAAAGTATGTAAGATGCTCCATTAATTTCCAAGAGGAATGTAAGAGCAAAGACAGTCAGAACACCTCATGAAGTCAAGTCAGTCACCATTATTTATATAGCGCTTTTTACAATGTAGATTGTATCAAAGCAGCTTTACAGTGATAACTGGTACATTATTTTGGCTGCACAGCAGCTCGTAAGGAATAGTGGCAATGCAGGCAGATCAAAGCACTGTTGAATATCAAAAGTCAATTGTCAAGTGTCCCCAACTAAGCAAGCCAAAGGCGACAGCGGCAAGGAACCCAAACTCCAACAGGTGACATCAGGTGGCAAACAGGTGTTAAAATGGAGAAAAAACCTTGGGAGAAACCAGGCCAAGTCGGGGGGCCAGTTCTCCTCTGGCGAACAGTGCTTTGTTACGACTCAGGCTGCTATCATAAGTCAGATATGATCGCAACATTCAAAGTGTTTAATTCAGTTCCATCCAGTTGAGGATCGTATTCATCACACCAGTATGGACGGTTGTTGAGGAGATGTGCCACTGGTTGTGATGTTGATGAGGCCTTCATAGTGGATGATCTAGTTGACTCAATCTCTGCTGATACTTCAGGGCTGTGTTGTGGTTGTGTCATGGCGCAGGTCCTCGATCTCACCCAGATACGGCCCGGATCCGGCTGACTACGGTAAACCTCGGGATAAACAGAAAGACTAATATTAGCGTAGATGCCATTCTTCTTCTGATGTAACGAGTACATCTGGTGTTATTGGAAGTGTTCCCGGTTCCGGCTGACCTAATTTATGCAGCCTAATAATCCTTTAACGGATTTGAAAAAATAAATTGATAATGTGTTATGTGTATGCCAGGTTAAAGAGATGTGTTTTTAGTTTAGATTTAAACTGACAGAGTGTGTCTGCTTCCCGAACAATGCTAGGAAGATTGTTCCAGAGTTTAGGTGCCAAATAGGAGAAGGATCTACCACCTGCAGTTGATTTTGATATTCTAGGTATTATTAGCTGGCCTGAATTCTGAGATCGTAATAGACGCGAAGGACTATAATGCATTAAGAGCTAAACCATTTAGTGCTTTGTAGGTAATTAGCAAGATTTTAAAATCTATACGATGTTTAACAGGAAGCCAATGCAGTGCTGACAGAACCGGGCTGATATGGTCATATTTCCTAGTTCTAGTAAGAACTCTAGCTGCTGCATTTTGTACGAGCTGTAGTTTATTTATCAGGCGAGCAGAACAACCACCTAGTAGAGCGTTACAGTAATCTAGCCTTGAGGTCATGAACGCATGAACTAACTGTTCCGCATTTGTCATCGAGAGCATATGTCGTAATTTAGATATATTTTTAAGATGGAAGAATGCGGTTTTACAGATGCTAGAAACATGGCCTTCAAATGAAAGATTGGTATCAAAGAGCACACCCAGGTTCCTAACTGACGACGAAGACTTAACAGAGCAGCCATCAAGTGTTAGACAGTATTCTAGGTTATTACGTGAGGAAGTTTTTGGTCCAAAAATTAGAATATCTGTTTTTTCTGAATTTAGTAGTAGGAAATTACTGGTCATCCAATTTTTTATATCAGCTATGCATTCCGTTAATTTTGTGAATTGGTAAGTTTCGTCAGGGCGCGAAGAAATATAGAGCTGAGTATCATCAGCGTAACAGTGAAAACTAACACCATGCTTCCTGATGATATCTCCTAAGGGTAGCATGTACAGAGTGAAAAGCAATGGTCCTAGTACCGAGCCTTGCGGTACTCCATATTCAACTTGTGATCGATATGACCTCTCTTCATTTACTTCTACAAACTGATAACGGTCAGATAAGTATGATTTGAACCATGACAATGCAATTCCACTAATGCCAACATAATTTTCGAGTCTATTTAAAAGAATATTGTGATCAATAGTGTCAAATGCAGCACTAAGATCCAGTAACACTAATAGAGAGATACAACCACGATCTGATGATAAGAGCAAATCATTAGTAACTCTAATGAGAGCAGTTTCAGTACTATGGTATGGTCTAAATCCTGACTGCAAATCCTCATAGATACTATTTCTTTCTAAAAAGGAACATAGTTGTGATGATACAGCCTTTTCTAGTATTTTTGACAGAAAAGTGAGATTTGAGATTGGCCTGTAATTGACTAATTCTCTAGGATCAAGTTGTGGTTTTTTAATAAGAGGTTTAATAATAGCCAACTTAAAAGTTTTTGGTACGTATCCTAGTGATAAAGATGAATTAACGATATTAAGAAGAGGATCTATGACCTCTGGAAGCATCTCTTTCAATAGCTTAGTTGGTATAGGGTCTAACATACATGTTGTCGATTTTGACGATTTAACAAGTTTAGACAATTCTTCCTCTCTTAAAGGAGTAAATGAATTGAATTTTTCCTCAGGGATACTACAATGCACCGTCTGACGCAATACTGTAGTAGACGGTTGCTTGGTTATAATTTTTTTTCTAATATTATCAATCTTGCAAGTAAAGAAGTTCATGAAGTCATCACTGCTGTGCTCTTTGGAAACATCAGAAGTTGAAGCTTTATTTCTTGTTAATTTAGCCACTGTATCAAATAAATACCTAGGGTTTTGTTTATTTTCTTCTAAAAGTTTTGAAAAATAGGCAGATCTAGCAGATTTTAAGGCCTTTCTGTACTCAACCATTCTCTCCCTCCACAAAATGCGAAATACTTCTAGTTTTGTTTTCTTCCAGTAGTTTTGTTTTCTTCCAGAAGTAATGAGAGCAGCACAAAAACAAAGTCATTGTTTGAACAAACAGCTAATCCTCAACTTAAACCATTGTCAGTCAATGTTATGTCAGGCTGTTCAAACAAACAGATTTCAATTTCATAAGTTATAATAGAGGGAATAGAGGGAACATACAGTAGCTCAAACTCACTATATCAGCCATGAGTGGGTCATCAGGGTTCAGTTCGGCCATCGGTAACTGTTAATATGACTACAAGTGTCATACAAAAAAATGTAAAAAATTATGTTTTGCAAAACATATATAATTTACACTAGATTTATATTAAAGGTTTTGGTTGAATTATTTTTTTAGTCTTTACCTTTGGTGCAGGGGCGTAGCCATCATTTTAAAAGTGAGGGGGACAGAATTGATAGTTTTTTTGTTTTTTGTTTTTTCCCCTCATGTTTTGCTTTTAATTTTAAATAAATTTGTTTTTAATAAGAAATCAAACACACTGCTGAACAATAACCAATAATATTTTATGACAATTTTATGATGGTTTATGTACTACAAACACTTGTGCATTAAGTCCTCATGGATTTTATACAATGTAAAAAAATAAAAAAATAAATAAAAAAGATAATAGAATAAGGCAGAAAATACAGTACCTATCAACACTACATGACAAGCTCATTAGAGA
Source organism: Elopichthys bambusa (assembly GCA_037101425.1). Classification (NCBI taxonomy): domain Eukaryota; kingdom Metazoa; phylum Chordata; class Actinopteri; order Cypriniformes; family Xenocyprididae; genus Elopichthys; species Elopichthys bambusa. The sequence goes on from CM074451.1 coordinate 21,026,389, forward strand.
CAGATTGGTAGTGGGACTGGCCGATCTAGGACTGTCTGAAGGCATGCAGCTTGAAAAAGATTTGACTCTAGAGAAAGCTATTAGCATGGCTAGACAGCAATGTGCTTTAAGAGATGATGCAAAAAGAGCTTGTTCAGTTGACAGAGTATATAAAAGCAATGCTACACAGAGAAAATGACTGTCTTCTAATCAAAGACTGAACAAAACAAAATCTCCCTCCCATCCAAAACACCAATGCCCTGTGAACAATGTAAATTCTAGAAGGTGTGGAAAAAGGAAAAAAGGAAATTTCCAGCGTGTGTGCACTTCAGTTAAGTCAGTTCATAAGGTGACAGAGGAAAGCACCATATTCAATGGATCACTGACAGCCAGTGAGGACCCTTATATAACTGAAATCACAGTGGCAGGCACAAAAGTAAAAATTCAAGATTGATACTGAGGCTGATGTGACTGCAATCTCGGAGCGCACATTCAAGAACATTTTCTCACATACTAAAAATCCTACTGTCAAACCTGTGACCAGTCCTCTTATTGGGCCAGGTGGACCACTGGAGGTAATAGGCATGACCCGGTTAGTGCTGCAGAAGGGTGAAGCCGAAGCAACACAGGATGTGTATGTTATTGTACCTGCAAATGGCATTATTGGGCATAGGCCAGCAATAACTTGTCTAGATCTAATCACAAGATTGGACAGTATAGACATAGTGACTCTAAAGAAAATATACCCAAAACTGTGGGTCTTGGGTCTTGGGTCTCATCAAGCAGTCGTATGCCATCAAGCTTCAACCAAATGCAGTACCTTTCTTGCTTAAAAACCCTTTAACGATCTGCTCGACCAAATGGTTGAGCACATTTTGAGTCACTATGTTTTCCTGAGAGGAGTACCTAACTCAACTCAAGCTGATTGAGCCATCTCTACCATCTGGTTGAGGTATGTTATGCCAAAGAAATCCACTAGATGTCAGAGTGTCGACCAACAGCACTTGTCACAACACTTCTTTTAAAGCTGGGTGCACACTGTGCGATTTATAATAGTCCTTTACGATTGTTGCTTGTCAGGCTGTACGAATAGGATCCTCATGTCACACTGTGGGATCTCAGCTGTCCTATATGTCAGACTGTACGACGCGTTAAAAACGGACGCGTGCTTGAAAACTTGTCCGGAGTTTTACGCACATTCGGTGACAGTCAAGTCAAGTCAAGTAATCTTTATTTATATAGTGCTTTTTACAATGCAGATTGTGTCAAAGCAGCTTTACAGTGATAACTGGTATATAATTTTGGCTGCACAGCAGCTCTTAAAGAAAATGGTGTCAATGCAGGCAGATGCAAAGCACTGTTGAATATCAAATGTCAAGTGTCCCCAACTAAGCAAGCCAAAGGCGACAGCGGCAAGGAACCCAAACTCCAACAGGTGACATCAGGTGGCAAACAGGTGGCAAATAGGTGTTAAAAAGGTGAAAAAAAAACAACTTTGGGAGAAACCAGGCTTAGTCGGGGGGCCAGTTCTCCTCTGGCGAACAGTGCTTTGTTAAGATTCAGGTAGCTTACATAAGTCCGATGGGATCGCAACATTCAAGGTATTTATTCCAGTTCCATCCAGTTGAGGATCGTATTCATCACGGCCGGACAGACGGTTTGTTGAGGAACTGTGCCACCGGCTGTCGTGTCGATGAGGCCTTCACAATGGATGATCTAGTTGACGCAATCTCTTCTGATACTTCAGGACTGCGTTGTGGTTGTGTCAAGGCGCAGGTCCTCGATCTCACCTGGATACGGACCGGATCCGGTTGACTACGGTAAACCTCGGGATAAACAGAAAGACTAATATTAGCGTAGATGCCATTCTTCTTCTGATGTAACGAGTACATCTGGTGTTATAGGAAGTGTTCCCGGTTCTGGCCGACCTAATTTATGCAGCCTAATAATCCTTTAATGGATTTGAAAATATAAATTGATAATGTGTTATGTGTATGCCAGGTTAAAGAGATGCGTTTTTAGTCTAGATTTAGTCCCGAACAATGCTAGGAAGATTGTTCCAGAGTTTAGGTGCCAAATAGGAGAAGGATCTACCGCCTGTGGTTGATTTTGATATTCTAGGTATTATCAGCTGGCCTGAATTCTGAGATCGCAATAGACGCGAAGGACTATAATGCATTAAGAGCTCGCTCAGGTACTGGGGAGCTAAACCATTTAGTGCTTTGTAAGTAATTAGCAAGATTTTAAAATCTATACAATGTTTAACAGGAAGCCAATGCAGTATTGACAGAACTGGGCTAATATGGACATACTTCCTAGTTCTAGTAAGAATTCTAGCTGCTGCATTTTGTACGAGCTGTAGTTTATTTATCAGGTGAGCAGAACAACCACCCAGTAGAGCGTTACAGTAATCTAGCCATTTTTAAGATGGAAGAATGTGGTTTTACAGATGCTAGAAACATGGCCTTCAAATGAAAGATTGGTATCAAAGAGCACACCCAGGTCCCTAACTGACGACGAAGACTTAACAGAGCAGCCATCAAGTGTTAGACAGTATTCTAGGTTATTACGTGAAGAATTTTCTGTCCAAAAATTAGAATCTTTGTTTTTTCTGAATTTAGTAGTAGGAAATTACTGGTCATCCAATTTTTTATATCAGCTATGCATTCCGTTAATTTTGTGAATTGGTAAGTTTCATCAGGGCGCAAAGAAATATAGAGCTGAGTATCATCAGCGTAACAGTGAAAACTAACACCATACTTCCTTATGATATCTCCCAAGGGTAGCATGTACAGAGTGAACAGCAACAGTCCTAGTACTGAGCCTTGCGGTACTCCATATTGAACTTGTGATCGATATGACATCTCTTTGTTTACTACTACAAACTGATAATGGTTAGATAAGTATGATTTGAACCATGACAGTGCAATTCCACTAATGCCAACATAATTTTCGAGTCTATTCAAAAGAATATTGTGATCAATAGTGTCAAATGCAGCACTAAGATCCAGTAACACTAATAGAGAGATACAACCACAATCTGATGATAAGAGCAAATCATTAGTAACTCTAATGAGAGCAGTCTCAGTACTATGGTACGGTCTAAATCCTGACTGGAAATCTGTAGTAGATACTTTAGTAGACAGTTTCATGGTTATAATTTTCTCTCTAATACTGTAAATTTTGCAAGTAAAGAAGTTCATAAAATCATTACTGCTGTGCTGTTTGGAAACATCAGAAGTTGAAGCTTTATTTCTTGTTAATTTAGCCACTGTATCAAATAAATACCTAGGGTATTTATTTTCTTCTGAAAGTTTTGAAAAATAGGCAGATCTAGCAGTTTTTAAGGCCTTTTTTTACTCAATCATTCTCTCTCCACGAAATGCGAAAAACTTCTAGTTTTGTTTTCTTCCAGCTGCACTCCATTTTTCTGGCTGCTACCTTTAGGGCCCGAGTGTGCTCACTGTACCACGGCGTTGTATTAATTTCCATAATCTTTTTTAAGCGCAAAGGAGCAGCTGAGTCTAATATGCGGGAAAAGACAGAGGCAATATTTTCTGTTGTAACATCGAGGTCTTCTAAGCTGTCTGGTATGCTAAGGCGATGAAACTGATCAGGAAGATTATTTATAAAGCGATCTTTAGTGGTAGAAGTGATAGTTCTACCAAATTTATGGCAGGGAGGCAGTTTAGCAGCCTTGACTAAATGTAGTATACACGAGACTAGATAATGATCTGAGATGTCGTCACTCTGCTGCAGAATTTCAACGGCATCAATATCGATTCCATGTGACAATATTAGATCTAAAGTATGGTTACGATAATGAGTGGGTCCTGACACGTGTTGTCTAACTCCAATAGAGTTTAGAATTTCTGTAAATGCCAATCCCAATGCGTCTTTTTTATTATCTACATGGATATTAAAATCACCAACAACAAGGACTTTATCTGCAGCTAGTACTAACTCCGATAGAAAATCAGCAAATTCTTTGATAAAGTCTGTATGGTGTCCTGGTGGCCTGTATAGAGTAGACAGCACAAATGTCAACTTACATAATGTTACATAAAGCACCATCATTTCGAAGGAATTATATTTGAAAGACTTTTGACTAATACTGTAAATATTACTATAAATTACAGCAACACCTCCCCCTTTGCCTTTCTGATGAGGATTATGTCGATAATCGTAACCTTGAGGGCTAGACTCATTTAAAGTAATGTAATCGTCCGGTTTTAGCCAAGTTTCTGTCAAACACAGCACATCTAGATTATTGTCTTTGATAATCATTTACAATAAGTGCTTTTGAAGAAAGGGATCGAATATTTAACAACCCAAGCTTTATCATTTGTTTATAATTATTATCTCTATTTTTTATTCGTTGAACATCAATTAATTTTTTACCATTAAATGGGTTTGGAAGTTTTTTGTTTTTACTAATTCGGGGTACAGACACAGTCTCTATGTGATAATGTCTAGGTGGAAGAGTTTCTATGTGTTGGGAATTATCTGACTTCTGTAACGTGAGGCAGCTAGCAGACGGTCGGTTTAGCCAGTCTGTCTGCTTCCTGACTTGGGCCCCAGTTTGTCATGTTTCAGCCCTAAGACTATGTGTCATATTACTAGAGAGAAGAGCAGCACCATCCCAGGACGGATGAATACCATCTCTTTTCAACAAGTCAGGTCTGCCCCAAAAACTTTTCCAATTGTCTATGAAACCTATATTATTCTGCAGACACCACTTAGACAGCCAGCCATTGAGTGATGATAATCTGCTAACTATCTCATCACTCCGATGAACAGGAAGAGGGCCAGGGCAGATTACTTTTCCTGACATTGTACTTGCGAGTTCACACACCTCTTTATTGTTAATTTTAGTGATCTCCGCCGCCTCACCGTTACCCAAAGTGCCCTGCTGCACAGGCTCTACAGCTGGAACCGAACAATGTACAGAGTTCACTAAGCTAGTCACATCCAAAACAGTATCTGAAGCCCTTGCATTCTTACTATCCTCGATAAAGGTTTGGATGCGTGTCTCTAATTCTGAGATTTTCTCTGTCAGCCTGACTATTTCCCTACATTTATGACATGTAAATCCCTCGTCGCTGACAGAGAAAGCTATACTGCATATGAATATGACATAGCTATTGTTATTTATTCATGAATATACTGAGATAATTTCTTAAGTATGTATTTTTTTTGCCACTTTTGGATATTTTTTGAAGTAAATATAATGAATTCATAGAATTAATGTGTGGAAATCGTAATTATCAGAGGCAGTTACTTCTTAAATGACAAATGCTGGTGTACTAACATTACTAAAATTGTAAGAGATTATTTATTTATTTATTTGTTAATTTTGTACAGTTACTGGATGGATGTCAACAGTTTCTATGGTACAAGAACTTGCACTCTTCAGGCCCTTGTACCAGAAAACCCCCAAGACTGATGCTGATCTCAGTGATGTTGATGACCCAATAGCGGACCTGGATTATCACCCCGTCCGAGAAGAGGTAGCTGGTGACAGTTCTTTTGAGTCCCTGGATGAAGATGATGTCCCTCAACAAGCACATCCTCTACAAAGCTTCCGTGTAAGTCCAAGAAAAAGATCACTGTCCCGTGCCCATCACTCATTCCTGCTTACAATAAGCATATGGGTGGGATTGATCTTTCTGACATGCTGGTACACTTGTACAAGAACCCAGTCAAGGAGATGGTACATTCTACTCTTTGGATACATCCTTGATCTGTCCATTGCAAACTCCTAGCTGGTCTACAAGAGGGACTGTGACCTACTAAATGAGAAAGCAATGCCTCTCAAACGGTTTCACCTGGCAGTTGCCCAGTTTGAACCAGGTCAACAAGCCTGCATCCAAAGTTGGTCGACCATCATCCAGCTCTTCACCACCACCAAAGAAACACTACACCCAGTGGCGTAGCCACGGGGTGTGCCGGTGCCACCCATAGTGGCAGCTGGCACACCTAAAAAATAAGTCCAGGTGAAATTGCAAGCAAATTATAAAACACTCAGTTTATAATTTGTCAAGTTTTAAACACGATGTGTAATTGGTGTCAAACCCTATAAAAGACAGCTGTGAAAAATGTTTGTCTCAGTGCAATGGCTCCACAGAGAGCATGTTTTCCAAGATTGTGCTGATCTGCTTGGCGAGAGCTCTCTTTGCCATTATTGCGGTAAGGAAAAAACACAATCACATGATTTTTAAAGGGAAGTGTTGTCACCATATAAGGTTCATTGGAGGCATTTCAGAATGCTAATGACCATGAACGTGAACAAGCATGGTACTTACGCACATGTGGGATTTATCAACAATGATTGCTTACTCTCGTGCGTAAGAACTGTGTGCGCACGTTTGATAAATACGAATTTTCTTGTACTTAGGCACACTGTAAATTTCATTCATAGGACAAAATATAGAACCTTTTCTACGCACCGTTGATAAATGAGGGCCCTGGTCTGGGAGAGCCGTGATTAAACCTAACAGACTAAACCTGTGAAGAAAAAAAAGAAGAGCAGAATAACTGTTGATGTAGCTTAACAGACGACATAAAAAAAAAAAAATTATTTGAAAATCCTGTTCTGTTACAGAGTTTTGAAAATTGTATGTACTATTTCCTGACTATTTCCCTGCATTTATGACATGAATCCCTCGTCGCTGACAGAGAAAGGACGGCTCTTGATCTGCTGTCCTTCGGATGAGATGTTAAACCGAAGTCCTGACTCACTGTGGTCATTAAAAACGTCAGTAAAAAAACTTACTTTAGGACAAACAAAAAAAAAGCTAAACCTGGACAAAAAGTGATTTTATTGTTATAATTGTGACTTAATAATATGTAGATAAGACTCCAACTTATGGAAAGATGTCTTTCAGTTAGGAAAAAGCATGCCAAATAGCATAGTAAATACCAAATAGAAAGTGGAGCTCTATAGCTATTTAATGGTGAAAGTGATATTTCTTTTTACTTTTGAAGATGGAAAAAATCTTACACTAAACCATGTTATGTCCATTAATGAAAATAAGAAATGTGGAGTTTTTTGTTGTTGTTTTTTAAACATGAAATTAAAGCTATTTTATGTGAAGTTTACTTGGATGTTTAAAAAAAAAAAAAAAAACATTTATTAATTTATATAAAATTAGTAAAAACAATAATAAAGTGAGAAAAATTACATTTGTTTTTTAACATTTTTTATTTTTTTTTAAATCACATTTTATTCTGGGGTGTACATTCCAAGCGAACAGCTTACATGGGTTAAATGAACATATGCCTACTTCAGTAAACTTATGCAGGCCAGTTCAGGATCATGATCCATTCACACTGTACTCTGATATTGGCCACATTCAAAATAGTAAACAGCCAAAGAAGAAGAAAAAAACAGATCTTGTATGTTACACTAGCAGTGTCTCCGTTTTCAAATTGTCATTTTTATTACGAAATTCAAACAATAAATGCTGTTTTGCCACTCCTTAATACGGCGTGACATAATGTATCGGAAAGCCATATTCTCTCATATTCTTCTCCTCTGCGTAGCTTGCTGACTTGCGAGCACCCTTCTGAAACCTAAAATGATGAATCGGATACCCTACAGTCTCGTGGACTTAATGGACACACGCACATGGCAGCCATTGTAAGTCCATAAGACTGAAAGTGCATAGAAGTGTGCTATTTGTGATTCAGCCAAAGTACCTGCTCGCTAGGTAGTACTTTTTCAAAGTTCCGGAACTTTCGAGGGTGGGACTTGGGCACTAAACATTCTGATTGGTTGAGTTCACGCAGCATTTTATTTCAACCATCGTGCAGTGCGTACAGTAAGAGTTGTTTGCTATTCGAATCAACAATAGAGTTTAAAAAATACAATCAATGGACTGACGATGAGGTTCAGGTTTTATTAAGCTCATATGCGAGGACGAAATCCAGCAGGAACTGGAAAGTCGTGTGCAATCCTACGTCACCGGACTATCTTTACGGTACTTTAGACCGCTATGGAAACGCAGCTAGCAATAGGTCTGGGGAAAAAAACTGTTCGGGGTAATTTTTGTGGAAACGCGACTTAAACACCCTACGCTCAAAAGACAACAAAAGTAACTTCTCAGGTGTGATTGAGGTAGTGAGGAATAGAAGTACTGAAGATTCTACTTTTAAAAAACAACAAAAGTTACCGCTCAAGTGTGATTGTGGTAGTTTTAGTAGCTTGACGGGACGCCGTCACCATACTTCAGGGAAGTATTGGATTGGATTGTAAGTACTCAGGGAATTACCTTGAGATTCTGTGGTACAGTAGTTCTCAAACCTCTCAAAAAAATTCTCATTTTGCATGTCTCTATTTCTGACACACCCATTTCAGGTCTCTACTAATGAGCACATGAGTTGAATCAGGTGTGATAGATGAGGGAGACATGAAACATTTGCAGGGCTGGTTTGAGAACCACTGCTGTAGTATATTATTGTATTATATTAACAACTAGGAGTTGTTTAAATTGTTGGTGGTGAAGTCAGATTAGTAGGTTGTATTCGTATTGAGAATTTCCACGACAGTTTTGGGCGTATTGAGAATTTCAATGACAACGTACTATGTACTTATTATAGCAACTACAATAACTGTATTATAACTAGGTACTAACCCTGAAACTATCCCTAAACGTAATCTTAACCCATGTAGTTACCTTATATTACCAGTACTTCCTTGGGTAAGTACACTGTAAGTAAACGTACTGTAAAATAAAGTGTAATCAATGTCTTATTACATATCAGTACATTACACAGGAACGTTATTTCAAAGCAGTGGCAAAAACAGCTTGAAACGTGACGTTTCTCTCTTTTTTATTTTCCATTTGGACATCTGTGAATCCGGAGGACTGCAGCGCTTCCATGTAGACCTCAGGACGCCATTTGTCTCCAGTGAGCACTCCCATTGATGCTGCTTTAATCACACTGTCTAGTCTGAGAGTCGTAACCATAATTCCACCTAAAGGAACAGAAAATAATTGAAGGCGTAAGAAGGCGTAGTACGCCATGGCATTGTATACTACGTCGTGGAAGTTAACGCTTTTTGGACGCATGTTCGAATACGTATGGCTGTTGCACCGGAAGCTTATTTTACTTTATAAAGTTAAAATAAGGATAGTTGTCTTACACAAAGCATCGATTTATTAACCCCCTGGAGTCGTATGGATTTTTAATTTTTTTCTATTTATTAATTTTTCATGGATGGATGCATTTTTTTGGGCAGCCATTCACAACCATTATAAAGCTTGGAGGACTAAGGGTATTTTTAAATATACGCTGTTGTTTGTCTGAAAGAAGATAGTCATATTCACTTAGGATGGCTTGAGGGTGAGTAAATAATGGAATAATTTTTGGGTGTCAACTATCCTAAAAAAAACTATCCTTTTAAGTGCTGACTGGGGTGTCAACCCAAAATGGCCGCCTTCAACCACTGAATCAGCCAATAGGGAGCCTGCAAGGGTGAAGTCACAGCAGCATGACACCAATCATTTTATGCAATTACAGTAAAATCTTTTAATTAAGACACTGAAACTTTAAAAAATTGCTTTGCATTGTGCAATTATTACGGATTAGTGTGGATGTTGTGTAATCATTTTCTATTGATAAGTCTCCTCATTTACAGTTGCAGCAATGATGCGAACATGAGTTCCATCATCAATGGTTCCAACAACTCCAGGGAAGGCTGAAATCCTCATAAAAGTGGCTTGCTTTTGCCTCATGAACTGACATACAGTAGTGGCCAAAAGTGATGTTTGGCCTATTCACCCTTTATTCAAATATTTTTTAAAAAGTTTTTTTAAGCATATTGCATATTTGTGCTTGGAGTTATTTGTGATAACACAATGAAACAAGCCAAATTGTGCAGACATCATTTTAGGCCAGGCAGTCATACAAATAAATTACAAACACATTCAAAAACGAGAGAGGACCAATGGAATATTAATAACTGATTATGTTGCTGTCATTGTATGCTTTTTTTCCCTGTAAGCTTTTTTGTAGCTGTAGTTTGCCTTTTTTGCCAAATAATTTTGCCAGGTAAATACCTTCATTAAGTTTAGTGTTTTGTTCTTCCCTGATATTTTAAAATATTTAAAAAATATAAATATAATAATATTTTTCTCATATTTTGATGGTTTAAGCAAACTTCTAGGGTCATTTAAAAAAAAAAAAAAATCTCTCTGCACATCACTTTTGTCCACTACTGTATGTTTGGTGTGGTCAGTGTCACAGTAGTGCCATTTAAAAACCTGCTTACTGTGGACTGATGGGCACATTTAGGTTAATTCTCAAGTTACGCAGCATGTTTGAGCTTCAGCAAGAACCAGTGAGGTTGATTTGCATGTTACACAGAACGTTTGTGCTTCCTCAATAACCAATGAGGTTCATTTGCATGTTACACAGCACGTTTGAGCTTCTGCAAGAAACAATGAGGTTCATTCTTGTGTTACACAGTACATTTAAGCTTCTGCAAGAACCAATTAGGTTCATTCTCGTGTTACGCAGCGCGTTTGAGCTTCAGCAAGAACCAAAGAGGTTAATTTGCATGTTGCGCTGCACGTTCGAGCTTCCTCAAGAACCAATGAGGTTCATTCTTGTGTTACGCAGCACATTTGAGCTTCAGCAAGAACCAATGAGGTTCATTCTCTTGTTACGCAGCACATTTGAGCTTCTGCAAGAACCAATGAGGGTCATTCTTGTGTTACACAGCAAGTTTCAGTTTCTGCAAGAAGCAATGTGGTTTGTTCTTGTCTGTCAAAGAATGGTTTAGCTTCTGTTTATGTTCACTGATCAATGTTTATATGTGAATAAAAGCTTAAATTAACTAATCATATAAAGCCAGCATGTCTCTTCAGAAAATTTGGTCTAAACCTCTCGATTTACATGGTTTATTTTTACGATTTCTTTATAAACTTTTTTTGACTATGTGGTAGTTGCGTGGACTGTCAGTGGAAGAATGGAAATCGTAGATTTGTTTTGAAGATGAACAAAAGACTTATGAGTTTTGCACGACACTTTGGTGAGTAATTGATGATTTTTTATTTTTATTTTTTTTACAATTTTTGGTGAACTTACCCTTTAACCAACAGAGATAACTACAGAGATAACAACAAATTTGAATATTAAATTTATATTTAATGACAAAAATTACATAATTTAACCTCAAAACTGTTTAGATTGAATACATCTCACAAGTGTTTATGTTCAGATAAAAAAATTAAGCTATCGTTTCTGGTTTATATTTTACTGAATCACTCAAATTCTTGTAATCTCACCTGGTTTCATCACTCTGTGGATTGCTGTCGCTCCTGCGTTCAGATCCGGCCAGAAGTAATAGCAGTTACAGTGAAACACCTTGTCAACAGTGTTTTCCTCTATCGGCATGGCCACCAAATCACTGCAATACAACACAGCCTTTCCTCTGGAGATCTGCTCCTTCATGCGCTCACTCGCCATCTGATGCATGTATTGTGAGTAGTCCACACCAATCAGTTTCCCTCTCGGGCCCGTGAGGAGCTGCGAGGCCGCCTGCAGACCAAAGCCCGGCCCGTGACCCAGCTCCAGCACAGTGTCGTTGGGTTGTATGTTGCTCAATTTCACTGCATTTTCCTCCAAAATCTGATTGTGCCATTTAAAGAACTTGGTCACCAACCACCCAGTTAAAGAATACGTGGGGTGACCCAGCTGTTTGCCCACTTTTTTAGACAGCATTTCTATGCACACAAAACAAAATTTATTTTACACAATATTTATGCAGAATTGAATGCAATTCAAAATGATTTTTTTTTTTTTTTTTTTTTTTTTTTAACAATTTCATAAAAACAGCAACAACAAAAAAAAAAAAAGAAAAATACTAATAACTTAGTAACTGAAAATTTATTGGAGTATCAATAATGTAGTAGGGCCTACTTTAAAAAAAGTGAACAAAAACACCTTTTAGGCATTTGTATCTGAAAACGGAAAAAGTAAAATGATGTTTGTGAGAAAGTAGCTTAAGAGATAGTGAATTGGTGGGTTTTTGTTAAATGTGAGCCAAAATCATCACAATTAAAAGAACCAAAGACTTTCAGTCCTTCAGTCTGTGTGCACTGAATTTATTTAATACACGTTTAATACAGTTTTTATATAAGTTTTGATGCACTTTACTTGCCTGCAGTAAATAAGGAACCACGTTCTTCCACCTACTGGGCAGACAATAGACTCGTTTGAGATAAAAATCTGCGTAGAACCGATCACTGGTGATCAACGCGAGATGCATGCCAGTTAGAAATGTGACCCACCCTCGGGTCGCCTTGCTCTGATGTCATGCCGACGTGTGTTAAAAACCTCTCGCGAGGGCGAGTCGACCTCATCGGATTCTACAGTCGGGCAGTTGCTCTCTACCGACTGCGCTAACCAAAAGCACGATGGGAAACGACTTGCTGATGACATAGCTTAATGCTCATTGGTTTAAACAACCGTGATTTATTGATCTCTTTTTAATGGTTTGATTTTAAAACTCTAGTATCATGTTATGTGTATAAATTATGTGTGAATATTCCCAAATATGTGCATCATATTTTATAAAAATATATAAAACCATGTCTGTAATTAAAATAAAAATGATTGATACACACGCCTTTCGAATGGAAATAAATAACAAGTACTTGGGTGTCTTGTTCATTATATTTATTATCATATAAAAGCAACAGAACTTAAATTACATCCAGTTTATCAGCAACACAGCGCACGAGAAGAGAGAACTGTCCATCTTGCCTGCACTTTTTTCACTCCTCCCCTCACTGCAGCCGCCTACTCTCACCTACATTTTAGGCGAGGCGAGGCGCATCTCAAACAAGCCTATTGTCTGCAAACTATAGGCTCGTTGGAGATGCGCCTCTCCTGAAATGTAGGCGAGAGTAGGGGAGGAGTGAAAAAAATTGAAGGCAAGACGGACAGTTCTCTCTTCTCGTAGTGGATCAGACACCTACGAGATCAAAGGAGGATATCGCGGGATTCACACTCATGCGCTGTGATGATGATAAACTGGTAACTGGATAAATGTATTTTGTTGTTTTTATATGAAAATAAATATAATGAACAAGACATCCAAATTACTTGTTATTTCATTCCATTCGAAAGACGTGTTTATCATTCATTTTTACTTTGTTTATATATATATATATATATATATATATATATATATATATATATATATATATATATATATATATATATATATATATATATATATATATATATATATATATATATATATATATGACAACAATCACTACACATAGAGAGATTGTACTGTCAGAGACTTTGGGAATATTCACACAATCTATTCACATTAAAACATGATATCAGAGTTTTAAAATCAAACATTTTAAAAGAGAACAATGCATCACGGCTGTTTAAACCAATGAGCATTAAGCCGTGTAGTCAGAAAGTCATTTCCCATCCTGCTTTTGATCAGTGCAGTTGGTGGAGGGCAACATCCCCTGCGTTTCATTCGGAAGGGCTAATCCCTATGCCCTAATCCCTTCTAAGGGTTTACCCTCCGGAGTGAGAGCTTCGAAGGGATGAAGGGTGCAGGGGTATATATATATATATATATATATATATATATATATACACACACACACACACACACACACACACACACACACACACATACAGTATTCATCTTCAACTTTGAATGGTCTGATAAAGGTAGCTGTAACGTATTTTTGTTGAAGTACAATGTCGTTTTGACCATAATAATGTACCAAATCTAACTCGTATAAATATTACAGTAGTATAGAAAAATACTATACATACATTTATAGGTAAACTCCAAGCCTCCTGTACCCATTCTGTGATGCCAAACAACTTCCCTGTGCAAAGGATCGAAATCCTTCATTCTGAAGGGCCCTTTGAAGTGGCCAAATTTGAGCACTTCGGTTTGGAACGACCCTTCAATATGACGGCCATGATTGTTTTCACTCCGAAGTGCTCTTCATTGGGTGATACGTCCCGTTTGGAACGCACCGTGCGCCTGACTGCAGAATCCGATGTGTCCGCCTCGCTGTCACAAGATTAGGGAGCTGCTGTGATGGAACAGCAACGTCGACGGGAAGTAAACTGTCAACTGCCATAGCTAAAGAATGCAAAAAATCACTAAGCAATAACAAAGAGGATGGCTCAAGGATCATTTAATCATTTGACATAGTAAAAAATAAATTACATTTAAATAAAAGCAAAAGAATTGTTGCTTTTGACATTTAAATGATATACAGATACAATTAATAACCACATAACCATAAAACATAGCATTTACTTATCTAATCTGTCACATATTATCGACTAAGGCAAATCGGCTATTCTCCCATACTAGACGGTTATAGCATGCGCGACAGAACGCCATTGCCGTTGTGTCAGCAGCTGCTGCTTAAAAGTCCCTATTGTTTTGACACACATCAGCATGACATCAGAGCAAGGCGGTCCACACTCGGACACATTTCTAAACGGCATGCATCTCGCGGTGATCGGTTCTGCTCAGATTTTGCTCATCTCAAACGAGCCTACTGCTTCTTGAAGCTTTGAAACCGTTACAAATCTTTAGTTTTGAATCATTTGTTCGGAGCATGTATCAAATTGGGCAAGTCACGTGATTTAAGCAAATGAGGCTTCGTTACGTCATTACTAGGCTTGTTTGAGATGAACTACACTAGCCTGCCACCAGCTGGCGAGATCTGTCGGTTGCAGGCGGGGAAGGAGTTACAGAGATGGCCGTCAGGTCGGACACTTTGTGCTTTCCGTAGTGTGCTGAACCAATGTCATTCATGGCAGACCACGTGATTTTTGCATTGATTGTAGCCGAAGAAGGGGATGTGATTGAAATTCCCATGTTTTGAATATCAGATATAAATAAATAAATAAAGGAACTTGTCTAATGGGGCGTTCACACCAGACCCAACTTGCACCATGAGAGGGGCTTCTGCCAGGCAGCTCGTCTCGTTTCTGCACACTTCCTCTGAATAAACACATCAACTCGTCAGCGGGAAAGTAGTTGTAAAATACGGCAAATAAGATCAATTTGCCGGCTTTAGCTAGCTTGTAGTCTCAATATATATATATAGCTCAAATTGAGTAAAGAGCATTTTTTACAACTTACCAGATTGTATGACCTCCTCACTCACTTTCTTCCAAGCAAGATCCTTCTTATTCCAGTTTCTATAAAAGTACAAAGATGTATTGTACAGCGACAATGATTTTGTCCTCCATTGTTGTTCCGGATTTCTGCCTCCGCTCGCTACGTCGTAATCACGTTACTACTAGAGCAAGCTCCTGATTGGTTAACGAGGTGCCAATATTCGCCAAAGTTCAGATTTTTCAACTCAGGGGATTCGCCCTAAACACTCAATTCACGCCACGTCATTCGCGACGCAGGATGTGTATTTGCGTCTTTGCATTGACTTAACATGTAAATTACTCACGCTTAACACTTCATTCGCGTCTGGTGTGAACGCACCATAAGAAAAAACACGCAACACACATCATCCTTGTCATCACAGAATCTGATCAATAAGAATAAAGTCTTGTCACCAAGGCTTTCGCAGCCAATTTTGAGCAACTGCAGTGCCTGACCTAGGCGGCTGGTGTTGTTTTGCTCTCGCGGTACTTTGATGGCAAATGTGATCATAAGGTGGCTGCAGCGCCGATCAAAAGGCTTGTTTGAGATGCGCCTAGCCTCGCCTGAAATGTAGGCATGAGTAGGCGGCTGCAGTGAGGGGAGGAGTGAAAAAAGCACAGGCAAGACAGACAGTTCTCTGTTCTCGTAGAGGACCAGAACCAATGAGATCAAAGGCGGATATCGCGGGATTCACACTCGTGCACTCTGTTGCTGATAAACTGGATGTAATATAAGTTCTGTTGCTTTTATATGAAAATAAATATAATGAACAAGACACCCAAACTTGTTAATTTCCATTCGAAAGCCATGCGTATCAATCATTTTTATTTTAATTACAGACATGTTTTTATATATTTTTTATAAATATGACAACAATCAGATAACCCATAGAGAGATCGCACTGTCAGAGATTTTGGGAATATTCACACATAATTTATACACATAAAATCATGATATTAGAGTATTAAAATCAAACATTTAAAAAGAGATCAATATATCATGGTTGTTTAAACCAATGAAGCTGTGTCGTCAGCAAGTCATTTCCCATTGTGCTGTAAGACTTGATTTTCCTGCTAGGCAAAAACTGAGATCAAGCGCCATGTGATGACAAAAGATTGAAATCTAAGGAGAATAAGGAGAATTCTGTCCTCTTTTTGGGTGGTGTTGTAAAAACCCACTCCTCTCCCCCCAAAACAGGTGTTGGTGTAATAAAAATGTACAATCCTTTTGTTCTGGTCTGAGTATATAAGGTAAAGTGCAAAGCAGTCATGTGGAATCTTCTGTAGCCAGAAACCCCCATGCAGTGATGGACAAGTGTCTTAAAAACACTAATCCACCACTGTGTGCATGTGCATTTCAATTGATGTTATGCATTAATTATTTCTGAATTATCTTCTAATTATCCAGCTATGTAATTGGCATGATACATTTTTTAAAAAAAATGTTATATTTGATTTACTCTGGATTCTTCTGAAATCATTATGACCAGTAGATTATTGGAGTCCATATTTCCGCAAGTCTGCGTCAAGATAGGTTCAAACTAAAGGCCCATGAAAGGAGCATGTTGCACATCATGGGACTTTGTGATTTTTGTCTATCAACTGGCTTAGTAAGTTGCAGTATTGTGACTAAGAGAACTGTGTTTTTGTATGAACAAACATGTGGCGTTTTGACTCAAATGCATTAGTAAACTCTGCACCCTCTGACTAAGAATCAGAACTGGCGAGTTTGTGATCGTGAAGGGCACTCAATCGGCCGAAGTGACTTTTCTAAGTGATATGGGTCCGTAATGAACGAATAATTAAAAATATGGGATACCCAGAATAATCAAATATCTAAATAAATACATAACAAATTATTAATTTCTAATTGGAAACACAACCTAAGAGTAATAATCATTTGAAATTCGAGTCAGATTAAACGAGTGAAATTAAGCGAACTGCACAGGGGCGCTGAAAAGACATACACGCATTAACCTTCGCCCAGGCCATCGGATTCCGTTTTTGGGCCGATGGGGGGGGTTCCCTACAGTGCTTTTGGTTAGCGCAGTCGGTGGAGAGCAACTGCGCTCGACTGCAGAATCAGACACATCCGCCTCGCCCTCGCGAAAGGTTTTTGACACACGTCGTCATGACATCAGAGCAAGGCGGCCCACCCTCGGACACTTTTCTAACCAGCATGCATCTTGCGGTGATCACCGTTGATCAGTTCTGCGCAGATTTTGCTCATCTCAAACATGCCTAAAGTCTGACAAATTTTCTAACCAGAATGCATTGCTTTTGTCAGGCGGCAGCCAATCTTTGCGGCGCGCATGAAATCAATCAAACCTACCTCGAAACATTTCAAAACTCAGATGGTTGCCACTAGGCCGTGTTGATCTCAAACTGAATCCATGAACCACTGTCTACTATGGTTTAAACTGATTTCGAGTCAGTTTTATTATGCATGTTAACAAAACTGAAATGAGTCAGTTGTGTTTGTACTGACCAATGATGCCAGGATGCCTCATTAATCACCTGATGGGAAATCCCGCCAGATTTTACTATAAGACAAACAAGCCAAGGCCAGATATTGTGGGTTATTGAGTTGGTGGAAAACGTGGAAAACTGCGCATGCACTATTCTGAAGTTTTCTCTTCACCAAAGCACTAAACTCTGTCAACACAACTCGCTGTGCAGTCTCTGCTCCATATCCTCCACCAGACGGCAAGAACGTGACTGCAGCGTAGGCAAACCCGGCATTGCGATGTTCATCACGGCACCATATAATATCTAATACATCCATAAAAATAAATTTTGAATTTGATGCGAGTAGATTAAAACACTGGCCAGTAACATGCATACTTTATGACTATCTGAGTGTGGTTTAACCATACTTATTAGCGAATAATCTGGAGTAATGAAAATTGCATGTAAACTGGAATGAAGAGTTCTGCTCTTGTCATGTAAAAATCTTACTGCAAATAAGACCTTACTCTGATTATGAGGAATAATTGCATTATTGGTTTACATGTAAATGTAGTCAGTGCTGCGACACTTGCGCTCCAAACATCCGCAAGTAGCTGATGGGCATACATCAGGTGGAGGTGAAACATCTGGGGTACCTTATTTAGGTATGTATAAAATCTTTCACACCAAATGGGGGGACAATTTTAAGTCAAAGCCTAAAAACTGTACAGTATTTTATAAATAACATTCACACAGTCACTTATTTTGTTTTCAGCAAGGCATGCTCTAGTGGATATGATAATCAAGGATCCACAGCCATTGTCAGTGGTGGAGGGCTTCAGGGCTTTTGTCAAGAAGCTTGACCCAGCATGTGTGTTTCTAACAAGGCATGGACTGAAGGACATGCTGCAAGGTATAAAGTGACAAAAGAGAAGCTGGTGGAGGTGAAAAGTGCCAATACTGAATCTGATATGTGGACATGCATGAATATGGATGCATACCTTGCAGTAACTTGCCATTACATGTCTAGTCTAGTCTATGTCTAGTGTTGTGCTGGGAGTTTTGAAGTTCCCTGAAACCCACACAGCTGAGCACATTAAAGAAGCAAAGATTGTTTTGCTGAAGTCCTGGGGAATAAGGGATAAAGTAAATTGCCTCAAACATGACACTGTGTGAAAACCTTCTTCAGGTCTGACATATTCCATGTTTTGCTCACACCTTAAATCTAGTGGTGAAAAAAAAGCCCTCTCTCTCAGACAGCAGATCTCAGTGCAATTACAGATCAGTGCAAAAAAGTTGTCACCTTCTTTAGATGCCACCAATGCCACTGAGAAACTGTCTGCAATCCAGCAGCAGATTGGCAGGCCAAAAAGGATGATGATTCAGGAGGTGGAAACAAGGTGGAACAGCACATTTTTATGCTTCAAAGACTATATGAAGAACGTGAAGCAGCTGGTGCTGTTTTAACATCTTTGAACACCAACATAATACCCTGGCACACAAACTGACATCAACAACAGCAAATGATCTCACAAACAACTTGATTACCAACCTAAAACAAGGTTTTGGAGCAGTAGAATCCTTAAGGATGTTGGCCAAGGCCACCCTTTTGGATCCCAGAAGGGTTAGTTTACCCAAAAATGACATATCTGTACTCACCCTCATGTCATCCCAAACCCGTAAGAGCTTTCTTTGTCTTCAGAACACAAATTAAATATTTTTGATGAAATCCAAGGGTTTCTAACCCACACATAGGCAGCAACAACATTGTGCATTTTGAGGTCCAGAAAGGTATTAAAGACATTGTTAAAACTGACGTCGCGACTACAGTGGTTCAACCTTAATATTATGAAGTGATGAGAATACTTTTTGTGCGCAAAAATAAAAAAAATGACTTTATTCAACAAATTCGTCTGTCCCGTCATACTGCTACGCAATTTTCAGAGCTATTGCAGAGCTTCAGTGTTTGTCTGAACGCGGGCTCAGTATTTGCCGGATTTGGTCACATGAGCAGCACGACGCATATAATATAGTGCATTTATTTAGCCAAACAGTTAATTACTCTAGCTAACTAACAAGCTGTTGACAGTGAATGGCTTTTCTGAGGTAAATGTAATACATGACAGTGTTTAAACTGTGGAAAGATGTCAGTAAAACAGTTTGTTAACAAAGTTGTACTGCATCTTTCAACATACCTTCATGTTCATTCTGTAGTAGTGAAGAGGAAGGGATGATTGCGTTCACTCGCGCTCCGCATTGCCGTTTGAACTGAGGCGCCTATACAGCGATCTGTCACGCCACATCAAAAAACGTCAAAACGGCATTTGTTGTTTGAATTTCGTGATAAAATGGACAGAATTTGAAAGATGGCACTTTGTTTCTTATCGAAAGTAACAAAACAGAGCTTATTGCAATTATTGGTGGTTAATGCTAGTTCAAATAGGTTAGGCTAAAAAGCATTACTGTGCGCGCCCCCTTTTGGATTGGAGTGTGGACCTGTATTCAGTGTCATACTGCATGAACCGAACAGTGACGTCCGTACAGTGATGATTCGGGACGAATACCTGTACCGTTACACCCCTATGTAATAATCATCTTGTTTTCAGACCACGAGTGAATAAATCCTCAGCAGAAGTGCAAAAAGTTAAAAATACTGAAAAAGTCAGTGCTATAAACTAAAGATATAAACAGAACCATGAGGGATTTAAACAGGTTGCAGTCTGCAACATAGCTTTGTCGGAATCAGATTGTAAATAAATGTGTATTAAGATATCATTATATATATTGACATTTTTAGGCTTTTTATACGACAGATGCTATAATGTATTAAGGACTAATGAACAATTAAGGAAGATGCACATTTAGTCTAACTTTAAATATATTTATTACATTCACATCAACAGTAAACAAGAAAAATCATACCACAAAGAAACAATATGTATAATTATGTATCAGTCATTTGTAAAATATAAACCTACTACATGCATACTTTCTTGGTATGCTCTAAATTTTCCTGTGCACTAAGTGCTTCTCTCTTGTGAGCAGCTTTCTTATTTTTATTCTCTGTAGAAGCCTTTTCTTCCGTCTCCACACAACCCTTCAAACACAAGAGAGAAGTGAAACAGAGTGAAGAACTGAAAAATGGCCGTCAGGCTTTGCCAGACAGTTTAAACTCGACAGCCCTAAAAAGCACAACTCGTACCTTGTTCTTCTGGATTGCATGTTCAGCCGTCCATTTCTTTGCCTTCTCTAGATACAATGGTTTGTTGTATTTAAATTCTGAGGACTGGAAAGTAAGACGCTTCATTAATTTTCAAGAGTAATGTTAGAGCAAAGAAAGTCAGAACACCTCATGAAGTAATGAAAGCAGCACAAAAACAAAATCATTGTTTGAACAAACAGTTAATCCTCAACTTAAGCCACTGGTTCAGTAAATAGCCACGTTTACATGTACACTTTTTTGTCATTCCGATTAAAAGATTCGGTGGACTGTTTACACGAGATGTTATCTAATCCGATCTGGTGTTTGCATGACTTTTCAATCGGAATGACTTTGTGACATGCGCACATTAGCCTATGTCCTATTTGCCGCCTTGCATTCCTGTCAACATGGAGTCCCCTTATTTCTTATGTGCGCCGTTTTTATGTAAAGTGTTGCTCTTAACCAAGCAACAGCGTGAATGTGTAGCATATTACTGCTGGAAGGTATGAGGAAAAGACGGACGCAGGAAGCCGACCTTTTGGTGGCTGTGCATCTCTAAGGAGCTTCTCAATACTACCCCTCCCTCCGACGAAAAGCAGAAGCATGTGGATGAAGGTCCGTAGTAATGATACACTGAGTTCCTTCAGTGTATTTAATAAATGTGTTGTTTCGGTTTTGCTCCAGTTTGATTTTGCCAACGCCATTGTGCATTCTGACGACCCCTAGCCTCTTGACGTAGACACAAAGTAATCGGTTTAACATGTTTACATGGCAGAATTTTTTATTTTGTTCCGTTTATAGGCAGTTTATCCCACCCCTCTCAAACCGATTATAATTTAATTCGGTTTGGGCATTTTTATTCCGATGAAGGTGTTTATATGGAGCATTTTCATTCGGATTGGACTTTTAAACAGATTACAATGCTCCATGTAAACGCACCCACTGTTATGTCAGGCTGTTCAAACAAACAGATTTCAATTCCATAAGTTACACGCTTGACCTTTAAAACAGAGGGAACATACAGTAGCTCAAACTCACTATATCAGCCATGAGTGGATCGTCAGGGTTCGGTTCGGACATGAGTAACTGTATGGAAGTGAGTACTGTTGAAATGTTGAGAGAGGGCCTCCAAGCTCCCTTTGAAAGAAAATGCATGAATACCAAAATGACAGATGAATAGTTTACAATAGCAGCAGATAATATACATAAAAAGGTCTACTTTCAGTGTTAATAAGCGTCATAAAAATTATGTTTTGTGAAACATATACAATTTACACTAGAATTATTAGGTTCATTTGTTGTTGTTTTTTACAGTCTTTACCTTTGGTGGCAATTTCAGAGCATCAAGACAAATGCGTCCTGCATTATCAATGTTGGGGTGATAGATGGGCGTCAGGAAACGCATCTTTGGCGGCTCAAACGGATACCTTCAAATATAAGAAGTGTTAAACATGTCTAAAATCAATTCATTTAAACTGCTATACACACACACACACACACAGATCAGACATAACATTATGACCACTGACAGGTGAAGTGAATAACACTGATTATCTCATCACGACACCTGTTAGTGGGTTGGATATATTGGGAAGCAAGTGAACATGTTGTTCTCAAAGTTGATGTGTTAGAAGCAGGAAAAATGGGCAAGCGTAAGGATTTGAGCGAGCTTGAGAAGGGTCAAATTGTGATGGTTAAACGACTGGAGCATCTCCAAAACTGCAGCTCTTGTGGGGTGTTCATGGTCTGCAGTGGTCAGTATCTATCAAAAGTGGTCCAAGGAAGGAACAGTGGTGAACCAGCGACAGGATCATGGGCGGCCAAGGCTCTTTGATTCACGTGGGGAGGGAAGGCTGGCCCATGTGGTCCGAACCAACAGACGAGCTACTGTAGCTCAAATTGCTCAAGAAGTTAATGCTGGTTCTGATTGAAAGGTGTCAGAATACACAGTGCATCACAGTTTGTTGCGTATGGGGCTGCATAGCTGCAGACCAGTTAGGGTGCCCATGCTGACCCTGTCCACCGCCAAAAGCACCAATGTGAGCATCAGAACTGGACCACGGGGCAATGGAAGAAGGTGGCCTTGTCTGATGAATCTTGTTTTTTTATTTTACATCACGTGGATGGGCGGCTGCATGTGTCACTTACCTGGGGAACACACGGCACCAGGATGCACTATGGGAAGAAGGCAAGCCGGCGGAGGCAGTGTGATGCTTTGGGTCCTGCCATCCATGTGGATGTTACATTGACACGTACCACCTACCTAAGCATTGTTGCAGACCATGTACACCCTTTCATGGAAAGGATATTCCCTGGTGGCTGTGGACTCTTTTTTAGCAGGATAATGTGCCCTGCCACAAAGCAAAAATGGTTTAGGAATGGTTTGAGGAGCACAACGAGTTTGAGGTGTTGACTTGGCCTCCAAATTCCCCAGATCTCAATCCAATCGAGCATCCGTGGGATGTGCTGAACAAACAAGTCCGATTCATGGAGGCTCCACCTCGCAACTCACAGCACTTAAAGGATCTGCTGCTAACATCTTTGTGCCAGATACCACAGCACACCTTCAGAGGTCTAGTGGAGCCCATGCCTCGATGGGTAAGGGCTGTTTTGGCAGCAAAAGAGGGACCAACACAATATTAGGAAAGTGGTCATAATGTTATGCCTGATCGGTATAAATTATCATCTAGTAGTTAATTATTTTATATAGAAATAAATCATGCTTTTTTTAGAGGTGAAAACCATTTACTATCATGAAATCAGTTTAAAATATAAAACAATACAGAACAAAATAGTATTGAACTAAAATATAGCACAACGCTTCCATTAAAAAATGTTGCACATATTGCCTTGACCATCAGGATCACAAGTGTTTACAATAGTCTCACCTCTCAGGTATGCTGATTTCCAGTGTGAACACACCTCCTTCATAGGGAGTATTTGCACCTCCAACAATCTCTATGTCAAACACAGGAGTAATGCAGGGGAGAGGATGTTGTCAGCATTCAAGGTTTACATTGATATTGCATATAATGTCATAAGAAGGCAGACTGACGGGCTTGTAGTTCATCCATTCGTCCCTCAGTCTGCCAGCACGAGACTCCCGGAGGAGGTTCAGCACTGAGAAGCTGCATCTCCCGCTTCAGACGACTGATTCTCTGCATAACGTGTGTCTGAATGAAAACGACACAGTTATTAAGCCAACAATATTTTAGCACTTCGCCATTTTCACAATACACATTAATAATGACACATTCCCCTTAACTAGCAGCCCCCAATGTTGATCTATGAAGACTGCGAACTCAGTTTCGTCAAGATGTTATATAAAACATCTATATGAAGCAAATTATTTCATTGACCATTATATGAGATGATATCTTGACTTACTAGTGTTGTTACTGCCGAGTTTTGCTTGTTGACTGAACCGTAAACAGCCCCTGAGTGAGTATGGTTTTTGAGTCTGCCGCCCGCTAAATGTTCATACGTCATTGTGCGACCGACGCGCGGTTTTACTTCAAAGTGCATTATGGGTATCGTAGTTTCTTGCGTGTTCACTTTTCATAGTTTGATCGTCTTTTTTGCTCCAACTGAATCAATCCTCGTTTAAAATTTTCTGTCCTACAGTCTTAAAATGACAGTATGGATGTAAGAGGTTAAATGTTTTGTACCTTTTATTGAAATGTTTTTTTTTTTTCTTTTTTTTCTGTAAAATAAGCGCACCTCATTTCTAAATTAAGCCTAGTGCATATCAGCCATTGGAAATATTTACTCCTGCTTGCTGGATTTCTTGTATTTTAAACACAATCCTGAGAAAGTGTGGAAGGGCAGATAGCATCAGCACAGCAGTAGCAAAGGTTGAAAAGCAATACAAATAAAAGTTTCTCTCTTTTATTCTCAATTTGGATATCTGTGAATCTGGACGACTGCAGTGCTTCCATACTGACCTCAGGATGCCATTTGTCTCCAGTGAGAACTTTCATAGAAGCTGCTTTTGATAACACTGTCTAGTCTGAGAGTCGTAATCATTATTCCACCTGGAATAAAATGACATACAGTGGGGTCCAATAATCTGAGACCACATTTTTATTCTCAAATCATGCTGGATGATATGGTTCATGTTGAACTTGTGGAGTTCATGCAGCTTGAGAGCATGAGATGAATACTAAATATTGTACATAAAAAAGAATCCAAATCCACTCAAATGATGCTGATAATAATAATAATATCAAATTAGAAAAATGAAACAGAAACATTTCATTATTTATCTCAGACTGCTGCACTGACTGCCCTAATTGTCAAAAAAAATTTACTTTATAAAGTTTCCCCATCTTAAATACAATATCATAAATGTTGGTTCTGACACTTCTTTGAAATGCTCAAGATCTCATGATCTCAAAATAAAATGACCAAAGTAGTGAATGGCAAGATATCAAACTTTTGATTTAAAAAAAATAATAATAATAATTCACAAAGTTCTTTAGGCAATAAAAAGTTCTTACCCCGATAACACACGTACATCTCGGAGACTTTCACATCTGGAAGACGTATTTGGAAGAGTGTTTGCTCATCTGCAATACGTCTATAGGACGTTTCCTGTCAGATGTCAATTAGACGTTTAATAAATGTCTTTAAGATGTTTATGATTTAGAATGTATGTAAAACTGACATTTTAAAGACGTTTATCGGATGTTTGCAAACAGCAGATGCTTACCAGATAAAGTGATCTTAAACAGATATCTTGCAGACGTACATGTGCAAGTCAAAACATCAAACTCAAAGCTATAAGCAAAATTAAAGTTTCAACATACATACAAAATTTAAAAAAGCCATTTTGTGACTTTATATTGAATATTAAGAGAGAATTTTTTTTTTTTTTTCTTTTTTTTTTTTTTTTCGCAATTTCAGGTTTAGGCTAAGCCTATATCTCACAATATAACATGATCTCACTGTTCTGATTTTTTCCCACAGAGTTCTGAGTTTGCAGGTGCTTCATCCTACTGAGGTTCCGTACGGCACAAAACTATTAAAACTTCACTTTGGAAAAATACTTTGTATTAATTTTTATATCAACTGGCTTTCTATTAATGCAATACAGTGAATGACCGTCTGTGGTCTGAAAACATTATTTCTGTCTTACATTTCATAATGAACTCAGACAAGCTCAATGTCAGCTCCTTTTCCGTAAGTCCATGAATGTGTGCAAAGGATTGTGGGTGATTGAAGGATGCAGGGGATACACTTGATGCATCCTTCAAAATGAGCTGAATGAAGGACACAAAACGAAGGCTGCTTGATAAGGTACAATCATACAGCAATTGAGGGCACAAGGAACTCAAGGGAGACTACCTTGAAACTTTATCTGCTAGTGTTTTTGTTGGACAGTGCTATTTTAAAGCTGCAGTCTGTAACCTTTATGTGTTCAAAATGTACACAATTTATATAATGAGCCAAACCGTGTTTTTGTCTTATCCTGAATCACTATGGTACACCTATAATAAGTGTTTATATCCAGACTATCCGGACAGGTTTGTGTTGGCACCGGCTACAATGTTCTTCCGCAAGACACATGCCGTTTTGTTTACCACTAGAACAGCAAAAGTTACGGACTGCAGCTTTAAACCTCACGGACTGTTCGATTTCTGATCGATTTCATACAATCATGTACAAATAATTAACTTTTAATATCAATACTTTTCACACATTACAAAGAATACACATCTGAATTTATGATTTATAAAAATGTTTTTAAACACTATTTTTAAGACTGCCCCTCCCCCCACCCGTGAGACATGTACCATTATACATTTATAACAAGAATATCTTAGTCTAAACCTAAAGTAATCTTGACAAACTATATATCATTTGAAAGCTTTCAGTCTCTAGTTTTCATATTTGGTGACTAATTTTCAAAAGAAATGACAGAGCAATAGATAGCGATAGATTCTTCATTTGTGATGTGGTGCCAAACTATAACACACACTCTGATTCTTTCCGTATGTTTTTTATATGTGTTTTAGGGATTGAATTTAAAACAAATATTAACATTACTGCCTAAATTTCTTCTAAATATGATGACTACTTCATATATATTTTGAAAAGTATGGAAAAATATGGTTCAGATCACTCAAACCATATATGGAAATCAAAGAGTCCTTATATGGTCACCAGTGGAGTCTGGATATCATCTAGTGAAAAAGTTCGAAAGTTCTTTTTTTGAGATATCAACCTAAAATTTGGCACAGCACTTGTTCCGATATTTAGCTTTCAGCAAGACACTGGCATTTCAGATATTCAGCAAGACACTGGCACTTCAGGACAAGAGTTAAAGAGCTCTGACATACAACACAGAAGTGTTTTGTATTTTGGGTCTGTGGTTGCTTTTGAATGGCTGTCTATACAGTATGAACATATAATATCTCTGTATGCACATTTCATAACACATCAGTGTGTTGAAACTTTGCATGCATGTTCATGACCCTAAATGAGAAAAAGTCACAAAACAACATAGGTAATTGTATTTTAGATAGATTGATAAAAGAAAGGATAGCCATTTTTACCATATGTGGCTGACAAAATATTTTTCTGTATTGAAATAAGTGAGGAAAAACTCCTTTTTTAGCTTCATAGAGTAAAAAAATCAAATACCAAAATATAACCAAGAAATGTTATTATTTTGGGTCTGTACAGTTGCCTTAGAACATTAAAACATGCACGTCAAATTGACTTGCGCAACCAAACATCACCAACATAACCAAAATGTTGTGTGTATATGTCAAAACACACCGGCGTGTTGAAACTTTGCATGCATGTTCATGACCCTAAATGAGAAAAAACAAAACAAAAAAAAAAACATAGATAAATATAGGCTAGGTTAACTGGTATTTCCGACAACTCAAAAATCAGGTCAAAACGGGTCAAACTGACCTGCAGCAGTACATAAGGGGTTAATAAAATACTAATAGGCCTACTAATACTAAAATAGGCTACTGAAACTGAGAGAAGGCTATGAACTTCAAACTTACCTGGGCCATTTTATAACATCAACTGACAAACCCTAGGCTACAATGACCAATTACTTACACCATTATTGTTATTTAATTTATATTTTCTTTCATTTCATATTTTTATTAAGATGAAATGTAAAACAATGTTTTAAGTCGGTTTAATATAATATAATATAGCTTTAGAAATGGTATGGGGTGGGGGTGATCGTAATATGTGTGATAAAGCAATAGAGTCTGTTGGGGAGGAGGGGGAGTACGTGGGACGGAAAAAATTGGAGTGGATAAAAGTGATTTGTCACTCATGGCTTGCACTTTTCTCCTCTAGTAGTATCATCATGTGTCTCTAGGCTATGTGCCATTCTCTCTTTTCAGGATTTATTCAGGTACGTTCCGCGATCAATGGTTGAATGATCGTTTTCCTCACGTTTCTAGGGCGCTCAATTACAAGTAGCCTATAGATTGCGTAAGACGCACCTCAACAGAAAATTGCACAATGATAAACAAAACTAAAAGTAGAAAACCTAAACATGAACACAGAGACTTTTTTGGTTCTCGGAGCATCATTTTTTTTATTTATTTTTTTTATAGTTTGCATTGTTGTTTTAAAGTTTCCCTCTTTTTCAGGTTTAAAGTTTAACCACTGTGCATATTTCCCACACATTTCACTTTGATAATCTTTCTGGGCTTTCAGGAAACACGGGCTATTCGAGAGTCATACACAAACAGGGCCGATCTTTTCCCTACAGTGTCTGTGAGATTTAAGTGCACTCACAGCCCCTGGCAGATCCGCTCTATTTCGTCTCTTTCGTTTTCATTTCCCGGAAGGATTCTTGATATTGCAGGCGATCAGAATAAGAAAAAGACAAACTCGGCTGTGCGAGACTACGACGTCACGCGACTTTCTTCGGTGTATATATCGACCAGCTGTTGATATTTTAATCAGTTATTTATATAATTAGAAGAGTCTGTCAAGTCTTGAAGGTTGAAGAACATGAGTGACGCCTCCTCACCGCCACCTTTAATAAAGGTAAGGAGACACAGCACTCGCTCACGAAAATATAAGTGTATTGTAGACCTACTGTTAATGAATTTGAATGAGTTATCAATGTTTTATTTTTGCCTCAATAAACAACAAAGGAAAGTAATTGAATCACGCAAAAATTCACTTTAAGCAAATGTTATATTAAACTAGCTGTTTTGTTACTCTGCAAACCTTCTCAAATGTCATAATATGAAAATAAAATATTATTGTAGATTTGTGATGCAAATCTATTTTATTAACAATTTAGGTGTCAGCGTAAAACTGAAAATAAAAACTGTGTGCCTCAAATTTACTTTCACTTTTGCTATGTATTGAGATTTGTTTGTTTTCATTCAACAAAATATGAGGCACTATCTAGTTTCTGTCCTTCCTGATTCATTCATATAAATGCATTATTATACATCCCTAAAAGGTGAACATGAAAGGGAATTAAAGGCTTAAATAAAGACTTAATTCCCTTTAAATTTCTTTTTAAATGTTTCTTTCTGCTTACCCTTCCAAGCTTCAGCAGAGTTGTAGTGGGAACGAACCACAAGTTTGCGCGCCCGTTCTGCCAAACCCTCAAACTGGACCTCCCTCCATGTATGAGGCTATGCCTGATGAACTGTGCAAGCTACCTGGAAGACTACGTATGTTCCTACATAAAACATCTATTGCTGTGATTACATTAAAAGCATAGACCACAACACCTAAACATGTTTTTAGGTGCATTAAAGGGAAAATGTACTCAGCATCATGCCGTTTCAAACATTAAATCTTCCATAGAACACAATAATTGTTTAGATGCATATATTTCCACACAGTAGCCAGTGGGCTTCAAAGGGTCAAAAAGCACCATGACAGTACCATAAAACATCTGTTTTCATATATTTATCTTGTAGTCTAAGTATGGAAGCTTGTTTCCACCATGGAATAATAATTTTTTTTAAAAAAAAGGATAATTGCGACTTTTTATGTTACAATTCTGACCTTTTTTTTTTCTTGCAATTGCGAGTATACATCTAGCAATTATGACTTTTTTTTCTCTCAGAATTGCATTATATGAAGTCGCAATTGCGGGTTATAGTCATAATTGTGGGCTATGATATAAGTTAAAAAGTCAAAATTGCGTGATATAAAGTTGCAATTGCGAGTTATAAAGTCAGAATTGTGAAATATAGACTTTTTTCTCGACTTCTTTTCAGTTGTGAGATATAAGCTCGCAATTGTGAGTTATCAAGTCCAATTTTGAGGGGGAAAAAGAGATCACAAATTCTGACTTTATATCACGCAATTCTGACTTTATATCACGCAATTGTGACTTTATATCTCATAATTCGGACTTTATATCTTGCAATTCTGACTTTAACTCGCAATTCTGACTTTATATCTCGCATTTCTGACATATCACGCGATTCTGACTTTATAACTTGCAATTCTGACTGTATATCACGCAATTCTGACTTTACAACTCGCAATTCTGACTTTATAACGTGCAATTCTGACTATATCTCGCAATTCTGACTTTATATCACTCAATTCTGACTTTATAACTCGCAATTCTGACTTTATATCACTTAATTCACAATCAAAATTTACAATTTATGACGTGCAATTCTGACTATCTCGCAATTCTGAGTTTATATCACTCAATTCTGACTTTATATCTCGAAATTCTGAATGTATAACTCGCAATTGTGACGTTATATCACGCAATTCTGAGAAGAAAAGTCAGAATTTACAATTTATGACGTGCAATTCTGACTACATCACACAATTCTGACTTTACAACTCGCAATTCTGACTTTATATCTCGAAATTCTGAATGTATAACTCGCAATTGTGACGTTATATCACGCAATTCTGAGAAGAAAAGTCAAAATGTACAATTTATGACGTGCAATTCTGACTATATCTCGCAATTCTGACTTCATATCACTCAATTCTGACTTTATAACTCGCAATTCTGACTTTATATCTCGCAATTCTGACTTTATAACTTGCAATTGCGATGTTATATCACGCAATTCTGAGAAGAAAAGTCAGAATTGCGAGATGTAAATTTGCAACTGTGAGAAAAAAAAGTCAGAATTGTGAGATAAAAAGGCGCAATTGCCTTAATATATATATATATATATATATATATATATATATTCAGTGGCGAAAACAAGCTTCCATACCTAAAGCCATACAAAAGTTTTGTGAGAGCAATAGACTGAAAATATTCACTCTATTTACTCTCATATCACATTCAAACCTTGTGTCTCCAGATACATCACATCAGGTTTAATATACACATTTACAAGCTGCGACAAACGGAAGGGATTTTCATCAAATTATGATATCAATTTTGGTCTGTTCCTAATACAAACTGGACATGGAATATAGTAACATGTTTACATGTTTATATGTTGTTGTTTTTTTTGTCCCTTTTTTTTTATTTTTATCTGCTATCTGCTTTCATTATTGGACATTGTGCACAAAATGTTTCCCACAAAAAAAAAAAAAAATTAATCCTGATTTGGCATGACACAAGGGTGAGTAAATGCCCTTTATTTTATGGTTGTAATGTACAGGGATCAATCCTTCTTTGTGGGATAAAGAGGATGTGAATCTCTGGCTGCGCTGGGCTCAGAGGGAATATTCTTTGCGACGTGCGGACCACCAGAGATTTGAGATGAACGGAAAGGCACTTTGTCTTCTCACCAAGGAGGACTTCCGTCTCCGCTGTCCCAGCTCTGGTGTGTGATAATAAAACTATTAGGTTATAGTTATCAATTTTGTCCATACCGTTTATGATAACTGTGGATGGCAACTGCTGTGAACAGGTGATGTTCTGTATGAACTCCTTCAACATGTGAAGCAGCAAAGGAGATGTGCAATCTTCAGTCCGCAGTCACAACAGATGCTCGACGTGCATGGGACAACAGGTGATCTGTTCCTATCTATCTATATGTCTGTCTGTCTATCTTATGATTTATTTGGTTGTTTGGGTTTCAAGGTAAGGTAAAGTAACAAGCTGAGAGGACTCTTCCTTGTTCAGTCTGTTCTTCTGTAATACTCCTATTATAGTCATATTGATAAATGTCTAACTTCCTACTTGAACAAATGCCAGAGAGTAAATGAAGTGGCTTGTAGCAAACACACCGTTAAAGGAACTGAGCCACTGTTTTTGCTCAAATATGCTTCTGAGTCCTTGTAAAGGGAAGCATACTGCATATCAGACTTGGTGAACGTTGTTTATCAGTTCTGTATTTTATGGCAAATACTTTCTAATTGATTCTAAATGGAAACACTGATTCATTTGTAAAACATGGGGTTATATAACACCCATTCCTTTGTGCAGGAGGGAATTTCCTTGTTGCAAAACTAGAGCTGTTGCCAATAGGTGTGGCTGAATCAGGCTTATCTCCATTCAAACAACATTACTTTTTTTTTTTTTTCATATTTGCCTTTTTGTTTCAGACTTGACCCTCTAATGTTATGAATAAAATGTTAATTTGCAATTACAGCTGTAAATAGCACTTGATAAATGGTCTTGCAGGTCCTTGTGTTGCCTCTAACAGAAGTGTTCCTGTTTGTCCTGTGAATCCAAATTCTCGGGTGTTAACAGCTGGATGCGGCACGGATCAGAGCCAGGAGGGGAAACCCTTGTCTGCTTACCCTGAGCATCCACAAGCCATGCAAACTGGTCAGTGTTTAAACCATTTTTTTTTTACATAATATATGTGTGTATATATGTGTGTGTGTGTATATATATATATATATATATATATATATATAATATGTACGCAATAAGGTACTTGATTACCACAAGTATTAAAACTAAAAATGTATATAATAATATGTTACTTTTTTGACGTAAATTCATTAAATGCTATCCCTCCGCTAAAAAAAATAGTTCCTGACAGTGACGGTAAATGGCAAGAGAATCTATAGGTGCAACATGCCTCATCTTGTGGAGCTCAAATAAAAACAAAGAATAGGCTGTGTAATTTATTTTTTTAATACCATATATGATATTTCCTCTCACACATACATCATCTTTCCACACTTCAGAAACCGTGGGCTTCCACACAGACACCCGCACACATCAACATATCTCCCTTATGAGAATACTCTTTGACAGCGCGAAGGGTGTGGCCTAAAGGTGAATGACGCAACGTAATGCCAGCAGGGGTCACTCGTAATTCATTACATAAATAATAAACAGTTAATTTTGCTTAAATACATAATACATTGAACTATATCGATTATTTATGTTGCTAAGGGTGTTGCAGTGATACACTATTGACCAATCAGAATCAAGGACTGGAACTAACTGTTTTATAAATAAATATAATAATATATATACACACACACATATATTATGTAAACACAAACTTTTATGTTAGATGCGATTAATCATTTTGACAGCACTAGTATTTAACTGTTCAAGCCCAATAAGGCAGCAAAAATAAGTTCAGTACTCACACGCTGTATGAGCAACGGCTTCATGTGTGCACATCTCTCAGACAGGCTCAGAAACAGTCTCTCAAACAGCACGCGCATATAGCGAAATTAGATCTATCTTGCTGCTTATTGCGTTTCAGTGGTTTGAAATTACTCGTTTTTAAACCACAATGCTTAAAAATCTTCAGCTTTCGTGACTGTGCAACACAGCAACATCACGTAAGCGTAACCGTGATAGAGAAAACTCTACTGGTTGACAATTTTCTACCGGTTAATTGTGTCTACCAGTATATTGCCCATCTCTAGGATGGTTTTTACTCTGAGGTACCCCAAATATTTAAAGGACCCACCAAAGCTTGTCCATCTTGTGGCCTTCAAGTGTGTCCCGGCCCTCTGGTTGAGAACCACTGATATAAGATATGTATGAGTTTGTTTTTACTATAATAAAAATGTTACTTTGACCTTTTAGCTTTCATAGCTCACTGTTTCTCCATATTTTGGGACAGTTTTAGGGCCAGTTGTGGCCTTATGGTTAGAGAGTCAGGCTTATAACCAGAAGGTTGCGGGGTTCGAATATCAGTACTGGCCAGAAATGTAGGTATGTAGGTGGGGGGAGTGAATGCCCTTGAGCAAGACACCTAACCCCCAATCACTCCTCCGGCACCACAGCAAAAACGACTGTCCACTGCTATGGGTGCATGTTCATGGTGTGTGTGTGTGTGTTCATTACTCAATGCTATGCGCACTTGGATGGGTGAAACGCTGAGCACAAATTCTGGGTATGGGACACCATACTACACGTCACTTCACTTTCACTTTCATTTTGCAGAGCTTCCTCAAAATTCTCCTAAGGAAAAAATGCAACAGACATCTCCAGACAAAACCAGACAGCCTGTTGGTGTTAACTGTACAGATGAGCCTCTCAACCTGTCCAATAAACCTGAAAGACCTGCAAATACCACACACACCACTGAGGCCAATGGAAAGATTGCAGGTGCAAAGATTGCATATTGTTGCAGACATTAACTATGGCTGATCATTTAATAATTTCTAATTCCTGGAAATGAAGAAAAAAGAATAAAAAAATGACTGTATGTCAAAAACAATAAAGTAACATGCTTTTGACCATTCCATCTTTTCATTAGACTGCAAACTTCTATGGGACTATGTGTACCACCTGCTGTCAGACAGTAGGTATGAGGCCTTCATACGCTGGGAGGATTCAGACGCCATGATCTTCAGAGTGGTGGATCCCAATGGACTGGCACGACTCTGGGGCAACCACAAGGTGCTGTATCAGGAGAGACCTGCTAACTTCTGCTTTGTTTGAGTGTTATTGATAATAATCAGGTCTGTTTGTTTGTTATTGCAGAACAGGGCCAATATGACCTATGAGAAAATGTCTAGAGCATTACGTCATTACTACAAGCTCAACATTATCAAGAAAGAGACAGGGCAGAGGCTGCTCTTCCGGTAAGTGGAGTCATTTGAAGACATTTGTATTTGTTTGTACTTGGCCATTACTCAAATGTTGGAGTTGACTTGTATGGGTTTTCAGTTGTTAGTTGATGGTGATGCTAATAAAATTTCTATATAATTCCATTTAATGATGGCAAATGAGAAACAGACGTGTAATTGTATTGAATGTGCATTTGTAGTGTACTTCAAGTATATTTTTTAAAGTCACCATGAATTAAAAAATTGACAATTCTTATATTTTATGGAATATTTCTGTTTATTATAATTGACTTACTGGTGCACATCATTAAAGAAAAAAAATCATGTTATCTTTAATAATGAGAGTACACTTTATTGACTCTTAACACACTTTTAAAAAAGTGCACTTTGTAATAATGTTAAATTTAAAGTTTTAATTTAAAGTACATTTAATGAATCATGTTATAATAATCTGTTATCATGCTTTAAAGAAGTACACTTTTTTGATGTGTTGTTTAATGATGTGTTGATAATAATTCCCATACTTCTATATCTGTCATTTCATACTTTAATCACTTTACTGTTTTTCTAAAATGTGGGAAATAGTACAAAATAAGAATGAGTAAATGTCCCCAAACTTTGTGAATTAAAAAAAATTGAAGTAAAATTTTTTAGACAAAATGTATTAGAAATTCACTGACAAGGAGTCAGTAAATTTTTGAACTCACACAAGGGGGAGCTAAAACTGTTAATTCTGATAAACTGGGCATGATGATCTCAAAAAGGAAAATGCTGTCCTGGTCGCACATCTTGATTTTGCAGAGTTAGACGTGTTCCTGGATCAACATATTTTGTTGATCCTGGAAAACACATTCCTGTCTGAAAATTAAGTCCTAACCATATCCCCACACCTAAACATAACCCTACCCATTACTTATCCCTAACATCAGAAGGAAATGATAGGTGAATAACACTGATGTAGAAGCACCTAACCCTTGTTATAAGCCTAAACTTGACATAAACTGTAAACTTGTCCCTCAAATCTGATTGGTTGATTGGAATATTGTTCCAGAATCAGCAAAGATGTTGATCCAGGATCATGTTGCACTTGGTGAAATCAGATTCCGAGTTCTGGCCCATATGCTGCTCAATCCCTACTTAAATGTCTTTAAAACTGTCCCTCGTTCTGCTGCAGGTTCCTGAAGACCCCTGAGGAAATAATGCAAGGCAGATCAGAGCGTGCAGAACCTTCAGAGTCTCCCGATAGTCCTGCGTCCCCTGACTACAGAGAAGACGCTCTGGAAGTATCACCTGTATCGACCCCTACTACCCCGAGCCCCAGCTCTGATCACAACTTCAGTATATCCCCAATCCCATGACACTCACTTCTACATTCTGACCCAGGGTCAGCCTTAGTAACCAATTAACCTGACCTTTTAGAATGGGAAACCCCAGAGCTGAACGTCCGATACAGTATGATGTGAGATAAAGACTGCCGTCTACAGCTCCAGAGATTGTTGATATCCTGTCGAAGAACCATTGGAATATTTTAGGAGATGCTCTGTGGAAGTTTACATTTGACTCAGGGTAGTTTATGCAGTTGTTTGCTGTGAGTATGTGTTGAATGCTAAACGACACTAATTAATCAACGCAACAATTATGATTTGATTCTCATAGACTTGTTGTTTGGAGTTGATATGAAACTCAGGTTTCTCAGGTTGTAAAATTGTGCAATGTTGTTTTTTTTTTTATATATATATATACATATTTTTTTACATATTTTTGGACTGTACTGCATTAATCAAGTAACATTATTAATATGTACACTGAAATCTGTTTTCAATAATTGCCTAATAACTGTATTAGTAAAAGTAATTGACAAATTAGATGCTCATGAACTTTTTTATACATATTAGGTTAAAATAGAATATGAATGCTATGAATGCTAATATGAAGTTGATATTTTATGACATTTGATTTGATTTTGAAGGCTTTTTGCAGTCAAAAATAAGTAAATAGTTTATGTTTGTTTTTGTTTATAATTATATATATAAATTATAAAATAATTTGAAAAATGTTGATGAATGGGTCAATGAAATGAAATACAATCTAAAGCAGTGTTCTAAACCAGGGGTCCTCAAGATGACTTAAAATGAGCCCAACCAACTAAAGATCGATATATTTCTTACAACCCAAATTCTAGGAAATGTTGGGACGTTTTTTTTTTAATTTGAATAAAATGAAAACTAAAAGACTTTCAAATCACATGAGCCAATATTTTATTCAAAACAGAACATAGATAACAAATGTTTAAACTGAGAAATTTTACACTTTTATCCACTTAAATGAGCTCATTTCAAATTTGATGCCTGCTATAGGTCTAAAAAAAGTTGCCACTGGGACAACAAATGGCTGAAAAAGCAAGACATTTTAAAAAAAGATTCAGCTGGGAGAACATCTAGCAAATAATTAAGTTAATTGATATCAGGTCTGTAACATGATTAGCTATAAAAGGGATGTCTTGGGGAGGCAGATTCTCTCAGAAGTAAAGATGGGCAGAGGCTCTCCAATCTGTGAAAGAGTGTGTAAAAAGATTGTGTAATACTTTAAAAACAATGTTCCTCAACGTCAAATTGCAAAGGCTTTGCAAATCTCATTATCTACAGTGCGTCATCAAAAGATTCAGAGAAACTGGAGAAATCTCTGTGCGTAAAGGACAAGGCCCTTAGATGACACTGCATCATGCATGTTTTGGAAGGCACTTTGAATGCTAAAAGGTATATAAAGGTTTTAGAGCAACATATGCTCCTCTCCAGATGACGTCTATTTCAGAGAAGGCCTTGTGTATTTCAGCAGGACAATGTAAAACCACATACTGCAGCTATTACAACAGCATTTGTCGTAGAAGAGTCCGGGTGCTGAATTGGCCTGCCTGCAGTCCAGATCTTTCACCTATAGAGAACATTTGGCACATCATTAAACATAAAATACGTCAAAGACGACCACAAACTCTTCAGCAGCTGGAAACCTATATCAGGCAAGAATGGGACCAAATTCCAACACCAAAACTCCAGAAACTCATAACCTCGATGTCCAGACGTCTTCAAACTGTTTTGAAAAGAAAAGGAAATGCTACACCATGGTAAACATGCCCCCGTCCTAACTATTCTGAGACCTAGAGCAGGCATCAAATTTAAAATGAGCTCGTTTTGTGCATAAAATTGTAAAATTTCTCAGTTTAAACATTTGGTATGTTATCTATGTTCTATTGTGAATAAAATATTGGCTTATGTGATTTGAAAGTCTTTTAGTTCCCTTTCATGGGAACTCGAGCTGCGTCGAGATGCATTGGGAACGGCTCTGCGTGATTGCGTCATGAAGCACTTGTGAAATCGGTCCAATGGCTTGACAGAACGTCATAGTCAGGTGACGTCACAG
This sequence comes from Elopichthys bambusa, assembly GCA_037101425.1. Taxonomy (NCBI): domain Eukaryota; kingdom Metazoa; phylum Chordata; class Actinopteri; order Cypriniformes; family Xenocyprididae; genus Elopichthys; species Elopichthys bambusa. The sequence continues at coordinate 21,064,544 of CM074451.1, forward strand.
ACCAGGAAACTATAAAGCATACCCAGAACAAAGAACGCTAGCTTCTGTGTCTTCAGCAGGCACTCTGTGTTATCGTGTGTGTCTTATTTGGTGTTGTCTGTCTGATACATATACAGAAACGATCTCTTTGCAAACAGCAGTTCACTCGTGTTCATCCATGCCCTCGTTACATCACTGGTGGGGATACACACGAGATGTGTGTTGTTTGTCTGGAAGTGGAGCATGCCCAGTCAGCTCTCGAGGGAGCTGACTGTGTGCATTGCGAAAGGTTATCATTAAAAACACTCCGTTCTTGCCGGGCACTCTTTGATAAAAAGGAGGGCGCCTCGGCTGGTGTTCCCCGCGGATCGGGTCCTGCTTCTGCCGAGGCAGAGCGGCGACTACATTCATGTGGATCACAAATGGATCTGTCAGAGGGGTTTGAGATGGGCCTAGCCCTTTCTCTACCCTCACCTGGCAGACCTAGTGTCTCACCACAGGCCAAAGATGTTCAAGAGTCTTTTATCTGGAGTCCGAGTCAAGTCTGAAGTCTTTATCACTGGAGTCTGAGGCAAGTCTGGAGTCTTTTGTCACGAGTCCGAGTCGAGTCTCGAGTAATTTAAAAAAAAAAAAAAAAAATTCTCATACTCAAATACTATTTTTTATCCTAGTTGTATAATATAAACAAAATAATATGATTTTTCTTTCATCTGTTTTGTTTGAAATTAAGGTCCTATGATGTAAGGGATTGTACATCCAGCTTGTTACTTTATAATCCATTACAATGTACAAAACAATTGTCCTGGCATCGCGAGTAGTCATTTTCAATACAGTCGCTAAGTGGACGAAAGATTGCGCCAGTGAGTCACGGTTTGTTATACAGCTTCGTTGTTATTGACGACAGTCATTATCAGAAAATATCAAACCTCGGAATGTTTAAGTCAATAGAAAACTGTACACTTTTCTGTTTACAACATATCTTTCTTAACATATCTTTCTATCTCTCTCTTATGGACACACATTAAGAAAGAAAAAAATGCATATACTACGAAAAGATTGATAAAACGTAGTGCTAGGTTTAAAGGCTAGTTGTTGTTTTTTTGTCAAGTCTGAAGTCATTTCAGGTTGAGTCTGAGTCAAGTCTGAAGTCCATTAAAATGCGACTCGAGTGCAACTCGAGTCCGAGTCACTAACTCGAGTGCCCATCTCTGCCTCAGGCGGTGGAAGCATGCGCTGCGGTTTCTTCCCCCCAGAAGTGAGACACCGGCACTTCAACAGTCCAGCTCTGAGGAACTGGATGTTGTGGGTGTCGATGCTGGAGATGAGGACTCGCCATCTCAATCTCTAGCATATGAGGAGCTGCTAGAGGTTGTGACCAGGGCAGTAGAAAAACTAAAAATTGAATGGCCAGCAGAAAAGCAGGAAGTTCGTCAGAAAAGCAAGTTAGACGAATGCTTCCTTCCTTCACGGTCTCAACCTCTACGTCGGGGATTACCGCAGACTCGGACGTCTACCAGCTCCCAGCTGTTATTATTGCCAAGAACCTCTGGGGGCAGCCCCCTCCGAAGAGGGACGCATATCACATTATATGGTATCCGCTCTTTTTTGGTGATATCACCCTCAGGGGGCCGTTCTGCCAACCCCGCCATCTCATGTGCTTCAGGGCATAGCAGTCTCCAGCAATCCTCCAAGGAGGGTCGGAGAACATTTAATTTGGTTGTTCCCTGCCGGTTCGCCACTTCAGGGTGCCGAATTGAATGCTCAAAATACACCAGATGCCAGTCTCGAGAGACTGGTTCCCTTAGTAGATTTTCTGGCAAATTGGAAACTTCTACCAAATATTTCTCAATGGGTACTGCATATAATAGAAAAAGGTTACAGAATTCAGTTCGGGTCTTGCCCGCCCAAGTTCAGCGGGGTCCTCCCTACGGTGGTGGACCCTGAGCAGTCTCTGGTTATGGAACAGAAGGTTTTGACTCTCTTGCAAAAAGGAGCTATAGAACGTGTTCCTCCTCCCAGAAAGCTGTCAGGTTTTTACAGCCATTCCTTCTTGGTTCCAAAGAAGGAATGGAGGGTTGCGTCCTATTCTGGATTTACGCATACTAAATCGTACAGTTCAGAAGCTCAAGTTCAAAATGCTTACACTCAAACAGATCAGATCCGAGGACTGGTTTGTGACAATAGATCTGAAAGACGCTTACTTTCACGTATCCATCCATCCTTAACACAGGGAGTTCCTCAGGTTTGCTTTCGGGGGAGAAGCATATCAATATCAGGTACTTCTGTTCGGCCTAGCTCTATCACCCCGCACTTTTTACGAAATGCGTGGATGCAGCTCTGGCTCCTTTGAGACTCCAGAGCATTTGCGTATTAAATTATATCGACCATTGGTTGATTTTAGCTCAATTCGAGTTCATGGCAGTTCGGCATCGAGATGTCATTCTGTCCCACATGCAAAAGTTAGGGCTGAGACTCAACGCCAAGAAGAGTGTGTTTCTTCCAGCTCAGAGAACCACTTTTCTAGGTGTGGTATGGGACTCTACTACGATGCAGGCATGTCTTTCTCCTGCTCATAAACTCGATTCTCTCAGCCGTAAAAGGGGTGAAACTAGGCCAGTCACTCACTGTGAAACCGTTTCAAAAACTATTAGGTCTGATGGCAGCTGTGTCCAACGTGATACCTTTTGGCCTGCTGTACATGAGACCTTTACAGTGGTGGCTCAGAACCAAGGGGTCTTCTCAGAGGGGAAATCCATTTTGCATGATCAAGTTCACACAGCGATGCCTTCGTGCCTTAGTCATGTGGAAAAAGCCTTGGTTCCTGTCCCAAGGGCCTGTGTTGGGAGCTGCTTGTCATCGCATAATGCTAATGACAGATGCTTCTCTCACAGGTTGGGGGGCGATCATGAGTGGTCGCTCGGCTCAGGGTCTTTGGGAGGACCATCTGCTTTCCTGGCAAATAAATTGGCTGGAAATGATGGTGGTATTTCGAGCTCTCAAATACTTCCTCCCAGACCTGAGGGGCCATCATGTGTTGGTCCGCACGGAAAACAAGTCAGTGGTCTCTTACATCAACCATCAGGGGGGTCTGAGGTCGCGTCACCTTTGCAAGCTGGCCCATCAGATCCTCCTATGTGACTTTAATCTTTCTCGTTTCTCATGCTTGTACTTTCCACTGTTCATATAAATTCACAAGTCTTCATTCCTTTTTACTTGCTTCTTCCCTTTGATATTCAAGCATCTTTTCTGTTGGGGTTTTGATTCTTTCAGAGTGGCGAGTTACTTCTGACATGCTCTGGGCTTTATTCTGTAGGTCAGCCAACAGTTTTTCCTTACATTTTATTGTTTCCTTTATGTCTTGCCTTTTATTCTCACTTTCGTTTTGAAGTAGGCGTTTACATTCTTCAATTTCCTTTTGTAGATCAGTAATGTGTTCATTAATGTCCCTTGAAATTACAGATGAGTCTTCCATTTCATTGCAGGCTTTATGTACCTTTCAATTTCCAGACCAACTTCTGCCACCTGCTGGCTATTTGTCGCGCTGCATGGCGGCGGACGAGCAAGCTCTTACTGTAGCGTCCAGTCGAAAGAAGTCAGTAAACCAACGTAAGAGCTGAACACAGAATAAACAAAACAACGTGTCACTCTCACTCAAACATTAGCCATTTTCATTAACATTTTATCAGTATGTACCAAAGCTTAAAAAAACACATCCTCTACACTGTAATACCTTGTTGCCACTTTTGACTGAGGCTATATTCCTTATCTCTTTAACCTTTGTTGCTGTTTCACCTTCTCTTTATCGCTAGCGATCTTTTCCTTTTGCTTTTCTTTGTATTAGATCCCCCCGCGCATACCGTTCTTTCAAAATAAAAGCCAGTTTCGGCTAAACAGGAAGTGTCAAAATAAAAGCATATAAATGCATGTAATCGTCATACTTTGAGGTCCTTTACACAACTAAATAGAAATTGTTCCCTTCTTGGTGTAGAGAACATCAGTCAAACCCTGCTCACTGTCCTGTCAGTTCTGTGCTAGAATTTCTACAGGATATGTTCTCTGATGGATTATCTCCTTCCACCTTAAAAGTTTATGTAGCGGCTATTTCCGCTTACCACGCTCTGATAGGTGGCTCATCTTTGGGGAGAAATCCTTTAGTGGTACGATTTCTTCGTGGTACACCGAGGCTGAGGCCTTCACAGCGTACAAGGACTTTGGCCTGGGACTTGACTATTTTGGAAGGATTATCATCTGCTCATTTTAAACCTCTGGAAGAGGTTTCAGAAAAATTTCTTACATTAAAGACTATCTTCTTGCTGGCTATATCATCTCTCAAAAGGATTGGAGATCTTCAAGCACTGTCAGTTCCTCCTTTATGTCTGGAATTTGCACCTGGTATGGTGAAAGCCTTTCTTCATCCTAGACCTGGTTATATACCTAAGGTCCCCACCAATGTCCGAGGACCTACTGGGCTGCAGGCCTTTTGCCCTCCTCCTTTTTCTAATCCAGATCAGGAAAAACTTAATCTGCTATGCCCTGTTAGGGCATTAGACACTTATGTCCACAGAGCTGCCCTGTGGCGTAAAACAGATCAGCTTTTTGTCTGTTACGGGTCTCCTAAGAAGGGAGGTCCTGCGTCTAAGCAGAGGATAAGCAAGTGGGTGGTTGAGGCTATCTCACTGGCTTATGAGTCTACCAGACAGCCTTCTCCTTTGGCTGTCCGGGCACATTCGACTAGGAGTATGGCTGCTTCAAAAGCTTTAATTTCAGGGGTTCCCCTCCATGATATCTGTGATGCGGCTGGGTGGTCTTCACCGCATACTTTCATTAGGTTTTATAATCTAGACTTTAGCTCCACTCCGGGGTCTGTTGTTATTTCATCTTAAAGTTTACAGACAGGCACTTGGCATTATGGTCGTAGTTAGGATAAGGTTCCCAATGCGTCTCGATGCAGCTCGAGTTAGGGAACGTCTCGGGTTACGTATCTAACCCTGGTTCTCTGAATAGGGAACGAGACGCTGCGTCATCTTGCCATACTCCATGCATGCCTGTGAGCGGATTTCTTCAGCCTATCAGAAGCTACCGTTCTTTGTTCTGGGTATGCTTTATAGTTTCCTTGTCTGTGACGTCACCCGCCTATGAAGTTCCATCACGCCATTGGACCGATTTCACAAGTGCTTCATGACGCAATCACGCAGAGCCGTTCCTAATGCGTCTCAACGCAGCGTCTCATTCCCTATTCAGGGAACCAGATGTTAAATACGTAACCCGAGACGTTTTCATTTTATTCAAACTTAAAAAATGTCCCAACATTTCCAGAATTCGGGTTGTAATTCGGGTTGTATTTCTATGAAGAACCGGGATTCCCAATGTCTTGGAAAAAACGTTATAGCCTAATTTTTAAAGTGTGGTTTCTAGACCTGGAAAAGTCATGTAAATTAATAAAATCTTATAATCTTGAAATAAACAGATTTTTCTACTTATGTCAAGCTCTAAAATATTTTATCAGTTAGAAAGTTTGAGTAAAAAAATATTTAAAAAAAATCATTATCCTTATTTTTATCTAATAAATTATTAAGAACTGGAATTGGGCCTTTGAATATTGTTGCGGCCTTTGAGTCAAAAAGGTTGAGAACCTCAGTTCAGCTCAGGGGAAGTGACATCACTGGCTTATTGCTCATGGCAATCAACTAGCTGTGTGAATGGTAGGTACATTTAAAATGATGGTATCTACATAAGAAGTCTAAGTTTTGGAAGAGGAAGATATAACTTTTTTTTTCAATTGTATTGATTCAATTCTTCTAGGGTCCATTCTCCCTCTTGGTGGATGTGCTTGTAATACACGCCTGGTTTCGCTCATCTCTATGATAATCTAGTCATATGCTCATTTTAAGACATTTACTAAATGTCAAGTAATTCGTATTGCTCTGATGACGACAATAATGTAGACATTTACCTCCCTGTGAAAGTTGTGTGTCTCCCTGTCAGACACACATATAATAGGCCTAATTCAGACATCATGAAGTGAGGAATTGATTTGAGATCATTCATGGAATCCTAGAGGGGAAGGAGGAACTTTTGCGGGTTTTCTTATATCTGTTTGTTTTTAACAACACCGTGACCGTCTGTTTTAATGTGTTGCTCTGATTGTCCTCGACTTGAGTTAGAGTTACAGAGCTGAAGATCTGATACCATCCGACTACGAGGGGATATTTCCAGTCATGTCATCACCATTATGCATTCTGTCTAAAAATGCGAATCTCTCCGTGTCTTTCTGTGGTTCTGGATTTCTAGCAACTTATCAACTCGGTGCTGCGCAGAGTCTTTTGGATAATGCAGCCTGGATCCTGCAAGGAGCACCAAGAGTCTACGGCGCATCTGCTGGCTCTCTTGTGGCTGCAGCAGTTGTGTGTGGATCCAATCTAGGTAATCAGAGATCTTTCTATTCATATTCACTTTCATTTATTGACTATAGGATTAGTGTTGTACTTGTAAAGGTTGTAGGTTCAAACCCCATCCAAAAAAGGCCAGGCTGGTCCAGGGTTTAGTGTGCTGTAAGCAGTGTTGGGTGTAATGCATTACTAAGTAAATCATTACTGTAATTTAATTACTTTTACCTTAAAAAAGTACGGAAAAAAGTAGGAAAAATGGGATTACTCTTATTTGTTTTGTAATTTAATCACAGTTACTTATGATGTATTTGCATTAAATACTGTATAAACTATATAGAATAAATTTATATGGATTTAACATCAAAATTTAATGTCTAATGTTAAAATTTATGTTTTTAATGTATCCTTCTCCCTTTAAATACTTTTGTCAGTTCAAGAATAATTTATGTAATTGTATATAATTTATTTGAAAGAATCAAAAAGAGCCATTTCATGTCTATCCTTGTATTGTTTAACTGGTCGAGGTTGAAAATTAATTAGTAATTAGGAGCTATAATTCATTACTTTTTTAGAGTAACTTACCCAACACTGGCTGTAAGTCACTTGGATAAAAGAATCAGGACTTAAAATTAACTGTTAAATAAGTCATTAAATCCACATTTTCTTCTCACAGGACGTGTGCGAGACCAGCTTTTGGAATTTGCAAGATTTACCAAACAACATCCGCTTGGTCTTCTCAATCCCACAGTGGATATTTTCAGGTGGCTGGAGGTCACATTGCAGCGCTGTCTGCCTGATAATGCCCACACTCTGGCCACTGGCCGCCTGCATGTTTCCATGACTCGCATGTCTGATGGAAAAAATGTTTTGGTGTCGGAATTTCATTCCAATAATGACCTTATAAAAGTAAGCATTAAGATTTTTTTTTTTTTTTTTGCCATATTGGTATGTTTAAATGTTTAAAATTTATGAAAATATTCCGCTCAATTACAGCTGTTGCAACCCGATCTAATGAGAAAATGTAACTATTTTTACGAGTTGACGATTCCGTATGAAAAAATCAGTACGATTTTCCGGAAGAAAATGAGACTGTACAAATACATACAGATTCACCACCAATTCGCCAAACCACAAGGCAGTAGACGAATCAAAGGAGCATTTTTTCCCTTTATTTTCCTTAACTCACAAACTGCTACAGTTCTACCTTGAGGTAGGCTATAGGAAATGTATATATGCATCAAAAGCAAATGATAAACTAATATTAGCCATAAGGTGTGAAATTTCACTGGCAAGAAAGTCCATAGTCTATTGTCTGCAGTGTAGCGATGGATGACACAGCACACACACAGTCACTTCCAAATCAAGCAGCTTTCTGTTGGTCAAAGCAGCATATTTGTGTGCACAATGCAAACCCATTGCGAAATCTGTGTGGGGAAATCTTTCACCTTCACACAAAATAGGATTCCTGAAATTACTGGATTTCGCCCTCTGCGTAAATTTGCCCAATAACAGTAAATGTCAATTTATTACATTTATTACTTGGGAAATTGTAGCCTAATATTGAATGTGGTTAACACAATAAACAAGAATAAATAAAAATAATATTAATCTACTGTATATCAAATTAAAACACAGCTCAAACATTGAAAGTGGATTGGACTGAGCAGCACAACACACTTGAAGCCAATCAGCAGTAGGGGGTGTGTCCACTCATAATGGCGGGGGGAGAGAGTGAGCCAATCAGCAGTAGGGGGTGTGTACATTCATGATGGGGGAGGAGTTAGCTAATCAGCAGTAGGGGGCATGTCCACTCATGATAGGGGAGGAGAGAGGCAGACTCCTTGGTGGCAGACTACGTGATTTTTGCGTTGATTGTAGCCGAAGAAGTGGATGCGACTGAAATAAGAATATATATTTACTAGACAGCATCATCTTAATTTTTGTTAATATTTTGTGTGTTTTGTTTAAATATCAGATATTCAATATCAAGATTGGTTAAATACAGGAGCTTCTCTAAGAAAAAACACGCAACATGTCATCCTTGTCATCACAGAATCTGACCAATAAGAAAAAAGTGTGTCGTCATCAAGGCTTTTTGCAGTCGAATTTGAGCAACTGCAGCGCCTGACCTAGGCAGCTAGTCTTGTTTTGCTCTTGCGGTACTTTAATGGCACGTGATCATAAGGTGGCTGCAGCGCCGATCAAAGTCGGACAAATTTTCTAACTGGAATGCATTGCTTTTGTCAGGTGGCAGCCGATCTTTGTGGTGCCGCATAAAGTCGAACAAGCCTAGTGAGTCAATCAGCAGTAGAGGGCGTGTCCACTCATGATGGGGGAGGAGAGAGAGCCAATCAGCAGTAGGGGGCATGTCCGCTCAGGATGGGGGAGGAAAGGGAGTCAATCAGCAGTAGAGGGCGTGTCCACTCATGATGGGGGAGGAGAGAGAGCCAATCAGCAGTAGAGGGCGTGTCCACTCCTGATGGGGGAGGAGAGAGAGCCAATCAGCAGTAAAGGGCGTGTCCACTCATGATGGGGGAGGAGAGAGAGCCAATCAGCAGTAGGGGGCGTGTCCACTCATGATGGGGGAGGAGAAAGAGAGAGCAAGCAAGAGAGAGATTTGAAGAAAGACTGTAGAAAGAGAGATGGCTGAGAGATATTACAAAAGAGAAAAGCTCAGAGAATATCACTGGTTATGATCAGACAAGAACTTTAGGACACATGTTCAATAAAGATTCTTAGAAATCACTTACTGCACCTTTAAATCCTAAATTAAATGACATGGGATAACTTTTTTTGACTATTGTAAAGTTTGTCGATAAATAAAATATTTTGATAATTTTGTAAGCTCTGATAGTGTGAGAGACTTTCTTTAGATTTTAAAGTTTTTATTATTAAAATCTGTCAGGTTCAGATGACAATGTGCTGATACGGCTTCCAACAATATTTCAGTACTTAAAACTGTGCAGTACTTTCACTTTTGCTTTAAGTGGTCTCTTTCCGTCCTCTATAAGGCTCTTTTGTGTAGCTGTTTTGTACCTGTATACTCTGGCGTGATTCCACCACAGTATAAAGGCGAGGTGAGTAAAAGTGTTTGTACTGTAAGCACTCTGTGACATCCTGCCTAAGAACTACAGAAATACACTAAACCAACATGCCAAGCTATAAATATAACACATCTATACTTTCCCAGCACTATATGGATGGAGGTTTCACAAACATCCAGCCCTTCGAGGATTCCTCTCCCACCCTCACCATCTCCCCGTTTGCTGGAAACATGGACATCTGTCCTTCTGATACCTCCACCATCCTCTGTGATGCCATCATCCAGCAGCTCTCCTTCCAGTGCTCCCTCACCAACTTCATCAGACTGGTAGATGCTATGTTCCCTCGAGACTGGAGGGTGAGTTCTGTAACTGTGTCCCAACACAGGTACTTTTAACTTCATTTTTACGTTCCTTTAACTTTATTTATTGCTAATTGTCAGGTTTTGAAGAAGGCATTCTACAGTGGATACCAAGATACCGTATACTTTCTGCAGCAGAGCAGTGAGTTTTACTGTAAATATATTATTTATCGGAAATTCATGGGAATGAACTTGATAGGTGAAATGATAGGTGAATAACACCTTTGGTGTAGAGGCACCTAACCCTGGTTGTAAGCCTAAACTTGACATGAACTGTAAACTTGTCCCTCAAATCTGATTGGTTGATTGAAATGTTGTTCCTGGATCACATCTTTGATGGTCTCAGAACATGTTGAACTTGGTGAAATCAGGTTCTGCATACAATTTTAGAGATGCATGTAAATCTTCTGTCCTCTTTCGAAAAAATAATCGGACAAATTGGAACCTTTGTGATTTCAAAATCAGTCTTAAAAAGCTGAAACAACTCCATGAACCTCGCTTTATCCAGCACTGTCATTCATAACTGTCTCACACACCTCGACAGACGCTTTGCCATTGTACCCTGAACGGAGAAAGGAGTCTGATGCATCTGATGATTCACTGAGCTCAGATCACTGGATGCTGACACAGACTGATGGTGCTGAGGAAGAGGAATCGCAGCAGAACTCCCCGGAACAACCTGAGGAGAAGACCATCAATGGGGTTTGTTCATCCGTGAGTCCATCACATCAAGAGCAGACAGAACATAAGAACTCACCAGAAAAGGTTCAGGAAGGTACTGTAGTGTCCTGTTTGCATTTCCGATTATAGCAGATTTGATACAGAAGAGAGACAGTTTGCTATTCTCTGTTTTAGTGCTGCTGTGTAATATCATGGGGCAGCTGGAGATTCTGAGTAATCCGGATGTCTCTTTATCTCAACGGACGCTCTCATACCTGCTCTTGCTGTTCACACTGCCAATCTGGAGTGCCACAACCTTATGGGAAAGGTACTAAACTGTACCTTTATTGTAGTTTATTTCAAAACATTTTTTGTGAAAATATTTCCCAAAACAGTTTTTGAGGGCTGAAATCATTGACCTAAACAGTGATGTTCAAATTCGGCATGAAACGTAAGTTGTGATAGTCTTTTCTTCCCTACTGTGACATATATCCTAGTGAAACGGCTTCTTGAACAAGTAAAAAAAAAGAATGGGACTTGATTTTGTCCGTGAAGAATTGGTTTGATTGGTTGTGGTTTGCTATTGGTCGATCTCATGTGAGTGATAGGGTGTCCCACTCTCACACCAGCAAACACGCTGTAAGATGGAAAGGAAGTTATTTTAATTAAAGATAACAAGGGCACATGAATTAAAAAAATGATGTCCACTGATGAACCATTTATAATGAATACTGGAATATTAGGCACACAACAGATAAAGGTAAATAAATTACAACAGGTAATCATTTCAGCTGTGTGGACACTAGAGCTGGGTTGACAATATCAACTTCTCGTTTTTTTTAATCTGTCTTTATTTTGTTGAGATCTTTTTGGTCTATGCTGTTGATGATACGGAGGCCCTAAAGGGCCATTGTGATGGAAAAAATATGAGATGGGAGGAAAATCTTTGCGTTATTTTGCGAGAGAATGCAAAATTTCTTAGGGGAAAGCAAAAGTTTTGTGAGAGAACGCAAAGTTTCTCGGGATCGTAAAAGTTTTGCGAGAGAATGCAAAGTTTCTCGGATATGCAAAAGTTTTGTGAGAGAATGCAAAGTTTCTCAGGGAATGTAAAAGTTTTGTGAGAGAACGCAAAATTTCTCAGGGGAACGCAAAAGTTTTGCGAGAGAACGCAAAATTTCTTAGGGGAACGCAAAAGTTTTGCGAGAGAATGCAAAGTTTCTCAGGGAATGTAGAAGTTTTGCAAAATAATGCAAAGTTTCTCAGTGAAAATGCAAAAGTTTTGAGAGACAATGCAAAGTTTCTCTGGGAATGCAAGACTTTTGTGAGAGAACGCAAAATTTCTCAGGGGAACGCAAACGTTTTGTAAAATGGCAAAAGTTTTGTGAGAATGCAAAATTTCTCAGGGGAACGTAAAAGTTTGTGAGAGAATCCAATCCAAAGTTTCTCAGGAATGCAAAAGTTTAGTGAGAGAATGCAAAGTTTCTCTAGGAATGCAACACTTTTGTAAGAGAGCGCAAAATTTATTGAGGAACGCAAAAGTTTTGTGAGATAATGCAAAGTTTCTCTGGGAACACAAAACTTTTGTGAGAGAACAAAATCTCTCAGGGGAACACAAAAGTTTTGCGAGATAATGCAAAATTCCTCAGGGGAAAGCAATTTTATCAATTTTTTTGTCAATTTTATTAAGAAATTCAAGCAATAAATACAGCGTTGGCAATCTTTATTGTGGTGTGACAGATAACTGCTTCAGTTCAAGCAGCAGTAAACCGATCATCTCTTCCTCTTTATTACAAGTTACAGCACAAAATAAACATGAAAGAACATCAGAAGGTATGTTGAAAGAAACATTTATATAAAAAAACTGCCTTATGCGCAATTTAAATGTTTATATACAACTAAATAGATTAACATTTTCGGTAAATAAAACTAATTTCGGTGCATCAACAATTTTTATTAAACACATAAAAGTGACAATTTAATCTAAAAAAGTTACCTAAAAGGTTCTAAATTTAAAAGGCAATATTTTGATGCTGTTCATAAGCACTCATGATGTTTGGATATGCTATTTCACAGGTATCAGAAATGGATCACTAATGCTATGACTGTGGCATACTGGCTCTGGCATGGCATCAAGCTATTTATGATCTTTATGCTCAACATCTTTATGTCCACTATGAGGAAAGGCCTTGGAGACATGTAAGTACACAACAAAAAAATATTTTCTGCTGTTAATTGTTAACACTGCCACTGAGGAAGTATCTTCTGTCTTGTGCAAAGGATGCTGAGTCTGATGAGTTTCATACCTGCACAAGTTCACGGTGAGCACCGTAGGCCCAGAGAGTCTGCTGAGAGACACATGGCCTCCTCTAATCTGAATGGGCACGTCTCTTCTCTTTTACCGGCGAGTCCCTCTGTGGCACAGACCCTGCCAAACCTCTACAAACTCCTGTTTTCACTAGAGATAGAGAGTAAGTGGAGGAGACACAAGATAGAGGTGCAACACACGTTACAACAACACGTGGCTGATGTGAAACGAAATTAAAAACATGCAAGCAATGCAGGATTGTTAATGTTACTCAACACAGAGTGAAGTTGATGTATTGTTCTGTGCTATTTCATGTTTTTTTTTTTTTAAAGCTAAATACTGAATACATATGCTAACATGGGACTAGCATTGGGACAATTCTCTAGATTTTGGTGTCTTTTTCTTTATAAAGATCCTATAAAAATTTGTGGTAACACTTTACTATAAGGTTTGATTTGTAAACTTTAGTTAACTAACATTGATGACATTTTATTTTACAGTGTCCTTGTTACATGTAGTGAATTAACTCAAAGGGGAATATAACGCATTATGATTATTAATTATGAATATGCTAATCAGTTAATCAGATTAACTTGATGTAGCTACATTAAAATTAATATTACAGTCAATTAACCTGTTCATCCTGTGAACACTCAGTGTTAATTGTTTATTAATTCTAAGAAATGTTCATTTCCAGGTTATGGGAAATAACATTCTTATTGTACAGTACTACTCAGAGCATGTAGTCAAGATCTAAATAATTTAAAAAGCAATTTATTAGCAGATGGAGTCAGAACCAAACATGTATTGTGCACAAGCTTTCTTAACTAACTCAGAAACACATAACTAAACTAACAAACACATAAAATACACGCAGGTCACACACATACGTAGGAAAAAATGAATAGTGATAGAGTTGAACCGGAAGTGGGACCGGAAATGGAGCTATGGGAAAAAGTAACTGTAGTAATTACTATAAATTGTGCATAATTACATGCAACTATCCCTAAACCAAACCCTAATCTTAACCCTATAGTAAGTACATGTTGTTAATTATTATTAGGCCTACTACTTAAATGTATAATTACACTGTAACACAGACACCTTAAAAATAAAGGGTTACACTTTATTTTAAGGTGTCAGTATTACAGTGTAATTATACATTTAAGTACTGTGTAATAGTAAATAGCTGCATGTACTTACTATAGGTTTAGGGTTAGAATGAGGGTTTGGTTTAGTGTTAGTTGCATGTAATTATTCATAATTTCTAGTTATTACTACACTTACAACATATAACATGTAACAATGACACTGTAAAATATAGTGTTACCAAATAACGTGTAACCAAAACCTTTATTAATCTTAGTTAATGTTAATTTCAGCATTTACTAATACATTATTAAAATCAAAAGTTGTATTTGTTTATATTATTTAATGGGACATTGTTGTAAAGTGCTACCAATTAAGTTATTGCCCATTTTTATGCTGGTGAAACTCCTAAAAAATTTTTTTTTTTTAGAAGATACAAATGAGAGATAAATAAAAGATTTTACTAAATATATTGGTAACATTTATATTGTAGTGTATTGGTAAATTATAAACATTTTAAGGAACTCTTAATAGTAATGTAATTAATGTCCAGTAAAGGTTGGTTTAAAACACTTAATGTCATTTTCTGATTTTCTGTGACCTAATTTAATTTGTTAACAAAGCATTATCTAATTTTTTACATATGAGCTAATTAAACAATAATAATTTGTTAATTTACAGTGACAATGAATGAAGAACTCACTGTTTATATAGTCTATTAATGTATTAACTACAGTTTATAAACTATTAATTAAAAGGCACAATCTGTATTTTTTGCTGCTAGGGGTCGCTAACCTCTTCAAAACAATAACAAAGGTGTAGATTGATGACGCAGTGAACGAGCATTGAATTATGGAACTTGTCATGCTGATGGATGTTTATGGATGAAAGAATGCATTCATGTTTATGAAGCAGGGCGTGGCAGAGATTCGCGGGCGCGATTGCTAATGAGAGACAGATAGTGCCACACACGAGTCCCAGGGGATATAAAAGAATGAGGACATTTCATTCTACCGAACTACCCGCAAGTGCTGAAATACTACTCATACAGTTAAGTTTATTTGATGAATTAAAATTGTGAGGCAACGCAGCGCTGTTTCACTTGGTCTAATGTTACACTATCATACTAAACTGCATTTGAGCGTGTTGAAAGTTGTAATGTTATTCTATTAGTTTGTTGGCTGTATAAGACTAACAGTAAGCTACATCAACATTAGAATATCATACTGATGATATCCTAACATTTCATCGTGTTGAGCTATATAACATTGATTCGTCAAGAGCGTCAAGTCTCTGTCAAGTCAAAGTTTGTCACAAAGCTCTTGCCATCTCGAAAATGCCACGTCGATATTGAGCCTCGTTTTATTCCTCCTTTTGTCCCAAAGTTTGCTTGCCATGGTCCATAATGTCTGAATGAAACAACAACAGTGTGCCGCTAGACGCTGCTATAACACTGTGCAAGTGGTTTTTGGATATTTCAATATAAAAATCTTACATATTGCACCTTTAACTATAAACTAATAGTTTAAATACTAAATTACTATATACTTATTATAAAGTGTTACCAATGTATTTTAACGATAAGTTGACATATTTATAAGATATTATTGAAATAGTTTTTTTTTAATATTCACATTGACCAAGTTTTATAATATTACTATTTCATTCTTATTTTATTTTATTGATAACAGTAGTTTTTAACAATAAAGTTAGCATATCTCAGATATGCTGTTAACTTTTCCAGAAAACATTTTTATCTGTTTGCTTTAGTATTATGAAAATATAACAACCAATAGTTTAATTTTGTTGTCTGTTTAATATCACATTATTTTTCTCACACAATATAATAGGTTTTTAAACATGAAAATATACAGCTGCCTGGGCATCAAAGGGGTTGAAGGACCCATGTCCTGTGAAATAATCATTTTTATTGTTTATTATTTAATCTAGCATCAATTAGAATTATGATGATTTGTGTTAAAGAAGTTCTACGTGATATATTTATACACTGTGTTCCAAATTATTATGCAAGTGACATATCAGTAGGATTGTAATACAATAAACACTCAGATTTTAGTTTTTTTTAATGGTGCGTTCACACCAGACGTGAATGAAGCGTTAAGCGCGAGTGATTTACATGTCAAGTCAATGCAAAAACACGATAGACATCCCACGTTAACCAGTCAGGAGCTTGCTCTAGTAGTGACGTGATTACGACATAGTGAGCAGAGGCAGAAATCCGAAACAACAATGGAGGACAAAATCATTGTCGCTGTATGTGGATACCCGGAGCTGTACGATACATCTTCGTACTTTTATAGAAACAGGAATAAAAAGGATATTGCTTGGAAGAAAGTGAGTGAGGAGGTCGGACAATCTGGTAAGTTGTAAAAAAACCATCTTTACTCAATTTGAGCTATATATATACATATTGAGACTACAAGCTAGCTAAAGCCGGCAAATTGAGCTTATTCGCCGTATTTTACAACTACTTTCCCGCTGACGAGTTGATGTGTTTATTCAGAGGAAGTGTGCAGAAACGAGAAGAGCCGCCTGGCAGAAGCCCCTCTCATGGCGCAAATTTCACGCGCAAATGAAGCGCACTCAACTCAAAATGTTCAAGCGTCCAGCTACGCGCAAATAGTGTGATTTATTCGCGCAAGTCGCGTCTGGTGTGAACGCCCCATAAGAAAGTGCTTGTTTGTTTATTTATCCATGTCTTTTTAGATAACTGGTATCAATCTCAGACAAAATAATTTTCCAGGTCTACTTAGGTAAATGGAAACCCTTGTTGTTTCACATTATTAAGCAAGTCACAGTTCTCATGCAATACAGGGAGGAAGAAAGATCTTTCTGAAGATGAAAAGCATAAAATGGTGCAAAGTTGTGCAAAAGGCATGAAAACAAGGAAAGTTAAGGAAAGTTCCTGTCAAAAAAATTAATTGTAATAAAAGGGCAGCTATATAATTAAAAAAAAAAAAAAAAAAAAAAAAAAAAAAAAGCCACTGTTGAGCAGCAAACAGGTATTTGAAGCTGCTGGTGTCTCTGGAGTCTTGAGAAGCTCTCCATGCTGGCTGGCAATTGTGCGTAAAGACCACTACCACCACTAACCAAACCTCACAAAGAGAAACATTTACAGTGGGTTTAGAAATACATACAGACTCATTTTTAAATAGTTTTATACACTGACGAATGCTGTACTACAATGGATGGTCTAAATGGATGAATTTCTGGATGGTTGGTGAGTGGCCACCACGTTCCAATAAGATTGTGACGTCAACAGGGAGCTGGCGGGTGATGATTTGGGCTGGAATATTGGGAAGTGAGATGGAAAGTCAAGATATCTTGATAGGACAAAATATGTGGAGTTCAACTGGTCATTTTCAAAGGATGGATAGTGAAAAGAAGGATAGTGCCTTCTGAAATACAATGCACTGTGCACTATCACATGCTGCAAAAAAACAAAACAAAAAAAAACACCACAGCAATAAAACTGTCTGAAAATGTATTTCTACACCCACTGTAAATGTTTCTCTTTGTGAGGTTTGGTTAATGGTGGCTAAAATGCAATTTTACACATAAATGCCAGCTTGCATGGAGAGCTTCAAGACGTTTTTATAGCTACCTTTTTAATACAATTAACTTGTTTGACAGAAACATTCCTTAATAAGCCTTTATCTGACCGAGTTCTGCTGTGCTCTAAATCACTCACAAATCTTATGATAGTTCAATAATCTGCATTCAGTTTTCACACAATATTAGTTGTTTTCATGCCTTCTGCACAACATTGCACGCTTTTCATTTTCAGAAAGATCTTTCTCCACCCCCATATTGCATGAGAACCGTGACTTGCTTAATAATGTGGAACAACCTCTAAGTAGGGTTTCAATTTACCTAAATTGACCTGGCAAATTATTTTGTCTGAGACTGATACCAGTTAACTAAAATGACATGGATAAATAAACAAACACTTTATGAGAAAAACTAAAATCTGAATGTTTATTGTACTGAAATCCTACTGATATGTCACTTACATAATAATTTGGAATACATTTTGGAACACAGTGTATATATATATATATATATATATATATATATATATGTGTGTGTGTGTGTGTGTGTGTGTGTGTGTATATATACACACACCAAAAAATGAAGCTCCTCTCGATGGAAATATGCATCAGGTTTGGTCAAGATTTTGTATTGACAATGCAAGGGTCAGGCACTCTGTAAAGTCTCCTCCAGCACATCCCAAAGACTTTCAATGCATTTAGGGTCTGGACTCAGAGGTGCCAGTTCACACTTTGAGCCTGTTGAATCTTGACATTGTCATCCTGTAATATGTCTATGATGTGTCTTTGATGCTTAAAAAGGAGTTGAGAGTTTGCTGTTATTTATCTTGGGTAATTTAAAGCAGACTTTTTCAGAGTGAAATCAGTTCAGAGAATATAGGATACCTGTGATGGGCCATAGCTGACTATAATGAATAGGTGGTTAGATCACAGGACATTGCTTACATCAATGCCAAACTCCATGAATCATTTGAGACCGATTAGCAATGGTGCTCAATGCAGAATGTGTTAATACAGGATGCACTGAAATGTCAAGGGTGGCTAATGCAGTTCCAGACACCACACATTCACATGCAGAAACAAATGCTGCCATTATTTTATACAAACCATTAATAAAGACATTATCTCTTGAAAAGAGACAGACAAAATGGCCAAATATGATTTACTAAATGATTTTAGCACAATGGCACAAAATAGAGCACATCGAAGCTCGATCATGCAGTTGTACGATACGTTATCTACCACCTTCAGAACAAACCAGTCCTTCCACAGACACCACCTCCTCAGTTAAAACGTATGACGAATTACCTTTTAAAAATGGCATAATATCCAAAGCGATGCTCAGTCTGATCTAGCCAAACAAAATCACAAGACAGTTGATCCATATCTTACATTTTATACCCAAGTGTAATGTTGTTTAGCATAAACATCAGTTCTGAAATGAGGTTACACGCAGCATGAGGTCCCGATAAACTAATTTAATGTTCTCATGGTTTAGCCTAAAATGTCAGTGCAGAATATTTCTAATACATACTACTGTTCAAAAGGTTGGGGTCGGTAAGATTAGGATATTCTTGAAAGAAGAATGTAATTCAAGTTGAATTTTCAGCATTATTACTCCAGTCTTCAGTGTCACATGATCCTTCAGAGATCTTTCTAATATGATGATTTGGCACCCAAGAAACATTTCTTATTCACAGCTTCAACATCAGGTTCAGTCCTTGTAATACTACTACATACTACTACATTTGGCTTGTTCACAAAAGCAGCTACACATATATCACAGTTTCCGTTTTGTTTTTCCTGAATTTACCCTATTGCATTGTTTGCTGTTTTTGACTTCACGGTAATAAGCTGTCAGTCTGGATCACAGGTATTCTGTCCTTCCAAATCTTCAGGCACCTACCAGGAAATGAAACATGATATGAGAAATGACCTGAGAAATGAACTGCACACTTACAATAAACCAACCTAAAACCATCTACAAGAAACGGGAAACAAAATGAGGAACTAACTAACTAACTAACTAATGACCAACATTGTTGAAGGAGTTTGATTTCTTATGAACATTCTGAAATTTTAGAACTCAAAACTTCCTCCTCAATGAAGAAACTGAAATGAAACTAAGCTGCAAAAACAACTTCTATTACAGTTATAAATGAATGACCACATCACACATCAACCCATCCATCTGAAGAGGAACTTGGCCCAGTCACAGTGCTATTGTTTACCAACATCAGAAGAATTAATGATAAAGTGGGAAAATATGCCAAACCTTCCTGGTGGCGTTTAGCACATATTACTCTGCAAGACCCAAATGTTCTCCACTACTTTACTGCAAACAATTACACACATTTGCTTTTGCTGTCTGGTCTGTTTTTACCTGTCTATGGGCCGCACACATTTGTGTGAAGGAATCCTGGAGGTATTGATAACCAAACCCCATGATCCGACCGACCGTCTGGCTGCACAGTCCAGCCACTTTGGCAGTAAAGTCCAGGGTGAAGGCGAGTCTGACCAGATCAGCGGAGGCATCTGTGGTCTGGGGAAGAGGACTGGGGATCTGGGCTACGTAGTGATCTGCCAGCTGCTGGAATGAGCTGTAAGTCAGTTTCCGGAGGAAGTCTTGGACACTCTTGTTCTTGCTGATCTAGAAGGAGAATACGAAGGGATCTAGTAGGGGTGTAATGGTACAAGTATTCATCCTGAACAGTCAGGGTTCGGTGCATACAGTCAGATGACAAATACAGTCAGTCACAGGTGAATCACACTCCAATCCAGAAGGGGGCACGTGGTAATGCAACACTGTTTGCTAACTGCCACAACAGGAAAAAGAGCAGAAGAAAGAGAGACCCAATACAAGAGTTAATTAATTTTTGGGACGTGCTCCACAAACTTCACGGAAAAGAAACCGGAACCATTTTTTACAAAAACACAATGTTTTGTTTTTATTGTGAGTGTACACAAATAAAAACAGATCCTTTACAGTTTCGAATGATGTTTTACACCAGGTTCACACATACTTCGTTTGCAGTGCGTTTTTTTTTTTTTCGTGCCCATGCTAACAGTTTAGAGTGTTCACACTGTACATGGTAATATCGATCTAGCTTAGAGTAACGTTATAACACAGAGTAATGTTATAACATAATTTTCAACACACTCAGTTGTATCTAATATGATAAACAGCGCTGCTTTACCCCACATACGCTTGACCGGAAGAAGTGGCGCCGGCGACTGTGGCATAATAAAAGTTCCGCTGCTGTCGAGCCGTGTGTTGCGATCGTCTCTCTTTATCAATTGCTCCAACGGCCTCATTCAGCTCTCACAGCACTCGGCGCTGTTCTGCTTCATACTACAGTAATGGTAGTAATCTCATCCATGAACATGATTTCTGCCCAAATCTTGTTGGATTCTTTTCCTTGGCTGTGAGGTGAAGACAGTATCTCCCATGATTCCACGCTCAATCTTGGCACCATCAAGCTACAGCTTGGTTTTAAATAGGCGACCTCTAGTGGCAAAAAAATACATATTGTGCCTTTAGTGCATTTAAATGTTAATACGTCTTTGAAAGACTGTATAACTATATTGTGCACAAAGAGAATCACAATTCTGATAAAGTATTTTCAGTAACTTTTGGATTTTAAATAAAAAAAATAAAAAATGTTGTGTTTGTAATATACAACCACAAATGCAAACGCGTCATATGTGAAAGCACACAAGCCCGTGTTGCTTCTGCACCACATACGCACTGCAAATGGACTGTGTGAACCTGCTGTTACTCTTATCTGTATGACCATAAATGATGAAGTATTTGATTCCGATTCCGCTGTTATAATGAGGGGGTTAGTGGGCGGACGACATCATCCAGATGTGCCAATCACCAGAGCTAGGCAGACAAAGACTACAGGAGTGCAAAAACTAGTTTTATTTTTCATTATTCTATTTATTTTGTGCTTTTATAACACAAGAGATGCTTTTCAGTTTTGTAGCTGATTGTGACTAAATAACTTTTTTGTTTTTTTATCTGCCCTACAAAAAAAACAAACAAACAAACAAAAAAAAGACCTATGCAAGAGTGCATTCTGTTTACTGCTTAGTGCTTCATACATTATAGGAGGCTGTACTGTACCAACTACTTCAGAGGGACTAAATTCCGCTAGGTATGGGTCTTTACTTTGTTCTGTACTTCAACCCATTTAGTATAGAACAAACTGTAATTTGCACTACTGTCTGTTCAAAATAAATGAAAAGAAACCTAGCATTGGGGATTTGTTGCTTTTTCCTGTTGAACTCGTATCGAACCGTGACCCCAAAAATAAGGTACGTACCGATCCATGACTTTTGTGTACAATTTAAAAAAATGCTGGGTTAAAAACAACTCAAGTTGGGTTGAAAATGGACAAACCCAGCGATTGGGTTACATGTTTGCTCAGCCTGCTGGGTAGTTCAACTCAACTATTGTTTAAAATTACTGTATTTCTTGCTTAAAATGAACCTAAAATATGTTGGAAATTAACATTTATTAATATGTTTAATAAATGAACATTAATAAGTTCAATGAACAATAATTAAACAAATATTTATTAAATTGCTTATTAATAAATCATTTTGATTATTATTGTTGCCTCTTATGTGTTTTATTTTTAATTTCCAACCTATTTTGGGTTCATTTTAAGCCAGCCATATAGTCATTTTTAAACAATAGTTGGGTTAAATAAAACTGCCCAGCAGGTTGGGCAGACAAAACAACCCAATCACTGGGTTTGACCATTTTCAACCCAACTTAGGTTGTTTTTAACCCAGCATTTTTTAGAGTGTACCGTTACACCCGTAGGATCTAGCTGTTTCCTAATATGTAAATGACTATGAGCATTCAGCTGGTCATTATGACAAAATAAACCACAGAATGCTGTAAATGACCAGTCAGAATACAGCATCCTAAAGAGTCTTGTAATGTGATAAATATGGATTGGTTATTTCCTTAAAATAACTTCTGTATATAGTGGATAAGAGTCAAATGACTGAACATTATGTCAAAGGATAATACTCAAACATCAGTTAAGATGATTTAAATTAAATGAACCAAAGTTTAAAATGCTAACTTTTTGATCAATAATATCTCCATGTTGTTTCAGCAAGCTGATAATCCTCTCGGTAGTGGCATCACCTGAGGAGACACAAGTGTGTACGTTTACAGTTTGTAATATGAAATTATGATACATTGAAACATGTTTTGAATAAATCAAATCAGTATTCTGTGGAATAACATGAATTGACTGAATCTCCAGCTAGTCATGTTTCATTAGAGAGGGTCACCTGTAGAGCTGTAATCTCCTAAACAAGCAGCAGTGGGCAGTGGAGCAGGATCATCTTTCGGACTAAACTGAATCTTCTTCACAATCAACTCCAATTCCTCTGACACGGTCTCAAAGTATTCATCACTGGAGCCCAAACTCACTACATAGGAAGGAAGGGAAACAAGAAATGATTCACATTTCTTTTTTTCTTTTTTTTAAGATTTAGTAGATTTGGACCAACAATACAGTGACATTTATGTATGAAGGCCTGTTCACACCAGAATTAATATTTGGCACAAAAACACGAATTTATATGGAAATACTGCAGTTGCTTGAGTACACAACGTGACGCGGAATTTTCCGTTACTGACGCCTGCTTATCATCGAGAAGAAAGGAAGTCAAACATTTTTTACATATTCAGATTTTTGTATTTGCTATTGAGTTCATCAAACAACACCAAATACAAGAGTACAGAGCTAGTTCCAGATTCTTCCTCTGCTATTCAGTGTGGTGGGATCACTGACATACAACAAATAATAGTAAATACAACATTTAAAAGTACACAATCTACTCCATTTTCTTGCAATGCTGCAAACCAGCAGCTTAAAGTTGAGTTTTTTCTGTTGTCAAGCAACTTTTTTTTGAGTCTCTGTATGAATGTCTGGCTGATGTGAAGTGTTGTTTGGCTAAAGGGATGTAACAAGGATGTTAATGATCACCTGGGGTTGCTTCCAGGGAAGAAAAAAAACAAAAAAACAAAACCTTTTTACAGTGAAAAACCTAGGTGGCATTTTCGATCAACTAATAAATGCTGTTGTGAAAAACAGCTGTTTTCATCTTAGATCAATATCAAAGTTAAAGTCTATCCTCTCTGTTGAGGACTTGGAGAAATTTGTGCCTGTGTTTCATCCTGTTAAGCCCGGGACACACCAAGTCGACATCTAAGAACAGCGACGAAAGCTCACTGTTGTCGCATCTCGTCGGCTGCGTCTAGGCCAAAAAGCTGCGCTTGAACTCACCAAAAGGACTGAAGGCCACTGTCAATTAGTATGTGCGTTCTGTGCCTGCGTGTAAGTAAATATCTGTCTATATCGGTATTAATAGTCCATTTTCATCATTCAAAAACAGAAACCGAACCTGGGACAGATATACAAATCGTAAACAAAGCAGCACTTGCTTACTGTTTTGAATATCAATCCCAATTATCACTTTCTTCATTCCAGTCAGCTCATGTTATTATGAAAATAATTGTGCATTCGTGCAAAAACCCTGACAGCATCCAACTAGAGCCAACGTTGCAGAAAACGGTGGCTTGGACACAACAAGTCAAAGGTTGACCGTCGGGCAATGTCGGGCCGTTTTTGATCGTCTGACGGCTTAAGCCGCGTTTCCACCACAGGAACTTTCTCCAGGAACTAGTGACTTTGGGGTGGTTCTCGGTGTGTTTTGACTGCAGGAACCAGGGCATAAATGAAGTTCTGGATGATGTTCCCCTCAGAAAGTCCCTACTCACAAGGTAGTACTTTTTCAAAGTTCAAGAACTTTCGGGGGTGGGACTTGGGCACTGAACATGCTGACGTGCATTTTGACTGGTTGACTCAACACAGCTTTTTATTTCAACCACCATTTTTAAAAGACTGTTGCGGTGAGTGCAGTAAGAGTTGTTTGCTATTCGAATCAATGATGGAGTTTAAAAATATGACAGATGAACCGACGACGAGATTCAGGCTTTATTAAAGGGATAGTTCACCCAAAAATTCTGTCATTAATTACTCACCCTCATGTCGTTCCACACCCGTAAGACCTTCGTTCATCTTCGGAACACAAATTAAGATATTTTTGATGAAATCTAATGGCTCAGTGAGGCCTGCATTGCCAGCAAGACAATTAACACTTTCAATGCCCAGAAAGCTAAAGACATTTAAAACAGTTCATGTGACTACAGTGTTTCAACCTTAATTGCGACAAGAATACTTTTTGTGCGCCAAAAAACAAAATAACGACTTTATTCAACAATAGTGGTTGAGCGCATATCAAACTGCCAAAGTCACGTGATTTCAGTAAACAAGGCTTCGTTATGTCACAAGTGTCTCAATTTCGATGGTTCACCACTGGGGGCGTGACTTTGGCAGTTTGATACACGCTCCGAACCACTGATTCAAAACAAAAGATTTGTAAAGCTTCGAAGCTTCATGAAGCAGTGTTTTGAAATCGCCCATCACTAGATATTGTTGAATAAAGTCATTATTTTGTTTTTGGCACACAAAAAATATTCTTGTCACTTCATAACATTAAGGTTGAACCACCGTAGTCACATGAACAGTTTTAAATACGTCTTTAGTAGCTTTCTGGGCATTGAAAGTGTTAATTGTCTTGCTGGCAATCCAGGCCTCACTGAGCCATTGGATTTCATCAAAAATATCTTAATTTGTGTTCCAAAGATGAACGAAGGTCTTACGGGTGTGGAACGACATGAGGGTGAGTAATTAATGACAGAATTTTCATTTTTGGGTGAACTAACCCTTTAAGCTTATATGCAGAGGACAAAATCCAGCAGGAACTGGAAAGTTGTGCGCAGTCCTACGTCACCGGACTAATTCGCCTATAATCTTCACAGTACTTTAGACCATGATGGAAACGCACACAGCAACAGGTCTCGGGGAAAAATGTTCCTGGGGCAAACTGTTCCGGGTAATTTTGGTGGAAAAGCGGCTTTAGTTATTTCGGTGTGTTCTGCACCATTGGCTCTAGTCAGATGCCGTCTTGGTTTTTTGGGCCGATTCAGCATGTTGAATGGGTGTCGGTCCGTCTGGCCTCTGCACAAGAATAAAAGCGAAAGTGATGAAAGCAAGCAAAGAAGTCACAAAGAAGTCAAAACGGTACAGACAGAAGGCTGTTATAATTTTACATCATCTGAGCTTTCAAACGCACGACTATTTACATAATAACGTGAGCTGACTGGAATGAAGAAAGTGATCAGCATGATTGATATTCAAAATGGTAAACAAGCATTGGTGTGTATATCTGCAGTCCTAGTTTCGGTTTCCCTTTTTGAATTACGAAAACAGACTATTGATACCTGCTGATATAGACAGATATTTACTTACATGCAGACACAGAACGCACAGTCGCCTTTAGTCCTTGTGGTAAGTTCAAGCGTAGCTTTTTGGCCGAGATGCAGCTGACGAAAGGCAAAAACACAGTCAGGTTACATGACCGCTAGTTCTTTAACGTCGGCTTGGTGTGCACCGGCCTTTAGGGTCATTGTAATGCATTGTATTTGGGTGTGAGTCAGGCCTCTTTAACTGGGCCTTTTCTGTAGCAGCTCCAAGGCTCTGGAATGAGCTTCCTCTGTTGTTAACAACATCCCCTACATTAAGTGCATTTTTAGAATACTAAAAACTCATTTGTTTCTTTAGCATTTGAAAATGCTTGTTGTTGGGCACTTTGGTCCACATTGTGATTTTGAAAGTGCTTTGAGTTTTAAGAGGTCACATCGTCACGAGACACAAATTCATAGGTCAAAGTTAATCAGACCTGAATTTGCCTACTTCCATACTATATAGTAGACAAAAAACAGTATGTGAGCTGAGTAGTATGCCAGAATTCATAGTACTGATAAAACAGTAGGTGAATAGTACTCGGATGACATACTACTTCCGCTGAGATTCTGAAGTGTTCATCTGATGGACACTTTACTATCACATGAAGCCACAGGAGAGGAGTTGTGAATGACAACTCCTGACGCTAATAATAATGACTTATTATAATGACTTTATTCAACAATATCTAGTGATGGGCGATTTCAAAACACTGCTTCATTGTCATTCACAACTCCTGTCATTCTCAACGACGCAACTGACGCTGGTAGATCACATGACAATGACAACATGGCGAATGTAGTACGTCCGAATTTCATACATACTACACACAAGTTTAAAATTAATTGTAGAACCTACTAAACAGTATGTGATTTCAGATGCAGCATTAAGCTTGTGTTTCCGGTCTCCCACAGAGTCCCGCATTAACACGTGTATTAATGGAAGTCAAGGAAACAAACAGTGTTGTGTGGCTACCCCTTTATTCAAATTAAAATGTTTATTGCACCGAATTTCCATACTGAACATTAGTCTTGTGTGAACAGACCATTACTAACTCTCTAAATGTCAGGGATAGTTCACCCAAAAACGAAAATTCGAATCGAAAAAACTAAGATTCCTTAAGTTATTCTAAACCTGTATGAGTTTCTTTGTTCTGTTGAATGCTAAAGAAGATATTTTGAAAAAAGGTTGGTAATCAAACTGTTACTGGTCCCCATTGACTTCCATAGTATGAAAAAAATAAAAATAAAAAATACTACGGAAGAAGCCAATGGGGACCAGAAACTGTTTGGTTTCCAACATTCTTCATAATATCTTCTTATAATATAATGCCCCGCATGAGTTTTCGTCTTATATTTCTGTATGACAGTTAAGCAATATCACACAAGCAACCATGATGTTTTTCCCAAATATCTGAATGATTGCAAATGTGATACTGACTTGTTCAATAAACAAGAAGTTAATATTGTGAGTTACATTTTAGACACAATATTACCAGTTTTTGAAAATATTTTCAGCAAAAAATAATTCCAAACAAAGCCACAGATCGTTTCATACACTGCGTTTGGTTCCTGAATGAATCAGCTATTTGAATGAATCGGTTGAGTGAATGACTCAGTGACTCACACATTAAGACAGTGACTTGCCGCCACCAACTGGAGCTTTTAGTTACATATTTAAAGTATAATTTAATTAAAAAAATTATCTAAATAATATATTAATCTCATAGCATTATTAATGCAGTTGTAATTGCAGCATAAATAAATGCTACTAAAAATACAGCTTTTGTGCCACTTTTGCAGTGTAAAACTGATTAGTTGATACGGATTTTTCATATTATTCTGATTGAATTTGATTAAATGTAGGAATTTGACAAAATATGATGCATACATTTTTAATAAGATTAGAAAAAACCCTTATTAAAAAATAAATCCTGGAAATCAATTTAAGGTGGCAGATATTGCTGCTTAATGACAACATTCATTTCTGTCACTGACCACCGCACAGAATTTGAAGAATATGAGAAGCTTTGGGAATCAGCTGTCCATGACAGGCCTTAAACAGCCATGGTACCAGCACAAAAACACTAAAAATATGAATTACCATTATCGATAAAACCCCAGATTTTTAGTCAATGTCGCACACCCCTTCAGACAAGACTTCAAGACTCACCATCTGAAAGCCCTTCCTCATCGCCAAAACAAACAGTGGAGTCTGTTTGTAAAGACTCTTTCTGCTCAACATTTTGATTGCTGAACAAGATCTTTTTCAGAGAGTGCTTTTTCCTCAAACTCTTAGTGTGGCTGGGTGTGCTTTCATAAGAAGTGTCAACCCCCCATTCTGCTGTAGATTGTCCACAATCTGTTTCTGAAACTCCTTCTCTATTCACCTTCAGGTTAGACTTCTTCTTAGAGAAGAGGTTGACAAAGCCTCTGAAGAGAGGACGCCTCTTGGTCTTGCTTGGACCTTTAGACCTCTCACAACATAATTCAGATGCTGATGTTGTGCATTCAGTGCACTTGCTGATCTTCAGATGCTTCTCTACGGACAGGCGGTGGGTGGAGGTGTCACTTGACGCACGTCTGGCCTGGCTTCCTCGTTCATCCCTTTTCACCCTGTTGAGATGTTTCAGATGATGTTTCCTGCATCCCTCATTCAGACTGAGGCTCCGCTTGACATACGTCTCTAACAGACATTTAGCACACTTCTGATCCAACAATAGCAGCTGAGAGTTACGGGAAGCAGACTTGAACATGTTTGTGCTCTGCATTCACAATGCCTAAATAATGAAACAATATAATGCTGTTAGAATCAAAACACACACATACACTGTATTTTCATAGCATTTGATCTATCCCAAACACACAATTAAACAACAACTTTTCCAGTTCCACATTAGCATATTTGCTCACTTACACTTACCAGAAGTGATTTTGTGTATATTTTCTTATTTCATCCCAAGATCTTAATTGCCGCTTCTGTGACCTTGGTAAACATTTGTTTTGATAACCAATGGCTGTGGTGAAAATGATCCTACATCTGTGTGACAGACATCATTTTTATTTATTTATTCACACAATAAATATCGAAACTATTTATAATTATTTCACAGTTTTTATATATATATTTTTTTTTTTTCACTGCGATAAAGGCATATATATATATTACTTATAACTACCTAAACTGCCATAGTTTTAACTAAATGAAGATTAATTCATTCAGACAGTCGCCTAATAGATTATTGACAAAAAAAAAAAAAAAAATTCCAGCCAAAATAGGGCAGTTGCTTAAAGTCACGGTTACACCACGTGGCTTCATACAGTGTATAGTGTAATATTTAGCGATAAAATGATTATGATTATGATTATGAAATGTTTTGAGCAAATCTAAACCGTTAAAATGAATTATCTGTGAACCTGTTAAAACGGAAGTTAGGTACCGGTGTGTCTAACTTAGTGAGCTGCCTATTTAGATATTTTTGGGCATCATATCTACGAGTATGATGGCTTATGATGGTCTAAGTAGGCAGCTCACTAAGTTTTGAAACAACCTTTACCTTCGTAATCTTCCATTACTGTAGGCCTACATATAAAAACGTTTCATTTGTTGATATAGACAGACGCGCTGTCCCATTCATTAAACTTATCGCGACATCATTGGTTTAAGTAGGCTAATTAAACCTCACCTTTTTGGATGTAGACCATCTTTGGATGTAGAGATCAAATAACTGTATTCTAAGAGAAACCTTACATTGCAAAACTGCTTTGCAGAAGTAACGCTACAACTTCCCTTCTCTGACAGAATCACGTGACATTCATGGCCCACCTACCTCATGAATATTCATTAGCATCATACATAATCATTACATATTGTAGCAGTTTATAAAACTGCAACTGACACAATTTTCTTTTGTAGCCATTAGAATGGCTGATGTGGTTTTTAAACTGTTCACATGATGGCGCTATTCATTCAAAGTTAATTCTATTTTCCTAACAGAAAATATTCAAATAGTTTCCTCTCTTGCATTATTGAGGCATTTCAGTGTCTGCCATTAACAAACAACATTTATTTTCCTTGAGCCTAATATGTAATAGCATTAGAGTTACATTATAATCTTTTTATCTCTCCAGCTAAACTGACATTATACCCTCTACATGTTCATATAGGCCTCTCTATTCTCTCTTTATAAACTGCCTTAGGTTAAAATATTTGGGTATTTCCTTCTCTTTGAGCTCAATAAACCAAACAACCTTAATCATCAGGCTCTTCTTCAGGCTCAGCATTACATAATCAGTATTGCAGTGCCTCCTTTAAAACACTCTTTAAAACTAAGTGGAAATAATCAATGAAATATTTAAAATGTAAACTGGTCTATTCGCCAGACTAGGCTCAGTTAGTTCTTGACCATCCTTTAAATTGACAAACTGTCGGACACCTTATTTACTTATTCCGTTCCATTCCGATAACATCAAAACACTTGACAACTTGATGAGTGCAGAAGCCTATCACACCAGAATTCAATCTGGCTGGCGAAACATAACCTGTGCTTACATAGACCGCGGCAGAGCAGATATTCAACTTAAATTCCCTTAAGAGACCATACGCAAGTCAAAATAGGGTTTATCATGAGATCCTGTGTCTTTTTTGGCATCTTTCAAACAGATATAGGTCAGGAAACACCATGTTACCTCCAAGTCACCCAAGTGAATAATTCACATGAGTTTAACTCAACTCCAGTAGTTTAATTATTCAGAAGTAGGTTAACACTAATGTTAGATTTGCTTGATGTTGGGCAGCCAGGGAGCTAAAGGGGACATCCTGCCTTCTGTATTTAAATCAATAAACAATA
Organism: Elopichthys bambusa; assembly: GCA_037101425.1. Taxonomy (NCBI): domain Eukaryota; kingdom Metazoa; phylum Chordata; class Actinopteri; order Cypriniformes; family Xenocyprididae; genus Elopichthys; species Elopichthys bambusa. The sequence goes on from CM074451.1 coordinate 21,095,189, forward strand.
ATATACATAATTTTAATAGCGATTTTTAAGTGCATGCAATGAAGATTATAAAATTATAGATTTGCAGTGTGATTTGTTTCCTAAAACAAAAGTGAAAGTCCCTTGTGAAAAAGTGCATTTTATCATATTTATGAATATGCTTAAGTGTAAAGTGAATATAATGTTTCCGGGAACTTAATTGCATGTTATTTACAATTATAGTTTAAATTTTTATCAAATGCAATAGTTGATGTGGATGTCTTAAGAGTACTGTTTGACCCACTTAAGTAGAACTTAAGTACATCTTTATATGTAATTTCAGAATTACTTCTATTTGAAATCTTTATGGTTAAAGTGTACTTCTGAATGTACTGACAAAATAAACTAAGTAAACTAAAATATACTTTAATATAATTTCTATTGAAACTTGTATGTATTTAAATATATTTGTAATTCATGCCACTTAGGATGCTGTTTTACAACTTTGATATGATCCATTTATTTATCTTATTTGTCTTGTCAGACAGCTTATTCAAATGGTCAACCATGCCACCCCTTGTGAAAAAGAAGTGTATTGAATTGAATGTGCACTTGTAGTGTACTTTAAATCGTAACAGTATATATATATATATTTTAAAAATGTACTTGCAGATAATATAATATTAATGAAATAAAAGGCCACTTAAGTGTACTTAAAGAGAGTTTACATGCATTACCATGTTTCTTAATACACTTAAGTACACTTTTAAAAAGTGCATGTTGTAATAAAATCAATTGAAACGTTTTATATTTAATTACATTTTAAATCATGTTTTAATAATGATCATGCTTTAAAGTACACTTATTTTGATGCGTTGACAAGCATACTAAAGCACATGTAAAGTACTTAATTATAATTTAACTGTACTGTTATTTGATATTAAACTTTTATACATTTTAAATGTACGAAATTGCAACTTCATCATTACAAATGTGTCTTTACAGGTATATTAATTACATGACAAGTTTTAATAGAAGTGACATTATTCAGAAGTACACTTTAACCTTATTTCGAAGTAATTATGAAATTGCATATAAGAATGTACTAAAGTCCTACTTTAGTGGGTCAAAAAAGCTCTAAACTCAACTAATTGCATTTTACAATAAATATATTTTTATTTGATTGTATAACAGAGAATTAAGTGTCCGAAAACTTCACGTTCAATTCATACTTAAATATAGTTTTAAAGTGTATTTTCCATAATAAGTGTATAAAGTGCAGTTCTTTTTCACAAGAGTGAAAATGTTTTGCTTACTGTTTTATGAATATACTATGAATTCAGACATATACTACAAATTTTTATTTTATTTATTTTTTCATACTGTGTAGAAGAAAAGTAGGCATATTTGGATATGGGAATGCATCTTTGTGGGCATTATAATTAAGATACCTTCCTTTTGCATAAAATGATGCTTAGGTGTTAGACTGAGCATATGGTTGTGTTCAAATGGCACGAGCTGGGCATCTTTAATGTTGTTAGGAAGGCAGAGAAAAGCGAAAATGGCAAGATAACAATAGAAAGCTATTGAACTGTATTGATTGGGCAGGTGTGGAAGATGAAACAGATTGAGAAAATATGGAGCAAAGGAGAAGGAGAGAAGAGAGATAGATGACCTTTAGAATGATGAATGGTGCATCTGGGGCTGCAGACACAGTAGAAACAGACGGTAACACACATACCCAGAATTACAGTTAGAAGAGCAAAGCACATGGCCGGTTGTCATGTGAAAAAAAGAGTGACAAAGTGGAGAGCTATAAAATGTTAAGTAGCCATGACTCGTTGCTGCCCCTGTCTTCAGATGTGCCCTGATGGTTAAAAATACATGAGAACAGGTAAGCAGAAGTGAAGATGTAAAAAGATTGAATTCACTTTGTTTCCCCGTGTTCCCACTGTCATGTGACAAAGGCTGTGCATGGACAGAGTAGGGGCAGGATCTAATCACAACGGTCACGTTTATTCACAAATTTTATACAAAAGGTGAAGGGAGAAAACAAGGAACAGGTGGAGATAATCAATTAACAAAATAAATAACCATGGCAACAGATGAACAGGGACAAAGGAAACAGGAACTAACACAGGAAAACTAGGAATACAAACTAAAACTGAAACCTCATTTTATATTGCGCCGTAAACAAAAACATCCTTGAAGTGGAGGGAGCATTGACAAAACTCTGGGGGCGGGAAGAAGGGCTAAACAAAAATACAAGCCCATGGGGGTGCCGGAGGAAGAGTCAATGGGGGAGTAAGCGGAGGAAGAGACTATGGGATGACCCCGATCAGGGCCAGGAGGAGGATAACCCACGGTGGAACTGATGGAGGTAGGAGCCAGGGTGGAGTCATGAGTCTAACCAACAAAGTTAAAGCCGGGAGAGGTGGAGACCCAGTCTGATGGAAAGAGACAAAACAACATCGGAGGACCAGGAGGGCAAGGCAGAGGCATTATGACGAGAGCCCGAGGTGGAGCTGAAGGGCTGAGGCAAAGCTGGTTGGAGTGAAGACTGAGGCGGAGGCCTGGAAGTCGGTGATGGAGGCAGAGCGACAACTGACTAAGGCAGAGCTTGAGGGATGAGCATCAACATACCAGGCAGACCAACTCAGCTGACAGAGGAACTAGAAGGATTTGTAGAAGGAGGATGGAGTCTGCAGCTGGGTGGGAACAGCGAAGACAAGGAGACTTGGAAGCCTGGAGGAACCGGCTGAGATCAGGAGACTTGGAAGCGTCGCAGGACCAGCGGAGATTAGGAGACTTGGAAGCTGGGAGGGACTGGAGGACATCAGGAAACTTGGAAGCTGCGTAGGACCAGCTGAGATGAGTCATTTAAGCCTGTGGAGAACAAAGATACTTGGATGCTGGATGGAACTAGCTGAGGAGGAAGGGCTTTGGAACAGGAGGAAATCAGTGCATCAGTTACTCCAAACAGTGGAAAACAGATCTCCAATGCTAGAGGATGGGCAGGACACCACTCCTCTTCATCCAACTCTAGCAATATTCCCACTGGGACGGATATGGCAACCACCTGGTCAGACTTAGCAGTGGGCTTCGCCTCCAGGGTGAACGTGGCTGCAGGCTCTGGCTCTATAGCGGGCATTGGCTCTGGGTCCATGGCGGTTATTGGCTCAGGCTCTGAGTCTGTGGTGGGCTCAGTCTCATAAGTGGAATGCGGGGGCTGGTGGATTTAGATCCTCCTTGCTCTCATGGATGGTGAAGGGGGATCCACATTGAAATAGCACCCAGTCCACATATTCTCGAAATGTCCCTCAAGGAGCAGGCATGTTTTCATTTGAGGATTGAGCCCTGCCTGGAAAAAAACACAGAGGCTGTTATCAGGGTAGTTATTGAAATGAGCAAGATCTACAAAACTCTGTGTGTGCTCCTCAAGGCAGTGATCCTCCTATGAGTGCTCACATTTATATTGCCTTGATAAACATGGTTCTAATATTTCCTCTACAAAGATTCTTTGCTCAGTTAGTTTCTTCTAACACTCAAAATGAAACCAATACCAGCCTCAAACTGCCCTAAAACATACATAATAATGACAATATATCTAATAGACAGCATTGACCAGTCACACTTCGTATTAGCTTGACCAAACATATTAAACATACACACTTAATAGTTACTTTCAGCTCATAATAAGTGTACTTGTTTACTTGTCTTTTTCTTGATTAAATTACAAAATTGCAGCAATATAATATCAGTTTTATTCACTTGACATGGAACTGCAAGTCAAGTGTCTTTAAACATTAACATGGTGAGACTAAGTTTAGCAGAAAGAAACAAGAAAGAATTTCAGCTGGGTATCTTGTCTGCTTGATCACAATCTCTGCATATCGCATTGCTTCCAGTGACCAGTCAACAAGTCAAAGTCCAAGAGTCCAGAGCCATGGACAAAATCTTGCTGTTCCTTACAGACAGTAATCGCTAAGACAATCTTACATGCCCAGACCTTCGCATCGCAGCCAGAAGTCCTTCTTCCAGGGTTCTTTTACTGGAAAGACCTCTGGGGAAGTCTCATGATTTGAATCATTGAGTGTTATTGAGCAAATGTCATAGTTCATGGCAGTGTTATTATAGCATCATATATATATATATTATATATATATATATATATATATATATATATATATATAACGAACGAAACAGGAATCTTAACAGTTATAGACTACTTATTGGGCCTGTGGGAGACCAATGAATTAAGCAACAGCCCCACACTGAACATCCCAGTTATGGATTTAATTCTGATATAAACTGTGAAAGTGTGTTCCAGTTCATTGTGAAATGTTGAAAATGCTGTACAGCTCTTTTTCCATTAATGCAAGTTTGTTTAGGAATAAGGCTGGGATTACAAACTATACATTTTTAGACAATCCTGGCCATTATCAGCCATAATGATGTGTGTTTGAAGAGATTATTTTGTAAAAGGAAAATCCCTACCCCCAACTGACCTTGATGTTTGGATATGAGTGTTGGAAAAAAAAAAAAAAAACCTACATGTACTCTGTCAGACCGGTTCATTCTAGGCATTATTATATATAATATAATATAATATAATATAATATAATATAATATAATATAATATAATATAATATAATATAATATAATATAATATAATATAATATAATATAATATAATATAATATAATATAATATATTATGGCCAGTCAGGTAGTACTTGATCATCAGCAGACAATTGTTTCTCTTTTAGGTGTCTTTATTTTAGTCCATTCCTCAGAATACTATATTCTTCTGTGAGTCACAGAAATATAATAATTACTTTTTAATGTACCTTTTTAGCAACTATATTTTATTTGACTTAATTTCAGTGCCTAGTTTAGTGCCAGCTCAGATGGTTCGGAGGATTTTTTCCTGACTCGTTAAACTTTCATGAGTTCACTCTATCTTTAACGAGTCTCTTTGATGGAAAGTTCTGTGTATCTGCAGAGACCAGTGCATTGAGCTGGTTTGGTTTCTTGCAAAAGAAGGTATTGGTTATTTTTGGCTTGGTGTATCTGGTGTATCATCGTAACAGAGGCCAAAATCATCAGACTTTGCCCTGTGCACAAACTTCACACTTTGCAAAGATAGAACACTTAAGTCAAGAGGACACAGTAACTCATTTGTCATCTTTCCTTGGGAGTTTATATGGGCGAGTTTAAATGCACACTGTCTCTGTATAAGATCATGGGAAGGTCACTGGCTTTTCTGACTTGCTGAGGAAGTCTGTTCTTTTAATGCAAGAATGCCTCACTAAAATGTTTCTCTTTTAAATGATTTTAAACTAACAACCCTCACATAAATAATGGGCAAATGTACTGCTGTCATGTTTAGTTTTGATTTCTGTTCTTATATTTAGTTCCTGTGTCTTTTGTTCCTTTCTTCTTCTTTTGAGGTTTTATGGCGGTTGGCAAACCAACATTAGGTGTACCTACTGGTCCTTTGTTCTCTTAGGGTAAGTTTAGGGATCTGTGAAAAGGACTAAAACGCTGTATTATTCATGCCAGGCCAGTAGTTGGCGATGTCACTTTTTAAAAAAAAAGAAACACTAAGCACCTATAGACTGAACACGTAATACACATGCCATAACGTCACTGTTTTCACAGATTCAAGTTTTTGTGGTTTACACGGAGACGATAAAGGTATAATTTTCAAAAACTTCCACTTTGAAACTCTTTCATAAGTTTGTGTTTTCAGGCCCCCAAAGCTCAGTTGTCGTGTAAATCAACGACCAAAATGCATAAAAAGTTTTCCCCTACTTTCCTCTGCTAGTTTGTTTCCATGGGTTCTGATTTATTAATTGATTACCGCTCACCTGTTTCTCGTTTAGTTTGTTGTTTTTCTTTGTATTTAACCCTTTGTTTCCTCGGTTTCTTTGTCGAACATCGTCTTTGGTTTACAATCAAAGCTGTTCATTTTTAGAACATTGTTAGAGTTCTGCATTTTTGTTTTAGTTTGTAAATATAAATAAATGTTTGCTGCATACAGGTTCACCACCTCTCACTGCCTGACCAGCAATGTAACAACTGTATGTATACGTGTCAAAACATATCCAATTTATATATAAAATGTCCAATTTATCATATAAAAGATGCAATACAAGTTGAAACATTAATAATGCACAGGTTAACACATACAGCACACAAATTATGCCAGAATTTAGAGTTTCTGTTGGCATAATGATGGTTATTTTAATTTCATTTGTGCAATCAGAACAATTCCATATTTTTATGTTATACTATACCGTTCAATAGTTTGGAGTTGGTGAGAGTTTAAAAAAAAAAAAAAAACATTTGTTACAACAAGTGAATAATTCACAACAAGTGTTATGTAATGTGTTATGCTCACCAAGTCTGCATTTATTTTCTAAAAAAAAAAAAAAAAAATTTGAGGTTTAAGTGTTCAGACAGACTGTGTTCAGATAGAAGAAGTGAAGTAATTTTCGAAGAGCTAAAATTAAATTGCTTCCAAATCACCTTTTTATTCGTCTTTAATCTTTGTCAAGATCTGAATTAAAACACCAAATCTCCCAACTGAATTAAACGCATTAATTCCAAACTAAGCATTAAGCTCAGGCAGAAAGTCTTTCCCTGCTGAGAAAAAAAAAAAAAAAAAAAAGAAGTGTTTAAAGCATAGATGGGGTGAGAACAAGCTGTCTGTGGTACAGAACTGTGCTGTGGGTCAGAAATACAGAGCAGTCACCTCTATGTGTGGGCCATACGTAACAACATGCAGCCACACGAGGAACCGGAATTGGAAGCATCATCACTGGGAAAATAAAGATGGCGACACATAGCCTGCTATAATATATGAACATCCTGCTGATGATAATACATGCAACGTAATCATTTTTAGAATAAACTTAATATAATGTGGAATATTTTTGCTACTGAGAACAGAAAAAAAGCCTGAGCATTGTTGTTATTTAGAGAGAAGGAAATCTAAAATTATACATATAAAGAAGATTTATTTTATCATTATGCATGCAGGTCATAGTGGCTCCACCAGAAGTGATGCAAAGGCTCAAAAGCTAAATTAAAGATGGGTATCACAAATTCTGGATCTCAGATAAAACATTAATTATAGTTTGTACTTAGAATCTGTCCATTTTTTTTTTTTTTTTCTATGTGCAAAACTAAATACACTTTAGCACAATTAATAGCATCTAACCTGTGCTGCTGGATGTTAAGCAGGCTGTCCTCTGTCAGTTTCTGTTGCTCAGCCAGTTCCACTTTAGGTCTGGTGTTCTGTCACGGTACTGCTGTGTAGAACTCACTCACAAAGGTACAGGAGGCAAGAATCCGAGGAAGTCCATCTTTAATCCACAAACTGGGATGCAAATAATCACAGAAGAACACAATAATATACCAACTAAACACGACTAACACCAGAAAAGAAAGACAGAAGAGCAACTAAGAGAATATAGAAACTAAACGGGGTAACTCAACAATATCACACCTGAACTGAGGACTCTGATCAATCAGTAACCATAGAAACTAAATGGCAGGGAACAGAGGAAATCAGAACTAATTAAGAAGCTAGAAGCAATGACAAACTAGAACATGGCAAGGAAACCAAATCAAACTGAAATACAAACAATAAAGATGACTAAAACAAACTCAGAATATGACAAGTAACAACTATTAACTAAAAGAGACTTTGATTAACTAATTAGTAAGTAATGGCCGCTCAGTTGAATGTGGTAGTTCACTATAGCTAATCAGTAACTAAAATTTTTTTATTACTCCAAGAGGACTGCTAAGAACTACTAAATACACGTTCATAATTAATGTGAATATTGCATAATAATATTTAATTCTAAAGTAAAGATCATGGTAGCCCACTAATAATGACTCAGATGTTAAGCCCGGAACACACCAAGCCGACGGCGACAAACTAGTGGCGACGAAAGCAGACTGCGGGGTTGGCTCACGTCGGCAGCGTCTGGGTCCAAAGGTGCCCTGACACACCAAACCGACGCTCGACACCCGATGGCCAAGTAGCACGTCTGTCCGTTCCGTACCAGCATGTGGCAGTAGCTGAACAGCCAATCAGAATGATCAGATGGCCCGACTGACCGATGAGCTCCGACAAGGACCAACTTCAGCCGACGGTGCGGAACACACTGAGAAAACTTAGTCAGCCAATGAACAAAAACTGCCAGACGGCCGACCGTCGGCTTGGTGTGTTCCGGGTTTTAGGCTACTACATCCTTCAAAAATAATTACTTATTATTTGGATCAGTATTCTAAAGTGAAAAGCATGATCACTCTATAGTAAGGACTGAAGTCACTGTAAGCTTTTTTCTCTCCCGTTTTGGCTAGTAATGAGTCAAGTGTTATTATTCTAAAGGAATTACTAATTACTTGGATCAGTATTCTAAAGTGAAGATCATGGTAACCAAATAGTAATGACTCAAGTGTTACCAAATCCATCAGAAGGCAGAACCTTACAAAAACCTCAAAAGCTTACAATGGCTTCAGTCATTGCTAGAGAGTTATCATCCTTTTCACTTTACAATACTAGCAACATTAAACGTTGTTCATCTTGTATGGGATAATCATGTCTGACTGGAACTATTACAATGGCACCAGTAACTGAAAATTGAGCTTTTGTGTGATGCTGCATCCACACCACTAGGTGTCATTAAAGGTTCAAGGCAACTGCCTGCAGTTGTCATAGCAAAATAAATGCTACACACACACACACACACACACACACACACACACACACACACACACACATATATATATATATATATATATATATATATATATATCCTATAAAAACCAGAATGCAGCTTTAAATAACATGTCATGTTCATGTGTTTTTCACAATGTGATTTCAGTGTGCTGTCAGCAGAATCCAAAATGAACATCTGCTAATGGTGGGTAAATGTACTAGCCTTTATTACCATAAAACTTTTTGGCATTTTAAAAACACATATGTATGCAATGTAATTATGACAATTCAATTATTCAGCCGTTTTTTTCTTTTACATTTGCTTCAGACAGCACAGATCACTGTGTGTCACTCACAGTATAATTTACAATCCTTTAAAATAGCATATTTGAAACATTAAATCCCATGTTATTTTTCTTAATTCTGTTAGTGTTCTCAATGGCAAGAATAAGCAATACTATGTCACCAGAAAACAGGAAAGCAGGATGTACTGGAAGTTTCATCCCTAATGATGCACTATACACTTTGCACTTATGCACTATGTACTTATGCACTATGTACTCAATCGTGTAGTGTATGAATATTATAAGGTTATTTTGTCATTGATCATCAGAGTCTAATAGCCGCCCCCCTCCGCTATGTAATTGAAGCTGAGACAGTTGAGTGAACGAAGTGTCCAATATTCCACACTTCGTTTTTTGGTTAATTAAGTGCATCATCTGGGTTTTTAAGTGCACTTTTTCTTTTTGGAATTTTCATTGTGAACACACTAGCACTATTTATACTACAAATCGGCATAGAATAGTGCATAAGAACGTGAATTGGGACGCACGTGTAGTTTTGAAATTGCAACATTGGTGTGAGTTTGAGACAAAACTATGGCTTTGTCTGAAATCGCCCCTATACCCTCATTCATTATTCTCTACACTAGTCTAATATAGTCCACTTGAATGAGTGAATGAAAACAAGTGAGTGCACTGGAATGCTTTTGTAGGGCCATATCACCCTGTAGCCTAAGACTGGTTGCCCACTGAAGCTAAGCAGGGCTGAGCCTGGTTAGTACCTGGATGGGAGACCTTCTGGGAAAACTAAGTTGCTGCTGGAAGAGGTGTTAGTGAGGCCAGCAGGGGGTGCTCACCCTGTGGTCTGTGTAGGTCCTAACACCCCAGTATAGTGATGGGGACACTATGCTGTCAAAAAGCACTGTCCTTCGGATGAGACGTTAAACCGAGGTCCTGATTCTCTGTGGTTGTTAAAAATCCCAGGATGTCCTTCGAAAAGAGTAGGGGTGTAACCCCAGCATCCTGGTCACATTTGCCCATTGGCCTCTGTCCATCATAGCCTCCTAATCATCCCCATATACTTCATCACTCTGTCTTCTCTCCACCAATAAGCTGGTGTGTGGTGGGCGTTCTGGCACAATATGGCTGCCGTCGCATCATCCAGGTAGATGCTGCACATTGGTGGTGGTTGAGGAGATTCACCCTTCCATATGTAAAGCGCTTTGAGTACCCAGAAAAGCGCTTATTATTATAAGCATTATTACTAAGAATTATTATTATTAAAGTTTGTGTTTGAGGTTTAATAATCATTTGAAACTTAGCAAACTGGCAGCTCCAGTAGTAATACTTTTTTTTTATCTTGAACTCTGTCATGGAAACTAGCATGTATAAACCTTAACCAAACTATTTAATAATCAGTTAAAAAGGAATTCATGATATTATGCTGGACCAGCGGTTTGGAAAATTGATGGATGGATGATTCAGCTACAGGATGAATGAGTGCACTCGAAAACGTCCACTATGGTTTCGGACACCACTACAAATGGCTGTCCCCTCAAAATGATTTAAGGGTACAGGGGTGATTTCAGACACAGCCTATGTGTTTGATTGAACAATGATAGACAGGAAAAGGTTGGAATCTTGTTTGGACAGCCATTATTTTTGTAGGTGCGTTTGATCACATTATTAGCACAGAAATCACACATTTTACCTTTAAACATTATGTTGCGATCAGGGCTTGACATGAACTTTTTCATTTACCAGCCTAGTGGTTTTCCAAAGTCACTAGCCACTCAGCACTTTCACTAGCCACAATTTTGCTGATTGGGAAATTACATTTTATACGATTAAAGTTGACTTTGGCATGCTAAAATTACTTGATTTTGAGTCATTTTACTTGATTAGCTAGACGTTTTCAATCTTTCAGATGCAGACTGACCACCTAAATCAAAAATACATGGTATATCAGCTGGTATGTATGGGTGGGCAATGTGACCACAATATGAGAAATGTTATAATTTTATTTTTTTATAAAGTTATTTTTGTCAGGCTATACAAAATGAATTTTTTTTTTTAATAGCAAATTACCAATACAATAGTAAACTAAATAAACTTTTTTTTTTTTTTTTTTTTTTTCAGATACAGTAGGTTTATTTAACATGTATACATTTATTTAACATTTGATTAACATTAATGACAGACAGGTATTTAATTGGGCTGCTGAATGCATGGACGTATTATACTGACACATATCCAATTTTTACCCACCTGTTTACGTCCACTTAAGCCATAACCGACGGTATTCACATGAGATACTTGACCTTTTTTGACATCTGTGTGTATATATATTTGATTATTTAGGCACAAGGAGAACTGATCGTGCGCGCGCAAGAGAGAGTGCGCACGCGAGAGAGCACTTCTGTTGTGAGTCATTCACCGCTATTCCGCCTATCCCACCTTCACTAACTGCACGTTCATCGATAACGAATTGTGATTGAATTGTAATTTTGTGCTACAACAAGCGTGGCTACCTTTGATTAGGCTGTAGGCTGAAATGATTTCAACCACAATTGATTTCAACCACAAAGTGGCTAGTGGGAGTGGCTGTCTTACCCACCACAGCTGAAATCTACCCGCATTTGGCGGGTTGGCGGGTGTTAATGTCAAGCCCTGGTTGATATTCTTAAAAATATTACTGGCCAATTGGGCAGAAACTGTTTTTCAATTCTGTGAATTACATTTTTTTTTCTTTTTCTTGTATTTGGTGCTTGGCCAGTGTTAAAGGTGGACCCTGGAAACCAGTAAGTAGTGCATATGGGGTCACTCAGTTTGGTCTATTCACAGTACATAAATATTGCATTGGTTTTGTGTGTGCGTATGTAGGAGGCAGGTGTCATGTCATCCTGTTAAATGAAAAACAAGAACTAACTCCCCACAAACACAGTCACGCACACACCTAAACCATTGCTAAGACCTTGTTAGATCCCTGTTAGCTATGTAATAGATCTGGCTATCATAATTATACTTATCATACCCTTCAAGAGCTGCTTTCAGGTACATGAATAACAGCTGCAATGCATTGAAGTATCTCTCGTCATTGTTCATCGTCTCTCACCTCTTAGCGCTCAGCAGTGTTTGAGCTAGAGTTACCTACAGTATACTTAAGTGATCACTCCTGGGGCTTTTGTCAGATCGCTACAAGAGACAAAGCTAGAGACTAGAGATAAAACAAGTCAGAGCCTGCCCGAGTCAATCTTTGTGCAGTCTGTGGTCTTAAAGGGAGGTAATGCAGTGATATCCTCATTTTAAATAATTTTTTAGCTCATGTCTGTTAGCTTTGAGGCAAATCAATATGCCAATGTGCTCCTAAGAGTTAACAAATATAAGCTTTTAGCAATACAATCTTTTAGTATTATATTCCGCCTGCCTCTGACTAGCAGTAGCATTTAGCAAGTATGTAAACAAAATTATATAAATTAAGGGGGATGATATATTCAACAAGAAATACATTAACATCACCCTTGACAAAAATAAACACACTTTAGCATACTTTTAAAAGGAGTACCTATTATGGAAATAACGTATTTTAAAAGAATATATTTAAGTGGGAATTTAATGTAACATTTTCAGAAACTTAATTGCATGCTATAAATGGAAGTGTATTTTAGTTAAAATTTTTATTAAATGCAATTAATTGAACTTAAGAGTGCTAAGTGGGACTTAAGTGCATCTTTATATGCAATTTCATAATTCTGTTGTCTTTGAAAAAATTGTACTGCTGAATTTACTGACAAGCATTTATGGTAAACTAAAATATACTTTAATATAATTTTTACTGAAACTTGTATGTCATGCATTTAAATATATTTAATGACACATTTGTAATGATGAATTTGCAATTTAGTACATTTAAAACATTAAATTTAAATATATAATAACACACAACAGTTAAAATTATAATCAAGTACTTTACACGTGCTTCAGTATGTTAGTCGACATATCAAAATGCTTTAAAGCACGACAAGAGAGTATTAAAACATGAAATTATATATATATATATATATATATATATATATATATTCTGCAAGAAATGTGAGATACTAATTAATTTTGACAATATTATTAAATATTATATTAGTAAATATACTGTTTTGAAGATTTGAAGTGCACATTCAATAAGTGCACTTATTTTCCACAAGGGAAGTAAGAAAACTGAGGTAGTCAAGTGATTTCATAGGTTCTTAAAGTATAATACACTTTAGATATATTGTACATGCACGTCTGGGCCCAAATCTTTTTTCCCATGAAAAAAAAAAAAAAAAAAAAGAAGAAGAAAGAAAAAGATAGCCTGAGACAATTGCCTTTTGGAATTTGCCCCCTATACCCTTATATACCAGATGTAGTGGTGTCAGAATTTATAGTGTACATTGAGTGGACATTCAAGTTAATTTAATCCCATAATGCACCTCAAAACAACCTTTTTACACTTAACGCCTCGTCGCTGTACACCCATGCACTGTGAGCGTCACGCCGAATTAATTCCACAGCACGTCAGACACACTCAGTGTCCGAATTCGCTCACTTGTTTTCGCAACTTCAGTGGACTATATTAGTGGTGTAATGTAGAGAATATAGTGAATGAGGGTATAGTGAGTGATTTCAGATACAGCCGATGCAACAATGTGAAAGAAAAAGAGAAGCATGTCTATGATCTGTCTCCGATGAAAGAGAAAAAGAGCAGCAGCTCATGTTGCAGTGAAAGTCTAGCCTGTTATTGCCGGTAATGAGGTCATCTTATATAACACAAAGTAAGTGAATGAGGCAGAGGGGTTTCCAGAGAGGTGGAGGACCTCAAAGACCTGACCGCCAGATAACTCCTTGGCACACTTTCTGACTAGACTAATCTAAAACATGAGGGTTACTCAAAAAAAAAAAAAAAGGCTCTTCATATATATATATATATATATATATATATATATATATATATATATACACATTTTTTTATTTTATTTTATCATTTATTTAAAGTTTTTCCATTTTAAAAGCTATGTTGTTTTCGAATGTTTCATTATACAGTGAGGACAGTCATGCCAAAAAATTTTAAAACCTTTTTTTTTTTTTTTTTGCTAATATGTAAATTCGTGACTAGTCATCTGTGATAATAGACTCCATTTAGATAAAGTCAGTATCTTTTAATTGTATTCCTTTCCACATTATTCATTTTAATAGGTTTCTGTATATTGCAGTTCATGTTGAGGACAGTCACACTGCAGGACAATTTCCATATTTTACTTAAAAGTCTTTGCTTTCCTGCCAAATTATGAAAATCTAAGAGAAAATAAATAAATAATAATAATAACTGGTCTATTGCGTTGATAACAGTAAAATGGACATGACATTTCTAGCCTTGTCACTGTTGGCATAAAAAGAAAAATAATTCACTATTTCAGCTGATAAATGCAAATCTCTAATGACAAGTTTTGAAGTGTTCACAACAGCAACCTGTGATTCATTTCACTGAGATGTGTTTCATGCCATACACTTCAACAAGTACATAATGTAGAATTTTAATACATACAGTAATAACACAGTTATTAACACATTAAATGGCTTTATGTTGTCACTTACAGTATTTACAGTCATAAATGTACAACCAACTATGATCAGTTGTCAGGCTAAGCACATGATATTCAAGTTCCTGAAGTTCATCTTTAATATTTTTGAAGGCTTTGAATGTTCTCATTAGAATTCTTATTCTAGAATAAAAGGATTCGTTCAAATGTACAATTCATTCTCTAGCACAACCACCACAACGTTCAGTTAGTCTGTAAAGAACCATCATTATAGAGGCAAAATGTGCAAATAAAATGCCAGATTAACAATGACAACAATTAGCTGCTTAATAATTACTTCCTGCACCTAAAACAGAAATAGCACACTCCTTCTCCTTCATACTACAATGACATAACTTTAGGTAAGTATAAAATAGCAGCAGTTATTAACACCAAAAAACACAATGAAAATATGTGTTTATATCCAGTATGTCTTGGGAAACAGCTCACCAAGATTCCCATAAATGAAAAACAACTTTGTATAATACAGTGAGACCTTGGCTCATAGCTCCCTGATCCTATCTCCAACAAAACACTATTTATTTTCACTTATTATTAAGCAAAATGATCCAAGAGTCAATGTCTTTATCTCGCTTTTTTCCTCAAAGAAAATTCTATTTCTCGAACCTTTCTTGAGGCAACTGTTGATTCAGAGAAAGTGATAATCAGAGAGAACAAGACTGATAGGTCCATTTCTTTCAACTCAAGACAACATTTCTCATTGATAAGAGGAAATCAATTCCACTCAATATAAAATCTGGTTTATCCCATTTGAGTGAAAGGCACTGTTATGCTCATAGAAATGAACATGGACTGTAAGTGGAAAACTCTAAAAACAATTCTCCTCTTCATTGGCTGAGCTT
The DNA here is from genome assembly GCA_037101425.1 of Elopichthys bambusa. Classification (NCBI taxonomy): domain Eukaryota; kingdom Metazoa; phylum Chordata; class Actinopteri; order Cypriniformes; family Xenocyprididae; genus Elopichthys; species Elopichthys bambusa. The sequence continues at coordinate 21,110,641 of CM074451.1, forward strand.
CCTCTAAAGTGCCACAACAAACCATGATTATGAAAATATGAAATGCATTACGTAATTTGGAATTATGGAATTTTGGAATTAACACATACACAGAGACAATAATATGAGAATGGTGTTAGAGATTAATGTTAAAGGCGCCGTTTTGCAAGTTACCCAAAACGGTAGTTTGCTGGTGGAAACATTAAGCCACCTAAATGCACTTGATAATAGTGCAGTTGTCATTTAATTTTAGAGTGATTCTGTCATTTTTAATTACACATAGTGGACCGGATGTGGTAGGTTTATGAGATTATGAGATGGTTTAAGTTGTTTAATTATTTAATAATATGATTATGCAACACGGATGAAAATCGAACAAAAATCTAGTTTCTGTTACTTATGTTTTCAGAGAAACTGTTATCTCATTCATTTCATTCAAGTTAGGTAACTTTTATAATAATCTGTTCCCCCCATAAATCTAGCAAACACTGAAGCACTAAAAATGAAACTCATTGGCTGAAGAACCTGAATGAATCATATTTCACCACAAAATAAATAGAAAAATATATAGACATTTTTCGCTTTAGGGAAATGATGCCTATTTTAACACCATTAACATTCTTTTAAATAATTTGCATTACAGTTCTAATTTTACAATTTAAATAATACATTTAATACAAAAATGTATTATTTAAATTGTAAAATATTCATTTATACATCTTAGAAGTCCTTGCAGTACAGCATTTAACTGAAAAAGACTCTCTCTCACTCTCTCTCTCTCTATATATATATAGTCACAAGTCGACATTTATGCGATGAATGTCGAGTCGTCGACGACTACACGCTGATGAACAAATAAGCCTGAACCTCGGGCTAAGACTCAAACGCGGGTTGCCTTGTGTAAAAAGTAATACGCTCTATCTATTCAATAAAATTGTGGCAACAGATTACACGCAATATTATTAATTAAATTCAACATATAAGAATTGATTTAGAAATTAATCAAATTAATTTCTTAAAAGTCAACCACTTAAAATGTGTAAAATTAATAAACACCATTACAAAAACCACAAAGTGACATAAAAAGCAAAGAGTCAAACTGGCCAACTAAATAAATAAATTTTACTGACATTTAAGGAATAAATTTGATTAATTCTAACTCAATTCTATTTGTTGAATTTAATTAATAATATTGCTTGTAATCTGTTGCCAAAATACTTTTTACAGTATATTGCTCCTACATAACATCTTATTTTTATTAGTTCTTTTGGTAACACTTTAGGGTTTTTTAACTAGTTGCTTATTAGCATGCGTATTACAAGAATATTAGCTGTTTATTAGTACTTATTAAGCATATATTAATGCCTTATTCTGCATGACCTTATTCTACATTCTTAATCCTACCCAATACCTAAACCTAACAACTACCTTACTAACTATTAATAAGTAGTAAATTAGGAGTTTATTGAGGGAAAAGTCGTAGTTAATAGTGAATACATGTGTTACCGTTCTTTTGTCTTTGGGTCATTATATCTCTCACAGATCGTTCTAAATCATATAGAGATAAAGTAACACAGTAAGATTACATTTATATGAATGCATTATTGAGAGAGTGATTGCATGTGAATTAATTCTACCTGGCAACATCTCTCTACTAATAGTGAAGCTGTGGGTTTTAGTTACTAAAGAATATATGTTAGAACTTCTCGGTTTCTAAGCTATTGTATTGATAAATCACAGAACAGTGTTGACAGTACATTTCTGCGCTACTGAATGATCCTGTGTGCGCGCGATCTGCACATGATGTACGTGCTACTGTCTGTATGTGTGTGTGTTACAATGCAGCAGCGCATTAGTTTAGAACGACGATTAACGCGTACAATAAGCTGTTTAAAATGCGCATTCACCCAATGAATATTGAGCATCCAGATGGTATAATCAAACATATCTTGTGAAGCATTCTCAGAGTATGCATTTGTTTGTCATTTACTGTCGGATATGGAGTGTAAATGTGGATTTCAAAGATTTCTTATCCTGCTGCGCCCTCTATAGTTTCAATATGGGTTTTAATACTTAGATTTGTCAGTTTGCCAGTTCCCATTTGCCTTGTTCAGAGAGGAACTACTTCCATGTTTTGCATTGTTCCCTGATTTGAAACCTTGATCGTTTGTCTCAGCTATGGGTTGCTTGTCCTCCTGCTCTGTCTCTCTATGGTAAAAGTAGTTGAAATTTGAGACTATTACAGGCACTGGCAGGGCGATGGTCAACACCCCAGCAATGGCACATAGAGTGCCCACAATCTTACCGCCTAGTGTAATGGGACACATGTCTCCATAACCCACAGTGGTCATGGTAACTACTGCCCACCAGAATCCATCAGGGATGCTAACAAACTGGGTGTTGGGGTCATCCACCTCAGCGAAATAGATGGCGCTGGAGAAGAGAATGACGCCGATGAAGAGAAAGAAGATGAGCAGCCCAAGTTCCCTCATGCTAGCCTTGAGCGTCTGGCCCAGGATCTGCAGCCCTTTGGAGTGTCTGGAAAGCTTGAAGATCCTGAAGACTCGCACCAGTCTAATGATTCGCAGGATAGCCAGGGACATGTTCTGCCCTGTGTTGGACTTATTGGTGGTAGTCACGATCTCAGTTATCAAAGTGACAAAATAGGGAATAATGGAGACAATGTCAATCATGTTCATGATGTTGTTGAAAAATTCTCGCTTGCTGGGGCAGACCAGGAAACGCACCAAGAGCTCAAAGAAGAACCAGATAATGCAAGCGGTCTCAATAATGAAGAAGGGGTCAGAGAAGGTGCTGGTGATAGTTTTGGGAGAGGCGCTTGGAGGAGAACCTGAGGGATGTGTTTGGTTGAGGGAAAAACCAGCAGTTGGAAAAATCTCCAGGTCCTCACGAAATTCTGGGAGAGTCTCCAAGCAGAATATGATAATGGAGATGACGATGACAAAGATGGACACGAGAGCAACCCCTCGGGCTGCGTTTGAGCTCTCGGGATATTCAAAAAGCAGCCAGAACTGCCTGTGGAACTCATTGGACGGCAACGGGATCTCCACGTCTTTGATAAAGCCTTCCTCCTCGCGGAACTGGTCCATGGCTTCCTGTCCTAACTCGTAGAAAATGATCTCATCAGCAAAGACATCTAAAGGTACATTCGCAGGCCGGCGAATCTTGCCCCCCGACTGATAATAGTACAGGATCCCATCAAAGCTTGGACGATTGCGGTCAAAGAAGTACTCGTTTCTCATCGGGTCAAAAAAGCCCATTCTTTTCATTGGGTCACCCAGAAGAGTGTCAGGAAACTGGTTGAGGGTCCTCAGGCGGGTTTCGAAACGAAGACCAGCGATGTTAATGATGACCTTCTGATCACCATCATCAAGGACTCGCTTATCAACAAACAAGTCTTCATAGCATTCTTTGGCCAGTCTACTGAAGATTGTCTCGCTTTGTGTTCCTTCGCTGTTCACAAGTAACTTCCAGTTGGAAATTAGACTAGCACAGCTAGCACGTCCTCTCCTCGTGTGAGGGGGAAGGATAGGTGATTGCGGTACATCCCGATTTTGTGGGGTCTTCTCTTTAAACGGCGACACTTTTGCTGCATTGCAGTAGGTGTTGCCAGGCCCAAACTCTGGCATTTCTACCGTCAAAGCCGTCATCTCATTGGGATAGTCTGGGTCATTGAAGTTGTCCACACCGTTTTCAGTATTCTCCATACTGTCAAAGTCAACTAGCGCCACCTCTATCCTTCCAGCCTGGACCGTCATATGGCCCCAGATATCACACAACCACCCAATTCAAACTTCACCTGAACAAAATCACTGGTTCAATATTTCAAATGATCTTCTGCATTTGATTTTGAGGTGAAGGTCAACAAACTGAGGAAGAATCCACAGTGATGGGACCTGCAAAACAAAGAAGAAGTGTTAGAGCGCGTTTTTGCCTAATAAAACTCAGACTAAACCAGTAAATGGTGTTTGAGAGGCAAATTGTTTCTTGGTTGCTGGTCTGAGTGGAACCCTGAGGAGAGCAGCTGGTGAAGGTTGACATATTTTGGGAGGTGTCAGCATCACAACACTTCCAAAAATGTCAGTCGTTGCTGGGTTATTTTTGTTTTCGCTGTGAATCTATTTTATACTGCAAATGTGGGAGTGTTGGCAAAATTCACAAGTCTGTCACAATCCATGAAGGAAACACTAAACATCCTCTTTTAGACTGACATCTTCTGCTCTTAGTACTATTATATATTTTTTCATTGTTAGATTTTTTTCATGACAATTAGCCTCCTCCAATTCTCAATTACTGTAATACAAAATAAATAATATATTATTTCAATTGATGATATATTATTTCACTTTACATAAGGTGTCTTTACTATGTACTTACATAAAAATATACTTATTGTGTTGATGTATTGATGTACAGGTTTAGTGATATGGGTAGGTTAAGGGTGGGTTAAGGCATTAAGGGGTAAGGGAAGGCTTAACAGTGTAATTATAGATATAATTACATAAATTAATTACAGTAAATTAATTACGGTACATGCATATATGTACACAATAAGTGCATTGTATCAAATGATTATTAAATGTTACTACAGAGTAGTTAAAGACACTTAATATAAAGTGGGACCAAAAGTATTTATACATCACGGTAGTATTCCCTATTGAAAAAAATATACTTAAATGCATTTGAAATACAAATACATTTACATATTAATTTGCTAAAAAACAAATACCCTGTAATTGGAACAACTAATTTTGTACTTAATGCACTTTAATTGTGTTGAAATAGTGCTGAGGTCCAACTATAGATATACTTAAGTATATTTGATTGTGCTGAAGCGAAACTATTGCAATTGTACTTTATGTACACTTTAAATATCTTGCTTTTAAAGACTAGTATTATACATAGATCATACAATCCTTATTAATAGTGATATTAAAACACTTTTTAAGCAAAATATTAAGTTTAATTATATATTTTTTTATCAGTACGTCTTAGGTGATGTGTCAGTAAACATGTTAATGGATTTGAAGTATGCTAAGTATGAAATAAATTTTAAATAGATTTTGGTATCCACCTTATTCTTACGCCCCATGACACTGCGTGAATTATGGGTGTAACTTCTGTAAACAATCAGTGAAAATCTCGCTCTATGAACACAATATATATATCTTTTTAAACTGGGTACAATGAGATGACATTATTCTACTCACCCTTCAACCATCGAACATTAAGGGCCCTATCATACACCTGATACAATGCGACGCCATGCATGATGCAAGTTGTCATTTTTGATAGTTTCAGCCTGACACAGTTGTCATTTTCACGTCCTGCACCAAGTTGTTTAAATAACAAATGCATTTGCGCCCATGGGCGTGCTGGTCTGAAAACGAGGTGTGCTCAAGCGCATTGTTGGCGCATTACTATTTTGAGGAGACTGTCCTCCAAAAAAAAACTGACCCTATAAGTCGTTTTTCAAGCACCTTATTACGACCAATATTTACGTTTTAAAGTCATGCGGCCTCTAGCTGGCGTAAAAATAATGACAGCGTTGTGTTACGTCTGTCGTCATGAAATAATGTATGACTGTTGTTACCAGTCAAAATGTGTATTCATTTAAATGCAATGTGTGGACTTTTTACGCCATTTGTCCTATTTCCATTTAGCAAAACTCATTTTTTTATTAACGACTACAACCACCCCACCCCTAAACCGACCCTTAGTGATTTATAGTGCGTATACACTTTATGAGCACATGCATTCCCTGGGATCGAACCAACGATCGCATGATCACGTGATTGCATATTGTTACACTGAACAAAATTATAAACGCAACAATTTAGTTTTTGCCCCCATTTTTCATGAGCTAAACTCAAAGATCTAAGACTTTTTCTATGTACACCAAAAGGCCTATTTCTCTCAAATATTGTTCACAAATCTGTCTTAATCTGTGTTAGTGAGCACTTCTCCTTTGCTGAGATAATCCATCCACCTCACAGGTGTGGCATATCAAGATACTGATTAGACAGCATGATTACTGCACAGGTGTGCCTTAGGCTGGCCACAATAAAAGGCCACTCTAAAATGTAGAGTTTTATCACACAGCACAATGCCACAGATGTTGCATGTTTTGAGGGAGCGTGCAATTGGCATGCTGACTGCAGGAATGTCCACCAGAGCTGTTGCCCGTGAACTGAATGTTCATTTCTCTACCATAAGCATCTCCAAAGGCGTTTTAGAGAATTTGGCAGTACATCCAACCAGCCTCACAACCGCAGACCACGCACACCAGCCCAGGACCTCCACATCCAGCATCTTCACCTCCAAGATTGTCTGAGACCATCCACCCGGACAGCTGCTGCAACAATCGATTTGCATAACCAAAGAATTTCTGCACAAACTGTCAGAAACCGTCTCAGGGAAGCTCATCTGCATGCTCGTCGTCCTCATCGGGATCTCGACCTGACTGCAGTTCGTTGTCATAACCGACTTGAGCTCACATGCTCACATTCGATGGCGTCTGGCACTTTGGAGAGGTGTTCTCTTCAAGGATGAATCCTGGTTTTCACTGTACAGGGCAGATGGCAGACAGCATGTAAGGCATTGTGTGAGTGAGCGGTTTGCTGATGTCAACGTTGTGGATCAAGTGGCATATGGTGGCGGTGGGGTTATGGTATGGGCAGGCGTATGTTATGGACAACGAACACAGGTGCATTTTAATGATGGCTTTTTGAATGCACAGAGATACCGTGACGAGATCCTGAGGCCCATTGTTGTGCCATTCATCCACGACCATCACCTCATGTTGCAGCATGATAATGCACAGCCCCATGTTGCAAGGATCTGTACACAATTCCTGGAAGCTGAAAACATCCCAGTTCTTGCATGGCCAGCATACTCACCGGACATGTCACCCATTGAGCATGTTTGGGATGCTCTGGATCGGCGTATACGACAGCGTGTTCCAGTTCCTGCCAATATCCAGCAACTTCGCACAGCCATTGAAGAGGAGTGGACCAACATTCCACAGGCCACAGTCACCAACCTGATCAACTCTATGCGAAGGAGATGTGTTGCACTGCCTGAGGCAAATGGTGGTCACACCAGATACTGACTGGTTTTCGGACCCCCCGGGCCCCCCCAATACAGTAAAACTGCACATTTTAGAGTGGCCTTTTATTGTAGCCAGCCTTAGTCACACCATGCTGTATAATCAGCATCTTGATATGCCACACCTGTGAGGTGGATGGATTATCTCGGCAAAGGAGAAGTGCTCACTAACACAGATTTAGACAGATTTGTGAACAATATTTGAGAGAAATAGGCCTTTTATGTACATAGAAAAAGTCTTAGATCTTTGAGTTTAGCTCATGAAAAATGGGGGCAAAAACAAAAGTGTTGCGTTTATAATTTTGTTCAGTGTATATATTGCAATGCTCTGCCAATTGAGCTACGCAGAACCTGAAATATGACGCAGATAAAAGGGAACAATGCATTAAAATGAAAGTGTCCTGTTGTCGATAGGGGCCCAACTTTAGTAAATGCTCCTATGGGTCGTATTTCAGGGAAGTGACAAACAACCTATATAGGCGTATTGGTTAAAGAACATGTTGATTTTGAGGCAACCGAAATAGACTGCGCCAATCAATGGCGTGATTTTATTTTATTTTTTTCGTTATTTAAAGAGCGCATTAGTACTATGCATCTATAGGCGGGTGCACAATGTGCATACACTCTGCTTATTACACACACAGGGACGTGCACGCAAATATGCCAAATATTAAAAATAAAAGGATTACAATGTAAAAGATTATTATTGTATGCATAAAGATAAAAATGCTTTGCTGGAATACGGCTTGTCTGGTAGATGGTTTGCCCGCACGCTTTAACCTTGCGCACAAACAGATCCGTTTCCTCGCTAGAGAAGTGTTCAGTTTTTCTGCTTGCAAATTACGCCATGTAAATAGTGAATCCGCCATGGCACGAGTGCAACTGTTTTTTAAAGAGAATAGGAGATGAGACTCTAATTAGTTTATTGCACGTTACGCCCAATACACACTCATTAAGAGAGTAGGGACAACCCTTTTAGACCTGGTGTGCCGACTATTTTTCCCATCGTTACACTAGCAAAAGTGGATTCGGACATGCCCTAAGTATACTTGCACTGTGCACTTTAGACCATGCGCTTAAATCGTTAAAATAGGGCCCTAAAGGGACATGTAAAAGTGTAAAAGCACCAACAAGGTACTTTCAACAGTTAATAAATAATCCCAAAAGCAAGATTCTTTCCAAGAGCTCTTGCCATAGATATTCTTGTTATAACATGTCACGTTAAAATACCATATTCTCATGATTTCTGAAAATTGACAGCTCATTCAGTCAAACTGACGGATATGCTTTATTTGTAGTGCAACCTTATGATTTGAAATTATTCGTTTCAGTGTTTTAGAATGGAAGTTCCCCAAACCGGAAGTGCCACCCATAATTCAAATTGCAGTAGGCTCATCAGGAATAAGGTAGATCATTTTTTTGTTGTTGTTTTTGTTGTTTTACTGTCTAATGTAATTTAAATAAATTATAACATTTTTATTAAACAATAATAAATAGTGCATTTAAAAACTGGACATATTACATGAATGAGAATTTGGAAAGCTTGATTATCATGAATGTCCTAAAACAGGCTTTATGCAAAATATAATTCAATATTTTTTTCTTTTTATTTTATAAATGTGACCTGGGCATCCATTCATATTAACTCCCAAATGCTAAAAGGTTGCAAAGCTTCTTTGCATTCCCATTTCCTCTTGCTGTCACAAACTCGAGTTCCTACATTTGACCAGACATTTGGACAGGTTCCCTGCTGTTCTTAATGTGACGTTTCCCGTATCTATGGTGACACACCTCTGACACAACAGTCGGCCGGACATCACCTCAGCTAAAGTGTAACCCCTGTCAAACACTTGACACCAGAGTCTTGGCCTGCGAGTCGGTGTGAGAGAATAAGAGATCCGTCGAAAGAGAAGTCGAGAGATAGTAGCAGAGCGAAGGAAGCCGAGAGAGAAAGAGAAACTGCTGGCCCAGTAAAGGCCAAGACTGTGGGGAAAACAATCGCCCCTCATCTAATTCACTTACTATTCCACTGACCTTCATTGGGTTGAGAGGAAATGCTACAGTGCCTTCAGCCAAGCTGTACAAGTCATTAGTAACAGGATATAATATTTCTCTCTGGTTTTAAACCCGATAACCAATAACATTTCAATTTAATACAAATGCAACATATTAGCAAATATTAGTGGTGCCTATGACTTTTAATTTCACTATTTATTTATTTGTTTATTTTTATATGTTTAGCTTTACTGACATAACAAGCTTGCTTGGTAGCTCAGCTAATACGGAGTTGTACCTAGGACGAGGAAGCCTTGGGTACAAATCCAGGGAAAAACAAGTCACGGTAAAAGAGCTCAAAGATGAGAGATCCAAACAAACTAAAACGATTACGGATGCTTTTTATGTCACATTTGCTTTTGATAACACTAATGGGTAGTTTTAGGTGTAGTGTTGGTGGTACGTTATTTAAAAACGTAATGGAGCATTTTAGCGTCACCCACCGGACAAATTTCAAATCAGAACTGCGGTGATTCATATAAAAAGGTACCATATTCACGTTTATCTGTTCCGACAAAAAATAAAAATATAAATTAACATGGTTTTAGCACCACTCAGTGGTGATTTCACATTGAAACTGCAGTGATATGTACGTATTGGTACGTATTTTTAACATTCCTACAGGTACGTTTTTCTAATGAGACCAGGCTCTATGAAACACCCTAGAAACCATCCTGAATATCCTAGAAATCATTGAAAGCAACCACTTCAAACACATTTGCTACCAATAATAATAATAATAGATTAAAGAAAGTTCATTTTTGGCTACTATGAATTATGCATAATTACATGCAACTAACCCTAAACCAAACTTAATCAAACCCTAACCCTATAGTAAGTACACATAGTTAATTTATATTATTCAGTACTTGTACTACAATGTATAGTTACATTGAAACATGACATCTTAAAATAAAGTGTAACCACTTTAGACATTCTACCAACTAAAAGTAACTTTGCAACTACATGTGAACTAACTCTCATTAGAGTATTAAAGGGTTAGTTCACCCAAAAATGAAAATTCTGTCATTTATTATGCACCCTTGTGTCGTTCCACATCCGTAAGACCTTCATTCATCTTCGGAACACAAATTAAGATCTTTTGATGAAATCTGAGAGCTTTCTGTCCCTCGACAGAGATCCAAGACAACTACCACTTTCAAGGTCCAGAAAGGTAGGAATGACATCATTAAAGTAATCAGTGGTTTAACCTCAGTTTTTTGAAGCGACATGAGTGCTTTGTTTTCGCAAAAATAAATAAATAAATAAATAAATTACCATTTTACTTACAAAAATATTGATCTGCAATGCGCGAGCATCACGACGCATGTGTGTTGTGTTCAGACTTGCGCATCAACTCGACGCAAGTGTTCACGAGAGCATCATAACGCATGTGTTTTGTGTTCACGCGAGAGCATTGTTGCGTGAACATGCTTTGGATAATATTATTTTGTAAATAAAGTGGTAAATTATGTGTGTTTTTTTTCCCACAAACAAAGCACTCACGTCGCTTGAACAAAGATGAATTTACAGATGTGGAACAACACAAGGGTGAGTAATAAATGACAGAATTTTCTTTTTTTTTGGGTGAACTAACCCTTTAATAGACTGTTAGTTTACAGTCCTGTTTCGCATGTTCATACTATAAACTTATTGTAGTAAGTACAATTAACAATAGTAAGTACATTGAAAGTGCAAATACTGTAAAATAAAGTGCATCCGTTAGTAGAATATGTTGACATGTAGTTTCAAAGTTACTTTTAGTTGGTAGAATGTCTAACGTGGACCATCGAAATAAAGTGTAACCGGATTTGATTTCATGCATGTATAGAGATGTGCTGCATTATCAGGCTAAATCTCAAACAGGAGTGTGGTTTGAGAGGTGCGGACAGATGTTTAATTAAAGATGCCAAAAATGAGTCATCCTGCTCAGCTGCCACTGACCAGAAAACAGAGAACATGTGCGTCACGGAGAGAGAGAGAAAGAGAGAGAGAGAGAGAGAGAGAGAGAGAGAGAGGGAGGCAGTCATTATACGAGGGAAATAAATTCCAACACTGGGTGAAGAAACACTGCAGGACATATTTTATTTGGAAAAAATACAAGCACACAATTAATAAAGAAGAAAAAAGAAAATGTTGTTAAGACAAGTGGCTGATGCTGAACAGTGCTGTTCAGCTGGATAAGGACTTTTACAGAAATCTATTCAAGGTCACTCAACACCACCGCTGCAGGCAGATAAAATCAAACAGAAAGAAAATCTAGTAAAATCTCAGATAATCATCTATTATAGTTAGAAAATGTTATTTTATGATAAAATCTTTCTTTTTTGATGTTTTACATGATGTGAAAGTCATGGAAGTAAATTCAAATGAATATAAGTCCATATTCTATTCTGTTCTATTTCATTGTATATTTTAATTTATCTCTACACTCTAAAAAAATCTCCTTTTTTTTGCAGCATCTTAAGATATCCTCTTTATATCAAGAACATGTATCACTGTATATGGTTCTTTCTATTGACTTTATGGATCTTTTAAAACTGAAAAAAAACTTTTCATTATAGTTCTTGAGATCATATCATCTTTAAAGCACCAGAGAATAAAACCTCTATGTGAAATGTAAATGCTTCTTTTAAGCCTTCAGGCTGTTAAACCGCTTTCGGTTCTAGCTAAAAAAATTTAACACTATTACAAACCCTTACAATAAATTATTATCAAATTGAATATTATAGCATGCAAGTGAATATCACGCAACATATCTATCTATCTAGATCATATTTTATATTTTAATAAAATATATATATTCAAAATATTTTGAAAGAAAAGCCTATTTTAGTTCTAAACAGTAATCTGACAAATTAATTTTTCACACTTCAAAGCAGAGCATATAGAGCATATTAAAAGCAACATTTATATTTACAAAACACTGAAATTAAAGATGATTCAGAACAAAATTACCCTAATGAATACTTCCTCAACAGGTGTTTGAACAGATGTTGCATAATCCTAATATTTTTAACTGAACATGCACACACACACTCACACACACACACACTCACTCACACACACAGATACAGGCCTACCTCTCGTGAGAGAGGGGTCTCCTGTCCGGCTGTTGTTTCTGCTTGTTGCTTGTTCTACATTTGGGTTCAGAGTGGCTTAATCTATTAAAGTCAGCATTGGGTAACCTTATGCTGGTGAGAAACTAGAGCTGACACTACGCAAACAACTACGCACGCACACACACAAGCAAGCACACACACTCACACACACACACACATTTGTTTGGATATACACCCAGACACACACAGAATGACCAAAAACAAAAACAACAAGATACAGAAGAATTGGCTATCACACAACAATAAAATGAAGTCAGATTTTTAAGGATCAAACTTTAATGGAGGTCCATATAGCCACTGCTGTAACCAATCTCTCCTCAGCAGCTCACCTTCTCACCTTTAACAGCGTGAGATGTCTGATCGCCCTTGTAAAACAGCTGTTACCTGTCATACGATAGATTTTATATTCATCACGACACGTCTGACATGCCTAACCTGTGGCAGCCCAGACACATTTGATGAGTGTAGATCAACCAAAGCTGAATATATCTGACTAGAGCCTTACATCATCCAGCATCAATACTCGCCAGACCGATCGGTTACATATCACATCAATCCTGAGCCTGCTTATTTAAAGATCACTACCTCAACGGCTCACTGATTCACCCTGCACACTTACAGATCAACTCATCATCAACAGACAGGTGGGGGTAACTGAAATGATAGAGGAGTACTATCAGTTTATCTGAAGATTTGAGGAATTGATTTGTGGCTTGCATTAGATGTCACTGATTTTGTTCTGTTGTGAAAACTGCTGCTATCTATCTATCTATCTATCTATCTATCTATCTATCGATCTATCTATCGTCTGTCTGTCTATCTGTCTATCTATCTATCTATCTATTAATCTGTTCGTCTTTGTCTGTCTATTAGGGGTGTAACGATACACAAACATGACATTCTGTACGTACCTAAATCTAATTATAAAATTATTTTTAAATTATTTTTCTACTCCAATTTATTTCTGAAGTATAATCATTTACACAGTTACTGTCTTAACTTGTTTCATGACCAATTTATTTAAACATATATTAAATAATTAAGATATTGCTAACAGGTAAAGTAAATATAATGAATATATATGCTAATATAGTGCATGTATTTAGTGAAACGCTCTAGTTCATTTCTCTAGTGAACTAATATGCTGTGGACAGTAAATGACTTGCCTGAGGTAAATGTAATGCTACGTGAGATATTATTTTCAAGCTGTTGTATTGATGTCTTTCCACCATTCTATCTATCTATCTATCTATCTATCAGTGGTGTGTGGTGGTGTTTTAAAATGAGGAGACAAAGTCTTCACATTTTTATATATATATCAAATGCAATTTTTTTTTTTCAAATTTACATCCCTATTACACTTTATTTTAAATAAACATTACATAAAAAAGAGAGACCAAAAGCAATTCTAGTTTGTATTTTTACACAAACTATGTAATGTTTGTCTATTTATTAAAATCAAGTATAAATTTCATCAAGTTAATGTTTTTACGCATTTTTACATTTATTCCAAAATAATAACAGGCAGTAACAATTTAAACAATATATTTTATTTGTGGATTAATGTTCAGCTTTTCTTTTTAATAGTCAGCTTAGTTTCAGCAGTCATCGAGCTCGGTCACTGGTCACAGACACGAAAATATGACATGAAAGCAGACATGAAAGCTGACTGCACACTAAAAATCCCCACAGTCATCATGTTTTCAGGCCATTTCAAGTTTGATTTTGATGTGTTAAAAAGCAGTGATATCTAAGTGGCCGAGCTGTTTACTTACTTACTTTTTAAAATTAGTCTTCCCATTAACGCCACTGTCTTCATTTAGGCTGATTCGAGAACGCGCATGAAATCAAGAGGTGGGATTTATCTCACGAACCAATCATATCCAATCACATCCAATCATAGCGCAATGGAGGCATTGCCTCTTCTTATGTGATTTTCCCTCATTCATTTTCAATTACCTTCCACCAAACTCAGTGCCGACTTTAGAGGGTCTGTTCAAAGTTAATGGGCTCAGGGGAGAGGGGAGGCAAGCCTCCTGCTGTAACTTTACCAGTGGTTGTCACTAATGGACAGTGTTACTTTATGAAAACAAGTGACTCTTACACTTTTTAATGCCACATTTTTTAAATATTTGTGTTGTTTTATTTTTGTAATATCTTTTTTTTTTTTTTTTTGAGGAGACACTGCCTCCCTTGGAGGGGAAACTCTCAGGAAACTCCCCTGCTATCTATCTGCCTGTCCATCTCTGTCTGTCTGTCTGTCTATTTATAGCCTAGAACATCCCAGCAATGCCTCAGGACCAACTTATCCCAGCAATGCCTCAGGACCACTTTAATAACCACTTAGCAACCACCAAGAATACCCTAGCATTTACCTAGCAATTGCGTTGCAGCCAACCAGAAAAACATATCAACCACCTAGCAACTCCCTTAGAACTATATGCAGAATACATTAACAACTATATAGCAACCCCCTTGCAACCATTCAGAAAGTTCAAGCATCCACCTAGCAACCCCTCAGAACACTTTATCAACTGCTTAGCAACACCCTAGTAGTCCAAACACTGCATGCTCTCATCAATTTCTCTCTTCCAATAAACAAACTTTAATCATAAGAACCGGGAGAAAACAACATACACCAAACACAACTGAGAACCGACAAAGACTGAGGGAGAACACAGGGAATATATACAAGGCAAACAGAGGAGCAAACGAGACGAATTAACAAGACACACCTGAACTAAGGACACTAATCAAATGAGTAACCAAGGATACTAACGAGGACAGGACTAATTAACAAACTAGAATACAACTAAGAAGCACAGACTAGAACTCAAACAGAAAAACAACAAACAGACATAACCCTGACATTACTCCCCCGGGCACCCTGGAGGTCATGGGCCGGTGCTGACAGGTTAGTAGGTCTCCAGGATGGAGCCGGCTGTTCAGGGGGCCATGACGGATCAGGCAATTCAGGGCGCCATGGCCGATCGGGCAGTTCAGGAAGCTATGGCGGTTCGGGCAGTTCATTCATCCAAAAATTTCTTTGGGAAATTTCCAGTTTCTGGACTGGAGCGAACTCTGGAGCGGGCTCGTGGACTGGAGCAGACACTTGAGTGGGCTCAGGGACTGGAGCGGACTCTTGAGCGGGCTCGGGGACTGAAGCGGACTCGGGTACTGGAGCAGAGTCTGGAGCTGACTCAGGGACTGGAGCCATCTCTAGGCTTAAAGACATCCCCTCATACTCCACCAAAATGCCTAAGGGCACAATCGTGTCGGCGGACATCTTGACCAAGGGCTCAGGCGTGGCAGCGGCCATCTTGACCGAGGAATCAGGTGTGGCGGCGGCCATCTTGACTGAGGGCTCAGAAGCGGCGGTCATCTTGGGACAAAGCTCAGGAGTGGCGGTAATTTTGGAACGAGGCTCTGAAGTGGCGGCCATCTTGGGACGAGGCTCAGGAGTGCCGGTTGTGACAGGAAGGGACAGTGAGGAGACAGGGACAGAAGAGAAATCCGAAACTGCTTCCTCGACAGTGTAGGACGATCCACACAACCACAGAATGTAATCGATGTACCTTGGAACACGTGGTGGCAGCAGATGGTAATTGCTTGAAGAGTGGATCGTCTAAACCGGTCCATAAGATGGTCTTAAGGGTAGCATCGTTCCAGGGTACCTGGGTGGCGAGTTCCAGGAACTCTTCGATGTACTCCTCTATGGGCGGTGATCTTGGGAAATGGAGAGAAGCAGATCGGCAGGGTCAATTGGGGTGAGGAGAATGCCCATTGTGCTGCAGTCTTTTGAGGTCCAGTCTTCTGTAACGGAACTGGGACCCAGAGACAGAGGAAACGGTGACAGATGTTTATTAGTGCAGCAGTGGGCAAACAAACAGGCACAAGGAGAACACAAGGGAGTGGAGAAGACAGACGCTGGAGTGGAATGCAGGAGAAGGACGCTGAGGAAGATCACATGAGGAAACACTTGAGAATCACTGGATTAAAACAGGTCCAACAAGTACCACACACTAGGTAACTACGAGACTGGACAACAAGTAGAGACAAGGTGAGTGAAGATATAGTGCAGGTGCTTAGGATGATAGCTGGCAGGTGATTGAGAAGGACTTGCAGGTGGGAGCCAAGGAGGATGCTGGGAAATGTAGTGAAGGAACAGAGGCAGAGATAGTGTAACTGTGACACTTGTAACAGGTTGCTAAAGAGGTGCTCAATTCTGTCCAATAAATTTGAAACCACAAAGCTTAACATTTAAACTGCACATCAAAAGCAGAATGTTTCCATGTGCTTACAATTCCTTAATCTCTGTCACTCAAAAGAAAATTAATATGAAAGTCAAAAGCCATTTTAAAGGGTAAGCATGTAAAGAAAATAATTTGAAGAAAAAAAGAATGTAATTTGTCCTTTGAACAATTTTGGCTGTTATTAATATTTGTTATTAATATATTTAGAAGACTTAAGTTGTGAATTCTCAATGTGATTATAGCCATGAGCAGGGTCCTAAATGAACTTTTGATCACCAGCAAATCAGAATTTCCACTAGCCAAATTTTCTGCACTGTTTCTGAAACATGTAAATAGTAACGTTAAATTACTTACTCACACATCCATGCGAAGTCGGTGAAAGGCCTGCCCTTTTTTCTGATGGCGTGGGCATTTCAAAAAAGTAGCTGCATTTTCTCCAACTCAGACGTCTTCAATAAAGCGAGGCTTCTCCCAGCAAGGCTCTCTTCAATTTGACCTGTCTTGGCAGTTTTAATCCTTAGACTCTCCTGATGACTTTGGGAACTCTCATGGTCCTTTACTGCGTCAACTTTAAAATTATTAGTTCCAACCACGAAACTGCTCGTTTAGTTTTTTTTCTTCCGCGTACATGCAGCAATCCTGATAAAAACATGACAACATTTTCATGATCAAACACAAGCCATTCACGACCCGTCAGCCATTTGGCATTAAATTTTCTTTTCTTCGTTTCTCTGTAGATATCCTCATCCCCTGCCTCGTTCCTCTTCTCGCCCCCAGAAATCTGTCCCAACCACCGCCGCATTTAGTTTAATCTTAACGTTCAGTCTATGCTCCCTGCTCTGGCTCCGTTCGTTCTTCTTCTTCCTTGTGTTTTCTGATGGATGCTCCGTTCGTTTCCATGGTTTCTCGCGCTGGTTTCACTGCAAACTGCGCGCAGCCAATGGGCGTATGAAACGTCATCGTGTAGCATTACGACACAGTGTTCATGGGAAATGTAAGAAGTGCTGCCAGGGGGATAAATGACCAAGAACAGAGCCTTATGCATCACTAGCCAAACTGGCTAGTAAGTTTCTATTAACACCCGCCAAAATGAATTTTAACCCGCATTTGGCGGGTTGGCGGGTGTTAATTTAGAACCCTGGCCATAGGCAAGAGCATAGTATTTAACTGCATAGTGTCACAGTTATGCTTATTTTTGGTTTAATTTTCATTGTACTCAGTTCCTGTTATGTCTGCCTTTTGTTATCTACTGTAGTTAGTTTTTATTTGTTCTCAGTTTCCTGCTACTAGTTTTCTCCTTAGTTACTTAGATACCAAGAAAACCCCCTAAAGTCATCATGTTTTCAGGTCATTTCAAGTTTGATTTTGATGTAACATAAAGTGGTGATATCTAAGTGACTGAGTTGTTTACTTTTTAAATTAGACTTACCATTAATGCCATCGTCTTCATTTAGGCTGATTCGAGAACGCATGTGAAATCAAGAGGCGGGATTTATCACACAAACCAACCATAACCAATCACATCCAATCATAGCGCAATGGAGGCATTGCCTCTTCTCATGTGACTTTCCCCCATTCATTCTCAATTACCCTCCACCAAACCCAGTGCACAATTTAGGGGGTCTTTTTAAAGTTAATGGGCTCAGGGGAGGCAAGCTCTTCTAATTATAAAATCATTTTTAATTATTTTTCTACTCCAATTTATTTCTGAAGTATAATCATTTACACAGTTACTGTCTTAACTTGTTTTCATGACCAATTTATTTAAACATATATTAAATTATTAAGATATTGCTAACAGGTAAAGTAAATATAATGAATATATATGCTAATATAGTGCATGTATTTAGTGAAACGCTCCCCTCTAGTTCATTTATCTAGTGAACTAATATGCTGTGGACAGTAAATGACTTGCCTGAGGTAAATGTAATGCTACGTGATATATTATTCTCAAGCTGTTTTATTGAGGTCTTTCCACGGCCGAGTTGTTTTTCTTACTAAACTAGTCTTCCCATTAATGCCATCATCTTCATTTAGGCTGATACGAGAACGCGCATGAAATCAAGATTTTATCACACAAACCAACCATAACTAATTACATCTAATCATAGTGCAATGGAGGCATTGCCTCTTCTTATGTGACATTTCCCCATTTATTCTCAATTACCCTCCACCAAACCCAGTGCACAATTTAGGGGGTCTGTTTAAAGTTAATGGGCTCAGGGGAGGCAAACTCTTCTAATTAGAGCTTCTAATTACAGCCAGTAAGACAGTGTTACTTTATAAAAACTAGTGACTTTTACACTTTTTAATGTCAGATTTTTTTTTATATTTGTGTCGTTTTATTTTTGTAATATCAATTATTTTTTGAGGAGACACTGCCTCCCTTGAAAAAAAAAAAAAAAAGAGGATAAAAAAAAATATAGCATTAAATAACATATGAGTCTACATTTTCTAAATGTATTTTTGTCTATATTGAGCAACTATTTAAAAATAAGTGGGGCACACAAAACGTGCATGGTGGTTGCATTGGGCTACCCCCGATCCACAGCAGGTGATTTTGGGCTTGGCTGGGAATCAGGATGGTTCTATTAAGAGGATTAATGTGGCAGAGGCAGATCAGTGATATAAGCTGAGGATCACCTCGCTCAACTGAACATTAGTGCCGCATGGCTGCAGGCTCAATTAAAGTGGGCATGACTCCAAAACATCAATCCATCATTAGAATCCAGAAGCTTCCTCACAATAGATGACTATCACTGCCTAATGAGAAAGACCCATAGTAACATGTCTGTAGTGCATATCTCTAAAGATAACAGCAGCTATGGAGGAGGATTTTCCAAGTGTCCACTATGACTTAAAAGGAATTTACTGAGGGAAAAGCCCACATTGGGACATTATATGTCTGTGTTGATAAAAAATAATCCTAAAACCACTATTTAACGCCCGGTCACTGGAAGTACATCAGAACAGCAACCAAATAAAGTTGTTAATACTTAAAATGAGAGGAAGATTCAATCGTCCTCAAGTAATTTAAAATCTGAAAGCTGTAATGACCTGCTTTATATATTGATTAATATTAACTAAAACTAGAAAAGGAAAAGTTCATCAAGACATTTTGACACGTTGAGCTGACAACCTTGAAAGCTTACAGGCCTTAGATAGATAGATAGATAGATAGATAGACAGACAGACAGACAGACAGACAGAATACTTGCTTAAATTCTCAGCCTTTGGTTCTCACTGCACTGGTAGTTTCCCATGAGCTCCTCAAAGTATCCAGTGCTTGTGTTGTTTTTAGTCATGCACTGAGAGAGGTTCATGTTTTCACCATCCTCTACAGCATAGTCTGACTTGTGCGTCAGTATGAATACAACCCAAAAATATTAGTATTTGATTATAACTAGGCAAGCAGTCATATTTATTTATTTAATGTATTTTCTTTCTCTCGTTCCAAGTTTTGCATGTTCAAGCATGGGAACACATTTTAGCTACTGGGCTGCTGAAAGGAAACAGATCATTTGAATTCTATTTTTACTTTCTAAAGAATGCAAATAAAATCAAAGCTGTTCCTCAGAGACTGATAAAGTCATTTTTTGTTTTTGTACACTGTTCTTGCTAGCTATTTTACTGTAAAACGTATAATTTTTTACTCAGTTGCAGTCTTAAAACTCAGTGACTTTGCATGTATGGATATGACAGGAAAGGATGCTGTGGCATACTGTGCAAAATGTGCATTTTGGCTTGTGGTGCTTGGGGATTCTCCTTGGCACAGCTTCTGAGATTTGCAGAGACGAGGAAGCCCACAGACATATGCCAGAGTTTAAATTAACAGCCTGTCCCTTTGGGTCACCACTCTAGTGTGCGCGGAGATAAATCCACTGGCCATCAGCAGCCATGTGGGTTTATAAACATGGAAAAAAATCCTAAAAGACTTAAATACTTCAGAGGACAGGTCCCATATGACAGACTAAAAAGATTAGTTACTAGTGATGGGCACTTTCAAAATACTGCTTCATGAAACTTTGAAACATTTACAAATCTTTTGTTTTGAACCAGTGGTTTGGAGCTAATCAAACCCTAAGCTTGTATCAATGTCATGTGATTTCAGCAAATGAGTCTTCATCATGTCTTACTGTTTTGAACCTTGGTTTCGAAACATTTTAAAAACACAGGTAGATGGTGTTGATCTGGTAAACGAGTGTCTAATGGCTTTAACTCATCGCGGGTCAGTTTTATAATGTAGGTTCATTCTTAATGAACTTAATGACTTTTTATTACTTGTGTATGTATATTACAAAAAGGAGAATGATATTTAATTGCTTCTAATTGACTTACTGTGCCAAGAAGAACTACACATTAATTAAGAAAAAAAAAAAAAAAAAAAATGAATTTTTACCAAACCTTCATATTTAATATTGTTTAATTATTTGTAGATTACATTCAATAGGTCACACTTTCATGAAAACATTTGCAATTGGTTTGCAAAATGTGAGTTTGTGCTGAGATTTACATGATTATGACCAGCAGGTGTCATCAGCCTGCGGTGTTTCGAGAATGATTTGCAGCTTCAAAAAGCTTTGTTTCTCCTATCATTTGTAGTTACATAAAACCTTACAAAACACAATGTGCAACTGCAATTCTACAAAAAACAAAGATGACTCTGCAATGCACCAGCAGTTGATCAATAATAGGCCACTCAAATTGCTAGTTTTGTGGTGAACAATTCATCCGTGCAAGTCAATCCACACAAAAAAAAATGACATAAGTTTGACGGCTTGATGGAGAGGAGGAGCGCTAAAATAAAACCCTGCCCTCTATTCAATATTCCGTTTCACTTGGAAATACGTCACAACACTGGAGAAAAGTTGTTTGCAACTTCCGGTTCACAGGGACTCTAAATATTGTTTTTATAATCAATGAAACTATAGCAAGAGGCTGAGCACTGTTGAGATCATATATTTTTAAAATCATATTAGGCAAAAAACATTTTGAACTACTTCTATGACACACAGGGACATCAAGAATCAGCGTACAAATCTCAACAACGGTGAAAACATTAAAAGTTTTACGATTTACTGCACTTATAGTTATTTACCTATAACAACTAAAGTGTCAAACATTCACAGGAAATAGCTTATTTCAGCGCTGAAAAATAAGGTTGATGTTACAGAATTTCCTTTTCTTTGTTTTTCAGAAAGCCTTCAGTTAGCAAGCTAGAAAGTTTAGTCTACTAGCTTAGTACTAACTGGCCTGTGTAGACACTGAATATTTACAGCTTTGATGTGGGTTCTATGTGGAGTAAATCTCACCAGATTTAACCATAATATAACAGGTATATACCATATTTCTTGTCTCCCTTGAGCTCATTGTGTTCTCACTGAGCTGCTAAAAATCAAAGCCAGAGGAGACTTTTTTGCCGTCTCATTTCAGTCTCTCATACACCATTGACTTATATAGCTTGGAGCTCTGTGAACGTCTGGTGTCTGTGTGGCCTGTGGGCGCTGGTGGGGGTCATGATCAGCCCTTGTGTGGCAGCTGTTCTAGCCTGATTTAGTTGCCGAATCACATCTGCAAACAAGCCCCAACAAACCATTAGATAAGAGCTGAGCCCGGCCACACAGATGTTACTTCTCCGCTACCACTTCAAGCTCATAAACACGTGTACAAGTTCAGGAAATCACAAGAGCTGAGTAAATGAGCCTGATTAACTGTATTATAACAGTATTGGGATTTTTTTCCTGGGCTGCATAGAGGAAATAAATAAGAGGGATGGCAAGGGATTGGCACTGTCACCTGGTACAGCTTGATAAAACAAACATGTTTGCATGCCAACAT
The DNA here is from genome assembly GCA_037101425.1 of Elopichthys bambusa. Classification (NCBI taxonomy): domain Eukaryota; kingdom Metazoa; phylum Chordata; class Actinopteri; order Cypriniformes; family Xenocyprididae; genus Elopichthys; species Elopichthys bambusa. The sequence goes on from CM074451.1 coordinate 21,133,016, forward strand.
CAACTAAAACCTATACAGAAATTGCACACTTTTACTATTGAACCAGGAACATTCAAATCGCAGAGCCAGTTATTAACATCATGAGCAAATGTAAGAACAATGAAAGATGCATGTGCCATTGCAAACTATGCTGGGATAATATACAGTAGTACAATGACTTTCCATCTATGTCTGTTGGAAGAATCCATAAAGTCATCAGCTAAGACGTTTGCAGGGAAACCCTTCCAAAATGTACACTAAAAATACCCTGCCCCTGCTGTGCAACCATCTGTGCACTGCTTAACAAGGGCATTAGTGTCTCCACACACAGTCTCTGATGCTCGCACCAGTCCGTCAACGCCTACGACTGACGACTGAAGGTCCTTCACTGTGAGCAGGAGGGCAGAAGGATGAACTCTCCTCTCACCAACACCCTCTGCCCAAGCTGTGCCAACATCCACCTTTTTAATCGTGCAATTCATGCTGGATATTTTTTGTTGTCCAAAAATGACATGACATTATATATATTTCATAGACGTGGAATAGTTTTTGCTTTTCTTCTTTTTTTAACATTAAAACATTAACATTAAAAACTTAAACATTTTTTTTTATTATTATTATTACATTTTATTTAATTAAGCTTAATTATTAAATTAATTAAGCTTTTGTGCTTCATATTTTCAAGTTTTTTACTTCATCAGAATTGTACGAAACTTGGTAAAGGGTTTGGCACTTGCTATGTGAAAAAAAGAAAAAAAAAATCATGGGCATGACTTGAAAAGTTTAAAGGTGCTGTATGAGATTTCTCAAATTATTTTTTTAACACTGTTGATATTCGAAATCAACCCAAACAAACCCACCCCTCTCTTCATTGCTCCGCCTCCAAAACTCACACTCCAATCCTAACCACGCTGCTCCGAGTCAGTCTCAAACCCCAGCCCGTTTGCTTCACGAATAATAAAGCGCAGATGATGAACGAACGACAAGGAAACACAAAAAATTAACGTACAGCACACAAGAGTAAATACAAACAAGAGTTTGTTGTTAATCGCCAACAGAACAGCAGCTCCAGACAATCAAAACCCAATGTTACTTACATGAGAGGGAATTAAAGCAGCTTGCCGTATTCAGGCCTTTCTGCGTAGCTCTCTCCAGCGCTGGAAAGCTTTTCTAATATAAACGCTGGTCCTAAAGCACTTTCCCAGTCATAAACCTTCATTGCAGTGATATTCTTTTGAGCTCTTTTGTAATTGTGTCCTACCTCTCGTTCTGCCATTTTTTTTCTTTTTTCTTTTTTTCAAATCTCCCTCTTGCTTGTTCTCTCTCCTCGACCGTCATACACCCCCTAATGCTGATTGGTTACACGTTTGTTGTTGGTATCGCCGACTAACTTCCAAACAGTGTATTTAAAATAATACTGAGTCCATCTTTAAATGGTCCTGACAAAAATAGTCACACTTGTACTGTATGGTCAAAAATGAAATTTGGAAATTAAATGGTTAGTTTACCCAAAAATGAAAATAATGTAATTTATTACTCACCCTCATGTCAGTCTACAGCCGTAAGGCCTTTATTCATCAAATTATTCACAAATTAAGATATTTTTGATGAAATCCGACGACTCAGTGAGGCCTCCATTGACAGCAATGCCATTCAAACTCTCAAGGTCCATTAAGGTAATAAAAACATATTTGAAAAAGTTAATAAAGACTTTTCAACAATATCTATATGGGCCAATTTCAAAACACTACTTCAGAGCTTTACGAATCGAATCAGTGAATCGGAGCGCCAAAATTCGCAGTTTAGCCGTTTGATAGGAGATCCAAATCACTAATTCGAAACAAATGATTCATAAAGCTCAGAAGCTTCATGAAGCAGTGTTTTGAAATCGGCCCATATAGATATTGTTGAAAAATTTAGTTTTTTTGGCACACAAAAAGTATTCTTGTCGCTTTATAATATTAAGATTGAACCACTGAAGTCACATGAACCGTTCAAATATGTTTTTAGTACCTTTATGGACCCTGAGAGTTTGAATGGCATTGCTGTCTATGGAGGCCTCACTGAGCCATAGGATTTCATCAACAATGTCTTACGGGTGTAGAACAACATGAGGGTGAGTAATAAATGCCATTATTTTCATTTTTGGGTGAACTAACCCTTTAATGGGAAATGAATTTCATCTAGTGGAAACGTTTGGTATTACGCCCAAACAAAATCTTATTTTTTGAGATATCAAGTTCAAAATTGGAACACGACTTGTTAGATTTATGCCTTAGACTTTCTTGTAGTTTTAAAACATGTTTTGTAAAATACATATTTCATTTAAAAAATTAAATTAAATTTTTTAGGGTGTACTCACATTAGACACTGAACCATGTTTGACCCCCAAAGCCCAGTTTGTTTGAGTAGTGTGATCTCTCCGTTCTGTGCCGGCCCTGGCCCGCTTGGAAGAGTTGGGCCAGAGCATGGTTCGGTTGAGCTCGAGTGCGGTTTGCATGCAGTGTGAGCGCTAACCGTGCTTGAGCACGGAAAGGTTACTACTTTTGTGTGCACTACTGTCATCATTACGACGGCAAACATCTTTATTACTAATTTGATAGTACACTTTTCAATTAATGTAATTAATTTGAGTGTATTTGGGTTTATAGCGGGGCTGCATCTCACCTTATTGATAAACAGGAATTGTATTCGTATTTGCAGGAATTGAATTATGCCTTCGTACGTGCTACGTGATACGTGCAAGTTAAAATCGCTGCGCGGCATGAATGAAAAATCTAGTAGGCAGCATCTTAGCGAAAGTGTATTTCTTCCTGTTTTCTTCCATACAAAAAGTTGCATTGTATATGACGTAAGCGTGCTCCGGCCTGGAACGTTAAGTGCAGTGTGAGTGCAAGCCAGTGGGGGAGGGGGGACAATCGCGCTCGCTCGGGCTCGCAACCGTGCCTAGTGTGAGTACACCCTTAGTTTCACTTTTTTAACTTTTCACTTCAGCAATAATCTGCCAAGTGTCGTCTTTAAGAACAGACCAAGCTTAAGCCTACTCCAAAGCATTCAAATTTATGGCAGTTTAAGTTGGAAATGTCTTTGCTCAAAAAGTCAATGCTCAAAAAGTGAATAAATGGATTATAAATAAAATTCAGTACCACAAAATCCTCTAAAAATGCAAAATATTAAATAAAAAACATTATCAATGTAAAGTATAGTATATTCATTTCACTGAAATAAAAAAAGCAGTCATTTTTGACTGCCATGCGAAGAGCACCAGAGAGTTAAAGAGGCTGTAGAATTCCTAAACCCTTGTTACTAGTGACTCTAGTGGCCATTAAATGAACTGCAGCCAGCAACTTGTTGCTCACACTCATAACAAACAAGAGACTGAACGTGATTCAATACCCTAATATACTCACGGCAAAGTTCATTTTTCATTCTTCGCTTAGACGTAAAAAGAAGTTGGAAATACCTCTGCAGCAATATACTTTCAACGAACATCCTGATGGCATCCGAGCTGCTGAGAACAATGTTTAGATGAATATGTAAAAATGTGCTGCGTGCATGCTTACCTCTCAGTAACAAAATAAACACAACAAAAAAAAAATGACAGCGGTGATAAAACAGCAGTTAGAAAGCATCTGATCATAGTGATGTGTATATGTTTGCACCAGCCCTGCAATTCATCTGCATCATGTCAACAGATGAGGTCATATAAAATTTTACATTACATTACATAAATTACAAATTACATTACATAAAATTAAAATTAGTTTGATTATAAAGTATAAAGTATATAAAGTAATCTCCTGTTCCCGGAGATCTACCTACCTGCAAAGTTCAGCTCCAATCAAGAACAACTGAAGCAGCTAATTAAGATCTTCAGAAGCACTTGAAAACTGTTGGACAGCTGTTGGATCAGGATTGGATCTGAACTCTGCAGGTACAGGAAGATCTTCAGGAACAGGTTTGGGCACCTCTGCCATAGATTGTACAGATCTGGCTATGTGAGACTACAGTTTGAATTAATTCCATTTCTTTGCATGACACACTGATATTACAGCACGGCTCTTTGCATAAGCATTCATTTTATGTGTCATTGAATGGAAGAGAGGCTTGGGACTGTGTGTAAACATCACATCCTTTTGATTTTCCCAGCAAAAACGTGCTGCGTCTTTCACATAAAAATCAATCTACAGGCTTTCATAGACAACAAAGAAAGAGAAGGTCATGTTTTTTTGTTGTTGTTGTTTTTTTTTAAGTTTCGTTACAAGCTTTTCACACATTGGCAATAAAAAAGCAATTACATACAGCCCCTTTAAGTATTGTGGACATCCAACCTTCATCATCCACTTCATGCTGGATAGATTGCAAAAGTCTTGTTTAATTTATTTTTTTACCTGACATGTGTCTCAAGTTCATAGTTTTTTTCTTTTTTGAGGGCGAACCAGTTTATGGTCCTGGTTGACTTGCTGCCCTAGGCAACACATGACCAAAGAAAAAGAAAGAAAAAACTAAACAAAACAAAACACTAGCATCTTTGTAGTTCTTTATATAAGTGTAATATGTGGCCTGAGCAAGAGGACCCAAGTTCAAACTGACCTAATATGTTTTTTTAAATAAATTAAGCAAAATTTAATTTGAAAGTATATAAAGCATATCATGTATTTTATGGAAAAGAGAATATTTTTGATTATAAAAGTTATAAAAGTATAGCCTAGGCAGTGGGTTGGGAAGATGGTAACAGAGTTTTCAGTTTAAGGCAAATAATTTGTGGAGATGCTAGTCAATACCTACAATCATATAAATTATGATTTATATATAATGTGATGTATATGGGTCATTGAGGAATAAGGTTTTTAAAAGTGTAAAAAAAATATAATGGAGATATAATTAATTTTGAAGTTTTATTAAGTGTTAACAATGAGAATATGCCATTTGTATGATCAATTAAAACTACTTTTGTCATTTTTTACAAGATGGACAAAATTTATCAAGTCATTCGGTGTAACCAAAATTTCAGTTTTACCGAAAGACACTTTTGGTTATACCAAATGACAATATTTTCAAACCGTGCTAACAGGCTGATATCTAGCTAGCTAGCAAAATGACAATCAAACATTTTATATTTAGTACAAGTTTTTAAAATATTACAACATTTTCCATGTTTTGACCGCATGACTTGATCCAAAATGGTCCCTTTATATTGGTTACTCCAAATGACATCAATGAAATTCATTTTTCCGGACATTCTTTCTTATAACAAAGCAATGACTTCTACACACAATTTTAATACCATTTTGCACTATGTTGATATATGATGTTATAAAATCATGCCAGCATAAAAAATATATACATTTATTACATTTTAAGATATATATTAATCACAAATGAAATGGCTGTATTGGCCTTTGGACAGTTAAAACTAATGACCTTTTGACACTTCAAAATTTTTAAAATACCTTTATATGTAGAAAAATATAATTAAAACCTTTTGAATTCAATAAAAGAGATCTAGTTGTACTACCTTACATACTTTGGATGTCATATCTTTGTTTTGTATTATTATTAAGGCCTTAATAAAAAGACCTGTCACGTGATTGTATATCATATATGATGTATATCATATAATATTTTAACTTGGTTTGAAATGAATGAATGGTCAAACTAAAACATTTAATAAAAAAAAATGCATGAATAATGAATAAATAACGTCTTGAGAACGTCACTGAAGACCAGATAACTTTGAACGAACATTCTATTAACACTGGAAGAACGTTAGCTAAAGTTCTGAGAACGTTCTGTTAGCTGTAGCCTACTGTTCTTCACACACCTCTGCGACAAATTCATACAGTATTCATACAAATTCAGTTCTTCTAAAACTGTTACAGCTAGATGAAATCTGGCTTGAATCTTAAAGTTTTTGTTCAGGTGTAAATGCTGACATTACCTGTGTGAGGTGCAGTGATATGTCGCTGCCAGCGCGCGCCTGTGCCACAGCAGTGACGCGCAGAAGAGCTCGAGACGCGCGTAAACAATGAAAGATTTGCCAAAACAGGATCGATAAAGTCGTCGTAAAACGAGCACAAACTAAACGATAGCAGGTGTCTTGCACAGACATTAGAATATTAAGTATGTAAACGGAACTTCCAGTATTGTTGGTGAAGTTTGCTTTCATCCTGGATTCCAGCAGAACATCAGTGTTTTAGTGTGTAGAGAGTTTGATCTGTAAGCTGGACTAAGGGGTGATGGGGGCAGGACAAATCAGACACTGACAGATGTGCTGTGGCACAAAACGTGTCAACTGATAGGCTACCTTATTATTTAAAAAAATAAATTATTTTATACTTGCTGAAAAGCTTATCCATAAATATTGCTGTGCCATGCTAAAATGTCAATGTGTTAAATTAACTGTATTCTATCTACAGTAACAATACTTCACACACATTTCCAGAAATTGTCTTATTAAAATAATAATAATAATAATAATAATAAACCTACCCTGGAAAAAGTCTTAATTCATTCACTTCATTAATAACAAATAACAGATGGGTGAAATGTTTACAAATCTGAACAGTCTCACGTTTCCTCTGCTATCTGTTAGTGCACATCCATGGACCACACGCCCCCTGCCTGCCACTGAGAGATGCTGCAGCTGAAAATACTGTTGTCATTAATCAAAGGTCTGATTATGAAATCCTGTATTTGACATGTACAGAATTTGTTTTTGAGCATTAAAGACTAGGGACATAAATGTTATGATTCTTAATGCTATGACACCGTCATATTTTTCAAATGAGTTCATGTTAAGATGAAATATTGGTTTAGGACCACATTTTACACAAGAGGATCAATAAGTCTGACGCAAAAATCCATTTGTACTTTATTATCAATTAGACTGGAGTAAAGAGGTTTAGACCTGGCTCTTTAGTGTTTTCCATGGTCAGTGTCATATATAGATGTATATATATATATATATATATATATATATATATATATATATATAGCTATTACAATATATATATAATATGTATTAACTTTGTGCTTCATATTTTCTTTACTCTAAGTACAAAAGTACATAGAGGGGCATTTTTTGTCAAATTGTTCAAGATGTGTAAATAAACTGTCTTTGTATCTTAAAAGTGCCTTTTTGCATAAATATTTTAAAGAAATATTCCTTTTTAATATTGAGAAAACAATAGCAATGTAACAAAAGTACAGCTAGGTTCTTTTTAAAAGTCCAATGCAGCCATCACCATTGTTTCCATGCTGTTTTTACTGGTATCTCCTCTGCATTTATACTCTGTTCAATGGGGTTCTATATAGAACTCTAGGGACCTTGACTCAATTTTAAAGAATGCTTTATGGAAAAAAGGTTCTATATAAGGAGACATGTTTTAAATTATTGCATAATACTACATGTTTAATGGGTTATTTCAAATGGGTAATGGCTTAAATCAAAATTAATTCATTAAAACTAAATCCATGAAATAGATTTAAAACCCCTAATAGGTTCTATATATATAGCGCCTGACAGAACCCTTAAAGGTTCTATATAGAACCTTTTCTACTAAGAGTGTAGCCTTTAAAAAAATGTAAATATATAACAGTATTGAATATTCTTGCATTGACCTGCTGCGACTCAGCATCAATAGGGTTTAAACAGAAAAACACAGAATTATACAACAAATGTTTGTTCGGGCTCAATTTAGGAGGAGGTCTTGATTTATAGCGTATGACAGAGAATATGATGGTAGTAAGTCATTTCATGTATTCTCATCTCATCCCAGCAGACAGGAGGGGTCTTAAAATATCCCACCCCCATGAATATTTTACAGCAGCATACCCTCTTCTGTGATGACTTGTTCTCTATTTTTCTCTCTTATTCTTCCTGTCTTTGCCAGTTTTCAGGGTGTGATGATACATAACGATGGAAAAGCAGACAACTTAGCAAACCAAACCTGTATGACATTGCATATTTTCTGAAATGACTTAAAACCATGTTTGTCTGAAAGGATATTGATACAGGGTATTTTCTCAATGCAGACTCCATTCTTTCACAATGAAGCAACACAATCCATCATGTCTAATTTGATTCATTAAGAGGTGTGTTCTGCATTTCTCTCTCCTCTCTTCCTCAGTATTAGAGCTGAAGTGGATGATGTGGTGAGTGACCATTAGCAGTCAATGACTATTTTATTCTAGCAATTTCCACTCTGGCTGAAGCACTCTCTACTTTGGTCTGCTGTTTCTCTGCAAACTTTCTTTGCAAAAGTGTGAATGATACAGGGCTGCTCAAATGTTTGGTGTCTGTAAGATTTGTCTTTTAAATAAATTAATTCAGGAAGGGTGACTGAACTGATCAAAAGTGACGACGTTTTATGATGTTACAATAGATTCTATTTCAAATAAATTCTGTAAGTGCGAGACTTTAAACTTTGAGGGCTGGTAGTACTCACACCTTCTAAAACGTCAACAAAGCTCACCCCATTTGGCCTGATGGAGGCCCTGCAATGGTCAAAAGTACAAAATGGCTCATAAGGTGTAGGCTCAAGTGTCTTATGTTGTTGGAATCCTTGGCTCAAGGCTCAAGATTTTTTTGAAAAACATACTAGTCTTAGGATTTTGGCATGATCGGAACCAAACCAGTGCAGCAGGATTCTCTGGAGTCTGATTGTCAATAATTATCAAAAAAAAAAAAAAAAAAATTGAAATTGAAATTTCGATTCACGGTCTCTAGGGGCCACCAAAACTTTCGAAAATGTGGGTGGAGCCACTTTTACTAAAATGAAAATTGGCACGCAGTGTCTTTGTCCGAGGTGCCATGATTGTCTGTGAGGACATTGATTTATCTCAAAAAACATGCCACCATCCAATGATGTTTTCGCAGCTATCAGATATCAGCCTTTGTGTTTTTCACATGTGTAAAGGATTGTGTATCAACTGATTTTTTGCGCACGTCTATGACATTTGTACCACATGGTAGAACTCCTCATTCTGAGCAACTTTGCCTCAAGAACCATTCAAATCGTCCTTTAAATATTTGTGATTATATAAAAAACCTACTTTTGCAAACTAGTCCTAGGCTTTTTGCACGATCGGAACCAAACCAGTGCAGTACAATTCTATGGACTCTCCAGATCAATAATTATCAAAAAAAAAAGTTGAACTTTACCCTTTGGGTAGCTATAACAGGGTCAGGGGCGTGGGCAAGTGCACAAAAAAGCCTATAAATCCTAAACAAAAACTCGGAACTTTACAAAAATATGTGAGCACATGCAGCATATGGCTCTAAAGAAGCATGCCAACTTTTATGGAGATCGGACCATAGGTGGCACTATAACAGTTAAAAAGATTTAAAAAAAAAAAAAAAAAAAAAAAAAAAAACATATATTTCCTATGGTAAAAAGTCTGTATTGGCTGTAAATGGTCTATTCCTTCTATGATTGAAGTGGTTACATGTTTGCTAAATAAAACATAATACCTTTTTACGCATGTTCATAAATGCCTTAAAGCGCTTGAACCCCGATAATTGCTGCTTGCAGCTATATTTTTTTATGAATCCTGAAAAACAACAAACATGTATCACAGTTTCCACAAAAGTATTACGCAGCACAACTGTTTTCAACATTGATAATAATCAGAAATGTTTCTTGAGCATCAAATCAGCATATTAGAATGATTTCTGAAGGATCATGTGACACTGAAGACTGGAGTAATGTAATGCTGAAAATAAATTACATTTTAAAATATATTCACACAGTGGAAAACAGTTCGTTAAATTGTAATAATGTTTCACAAAATTACAGTTTTTTGATCAAATAACTGCAGATTGATGAGAAAAAAGTTTTATTTCAGTTGGTTTACAGCAGAATAGTAGTTTGTCATAACAAAGGTTTTATCAGTTAAAAAAAAAAAAGTTCAGCATCATAAATTAAGTTACATTTTCATGAGGCCAGGAAATAGTACTCTTTTGGAAGATTTTGGATACTAGAAACTTAGTACATTTTGGATATAACTGCAAATTAGAGTGTTCGTCTTATCTCAACAAAAATTACAAACTAGAAGATAAATGTGAAAAACTTATATACAGTTAATATAAACTGAATTGTATTTCCACTTCTAAACAAGTATTTTTTTCTTTATTTCATACTATACCTTCGGGTCACAGACATAAATCAAGAGTAGTTTGTCTGAACTTCATTTACTCTTCTGCTGTACTGGAGGTGAAAGGGGAGCAAGGCCAGAGCTTTTATCAATTACCATCGACCCAATGCTATATTGATCCATTGTGGTCTCTGCACTTCCTCATCAGTACAAGACATAGAATAGACTTGAGCGACTGCATTACGGTCTGTGATATCTGATCACTTAAGGACACAGGTTTTGTGTCTCCAGTGCTGAAGGTCCTCTAATGTGAAGGCATAACCATGACAGCACAGACACATTTTTTGGAGGACTAAAACTGACTGTTGTAACTTATAACTTATGTTATTCACAGTGCTTCATGGGAGTGGACCAGCGCTAAGGAGTTTGTTTGCTGCCCTTTGCTTGTTGCAACTCTCTGCAGTTTTTCACCACGAATTCCACTGTTGACATAAGCAATAAGGTACTTGAGGCTGTGCTGTATCGTGAATAAGTCACGGCTGAAGGCCGTTGTTAGGCATGATGCGAATTGGAGTGCCTGCAACCCCTTCAGCCGTGACTTATTCATGATACAGCACTAGCTTCGAGTACTTTATTGCTTTTATAAAACAGCTACCACACAATACAAATATTAAAGCCAAAATGTATCATTATGTAGCAATGCAACTTTCATGAAGTAAACTTTCACTAAAGCCTTCCTTCCGCTGGAAAAAATAATCCCTGACCGTGAACAGCAACAGAAGTTACATTATTACACCATTAGATGGTGGCAAAGACTGTCTTTATAAGTGTGTCAGTCAGTGTGTCAGAAGACTTTTACATTGAAAAGACTGAATAGTTGTGAACACGGTCAAATGCTTTGACTAGTGCTGTCAGTCACAGGAAAACCCCTTAACTGTTAAAAGGACAAGATAATACATCGGACATTTAAACAGATTTTTTATTATGAACATAGGACTGACCTGAAGGAAAATGCTAAATTTGAATGCAGATAATAAACTCGCTCACCCGATCTTTTTCTCATAATACTCTTCTACATAATACAGTAAGCTTCAATGAACAATATCAATTGAGAACATACAGTTTACGTTGCTAAGAGTGGTTGCTAAGGGTGTTGTGTAGTGATACACAGAACCGTTGGGTGAAGCGGTCATAGCTGTGTTTTATCGTGAATAAAACACAGCTATTGACCAATCAGAATCAAGGACAGGAACTAACCGTTTTATAAAACTATTTAAAGATTTCTAAGCTTAACCAATCATTATCAGACAATTCAAATAATGTAACATTACATGCCAGCATGAACATTAAAACATGAAAGAAAAAATTAAAACATACCTTGATGCAAGTCAGGTGAAAAGTATTTTAGCTTTGACTGTAATCAGTTATTTTAATATTATTTATATTATTATAGTATTTATACTAGTATTACTTACTATGAATGAGAGAAAGTGCAACGTGCATTATGATCGAATAAGTCCCGCCTTCTAAATAAAAGAGCCAATTGCCAAGTGGTAAAGTCATTGCGTCACTGCAGCTGCTGTTAGAAGCTCCGGATTTATAGAATATATTTTTATAGTCAGTGTTCTGGTGCTGAGGACTGTACATGAGGACTGGTCCAGACTGAAAAAATGCAGTTTTTAGTCATAATTTGAGCGTTTAGAAATAAAATTTATAAGACAGTTGTTGTCAGATTTCATTGGTGATTTCTAATATGAAACATAATCGTAAATTTGGTAAACAGCTTTGGAGAATTTATTGTTTCCTCATTCAAAGAGATAGGAGCTGTACTTGCCATAACTGAAATAGTTTCAAAGATGGCCACCGAGTGAAATGACTTGAAACCTGTATGGTTCTAGCAGATTTCTCTGCTCCGATAATAAGGAACATGAGATGATAAATTGCTATTAGCAAGGCTTCAGGAAACTACCTGCTCTCACCATAGCACCCGGCTCTGCTTTCCTCCATCACGCTGCATATTAATCTAGCTGTAAAGCTACATATCCCAATGGACTCTTCCCAGCAGCTCCCTGTCCTACTTTCCCCTGGCCAAATGCAGTAGTTACAGAACAGGGGTGGAACAGCAGTCGGGGTCAGCCAGTGAATGTGTCTCTATGGTATAACTAGTGGTGGATTAGTTGGTGCTTTATTAGCTTACGAGTTGAGAAAGTGGTAAGAGTTAAATATGCATATAATATATGGCCTATTTGTAGGTCATTGATATATGTCTTACATATGACGCCTTGTAGGAAGTGCACACTTTTAAAAAGAGTAATTATGAAACTAATAAATTTAAAAGAACTTACGTGTGCACTGAATGTAATGCTTTTGGACACTTAATTTCATGTTAATTGCAATTAAACTAAAATGTATTAGTTTAAAATGTATATTAAATTAGCTGAACGTTAGAGTGTTTTTGACCAACTTAAGTAGGACTTGAGTCCTACTCTTTATTATGTAATTTTTTTAAATTTGATATTTATGGTAAACTTTATGGTATGTTATACTTTAATGTCATTTCTATTGAGACTTGTATGTCATGTATTTAAATATATTTGTAATTACACATTTGTAACAAGGAAGTTACAATTTAGTACATTTTAAATATATTAACTTAATATAATATTGGATAACACACTACAATTCAAATTATAATCAAGTCATTTGTATGTTAGTCAACACAATAAGTGTACTTCTTTAAAGCACAACAAAAGATTATCAAAACATAATGAAACAGTCATGAAATATTTACTTTCTTTATGGAAGTATACTTCCATAATCCAAGCCTGTGTGCCATACCTTACAAATACATAACCTTTTATTCCTTGTTTAATATTATATATCTGCAAGTAGTTTTTTTTTTTTTTTTTTTTTAAGATCTGAAGTACACTACAAGTGCACATTCAATACAATTAAGCATGCTTCTTTTTCACAAGGAAATCTAGCCTTTTTTCTTCAACAAAGAAGAAACTCCAGTTTCAAACAGGACATGTTTGTAGATCCTTGCTTGTCTTGCAAGAACATTTTTATCAATCAATCATATTTTAGATGTAGCTTTTGCATTAATGTTTTAGTTTAGTGAAAATGGGTTGCAAGACTATTTTGATAGGACAGTGGAGAAAAACGATGCTAAATGTGAATAAATTCAAAAGAGAGGTGAAATCACTTCCCATATATTTTGTTGTTGACATCCATTCAAACTGTACTCTAGGCATCGAAGTGAAACCACTAGAGAACCTCTGAAACATCATAATCTTTCAAATAAATGACTTTAATATAACTAATATATTTTAGCGACAGAAGTAATGTTTTTAAATTTGGCCCTGAAAGAGACAGTTCAGATTCTCCCTGCTGTTCTTTCAGGTTCTGTTGAGCCTCAGATGGCATTCTTTGGATCAATAGCCATCAGCTGCCAGGACTCCTGTCTGCTTCATGCTATCTCCTCTTAGACAGTCTGTCTGCCCTTCTTAAACAATATAAGAAGAGAACAGAGGCATCTGAAGCAGAAGTAAACACCTAAGGTTGTGACAGTGGGGTGGTAATAGTGTTGGGCAGCTTTGGACCAGCTGAGCTAAACTAGAACAGATGGGACAAACGGCTGGTGGAAGGTGAGATCTTAGACTGTCGGGAAGCTGGAAATGTTTGCTCTCCCACAGGTTATCTATCGGCCTATAAGGAGTGGATTATAAATAGATGACATTGCTTTCTCAGTGCAACACAGAGTGCATTTTGCTTCACTTAGGAGCACAACACAACGCATTTAGACAGCTCTTTCTGCTAGCTAGTGCTCAATAGCATCAGAAAGATGTATAATGGCCTTGTGTGCATAAAAAAAGAACACTGGCTTTTAAAAATTGTCTTAAAGGGATAGCTCAACAAAAAATTCTCACCCTCATGTTGTTCCAAACCTGTATGAGTTTCTTTCTTCTGTTGAACACAAAAGAAGATATTTTAAAGAATCTGGGTAACCAGACAGTTGACGGTACCCATTGCCTTCCATAGTAGGAAAAAAAAAAATAAAATACTATGGTCATTGGCTAACATCAACTGTCTGGTTACCAACATTATTTAAAATATCTTCTTTTGTGTTCAGCGGAAGAAAGAAACTTATACAGGTTTGGAACAACATGAGGGTAAGCAAATGATGTCAAAATTTTAATTTTTTGGATGGATGAACTATCCCTTAAATTCCTGTTCTCACTAATGATGATAACTATACTGATAAAAGATATAGTTCTAAAAATCTTTCTAAATATAAAAAAATAGCAGAGTCCACACCAACTATAACGGCACAGAGAAACAATATATTTGAAATCACTTTCAAAGCGATTTTTTTTCCAGCTGATGAATGATAAAAACATTGACAGCCAATCAGAATCCATCCTGCTTTAAAGGGTTAGTTCAGCCAATTCTGTTATTAATTACTCACCCTCATGTTGTTCCAAACCCGTGAGACCTTCGTTCATCTTCGGAACACAAATTAGAATAAACTAATATAGTTATCATTATAGTCTTTATAACATTCTTGGTTTGAACGGGCTTTTAGCAACCTTCTGTAAACTCTTTAAAAACATATATTACATCCACTCATAGGCACAATTTCAATATATAGAAGTATATTGAATATATAGAAGTCAACATTTTAAGTGGATCAAAAACCTTTCATCAAAGTTGTTCTAAGAAGAAGGTTCTTCTTCTTAGGACAACTTAGATCAAATGTTGACTACTGTATTATATAATATGGCAATTAGGTAAGAGAAGGTTAAAAACAATGAATACGCCAGTAGCCACCAACAGTATCATGAATAAATCAACCAACATCACCATCAACCCAGAATTAAAGAGACACACAAATAATCAGGAGTCATTGTAAGTTTATCATGATTTATACTCATCCTCATAATCATTATATATAGATCTCTTTACAGTTATAATCTTTTGGAAGGAAAAGACGCATCTCTTGTTCTCTTTCCAAGATTGTCTTTTAGGTTTAGCATTCGCGTCCAGTGGTCCTTGTAAAGTGCATGATATTTATCACATCCAGAGAATGTATTGAGTCCTCCATCTCTTCTCTTTGTTGTGTTATTGTGTTCAGTTCAAGTTTTTTTTTTTTTTTTTTCTTCTTCTTCTTCTTCATCCTAGAAAACAAAGGCTCTGTACAGGAAATGAAAGATTAGGCCTCCTGGATGACAATGTGGGGACAATGTCACATATACACATAGACACATGCAGACCAACACCTAAAACCTCAGCTCATCCGCTGTTGTGCACAGTTCATTATCCGTCAAACCGGTTAACATCAAGAGTATCTTCACAAAGTGGAGAGAGGTGAGCTATTACATAGATAACATGAGCTTTTCCAAGCTGTCAAAGTTTGCCATTCATTCTTCTATAAGGCCTTGCTCACACAAGCAGCAAAACATTTGATTATTCAGTATATCTGAAGTGGAAACTTAATCCAAACCACATTCACAGGTTGTCTGAAATCCTAATAAAATATGACTTTGGAAATGTGTTTCAGTACTTTTATGAAAAAGAAGTACACTTAAGCATACTTATAAGTGCGAACTTGACTCGGACACTCAATTGCATGTTATTTATAATTAAATGAAAATGTATTGTAGTTTAAATTTATAATAAATGCAATTACTTGAACTCAAGAGTGCTTAAATAGGACTTAAGTACATCTTTATGTAATTTCATAATTCTGTTGTCTGCTGAAATATGGTTAAAGTTACTGCTGTATGTACTGAACATAATATACTTTAATGACATTTCTATTGAAACTTACAGTATATGTCATGTATACAAATACATTTTAATGACACATTTGTAATGATGAAGTTGCATTTTAGTACATTTAAAATTTATCAACTATAAATCAATTAACAGACTCGAAATTACAATAAAGTGCTTTACATGTGCTTGAATATGTTAGTCAACACATCAAAATAAATGTACTTCTTTAAAGCATGATAAAAGCTTATTAAAACAATTTTTTTTAAATGTCTTTTAATTTTACATTATTTCAAAGTGCACTTTTTTTTAAAAAACTGCATTTAAGTGTTACGAAACAGCAATTAAAGTCTCTAAGTACGCTTAAGTGGCCTATTATTTCATTAATATTTAAATGACAATATCAAATATTAATATTATTATTAGTTCAGATATTAATATAAGTGCAGATACTATATCTGCAAGTGTATTTTTGTTTGAAGCACACTACAATTCCACATTCAATACAATTACACACTTCTTTTTCACAAGGGTATGAATGGTCGGATTGGATTTCAATGTTGTGTTGTTGCAATTCAGGGCTTAGTGTGTATGTAATGTCACAGACAACGCACAGTGGCTCTAGTTGTGTTCTGTCACCCATTTTCGCTCAAATTTTTACCATGTAGTGAACTATGTGGCATTCACTATTATGCTACACGTGAATGAGTGCACTGAATGAGTAAAAAAGCGTCATGCTAATGTTAAAGCTAATGTCGATACACTATCCTGGATATTGACTACACTGTGTTAACAAACAGATCTAATAACTTGCAACATTATAATGGCAGTCAGTCCAAAAAAAATTTGGGATTTGGGAATAAAATTGGATTTATGCACAGTGTGAACAAGGCCTAGCTTTCACTTCAAAACAAGATGCTAGCTTGGTTCTTCTTCTGAATCACATCTGCTCATCTATCCTCTTAATCTTTGTCTGTTCATCTGTCTGTTTGTTCATTCACCCACCCATCCATATCTATATATACACTGTATATCCATATTGCATGTACAAATGAGGGCATATGTTTTTATTTCTCCATAAAACATGCCTGAGTGTGAACAGTAAAGCCTGTAATGACATTCAGTTGAATATTTATTAGATATAAAGGCTTGATTTGATTGCTGATACATTTATATACTGCAGTAATCAATAGGCAAAGCTTCTATGGTAATTACAGTTCAAGGTTCATTTTTTTCCCAGTGTTTGTGCTTAACGTATATGAAGTATACCTATACTACAATACATTTGGATAAGGTTTAAAGGATATAAATGCAGTTGTGAATTTCCGACTATTAAGAAACTGCGTTACATGGCGGAGGTGTTTTATAAAGCTATAGCTTTTGTTAAGACAACAATGAAAGCAGCGGATTCTTGGAAAGTATCGCCACAAAGCTGTGTTCGTATAGAGGCGTTAAAAGTATTCAAAATCTCTAGAGTATTACAAATGTACAGACCAAATGTCAAAGTGAATACATTATAAAAACAATATATTCACAATTTCAGACAGAACGAGGCAGCTATGGAGATGCTATTAAATGTGATACTTTGAGAGCATCAGTTACGCGCATTTTTCTATTAAACGCTCACTAAAATTGCAACATCTTATTGAGAATTCCTTTGTCTCAATGGACGAGATGATCTGTAGTCCTGGCAGTGTACACGGGCTTGTCCATGCATTCAATAACACACATAGGAAAAAAAAAAAAAGATGAACAAGCATCCTCACTGAAGTCATTACAACAGGATGCGGCGGTAATGGAGGCAAATAATTTTATGCATGAATAAGTGCCTTAAAACTACTTGCTTGCTCTCAATTGATTTCAAGCCCCCAACCATTTTTTCTCATCAAACATCGTATTTTGCTGAGAAATGTCATATTCCACAAATAACAGTGATTTGTAAGAAGCTACTAAAGGGACATGGTCGTGGAACAAAAATGGGATGGGGTTCTCGCAAAATTTTCCCCCATTAAACTTTGCGTTCACTCACAAAGAACTTAATATTTTTGTGAGTGGACACAAAGGCCACTTTTCCACCATTGGGCCAAACCTTTCACTTTGCTTAACCGTTCCCCATTCCATTCCGCTATGATATGGTTTTACTTTCCACTGTGGGACTGATAACAGAGCTCTTTGAAACATAATACAAATGTGTCGTTCATTGCCTTGATAGCTCAAGAGTTTACAGACAATATGAGATGTAAATAGCGACCACGTTATGGAGGATGATCAGATAATAACTTGCGTTAACTTCACTCAAATAGCGCGCTTGGCCAGTTACAGAGAAACTAGCAGCCAGGCGACAGACAAAGGACCAATCCAGAGTCATCTCTACACTCATCCTACCAACACGATTCAGTACGGTTAAACATGCTGAGAATTCCGGGCCGAGAATGGTTTGTAATTGTCCTGTGCTGAACCAAGCTCAAGTGAAAATATAACTGTTCCTTACCGTTCTTAGATCCATTCGGCCTGACGGTGGAAAAGCGGCTTTTTCTTGGGGGAACAGATAACATTTGCGAAAGAACGCAAACGCATTGAAAAATAATTTTTCCTCCCATCTCATATTTTTTTCATCACCATGTCCCTTTAGGGGCTCCGTAGATTTGTAATGAGGATGTCGTCATATTCTGGACACAAATTCATGTGTTAATGTATTTTTGAGAGACAAAGAAATGTGGCACGTCCATTAAGGCTGAACATAAAAGTAATTTCTGGAATATGTCGCTCACTTTTCCAAGACTGTGAGACACTTCTGCAATACGCTTTTAGCAATCTCTGCTAAAAACTTTGCTAAAGCTGGTGAAAGCAGGTAACATGGCTTAGCATGGGTTCAAACATTCCTCCCTCACTGAGGCTCTGGGCAGGGGAAGAGAAGAGTTATTGGGTTAGGATGTCCTGTATTTGGAAAGAGTGGAGTGAATGGCACACCACATTCTTGGATATGACCGTACTGCCTCACTGAGAAGCTAAGATTTCAAAGAGAATTCATGTAGCTTCGATGGCAGGAGGTCTACATCTCATTAGGCCAACATAACAGCAAATATAGTGGCAGGGATATCTGCCAATAGTTTGGCAGTAAAGTGAATCTAATTCTGAGAAAAACCATGGGCAGTTGAACGTATTTAAACTGGGGTTGTAGGGTGTGTATTGTTTAGTTACCATAGAGCATTTCTACTTCTCAACTGTAAATTGCATAGGTCCTGAACCACATTTTATTTTATTTTATTTTTTTCTGCTGTTATTTGCCACTTTAAAGACCCCATAGAATAGTTCCACAAAAATAATGCTATGACTAAAGACTTGAGGGAAAATAATAAATAAATAAAATTAAATAAATAAATTAAAATGAGTCACTAGTGTAAAATCAATAATATATACACATATTAAAGGTGCAATGTGTAAATTTTAGCGGCATCTAGCGAACTGCAACTCGCACTCCTTCCCTTTTGGAGAAGCTACGGTGGCCGTCTGGCCGACACAAGACAAAGATGTCATCATCTGAGACAGCAGAGAGTAGTCTGTTTGAAGCAATGAGGTTTTTTCTTACTTCTAACAAAGAACGGTCTCTGCTTCTAATAAACCAGAAGACTACTACTACTTTGTGCATATTGATTGTAGTGACAATGCAAGCTGCCTCTAAAAACACTAATGATTTAGAAGAACAACATCATATTGACTAAACGCTCTGTAGAGCGTATGTCCGTTTAGGGCTGCTGTAGAAACATGCCGGCGCATAATGGTGACTTGACCCGCGGTGTATGAGATAGAAATGGCTCATTCTAAGGTAATAAAAACATAACGGTTCATTATGTAAGGTCTTTATACACCACTGAAAACCTAATCATGTATATTATATTGCATTTTTGTCAATAGATCCTCCCAAATTTTACACATCACTGCACCTTTAATAATTTATTCGTTGCTTCAAAAATATTATTTCATAAATATACATGGCTACATTTAAATGTCCATTAATAGAGAAATATTCTCATATGCATAATGGTGTAGTTACATCATCTACCAGCAGGGGCAAACTACTGAAGCTAACCAGCCAAGACCCACCGGGTGACATTATGGGGACGTTCTTATTAATGTCATTAATATTTTGGTTCATTTTCTCAGAAATGCTGAAAATTTGAAATATATCTTAATATACTTAATAAACGTCCAAGTTTGATTTAATGAGGTTTTTAACATTAAGCACAAAAGACAATACTTTACCATCTTTAGTTATGAGAACAGGCAACAGACTAGATGTGTCACAAACAAACCGAACAAAAATCATCAGAATCCCTTGTTATTAAATCAGGGATTAAGATTTTTTTAAGTTAGATCTCCCCCATATCCAAATGTGGTGCTTTGAAATGCTCATTTTAATTGGTACATCTCACTCTCTCTTGCTTAATTAAACCAAACTAAGAAATGAGCAACCTTCAAGGTATTCAACCCTGAAAGTGGGCTATTACACTCCAACTAATGTATTAGCCTACTAACATAGAAAACTATTTGCAAAATCTTGCAACCTTAAAAAAAAACAAGCATTTATAATATTGCACATACTGTTAATCTCACAGAGAAAAATATTTATATTGATAAAGATATGAATACTTATTTCTAGTTTTGTAAGTATCATTCTTACTACATGCATGCTACAATGAATGTGTACCAGACATGCACCACAAAGGTAGTAGAATATTTCCTATCTCTTACAAAATCTATTCAAGGAAGCATCATTTTCATACAAGTTTTATCGAAATTCTCCAGCATCATATCATGAGCAGGATGCACCATGAAATGGCACTAAAATGTAAAAACAACATAAAAAATGAAATAAATAGCGGCAGTGAACTTCATCTTTGGTGACCTGACATAGTGAGCTAGTGTTTTGCTGTTGTTGGCTGCAATGTCACAGTAAAATATCTACACTCCTGCAATCCCCCATCGGGCGCTTTTAGGGGTAGATCTTCGTTACAAAAGACATTTCTCATACGCATGGAATGCTTGGAAGTTTACAATGCTGGGAAAAGTAAGTGACGGAAGGAAATTATGCAATGGAGGACAGCTGCTCATGCAGTGTAGTGAAATGACAACGATGGGAAAAAAAGCAACTTCAAAACAATCTTCACTCCACTTTCAGGTCTGTTTACTCTAACACGGGACACACTGAGATCCTAATATGCTGGCAGCGAAAGAGGGAAAAAAGGTCATACAGATAGAAATAGGGCCACATAACCGGTCTTCCAGACCCCCAAGATTGGTCATGCATGTACTTCTCCGTCACAAGATGGAATGTAACATTTTTTAGGTACCGCACATGGTACGTTGTTGCGGCTGGCAGGACAGGCAGCGTTTGTGCATTCACAGAGAAATACATCCTCCATGGTGATTCTTCACGAATATGTTATCTCCTCCTTGTTTTTATATGACACTAATCAAAATTCTTGTTCTTCCCAGGTACAAATACACTCAAAAAAAGACTCAAGGGGTCCTCAGGTTGGCAGTGAATGGGGAACTGGGAGTCAGGAATTGGTCCCTCTACGCTATGCTTGTATCTACTGGTTAGGCTACGATTGGCTACTGTCGCAAGCAGACCGACTACTAGCACAGTCATACGAATAGACAAACTCCATGCAGACACTGAACACAAGAATGCAAAACAACTTCCCCCACCAATCAAGTTTCCCAGAACTTGTGAGAGGGAATGGAGATGGAATGATTGACAGGGTCTTCTTCACGGATCCTTCACTCAAATGGACGCATTTCAATTGTCCCATCTTGAAACTCTTCCAAGAGGCGTCTGAAGCCTTCAAAACTAGGGTTTGCACACCCCTTCTTTATCTCACCTTCTTCGTCAAAGGCCGTTCAAAGCGGTTATACATCAGTAAGCATTTTGGTGATGTTAACATAGTTAGTATTGGTTAGTGTGCAGTTGCCAGTCTTGATGTTCTCCTCTCGGAAGTCTTCATTGCTGTTGTTAACAGCCTCTTGAATTTCCATGTAGTCAGACTTGCTCATGGTTGACCCACTGCGGCTCTTTTTCAGGTCCTCTGACGAATCTATCTTGGGGACGCTGGTCACATTAAGGTACTGGGCCTGTTCCTCGCCTTCTGTCTCTCGATGGTAGAAGTAGTTGAAGTTTGAGACTATGACAGGCACAGGCAAGGCAATGGTCAGCACACCAGCGATAGCGCACAGGGATCCCACAATTTTGCCTCCGATGGTAGTTGGAACCATGTCGCCATACCCTACTGTTGTCATTGAAACCACCGCCCACCAGAAGGCATCGGGGATGCTTATAAACTGTGAGTCAGGCTCATCCGCTTCTGCGAAGTAGACGGCACTCGAAAAGAGGATGACTCCGATGAAGAGAAAGAAGATAAGCAGCCCGAGCTCCCTCATGCTTGCCTTGAGCGTTTGGCCGAGAATCTGCAGCCCTTTTGAGTGCCGAGAAAGTTTGAAGATCCTAAAGACTCGTACTAATCTGATGACCCTCAAAATGGCAAGTGACATGGCTTGCTGCCCTTGCTGACCATCCTCAGGCTTCTCTGCTAGCTCCGTGCCCAAGGTGATAAAGTAAGGTATTATAGCCACAATATCAATGATGTTCATTATATTGACAAAGAAGCCTGCTTTGCTGGGACATGCAAAGAACCGCACCAGGAACTCAAAAGAGAACCATATGATGCAAAGAGTCTCCAAGATGAAGAAAGGGTCAGTAAAGTAGGTGGAGGTGTAGCTAATTGTTGAGTTGGAGTTGGTCGCGTACGCTTTGTGCATCTCCATTTCCTCATTGCGAAAAATCGGAAGTGTCTCCAGGCAAAAACTGACTATAGATATGAGAATGACCATGACCGAAATGATGGCAATAATCCGGGCAGGCCCTGAACTCTCAGGATACTCAAAGAGCAGCCATACCTGCCTCTGAAATTCATTTTCTGGCAGGAGTTTCTCCTCTTCCTTAATAAATCCTTCATCCTCCCTGAACATCTCAATGGCTTCTTCCCCAAGCTCATAAAAACGTATCTCCTCAGAAAAAATATCCAATGTCACATTGACAGGCCTTCGCAGCCTGCCGCCTGATTGGTAGTAATAGAGAATGGCATCAAAACTTGGGCGGTTCCTGTCAAAAAAGTACTCGTTCCTCAGAGGGTCAAAATAGCGCATTCTCTTTTTGGGGTCCCCGAGCAATGTCTCTGGGAACTGAGACAGAGTTTTGAGCTGCGTCTCAAAGCGCAGGCCAGAGATGTTAATGACCACCCTTTCGCAGCACTCATGGTCTGGTTCCGGGTCGTACGTGTCCTGTGGCTGACCCGGGTGAGCTGCGGCTTCATCAACTGGGTCGCCCGTGGCAACAGTCATGCTGTGAATGAATGCAACCTGCAGTTTGTGGTCAGGATGCGACGGTGTTTCCTCTAAAAGTTTGTGGGAAAATTGGGGCTTCTTTTCACTCGTTAACACCTCCCTCTTGCATTAGAACCCAGGAAACACTGAAAGAAATGTAAAGCAGAGAAAAGATTACTTAGCCCAAACAAGCATTCTTTAAAACATGCTCGCTGCAAGATTGCACTGTGCTTTCTTAATATGCATTTATTCTGATCATTATTTGGATCCTCATTTTTCCAAGACAATGCAGAAAGTACTTATTTGTTTTTTAACTATTTAGCAAGTTACTCAAACACCATCAAATCTGAAATGAAAGTGAAGAGATATCAAAGCACCGCACAAGAACACAAAGCATGCCTGCTAAGGAAATACACAAAATATGGCTCTAGAAAACCAGGCCATCTAAAAACATCTATCAATCATATGGAGAAGTCAGCCTGACCACTTTACACATTGTATTTGCTTTTATCTGCCAAGTAGATCAATACTTGCCATGGAAAGACTGTATCATTCCTCTTAGGATTCAATTATGCACTGTAAATCTAATAACAGCCTGAGTGCACTTAAATCATAATTGGATATTCCAAAACCTCCCCAAATGCATTTCGCCAAGACAGCAAGACTGCTTGAGGTGAAAAAGTAGAAGATACGCAACACTGTCTACCTTTGTTCATTAGGTACATATATGTTAAGAGTTAACAAAAAATGTAAAAAAAAAAAAAAAAACACAATACCATATGACCATATTTACATGCACATCATTTTCCGATTAAGGTCCATATACTTTTTAAGCCTGTAGTCTGAAAAAGGCATTTACGTGCTTCACTGCCATTGATTGCAAGATTCCCGTATGAGCGAATAATCAATCAATCAATAAATAAGACATATAAAATATGCTTTTACGGATATTGTTTTTCCCAGAAATACTATTGAATATGTTTTAGTAATTCTAGACTGTTTGATGAATTAGGAAGATCACTTACATTGCCCAAAAAAAAGTTTTCAACAACATGAATTCTTATATAATTTCATTTAAAATTGCTTAGAATTACATATGCAGGCATGAATGAATGTTCACTTATAGGCATATTCCAGATGTATAATAGAAAACAGTATATTGGTTATATAGTTAATATCAGGTTATTGTGTGCACATGATGCTTACATAATACAAATATTAACCAATTCTGACCAGTATTGGAATATCCTTGTGCGTTTAACCATACACCATGTCCCAATTGCTTAAACCAGCCTCAGATAGTTTGCTAGTCTAAGCTAGTCTTAGCGGTTTTAAGCCGGTTTAGCAGGCTGGTTTTTCAGTCTAAGCTGCTGAAAAGTACTCTAAAATAATAAAATAGGCTGACTTGACCAGGCTAGGAGGCTAAGACCAGCAATCCAGCTCAGGCTGGTTAAAGAGTTAATTGTGTTAACATAAAACATTGCATTCATTTGTGTGTGTGTCTAATTAAATATATTCATATAGCTTCAGTGTTATACAAACAAAAAAACAAAAAACAAAAAAAACACTTGGAAGTCAGCTCCAGGTCCACAGACAGTAGAGGCTATAACTGCAATAAGCAAACGTTAGGTTACGCAAGCTTACCTGCAAGCATCAAGAGTCCCCAACGCGACAGAGAAATCATTTGTTAAATGATTATGTTTACATGACACCAGCAGAACTAATAAAACGTCTCGTTGCCAGGGTCAGTGGTGTCTTTCAGCAGCCATTCATTACAGGTACTGCAATGATCCTGGTCTTCCTCCCGCCCGCTGCGCCAGATCTGCTGCGCTGAACTCGAATATATCCACCCGTACACGCCTTCAGGACAAACGGGAAACATACAGCAGCAGCAGCAGCAGCGCGTCTCAAAGAAATGAACGGAGGCAAAGCGAAGGGGACTCCCTCAAGGTGTTATTGGCAAAGAGCTTCCCATTGAAACGGTCCAAAGATGCTAAGGTCAGCAAAATCTGACGCCCCCTGTGTCCTCACAGTGTTGTCTCGACTCAATTCAGAGATCTGCAAAGAAACAGGGGAGCTGTTTGCGTTGGGCGTCGCCTCAAACATGCTCACATTACACACGATAGTAACATTTAACACAAGAGACTGAGGAGAATTGCCTGAATACGTGTGGCCACTCGAGTTTGATGGCCAAAATGATGCTCTGAGGAGTGGCAACATCTTGTTGTTGAGCAAACGTGCTCATCTTAAGGGCAAAAATCCATCGAGCATCACGTTTCAGATGTTTTCAGTCATAATTTGGCTGTTTATTTGGGTTTTTTCCCCGTTGCGCAAAGACAGCGTTCCTTTTTAAGGTGTTATCCAATTGCCCCAAAACAACGTTTTTTGATTAGAGGACACATATTCAGATTCCAGGCTCATGCACCCATGAAAAACACATCACACCGGCTGTGATCAGTGTTTTAACCCCTTCAAGCAAGCGCGAGGTGTCTGCAGTGACATGCTTCAGCAATAGGTTCCTCTCTCTAAGGGGATGATCAAAGCATGCCCATGCATTACTGTGCTAAAGGCATTCACGCATTTCGTTTCACTCAAGGCATTAATGCATTAAATCATGCGTTTAAAAAAAATAAAAAAGTCAACCTTCCCGAGCTGTTTTCAAGATGCAAAATATCCATCGAAATATGCACATGGATTCCTCGTGCGCTTACTTGTGTTCTCCTCGTTCATTTTAGGGAGTGGCGCGGCGCGAGCGAGACATTTCATGTCAAAGTCCAACTTTTCGTCTTTTACTCATAATTATTGTGTAAGAGCGAGCAGTTTAGGCTGCAGTTGGGCACTGCTGCGCATACAAAGGGACTACAGTCAGTGAGCTGTGCTGCTCACCACCACTCCTTACTGCTATACAGCGTGGGCAAATTAAAGGGGACGCGCCTACTCTGCGCTAATACAGCTGCTGCTGCTGGTACCTCACTACACCACAAGACAGTCGCAGGGACCCGTTCTATCAGAGTAAATCACATTTTATTACAAATATTTTTTTTATTTGAAAATATCTTATATGTAACTTTTTACACATTGTTTAAATATTTATTTAAATATTTAATATTTAATATAGTATTTTATATATTATTCTGAAACACTACAAATGAATGTAATATGTGAATATAATTCAATGTAATATTTAAAATTAAATTGTTTAATTGATAGTTTTTTCCAGTATAAAGTCAATGTATAACATGTATTGCTTTATTTGAAATATATACACACATACAGGTGCTGGTCATATAATTAGAATATCATCAAAAAGTTGATTTATTTCACTAATTCCATTCAAAAAGTGAAACTTGTATATTATATTCATGCATTACACACAGACTGATATATTAAATTTTTTTTATTTCTTTTAATTTTGATGATTATAACTGACAACTAAGGAAAATCCCAAATTCAGTATCTCAGAAAATTAAAATATTACTTAAGACCAATACAAAGAAAGGATTTTTAGAAATCTTGGCCAACTGAAAAGTATGAACATGAAAAGTATGAGCATGTACAGCACTCAATACTTAGTTGGGGCTCCTTTTGCCTGAATTACTGCAGCAATGCGGCGTGGCATGGAGTCGATCAGTCTGTGGCACTGCTCAGGTGTTATAAGAGCCCAGGTTGCTCTGATAGTGGCCTTCAGCTCTTCTGCATTGTTGGGTCTGGCATATCGCATCTTCCTCTTCACAATACCCCATAGATTTTCTATGGGGTTAAGGTCAGGCGAGTTTGCTGGCCAATTAAGAACAGGGATACCATGGTCCTTAAACCAGGTACTGATAGCTTTGGCACTGTGTGCAGGTGCCAAGTCCTGTTGGAAAATGAAATCTGCATCTCCATAAAGTTGGTCAGCAGCAGGAAGCATGAAGTGCTCTAAAACTTCCTGGTGTATGGCTGCGTTGACCTTGGACCTCAGAAAACACAGTGGACCAACACCAGCAGATCCAAACCATCCAAACCATCACTGACTGTGGAAACTTTACACTGGACCTCAAGCAACGTGGATTATGTGCCTCTCCTCTCTTCCTCCAGACTCTCCACAGGAAATGCAAAATTTACTTTCATCAGAGAACATAACTTTGGACCATTCAGCAACAGTCCTGTCCTTTTTGTCTTTAGCCCAGGCGAGACGCTTCTGACACTGTCTGTTGTTCAAGAGTGGCCTGACACAAGGAATGCGACAGCTGAAACCCATGTCTTGCATACGTCTGTGCATAGTGGTTCTTGAAGCACTGACTCCAGCTGCAGTCCACTCTTTGTGAATCTCCACCACATTTTTGAATGGGTTTTGTTTCACGATCTTCTCCAGGGTGCAGTTATCCCTATTGCTTGTACACTTTTTTCTACCACATCTTTTCCTTCCCTTCGCCTCTCTATTAATGTGCTTGTACACAGAGCTCTGTGAACAGCCAGCCTCTTTTGCAATGACCTTTTGTGTCTTGCCCTCCTTGTGCAAGGTGTCAATGGTCGTCTTTTGGACAACTGTCAAGTCTTCCCCATGATTGTGTAGCTTACAGAACTAGACTGAGAGACCATTTAAATGCCTTTGCAGGTGTTTTGAGTTAATTAGCTGATTAGAATGTGGCACCAGGTGTCTTTAATATTGAACCTTTTCACAAGATTCTAATTTTCTGAGATACTGAATTTGGGATTTTCCTTAGTTGTCAGTTATAATCATCAAAATGTAAAGAAATAAACATTTGAAATAAATCAGTCTGTGTGTAATGAATGAATATAATATACAAGTTTCACTTTTTGAATGGAATTAATGAAATAAATCAACTTTTTGATGATATTCTAATTATATGACCAGCACCTGTATTATATTTAATATAATTGTTTATGATACATATTATAGGCATTTAAAGATAATGTATTATTTTATAGATGTTAAATAAATAATTTTAAAATAATAATAATAAAAAAATAATATATATATATATATATATATATATATATATATATATATATATATATATATATATATGTTATTTATTTATTAGTGATGCTTATATAAGCAAGTCCCAAGCTGTATTTGAACACTTTTTGACCTGTACCAGTAAGAACTACCTTGAACACAGCAACTGCATATGAACATACTAAAATAATTTAGAACATCTTAGAGATCACATATGCACTGTTAAACAACCATAACTCCCTTGCACCGTAGAAACATAAAAATCTATTTATAGATATTTGCAATATATGTAATGAATATTTACTGAACATTATTTTTTAATTACGTGTGATTGTAAGTAGTACACCTTTGACCAACAAAGCAGTGATATGAAGCGGTACTAAACTGCAGTGGAAAAGCAAACCGAAAGTAAGCAAGCCGAGCCATACCAAATTGAGCTGAGCCGAGACGAGTTGTTCCACGCAGTGGAAAAGCGCCATAAGTAAAATTCAACCTTGTGTCCTGGAGTTGAGATAATACACATATTTCAATAATGACAACTCTCTGAATAGAATTAAACAACATTTTATTGATAAGATTGGAATGTACATAGCCGTTGTCTTGACAGACTAGATCTGCTATGCTGCTGCTGGTAGCATGAGGGAAGACTACTGCCCAAATATGTACATAAATACAGGGGATAGAGTGCAAGCTGCTGCAAGGTGAATTAAGGAGAATCCCCTAGCAGATCTAGGCAGGTGGTGCTGGGGAAGGTGGAGGGCTAGGAAAAGCAATAAAAGCAAATTATGTGTTATGTAAATAGAACAAACTAGGGCTGCCCCCTAATAGTTGACTAACCGATAGTCAACGACGAGAAGAGGACCAAAACTGGTTTTAGTCAGTCACAGAAGAAAAAAAGAAAAAACCTCCACAGGAGTTGGCGATATCATGCGGTCTGTGACGGATCGTTAACGGCAGGAAATCCAAAATATTTGCCTATCATTCATCAACCTCAAAATATGGCTTATCACTTGAAATATCTAAGTAGTAGCAACATTACAAGTCCGCTAGCCATAACGTTAACCAATATAAATGTGCGCTATTATCTGGCGCATATCCATGCTTGTGTGGAGAGCGTGCTTACTGCATGATATGGAGTCGCTGGTGCGATCACTTGCATTTAACTTAAAATACTCTGTCATTTTTGGTCATACAGATCCAACATTCCAACATTCGAAACAGTAAATGGTTTGCTTTTATTTCTGTAAACTCACAATAACAACAAAATGTTGTGCTTTTGTAAAATAATGAAAACAAACAGGATGCACTTTCTGCCATCTCATTCTCAAGTGAACTTGAGCGTTTTACAAAAATGAACTGAAAATCAGCGTATACTTGCCTCACGGACATGAAGAATATATCTTTGGAAAGCTACTTTTAAACAAACTGATTCAAATCTAAAACAAATGTTCTCAGATTGTGTAATCTGTATAAAAACGTGCATATAGGCACGTCCACTACTGCGGAGATGACGAGTCAGCATCGTCAACTTTATCTCTGCAGCCGAAAACACACAAAACATGAGTTTATCAATAAATTAAAATGTTTAGACAGTCATTACGTTTGGCAGTGTGCTGCTGCAAGCTTTATATGTGTACACAAATACATTTCAGACTTGCCAGAAACCTGTGATAATTCTTACAGAGGCCTGGAGTCTGGAAGACCTGAATATGTCTGTTCATTTATAATGTGAAATGAGGAATGGGTAGCGTGAAGTTGCAATGGGTAAATTAGGGAGGTGCTGAAGTCTCTCAGGAGATTGTTGCTCTGTTTGTACCAGAGAGAGAGGACGAACTGTGTGTACCTGCATGCACAAGCAGAGAGAGTGGCTGATTGCACACTGCCACTAGATGTTTACTAAAGCAGTAAAATAAACACCATCTGATGAACTGAGCCAAATATGTAGCCTTATTGATACCGCTGGACTGATGTGATGATGATTTGATGAAAGTGGGTATTATGGGATGTTTGGATAAGGAGAGGAGGAGATTAGGGTTTGTGGTGGTGACTGACTGATTTGACAAGTTTAAAAGGTGAAACATCCTCCATTTAGACTGTTAAAGAAACAGTTCATTCAGTCATTATGTTGTTCTAAAAGCTAAGCTGTTTTAATTATTATTATTCTTTGTTCAAACACTTAAGTACACTTTTTAATATTGTCAAATTAAAAGATTTACTTTAAAGTATATTTTAAATCATCATTTTTTAATAATCTTTTGTCATGCTTTAAAGAAGTACACTTATTTTGATGTGTTGACTAACATACTAAAGCACATGTAAAGTAATTGATAATAACTTTAACTGTAGTTTTATTTAATATTAAATTTATAATTAATTACACATTTATTTTTAAATACATGACATGCATTTAATATAAATATAATATAAATAACAATAAAGGATATTTTAGTTTACCATTAATGCTTGTTCGTACATTCAGCAGTGCACTTTCACAAATATTTTAAAGACAATAGAATTAATTATGAAAATATAGCTGTGAGCAACAATTATGGGGGTTCAAGCTCAAGAAAAAAAAAAAAAAAAAAAACACTTACATACAGGCAATTTACTAAGGAAATATGTTTTTTTTTTTTTCTTTTTTTTTTCTTTAAGTTTTAAACAGTTATAGCGCCACCTATGGTCCGATCTCCATAAAAGTTGCCATGCTTGTTTAGAATCAAGTGTCACATGTGTTCACCTAATTTCATGAAGTTATACGTAAATCAGACAGGGTAAAGGTCATTCCATGCGATTTTGCATAAATATGGCATTTTATACCTTTTAACAGTTATTACCTCACCAATGGCCCAATCTCCATAAAAGTTTGCATGCTTGTTTATAAACATTTTTCGCATGTTCTCACCTAATGTCTAAATTTTCGTTTAGGAATGATAGGCTTTGGGTACACTAGGCCACGCCTCTTTTTCTAAATGACCCTGTTATAGCTATCCAAATGGCAAAGTTCAACATTCTTTTGATAATTATTAGCTGGGTTTCCATCCAAACATGAAGTAAATCTTTTCAAAGTTCACAAAAAAAAAAAAAAAAAAAAAAGATTGAGAAAAGCCACTGTTCATTTTAACAGAAAGCAAGCATACTGTATGTTTGATTTTGCATGAATAAAAGCGTGCAGAGCATTCCCTTTATATCATTAAAAAGCTGTCCCTCATCTTAGTTAATCGCAATCTCACAAAATTCTGTTTAAAAATAAACTAAACTGACTGCACAATGAATTTCTTATTTACACAATGTCTACACTGTATTTATTTTGTTATAATGAGAGGATTTTTTGCACCGGCAGCAACATAATTCGGCAATTGGTATTGATAACCTAACCAACAGTAAATAAAACACCATTAGCGGAAACAGCCGATTAGTCACGCGGGTTTAATGTTCGCTACATTAGAATTTATTCGGAAAATGTGTTTCCATCTCCCATTATTCGCATGAACCCTTTTTCGCACAAGCAAAAAAAAAACACCTCAAGTGAGTGCAAAAACGTTTTGGCGAATTAAGGATTTTTTTTCTGAAATTTGAGGTCTCCATCACTCGTTTTTGATGCGATTCTTGAAAATGCGCATAAAAACAGGGCGATTGTAACAGCTATTGACTCAGAGAGTCCAGAGAATTGTGCTGCAGTGGTTTTATGGAGGCTGAGCGAAAAACTTATATGTAGACTAGTTTGTGAAACTTCACTAGCCCTTTAACTTCACTGCGTATGAGTCTGACAGGGTAGTAAAGAAATTGTTGAACAAAGTCGTTATTTTTGTTTTGTTTTTGCGCACAAAATGTTTTCTTGTCACTTCATAACATTAAGGCTGAACCACTGTAGTCATGTTGACTATTTTAACAATGTCTTTAATACCTTATATGTCTTTAATGTCTGGACCTCCAATGACGGAAATTACATTGTTTTCTGTGGGATAAAAAAAACCTCTCGGATTTCATCAAAAATATCTTAATTTGTGTTTCGAAGATGAACGAAGGTTTTATGGATGTGGAACGAAATGAGGGTGACAGAAATTTAATTTCATGTTCAGTGTGAATGGCCCCTTAAGTTCAACTAACTGCATTTAATATACATTTAAACTATAATACATTTTTATTTATTTGTAACATGGAGTAAAGTGTCTGAAAACATTACATCGTTCACACTTAAATATATTTTTAAGTATATTATTTCTGTAATAAGTACTCTTTTTAAAAGTATGCCAAAGTGTAGCCTATTTCTTTTTCACAAAGAAAAGCTCCAAAAGAAAAAAAAAAAGCAAGTGCAACCGTTTTTGACATCCTCCTTTAGCTTTGTTTAAGGAACAGATGGAAATGTATAGTATTCACACTGAAAACTTTCCCCTTAAATATCACTATTCTGCATATTCAAAATGGTGCATCATGTCCAGGTTCAGCACTTTGGCATCATAACTAGTACATTTTAGCAAGTCTGAAGAAGACTTGGAATAGTGTGCAAGTTGTATATATACTTCTATTATATACTTCTTTAATGGTGTAATGTTTTTTTTTTGTTTGTTTGTTTGTTTGTTTTTTTCGTGTGTTGAACCCTTTTATTTATTTTCTCCATTTATACATTTTCTAACAATCATACCTATTTTAATACCTCCCTTTCCACGTCAAAATAAGAATGGAGAAGAAGAATGAATGAAAGCAACTCCTCAAATCCTCTTTAGCCTCAATCTGTCTTCCCTCACAGCACCATCATGACAAATGGCATAATGGTACAGTTAATGGATGCATCACAAATGGATCTAAGCAACATCTGCCCGTGAGGTAGGACTCAAGCTAGTGAAGTGCAGTTCCTATGATGGCCAGAAAGTAATGTATACCTGCCTAAAGAGTGGGAATGATTATTTCTGTATGAGGTTTCAGTTCAACCCAAACAGATTCTCTTAGCAAAACAGCTAATGCTAATTCTCAGTGGATTCCTCTTCAGAAATGAACTCTATCACATCATGGTCCTTTTAAAGCTATATATATTGTTGTTTATTTGCAGACACTAGATAACTGAAGTCTGGGTTTGATCCAATGATTCATGTCTCCCTCTTCATGGCCTTCCATCTCCACACAGCTATAGCTATATACATTTTGACACAATCTGTATGGCCGTCTGCAGTCCTCCCTGTCGGTCTACTAATTATTTATGAGAAAACATGCCATTATAAGGAAAGCATTTAAAATGCAGCCCGTTCCCCCAAAACAATCAGGCTAACAAAAGAGTTTACATTGCATTAGCTTAACAGTCTTAATTATTCTTCCAAGGTTTATAACTTCATGTGTTCTTCTTCATTTATTTATGATACTGTGACTGTATAATTACAACTGTATGCCACTACAGTAATGGTCAATAATCAGAATTTCTAAGATAATCTCACTTATTATACTGTATAGAGAACAGGGCTTGTTGTTTTTTGATTCAGTGAATGTTTCTCAGGTAAGGTTTATTTAAAAAAATATAAATTTCTTTATAAGTCTTGGACATATTGATTACGGAACATGTTGTCAGACTATACGGGTAAAGTTGTCGCAATGGTTACCTGCTATTAATTGACAATTATTATAGAAGAAAACCTTATATTTGAAAAATAAAGTTAAAATAAGCCTCATATATATATATATATATATATATATATATAGTGTGAAATATGCATGGGCACATTATTTTGATCAAAAGAAACAGAAAAGACATATATAATGTAAAAGGTTTCTATTTCAAACAAATGCTGTTGTATTGAATTTTTTAATCCTCAAACTATTATGGTTTCCACAAAAATATTAATCAGCACAACTGTTTTCAACATTGATAATAATAATGTTTCTTGAGCATCAAATCAGCATATTAGAATGATTGCTGAAGGATCATGTGACACTGAAGACTGAAGCTGAATCAATATAATTTATTGAACTGTTTGTAATATTTTGAAGGGATTGCATACGTGTGTATTTGTGCATTTGTGACAGTGTGCATGTGTGCTAGAGCGATACGGCAGTGAGTTTGCGATCGTGCCCTTTCGAGCTGGGACTGATTTGCTCAGGAGACCTTGATGCTTCACCGTAGCAACCAGAGCAAGAGACTGCAGTACACAATGACTCAGACTAGCTTTAATTTAATGTTGGGTTTTCATGTTTTATGGGGACTTTCCATAGACATAATGGTTTTTATACTGTATAAACTCTATATATTTATCCCCTAAACCTAAACCTACCCATCACAGAAAATTTTCAGCATTTTTACATTTTGAAAAGATATTATTTAATATACTCTAAAAAATGCTGGGTTAAAAACAACCCAAGTTGGGTTGAAAATATACAAACCCAGTGGTTGGGTTAAATATTTGTCCAACATTTTAAGCAAGCAATGCAGTAATTTTTAAACAATAGTTGTAACATTTAACCCAACCGCTGGGTTTGTCCATTTTCAACCCAACTTGGGTTATTTTTAACCCAAAGTTTTCCTCATGGGGTCAAAAAAAAAAAAAAAAAAAAGTGTCCAAGGACATGGATTTCTGATATTGCAGTGTCTTAAAGAGGACAAGTGGATAAGTAGTTTTTTATCATTTATTATACAGTGACACAATTCCCTAAAATAGCTTCTAAATTATAATCATATCTCTACTATTTTAATTAACTCAAAATGGCTCCACTTTTGCTCTTCATTTCCCACATAAACAAAGGCTCTGTCTCTTTGTCAGAGTTATTGATATGATAGTCTAATTTGAGAGAGAGTAATGGAAACGCCACACAAAAAGGGGACGGGAAACTTGTTAGCGGAGAATCTCCCTGTGAGATAACATCTGCGCAACATAATTGGTTTACGCATTATGACATCACTTCCTCCATGCTGGATGACAGTAACTCTCTTGAAGGTGCCCTTCTCCTGATATCTTTAGTCCCCCGTCTGCCCTGCTAATGTTTATGGGAGGTGGACGGTAACTCCAGCACTCCCCCATCATGCATTTCAGCAGGAATTGGTTCCAATAGCCTACAGCCGACACGGTGTCATATTTTGCACGCCGCCTCGCTGAATGGATAATTCCTATTGATTTCAGGCGAGAGTTCACTTCCCTCCTATTCCTGGCGTGTGGAAAAATCCATATAAGGTCTCCTGCTCATTACCTGTAGAGCTTTTGCTGGAATGGACAAATACATTGACTGGAACAAAACAGCCCAAACTGGTCAGATCAATTCGGCTTTCATGAGGTCTGTGATTAGATGCATATTCGATAAGCTGCAAACAGCGATGATGACACATGCTTATATGCATATGCACACCTGCTGTTTTTCTCCCTGAATTTGTGGGAGTGAACATGTCAGTTCAGTTGACACATCAAGGTCATTTGCTTTCCCTGTTGTCCCAGGACTTATAGTCACTTTTTCTAATGCTGTGACACTTATTGAAGCAGGCCTCTCTCTCTCTCTCTCTCTTGCGTTGTACTTATGCCCTGAGGAGACTGTGAGGAAAGAGCGCACCTGCCATAGCGACAGAGAGCACTCTTATCACCTCTGGCACGCTATTAAGATGTACCTGTTCCCCTTGCGGTGCTCTAGGTCAAATAAGAATAAGTTAGGGAAGGTGCACAGCAGGCAAACTACAGCAAACTGGGCCAGAAACTTGTGCTGGCAGATGTAAAATCAGACCCAATAAATGAACAAAAAGCTATGTATTATGTTTTGAATTGTCCTTTACTTCTATTTATACAACAGTTCTTTCTGGTTCTCGAATCTGATTGGCTGAGAAGTCTTTCCAGCCATGCAATATTCTTCCAGTATTGCACGGTAACCGTTTCACTGTTTGAATCACTCCGCTGTCAGCATTCTCACAGCGAGTGTCATGGCGGACGAGCAAACTCACCATATTTTTATAGATACTACTGTTATTTTGTAATGGAATGTTGTTTTAAGAGTTTTTTAGGTGAGAATATAGTTGTTTAGACCTCAGATATGTGATTTATATATAAACATACCACTTATTTGAAAAATTAGTTTAGACGCTTTCGGAGATGCAAGCTCTAGGCTGTCAGCGACCGTTAAGTGCTCATGTACCCGCAGAGAACAGCTTCATCTCGGCCAGTCCTTCTGGAATTTGCCGCTGGCTCTTATGTAGATAGTTTTATAGGTATAAATCGTTTTTGGTATATAAAAATGGGCAATCTTTGGTCTTAGTAATCTATTACTTGTTCCAGAGCTAATAGATTTGGCTTAATGGCTACATTCATTTTCATAACTTTATATTTACATTGAAATTAAATGTTGTACTAACTAGAGTGCTGCTTTTGTACGTTAGACTGAACTGTTTGCTTGTGTTTATTTCCTATTTTACTTCTCATACTGTTATAATGGCTATTGTTGTTAATTTAAATATTACTGTTGAATAAATAATATTTTATATAAATAACATGCTGTATTTTTTTGGTATTTACTTTAATACCAAAAAATACCATGAGATGGCGGCAAAGACTGTCTTTACGAGTGAGTCATTCAGTCTTAAAGACTTTTATTTTGAAATGGACAAACAAGGAAACAATAATGTTGTTTGTAGGCTACTTTATACATCTTACGAGACGCAACTGACAAATTCATTGACTAGTGCTGTCATGAGAATGTCTTAAATGTTAAAAGGACTAAAGAGCTTTCCTCAGCAGACATTCAAACTGATTTTGCGATTATGAATATAAGATTGACCTGAAGAATATCACTCAGGAGATCTCTCTCTCATAATACTCTACATATTACAATCAGTTTCAATGAAGCGACTCAACGTTCTTTCGTTACTAGTTCTAAAGTGACGTTTTAGAAGTAGTAATGGAGGCTTGGGCTCAACTGTTAAACTGTCAACCTGAGATTTGAATCCGTGGCAGAAGGAAGTAATTCCTAACAAAAGAGGGTTTTTAAAGACAATCCATTGTTATTTCCTATTTATTTACACACTTGTGCCATCGAACTGGTGTATAAATGCAATATCACACTCGTAGCCGTGCAATACGGCTATATATCAGCACGCTATGATTACCTATGGCTCTCTACCTAATCAGCTTCTCGCAGTTCAAAATGCTTATGCTATGTCCTACACCTTCCGTATTTAACTTACGAAAAAAGCTTAACTGATGTGATGCCAGTTATGCTTTCTTCTTAAGTTGAATAGGGAAGGTGTAGGATGTAGCATAAGCGTTTTGAACTGCGAGAGGCGTTAAACTTTCTTCTTAAATTGAATACGGAAGGCGGTCTTGCAGAAGCTAGATATTTTACTTTATGACATTTTTTTTTTTTTACACAAATGCATCGCTTCACTTCAGAAGGCCTTTATTAACCCCCCGGAGCCATGTGGAGTACGTTTATGATGGATGGATGCACTTTCATGAGCTTCAAACTAGTTGGACCTTTTCACTTCCATTATAAAGCTTATATGCGTCAGGATATTTATTAATATAACTCAGATTGTGTTCATCAGAAAGAAGAAAGTCATATACACCTAGGATGGCTTGAGGGTGAGTAAAGCTTGGGGTAATTTTCATTTTAAAGTGAACTAATCCTTTAATTGCATGTTAATTGCAATTACAGTTTTTTACAATTGCTCACACAATAAAATTAAAAATAAAACGCAGTTACTGAAACCTTACACTCAAGGAGCAAAACCTTAGCCCAGATCTGCACAACTATGAGCACATTCTCAGCCTCACACTTTTTGCAAAACACTACACACATTGTTTTGCACAACACTAAACACACTTCTCTTCATTAGACATAGAAATCTAACATAAAGTCACTTCTTTGCCATTTCAGGACACTGCTTTCCAAAATACCACCCCTATAAACCAACAGATCAAACATGGCCGTCAGGTCTGCAGACACTTAGGTGCTTAACTGTAAACTCAACAATCAGGTGCAAGCACTAAAAAAAGACAAAAGGTAAGTTTATGTGTCTTCAACAAAATGGAAGGCAATGTTGCAGTAAGAGGAAGAGGGAGAAACATCATTGGCCACAGAGCTATTTTGAATGTCCCAGGCCAACGTGGTGGTAACATCACAATGTATGTTGCAATCACGCGGAATGGGGTCTTCCACCAGCATGTCAACTTAGGCCCTTACAACACGGCCCACATATTCACATTTTAGAAAGAATACACAAAATTGTCACAGCAGAAGACCAAATAGATGCAGAGCAGATCATATGGGACAATGTAAATTTCCACCTATCTGCTCTGGTCAAAAACTGGTTTCATTAGCGTCCACAGTTTTCACTCCAATACCTCCCACCATACTGTCATTTCCCTTAACCCACTGAGGAGGGTTTTTTTTGGCATGGAACGTTTACAATCTCCAGCCCTATGTCAGGATATGCCTCATTCAAACCATGGAGAAGGCCTGACCTAATTGATGCAGGGTCTGTGCAAGGATGGATTCAAGAAGATTCTTCCCTCGCTGTCTTGAGTGAGAGGACATCGCCTGTGATGTGGATGAAGTGCTATGGCCAGATCCAGCTAGGCCAAGAGATGATACTTAGGTATTTTTTCAATTTTTTCATTTAAAATCATGCTTTTGTTTTGTCTCCACAAATGTTTTTGTTCGTGTAATATATTGTATTTAGAATATGTTCTGATTTTCAGTGCAAAATGTAACCTTTGGAAAGGCATGGATGTATTGAATGGTTTTATAATGTGGTGAGAAATAAATATTTTCATCAATGTGTAGTACTGATCTTGTGTTTTTTTGTCAATATATTTATGTACTTTACTCTAACAATATCTCTGAAAAAATCAAACCCAGACTATATCATTAGAAAAGTATAAAAGTTACAAGTGTTTAAGACTGAACACAGCCGTGTGTAAATGAATCAAACAGAATGTATGAATGTATGAACCATGTGTGTTCCATAAGGTGTCAAAGTTGGGTTTTGTTAAATTAATGTAAAGTTTTGAATGAAGTGTTTCATTTTGCAAAAGAACTAAGGTGTTCTGCTACTTGTGTGTGTGGATCTGTGAATTGTGTGTAGTGTTTTGACAAAATGAGCCTTGTTTTTAAAATTGTGCTTAAGCAATTGTAAAAAACTGTAAATGAAAATGTTTTATAGTTTATATTTCTATTAAATGCAATTAGTTGAACTTAAGAGTGCTTTTTGCCCACTTAAGTAGGACTTGAGTCCTGCAACTATATTCTGAATTATCATAAGGTTAATCACATTTTTTAAGTGCAAAGAAAAACAATAATATCCAATCAAAAATTATCCATAGGTTTACCAAGCTTTTACAAAATGCCACATGTCATTCCAGTGAACTCTGGGATATGGGCCATAAGACTATATCCTGTTGCAAAGGCCTCTGGGGACTTTTGTGTGATGGACCATGCAATGGAAAAAGGTAGCGCCAGGTCTGGAGGACAAAGGAAAACCCCTTCAGCTCGAATCTAATCCGTTCTCAGTAGGATCCTGGAACATTCCCTACAGTATGGAATCCTGGCATGGAAGAAGCCGGCTGTGTGGGATGAACATGGAGAAGACCATCTGCTTTGAGTCAGTTAGAACTCCATAAGGGGATTTATAGGAGTGTGTAATAGTGTGTGTGTGTGTGTGTGTGAATTATGGATGGAGTGTGTTATGGAAGCAAGTGCGGGCTTTCAGACCCACTGTGAATAACCAGTGAAGGCAGATTCATTTGTGTACACTGTAGGCTATAGCAAAGAAAATGACTGACTGACTTTAGTTGGTGGTGATATGGTGGGCGCAAATTGCACACAGATTAACATTTATGTAACCAACCCTCGGATGATAACAAACGTAGTTTCATTTGGTTATTAGAAGCTAATCATTAAAAAGAAAACACCTACTACACAACCGAGAGATAGAGGGCCTCCATCTGGTCACAGTGTGACAGCATTTCCCTTCAACTCTCTCTCCAAAATGGTGACAATCCAGCCCATCTGTGGCCACAACATGACAGCCATAGAAACTAACCGCTCAAGCGTCACCAACTGTAGTCAGGTCTTCCGTTCCTTAGACTATATGACAACAAATTTGATCTTCAATATTACTTACAAAATGTAACACTTCAGAAGTTTGAAGCTTTCAGGTTGGAATTGGGAACATTAAGGAAATTGAACATTTATACTATGTTCAAAAGTTTGGGGTCGATAAGATTTATTTATTTTTTGCTGTTCTTTTGAACTTTCTATTCATCAAAGAATCCTGTAAACATATATATAACGCTTTTCACCAAAATATGAAGCACTGAAGCACAAATATGAATGTTTTCAACATTGATAATAATAAATGTTTCTTGAGCATCAAATCAGCATATTAGACTGATTTCTGAAGGATCATGTGACACTGAAGACTGGCGTAATGATGCTGAAAATTCAGATTCGATCACAGGAATAAATGACATTTTACAATATATTACAACAGCTGTTTTCTATTTTGAATTGTAATAACACACTGCCTGGCCAAAAAAAAAAGTCGCTGTTTGGATTTTAATAGGCAAATACTTAAGAATCTATGAATGGATCTTTATTACAGTGATTATTATGTTTCTAGAATGTTATATGTTTGGCAACGGTTCTTTTAACCCTTAAAGATGGAGTGACTAGCTTTTCATTTCTTAAACAACCATGCAGGAAGACACATCATGGCCATATTCCAGGATGACAATGTCAAGATTACCAGGGTTAAAATTGTGAAAGAATTGTTCAGAGGGCATGAAGAATCATTTTCACACATGAATTGGCACTTTTGAGTCCAGACCTTAATTTCATTGAAAGTCTTTTCGATGTGCTGGAGGAGACTTTACAGAGTGTTCACCTCTTGCATTGTCAATACAAGAACTTGACCAAAAATTGATGCACCTCTTGATGGAAATAACATCACAACATTTATTTCCATTGAGAGGTGCATCATCAATGCAAGAGGTGAGCATTCTGTAAAGTCTCCTCCA
The DNA here is from genome assembly GCA_037101425.1 of Elopichthys bambusa. NCBI lineage: Eukaryota > Metazoa > Chordata > Actinopteri > Cypriniformes > Xenocyprididae > Elopichthys > Elopichthys bambusa. The sequence goes on from CM074451.1 coordinate 21,174,188, forward strand.
GCACATCCCAAAAACGTACACTAAGGTTAAGGTCGGTGCCAATTCATGTGTGAAAATGATTCTTCATGCTCCCTCCCAACAATTCTTTCACAATTTGAGCCTGATGAATCTTGACATTGTCATCCTGGAATATGGCCATGATACATCTTAATACATGGTTGTTTAAGAAATGAAAAGCTACACACTCCACCTTTTAGGGTTAAAAGAACCATTGCCAAACATGTAACATGCTAGAAAAATAATAATCACTGTAATAATTATCCAGTATTTGCCTATTAAAATCCAAACAGTGACTTTTTTTTTGGCCCGGCAGTGTATTTCACAATATTATTGTTTTTACTGTATGTACTGTTTTGCTCAAATTAATGCCTTGGTAAGCAGAATAGACTTCTTTCAAAAACATTAGAAGGTCTTACCGACCCCTGACCTTGGAACGGTAGTGAACGTCCTTGTTATGATAAAAACACAGTATGTTTGCAGCTTTAGAATAACACCTGATTTTAGAAAAACTGTAGAATAAGCACAGATTCAGCTCTTTCAGAGCTTCTACGACAGAAAAACACGTCACGATCTATACATTTCGGAAAGTCAGCAGTGATGTTCTGCTATTGCATGAGAACTGCACATTTGGGACAAAACCTCTGAGGAATACTTCCTATCTTTTGCTGATTTACTTGATTTAATAGATTTACTCCCTCTCATGTGTTTCTAAACCTGTATGGGTTTCTTTCTTCTGTGGAACACAAAAGGAGGCTATTAACCTTCAAAAAAAGACACAAAAGCACCAAAACAGTAGCATAAAAGTGGTCCAAGTGCTCTATTCCAAATCATCTAAAAGTCATATTGACTTAATGAACTAGACACACAGATAGGGCTTTTAGGGTACAGCTCAGTCTGGGATGATTATGAATTATTACGGATTGTCAAGTAGCTTGTCAGTAAGGAAGCTTGTGCAGACACTTATCGATCACTAAGATAACTAGGCTACTACTGATAATACTAACAATTTTAGTGTGCAAACATTTGAAAATAACAAAAGACAGGCCTTCCATATAGAATATTAAAATGAGGAAAAATAAAATGTGTGTGTAAATCATACTGTAAAAAAAGATGCACGTACCTGCATCTAAGGTGCGTACCTGCACTCTAAAAAAGTGAAGCCGCCAATGTCACAATATGGTGCTGACATCTTGGAACCCGAGTCTGCATAGTAGTGAGTGAGAAGTGCTAAGAGTCATGTGCTATCAAGGCCCCACCCACACTCCTGCAGAATCAGTCAGTACAGTTGACTGCAGAACTACTAATTATGTTGATGTGAAATAGTTATGGAAATGTAGAAATTAAAGATAAAGTTCCAATCTCCTCCCGAAGATCCAGAAAAAAAGTCAAAGCTTAAATAAACTGTCAATCACAGCTGTCAATCATGATGTCACAACCCCATTTTTATAGCATCAAATAACTAACTAAAACCAAACTTATTTAAAACAATGAACACTTGAACTTACATCAGTGTGATAAAAAACTATCTATAATGGCAGAAACAATTTTTGGAAAAAAATTAGTTTGAAGTGTAATTTGATTATTTATTTTGTCTCACATCCCATTAGATTACATGGAGAGGGCGGTTTTTATGAGCTATACTGGATCCAGCCACTTGGGGGTGATTGAAACATTTTGGCTCCACTTTTCAGGACTAGTGCGGCACACTAAGTGTAAATGTGTGTTAACAAATATAAACAATAATATAGCTGCAAGCAACGATGATAGGCCCAAGCTGCATCCTTAATGCCTTGGCTTCATGCTGACCAAGTTTGGTGGCAATCGGCTGATTGTGTAGTCGCCTTCCAAAGCATGCATTTTTCAAACAACCATAAATAACAGACTTCCTGTTGGGCAGAACTTATGGCTATCAGTGTGGAAGTTGTTCGACCCGATGAGGTCAAGTGTGTTTGATATATGGACCAAGTTTTCGGACCCTATTCAAGGGGGCGCTGTTGATGTTCTACGGCAGGGGGCAAGATGCTTGGGCAATAATTTGCGTTATTATAACATTATTTTTTTGTTTTTACCTAAAACCTTCCCTGTTTAATAAACAAATGTGGACATTCAAGCATTTACAATGGGCATAGACAGGATGTCCTTTTACAGCAGATTTTGTTCACAAATGACAGTCCTGATCTTAATATCATTTTCATTTTATAATAAATCCTAAAGTTCGTAACTTAGCCTACTTTTCGCACCATCAGTCTCTCATGCGCTTGAGCTTCAAGGATCTTTCGTTCTTGGCTCGTTTTGAGACAGACTTCAGTGAATTGTTCAGTGAATTGTTAACTGAAGACTCGCTCTCTGACCGGATCATTTGAATCAGTGGCCCTGTCCCAAATTTTTGTGACGTAATGCCGCTTTGACTGCCAGGTAGAAATCCTCTGTATAGCTCATGGGCTTGTGGTCTCAGCAGAAGTGCGCATAGAAGGATGCATAGCTACAGAGCCCCGGACATGACATGCAGGAAAAAAATATTAGGCTAAGTCGTGCGCACGATTTACTAATTCGTTCCCTCGATTTACTAAAACGTGCACATGATTTACTATTTTGTTCCCTTGATTTACTAAAACGTGCACACAATTTACTATTTCGTTTCCTCGATTTATAAATTATGCACATGATTGATGAATCGAAGGAACGAAATAGTAAAATAGTAAATCAAATACTAAATACTAAATACGATTTACTATTTCGTTCCGATCAAAATAATAAATTGTGCACGTTTTAGTAAATCATGTGCACAATTTAGTAAATCGAGGGAACGATTGCATTTTTTTTCTTTTTTCTTTTTTTTTTCTCATGTGCATTGCATGGCTCTGTACATAGCGGCCGCTCACGAGCACCTTTCAGAAAGCTAAAATGATAAAAAGGGACACCCTACGTTCTTGTTGACTTAACGGACACATGCACGCAGCGGCCATTGTAAGTCCACAAGACCGTAAGTGTACATGAAGTGTGCCATCTGGGACAGGGCCAGTGTGTTGCTGACTCGAGAACAGATGCAATCGGATCAGTACAATTCACGAATTGTGAACCGATTAAACAGGTTTATTGACAAGAATCAGAATCACCTCGTTCACAAATCGGACACTAGCCATGATGATTTCTTCAATCCAAAATAACGAGAAATGGCATGTTTGAATGTAGTGGATTATAAAGTAAGGCAAATTGAAAAAATGTACTTAAGTGGCAGCAAAGTAAAAATACTGTTACTGTCCACCACTGGCTTTGTGTAAAGAACAGATTGAAATTGAAGTCATTAAACACATTTACAGTCACTTTCACAGCTTATTCTTCTAAACTTCTCTTTTCTTGTTCCACAGAAGTGAGGAGGTCATGCAGGTTTGCAACAGTATGGCTAAATGATGACAGAATGTTCATTTTTTGGTTGAATTTTTGTGAAGCTCTGGGCTTCGCAAAGCATTATCTTAATGAAAGACAGAACACACCTCTGCTCATAAAGGGAATTTTATCCTATAAATAACCTTACATAAATGTAGAGTAATCACTGAGCCGTCTTCCTCTGTATGTAGTACTGGTGACTCATATCCTGCAGTGGCATGTGTATGGGTGGCGCCCCTCGTTTCACATAAGTATTAATAGTGTTTCACTGTAGAATGTGACAAGGTATCATTCACAGATAAATCCATGAATATTTTCCCCATCAAAATGAAATTAAACACTTTGGTGTTTATCCTCAAACTGTCCTTTTTCTTTCACTTGGACTAAAGAATTCTCTGCAGTATTGAAGGTCATGCAACTGGGCCACTGCAGTTGCACACCGGGCTTTTTCAAAGGCACATTGAACTATAAAACACTGAAAAAGAAACAGCACAAAAAGTATAGCCTCATGTATTTTTTTTTCCTTTTGCTTTTTTTTTACCACATGATTTTCATTGAAGGGTATCCGTGTTCCTCACACTGGGATTTATTTTATTGTTTTAGTAATTTGTTATCCTGCCATTGCATTATATAGTGATGCTCTAATGAACATCATAAACTGATATTTCAAGTCCTGGATGCGGATTGGTCAATAGCAACTATCTTAACACAAACATCTGTTCACCAGCACTGCACAGTAAGTCTAGCAGAAGGATGGCATGTGATTAATTAGTTGATAAAAAAGTTTTAATGAAAAATTGTGCCCTTTATATTTTTATTATGAAGTAACTGTTTTACAATAGCAATGATGCATTGAAGCTGTGCTGTATTGTGAATAATGTCAGAGTTGCAGAGGTTGCAGTCATGACAGGCAGGAGGAGCTTTCGCACACTTTCTTGTATTAAAACCAGCTAGAAAGAATTAACTCCCATACACACTATTGCTAATATAAATACTCAATACCACCACATAAATGTCAGGTGACTGATCACTCTGGAACCGCAAGAACATGCCATCATGACGACACTGATTGGCTCGTGGCACTATCTGCCTTTTTTCTATGCCCCATGATTCTTTGTGCAAATTATGGGAGTAACTTCTGTTAAAGGTTCGCTCTATGAACGTAATAATATATATATATTTTTTTTTTTTTTTTTTTTTTACTGGGTACAATGAGACATTATTCTGCTAACAAGATCTTTTGCCATGTGTTGCTTGTTTCGACTTTCTGATTGGTGGAATTTTCTGTAGAGCATGGGTAATGTAGTTTTTTACCATGAATTCTGCTGTTAAAGGATTAGCTCACTTTAAAATGAAAATTACCCCATGATTTACTCACCCTCAAGCCATCCTAGGTGTATATGACTTTTTTCTTTCATATGAATACAATCAGAGTTATATTAATAATCACCCTGATGCTCCAAAGCTTTATAATGGCTCCGAGGGTTAATAAAGGCATTCTGAAGTGAAACAATAAAAAAAAAAAAAAATCCATATTTAACACATAATACAATATCTAGCTTAAGTCGTGTCATTTACGCTTTTCCACAAGGTGAATAGGGAAGGCGTAGGATGTGTTTTATACTGCGAGAGGCTTTACACTTTCTTCGTAAGTTGAAGACAGAAGGCAGTCTGGCTGAAGCTAGTTATTTTACTTTATAACGTGCTAAATATGGATATTTTTCTTACACATATGCATCGCTTTACTTCAGAAGGTCTTAATTAACCCCCGAAGCCATGTGGAGTACCTTTATGATGGATGGATCCACTTTTTTTGAGATGGTTTCCGTGCATTGCCATTATAAAGCTTTGGAGCATAAGGGTGATTATTTAATATAACTCCGATTATATTCGTCCGAAAGAAGAAAGTCATTTACACCTAGGATGGCTTGAGGGTGAGTAAATCATAGTGTAATTTTCATTTTAAAGCGAGCTAATGCTTTGAAAACGATTATTTTAAAACTAAGTTGAAATAATGCTGGTTAACAGCTTCAGCAGTAGCAAATAGCATAGATTAACAAACTAGTAGCTCACAGTAGTTCTGTCTTTAAAAGTTTATAAGTTATCGTTGAAAATAAATTTCCTTATGGAGGAAATTTTCTTCCGGAACTCGACTGTTGCACTCTACGGGTAAGTTTACATGACAACAGTGTACTAAAAATGGAAAAAAGTTTTTCCTTTGCTTTTTTTATGTACAGACGACAACATTGTCAAACGATCCCCATTCACACTGATCTGCGAAAAAAAATAATATCACTGTATTCTGCTGCCAGGCCAGTAGATGGCAATGTCACTTTGTAAAGAAACACTACTATAGACTGAACACGTAACACGCATGTGCATGACGTCACAAATCCATGTTTACATGGAAACTATAATGGTATCGTTTTCAAAAGTTAGTGTTTTCAGGCCCCGAAAACAGTTGTTGTGTATAAATGAACGGTCAAAAAGCAATAAAAAGTTTTCTGTTTGTATCGTGTAAACAGCCCCTATAATAACGTACAGTTTCAAACCCGTCACTAGCAACTAACACAAACTATGACGTAAAATACAGCAGAGACGGAAAAATATCAACCTCACGCTTTAGTGGAAGTGCTAAAACATCTAATGTACTATTTTATAATTCACTATTTGCACTGTATGTTGCTTACAAAAATACTTTGTTAGACTACAAAACTAATTTTGCACTGTCTGCATCAGAATAAAAATAAAAAGATAAGTATGAGATAGTTTAAACTAAGAAAAATGTTATGAAAAATTATGAGACAAATTGTGAGTCACAAAATCATTTTGAGGTATAAATTCACAATTGTGAAGTCACATTGTGAGAAATTAACTCACACTTGTAAGATATAAAGTCAAATTATGAGATATAAAGTCACAATTAAGACTAATAAAGCTCCATTTACAAGAACAAAATGTAGTCACAAATGTAAAATATAGTAAAGCTGCTATTGTGATATTTAAAGTCACATCTGTGAGATATAAATTCAGATTTTGGGATAAAATCAGAATTGATATATTAAGTCAAATTTGTGAGATATAAAGTCAAATTATTAGAAAAAAAATGTAGTCACAATTGTAAAATATATAGGCCGCTATTGTGATATAGCACTCTAAAAATAGCTGTAAAAAAAGAAACAAATTTACACAGTAAAATACTGTTTTCTATTAAAACAGTGATATACCATAAAAACAAAGCATTCTGGCTAATTTTACCCAGAATGCATTGTTTTACGATATATCACTTATGTATATTACAATGCATTCTGGGTAATATTACTTGTCGTTTTCGAGAGGGGAAAACGACAAATATTACCCAGAATGCATTGTTTTTACAGTATATTACTGTTTATTGCTGTATATTACAGTATAAAATGGTATTTTACTGTGTAAATTTGTTTTTTTACAGCTATATACAGAGTCAATATCATTATGAAATTTTCATTCACAACTGTGAGATATAAAGTCACACTTGTGAGCTGTAAAATCACAATTATGAGAAAAACAATTGTAAAATATAAAGCCATTGTGATATACTCACAATATCATTGCGATATTGTGATATTCACAATTGTGAGCTATAAAGTTGCATTTGTGAGTCACAATTACCCTGAACTGGCATCCATACGTCACAGCATCTAACAGCAATATCTTCCTGCTGAAACTAACCCGCCAAAAACTGACCCAAAATCATCGTCCGCAACATTTATATACATGCAAACGATTCAAAAACAGCATAGACAGAATACAAGAATGTGTCCTTTTGAGGAACGGCCCTTAAGAACACTATATTTACAACATAGCCTGGTCTCTTGTACAGTGCCTTATTGCTTAATTGTCTTTGATGCAATAGTAAGACATTGCATCAACACAACAGCCTTTGCGTGATGAATGTGATGTGACGAAAAGGATTCTGCATGTAAGTAATGGGCATTAGAATGATATAAGTTGGCATGTGATGTCACACATGAACAGATGGAACCAGAGAAAGCCACGAGTAACCAACGCCACTCAAAAATGACAAAGAGGCATCACGTTCATGACTATCAGTTTATACAGCAACGTCAAAGACGACATCACAGCCTGACGACACATGACAGCTGATGGAGTTAGCGTAACTAGCACAGCCCTCCACACTGCTGGGCCTGTACGAGCACTTATGTGGAGTTAAGAATCTTACATTTAGCAGCAGAAACAGCACATGAACACAGGAGTCCATCTTCTTTTGGTAAAGAGACAGAATACTGAACACAGAAAAGGCAAGTGGTGCGGCGGGTCGGTCTAGCCGGGGGAAATCAGGGCCCGGAGGCTGGAGGATTTTTTTTTTTTTTTGAAGGCACCTCCTCCCAGAAATGTGGAGGAGAAGGGAACAGTCCACGAGCCCCTACGTTTGGCAAGCTGGGGTCCACACAGGCAATCCGGCCTCCGTTAAAGCTTCATCCACTTCTTTCTCCTTCCTCACTGCTGTGCAAGAATGGAAAAAGAAACAAGACGTGAAGAACATGAAAAAATACATCAGGCAAAACGTCATCACTGATATTTGAAGGCACAAATCCTGGTACATTTTCTAAACAAGCATGCAAATGATGCATGTCTGTACAAAACTCACCACCACAACCATCAAATATAAGTCTCAATTAGAATAAATAAATAAAAAATGTGAAAATATAAATAAATAAAATGACCATTGTGAGAAATAAACTCACATTCTCTCAAATAAAATATCATTTTGTAAATAAAATAATAATAATAATAATAATAATAATTTACAGTTGTGAGACAAAGAAACATTCTGAAATGTGATAATAGTAATAATAATAATAATAATCCTTTATAAAGCTCTCAATCTAATTTTATATTTTAAAATATAATATTATAAAACATTATAAAGTCACATTGTGATAAAATAATAATAATAATAATAATAATAATAATATTAATAGTTTTATTTATAAAGTCCACAAAGTGATTTTATATTTCAAAATATAATAGTCATATTGTGAGATATAAAGTCACATTTAGAAATGTAGTAGTAATAATAATAATAATAATAACAATAGTTTAATTTATAAAGTCCACAAAGTGGTTTTATATTTGAGAATATAATAGTCACTTGTGACATATTAATTCACAATTGTGAGATATACAGTAGTCACATTCAGAAATGTAATAATAATAATAATAATGTTTTATTTAAAAAGCTCACAATGTGATTTTATATTTTAGAATATAATATAGTCACATTGAGATATAAAGTCACATTTATAAAAAAAATATTAAGCTGAAATTGTGAGAAACAATAGTCATGTTGTGAGATTTTAATTTGCACTTGCAAGATATAGTCACATTTAGTAATAATAATATGTTTTATTTATAAAGATCACAATGTCATTTTATATTTCAGAAAATAATAGTCACATTGTGAGATATTAATTTACACTTGTGAGATATAGTCACATTCAGTAATAATAATAATAATGTTTTATTTATAAAGATCACATTGTAATTTTATATTTCAGAAAATAATAGTCACTTTATGAGATATTAATTGGCAATTGATAGATAAATGTCACATTGTGAAGTATAATAATAATAGTAATATTTTTTTTTTCAAAGCTCACAGTGTGGTTTTGTATTTTAGAATATATCATAGTAACATTGTGAGATATAAAGTCACAATTATTAGAAATAAAGTTGCAACTGGGAGATATGTCACTTTCAACCAGTTAAATGCAGAAACCTGCCAAAAACTGACCCAAATACTGAAACTAACAAAAACTGACCAATGCTAGGGTGTTCTGGATGGTTGCTTGGCCATTTTTAGATGGGTCAGTAAGTAATCACCTTCGAAACACCCTAGTAACCGAATCAAAACATTAGCTGCGTCTTATTTCCAAGGCTGTGACCTCCAGAGGTCGCATTTGAAGGCTGCATACGTCATTGAGTCGGTCTCATTTAAGAAAAGTACTGTTAGATTGCAAAGTACGAAAGAAATGATAGTATTTTACACCTCACGAGGAATAACAGTCAATTTTATTATGGTTACTTTTCTTAAATAAGACATCCTTGATGGCATATGCAGCCTTCAAATGCGACCTCCAGAGTACGCAGCCTCTGAAATGAGATGCAGCTATTTTGTGTCTCTGGTCCCTCTTACAGTGTCATCTTATTGTCCATCATGCAGGTGAAAATCTGATCTGTAAGTCTGATCACTGAGAACTGTATCAGCACATGATTTGAGGGATCATTCACATCTGTAGCACAAACGGTGCAGGATTAGTTACATTCAGAAAAACAATCCTGTTAGGCAACATTTTATCAAATGATCAAAACTGTGTCAGTGAGTGTGAACTGAACTCAGCACATTGTTTCTTCACGGTCGTTGGACCTGACCTAAAAACAGGAAGTGGATCTCGCTTCTCCTGAATGTGGTCCATGAGGAGGACTTTCATTTAGGTCTATTATGCAACGTGGAAGACGAAAACAGCAAAGCCTTTTAAAAGCACAAAAATGGCTCTGAGGCTAAACTAGTCAAAGACGAGAGTCACACAGGACACATTAATGTCCACAGAAGAGGGAAAGTGTGTGCAGACAACATGAGATTGGCTCAAATTACAAGTAGATACTACAGAGCAAGACAGACAGGAGCTGCTTGTGGATGCAGCCGTGCAGAAGAACTCTCTAACACTCCCCAAGAAACACAGCTTGTCCTAGATTCCTTGCAATGACATGCGCAATGTTGCAGAAGATCAGATGGATAACTCTGCATTAAAACGCAATTGTTCTAGGTCACAAATGAAACCTAGAGTCTGGGTCTTACAAGCTTTTGTTATATTCTTTGGACTCTTTTCATTTTAGCACAGGGAGTGTCTGATATTTCAATCTGATCTAATGTATCAGAAAAACAGGCCACTCGACTAAAAAGACATTGACACACAACTAAATCGGGCCTGTAGGAATGACCATAGACTGAACAGAAATGATTTCAGTATGATACTGTATGTCAGTGACATGATATCTAAACCGATATGTGCAACAGCTTACTATGACATTTTCATTAGGGATTTTTTCCCCTAATGTTTCATACAAAACTGTTTTAAATGCATTGAACAAGGCATCATTAATGAAAAGTAAATTTTGAACATTTCTAAAAACATTTTTCATATTTTTATATAAAATTGTACATTTTTATAATATATGCTATTTATTATTTCCTAATATGTTTTTTTCTAAGAAGCACAGAATTATTTATTTATTTTGTTATTTTTGATTACAGAATAAAAATATAGTGCTGTCTAACAAAAGTTTGTGTGTGTGTGTGTGTGTGTATATATATATATATATATATATATATATACACTGTTTGTTCTCAATTGATATTGTTCATTGAAGCTTACTGTATTATGTAGAAGAGTATTGTGAGAAAGAGATAGATTGAACAAGTTTATTACCTGCATTCAAATTTAGCATTTTCCTTCAGGTCAGTCCTATGTTCATAATAAAAAAAATCTGTCAAAGCGCTAGTCAAAGCATTTGTCAGTTGCGTCTTGTTCCGTGTTCAAAATAATTCAGTCTTTTCAATATAAAAGTCTTCACTACTGAGTGACTCACTCATAAAGACAGTCTTTGCTTTTAGTGATTTTACTTCATGAAAGTTGCACTGATACATATATTTTTTGGTTTTAATATTTGTATTGTGTGGTAACCATTTTATAAAAACAATAAGGTACTCGAGGCTGGTGCTGCATCGTGAATACGTCATTTCGCTTTGTGTTGTGCCTAACAACGCCCTTCAGCTGTGATTTATTCACGATAAAGCACAGCTTCTCGTACCGTATTGCTTACATATATATATATATATATATATATATATATATATATATATATATATATACACACATATACACACACAAATATATTATATATTTACAAACTGTTATGTTAGATGCAATTAATCGATTTGGCAGCACTAATATTTTTACTTTAGACATTTAAATATTAAACAGTTGCTTTAAATGGAAATGGCATTAACTGAGAACCAGGGAAAATAAAGTTTTCTGAATTTAGTTGATATGTGATATGTGTGTAAAATGGCCATAAATGGGTAGTCCCATTCTATATACAATGCATCGATACATTGTATCTAATTTGCATATTAATGTGTTCTTGGGGCAACATGTAATGAAAAAAGAAGGGTAAAAATGGGAGTAATAATTGGCAACATTTTCATAAGAATATCTAATATTTCTTAGGAATATTGATATATAATTTCTTTCCCTATTCACTTGTGTCTACCAAAATGCCTGATAAGCATGATTTAAGTCCTGGTGTCCTCTACAGTGGACATGTATGAAACTGATGCATGTCTCCTAACAGAAAGTCATATCATAATTTGAAACCCCATAACAGTTTCCAGAGATGTTGATTTATGACAAACAATTTGAAAATTAGTCAGATTTAAATGACAACTACGAAATATGTTCATATTTCCATGAGAGTGCTGAATTTAGTCATTCAATTAATGTAGGGAGTTGTCATGGTCAAACGTCCAAACATTTGGTACATCAACACTGTGGCACATACGGTGTCAGAGAAATGTTCTAATATAAATATAATGTCCTCTACAGTGGACAAAAGTCTAAGCTTGGGTCTCAGGAGGTTAAGGCCACTGTAATGTTCTGAGCCACGAGGTGGCAGCACTGCTATAGTCGTGACATTACACACACTTCTCAAATCAATGTCAGCTCAAGGTGAGCTTAGGTGGGGCAGGAATCACTGTAATTGACCATATTTGGATAAAACAGTATTTAATGCCATACCTTAACTTATGGCCTCACCAGCTTTGCATTTCGTATCTTTTTTTTTTTTTTTTTTTTTTTTTTAATGAAACCCATCAGTGCTTGTGCAGAAATGAAATGATGAGAAATGCAAGACAAAACTAAACTCGTACAAGCAGGAGCAAACCAACATAAAAGTATAACTCTTTAGCCCTTGAATTATGACATGCAAATTGTTGTTAATTAATATGAATAATGAATATAGGATTCACCTGTTTCTTAAGACAAGGCGAGAAGTCCATCCTACGGGAGAACAGAGATGGCAGGAGACTCGTTTGGCGTAGATACAGCAGCCTCTTGTGAATGATCAGTGTATCGCAGGCGCTATGCTTCACACATTCATTTTTTTTACTTCGGTCTGTGTCAGTTGGACAGTGTTTTGTCTATAACAATTCAGTGATGAAACTTTCACGTGTATTGCACTTTATTATCCCAGAGTGTGGCTTAATAGTTGGGGTCTTTTGAAGATACTCCAGTACAATTACTATTGATCGTGTTGTTGTTGTGGCCCTCTCGTTAAATGAGAAAATCCATTTTCACTAGCTTACAAAATCCAGCAAGACGGCGAATCTTCAGCCAGACTTCAAAACATTCTGGCAGATTACTGAAGGAAAAAAAAAAAAAAAAAAAAAAAAAAAAAAAAAAAAGATGCCATGGCAACAATAGCGGGTTACCGAGGAACCTATCGTCGCTATGGAGACTGCATCACTCCAACGTGATTAGAAGTATCCAGTCGAAAGCGCTTCCAGTCTCTGATCTTTCCCCTCCCTCTTGTCTTGAACTTCAGTGATCGGTACACATTAGAAAGAATTTGTGCTTGAATGATAACAATTTAGATCTGAATTATTAGATCTGCACGAATCATAGCACAAATGGAGAAAAAGTTCACATTTAGCATCTTTCACTGGTTGATATGGAACGGGCTCTTGACGAGACAACACACAACAGAAGCACACAAAAGAAGTCATTTTAAGACACTTATTCCAACAAGTGATATGTTATCTGAGCAACACTTGTCCGTTATGTAAGAAAATACACAATACCTTTAAATAGGCTATCTTCTTTCATTATAATAAGCGCTTCCCTCCCTATTCTGGTACTAAGTTTCCAGCGATGTAATGTCAAAGTAGACTACGCGATGCAACGAGTGCATTTGAATAGAATAGCTAATAACTTGTCATCGACGATATACTGATTTTATGGCAAGCCGTTTTAACATTTTTCCTTAAACTATTTTTCTAATTATTTATTTTAATCATTTTAATACATTTTTATTACTAGTAAATCATTTAAGAGTGGCTTACCAGTAAACTATTCATTAAATACTAGTAGGCCTACTTGTTAATTTGCTACTAGTTTCAGAAGTAGCAACAACTTGATTGTTTCCGGAAGATAAGTGATTGAATATTCACTTCCAATTATGTATTCTAATTGTTGCTGGCACTTATTCCAGTTTTTCTAGTACTTATTTATTAGATTATAATACTTATTTATGAGGCACTGATATCTATCCCTATAATTATTTAGATATAATTTACAGCATATCACAAGGTAACCCTGCATCTTTAACTTGTCAGAATGGCTACTGTATGTTACTGTATGTTTAAAAATGTTACTAGTACATGTTAGTCAGAAGTGAATGGTTAATACCTGACATAATTCAATAGCAAATATTTTCACAGTTGGGATATGAGAGAATAGAAGTACTAGAAGTACTCTTGTAAATAGCCTAGTATTGAGTGCTTGAAGGGGAAAACAAATGTGCAGGGGGAGGCGGATTGGCTACCAGCAACATGTGAGAAAATAAAATTAGTTATCAAAAATTATTAGTAATCAAAAATGTACGCTACTAAAATAAAAACAAATACTAGTTAGTTTAAGGAATAAATGTTAAATTGGCTTGCCATACTGATGACACACATGTTGCCTATATGAATGAACGTAGCCTACCCTAAAGACAGCAAATAGATTGAAAGCCGATGAGGGCTTTCTCCTCACAGTAAAATGGTTCAATCAAACAGGTGCATGGGACTGGCGCGTTAAACCTCTGCGTCGTGGAAATGGAGGGCGATACACTCAGCGCTTGACTGTCATGACATTAACCTACAGCGTTGTCATTGCACTGACACGCGCGTCTAGACGCCTAGACGTCTGTGAACATCTTTTTAATGTTCACACAGTTCTGGTTGTTCTGAGCGGGGAAGTTGGGCTGCTTGAACGCGCTGTTGATACCCTCCTCAATGACCATGTACTCCGACTTGCTGAGCGACGACGTGCTGCGCGTCTTCTTCAGCTCCTCTGAGGAGGACAAAGGCTGACAGCTGCCAATGTGGAGGTACTGCGCCTGCTCCTCTCCCTCAGTCTCTCTGTGGTAAAAGTAGTTGAAATTGGACACGATAACTGGCACTGGCAAAGCGATAGTTAACACGCCCGCGATCGCACACAGGGAGCCGACTATTTTGCCCCCTATGGTGACTGGGTGCATGTCGCCGTATCCAACGGTCGTCATGGTTACCACCGCCCACCAGAACGCATCAGGGATGCTGCTGAAGCCCGAGTCGGGATCGTCCGCCTCGGCGAAGTAGACGGCGCTCGAGAATAAGATGACACCGATGAAGAGAAAGAATATCAACAAGCCCAGCTCGCGCATGCTGGCTTTGAGCGTTTGCCCCAGAATCTGGAGCCCTTTAGAGTGCCGCGAGAGTTTGAATATCCGGAACACGCGGACTAGTCTGATGACCCGGAGAATGGCCAAGGACATCGCCTGCTGGCCGTTGCCTTGCCGTTCCGCGAGTTCTGTCCCCAAAGTGATGAAATAGGGTATGATGGCCACAATGTCAATAATGTTCATGATGTTCTTGGAGAACGTGGCTTTGCTCGGGCACGCGAAGAACCTGACGAGCAGTTCGAAAGAGAACCAGATGATGCAAAGAGTCTCAACCACAAAGAACGGGTCCGAGAAGGGACTTGTGAAGTACGGGAGAGTTCCGTTCATAAGCGGGGCGACAGTCGTCGGGTCTTTGTCGTCCCGAAACTCGGGTAATGTTTCCAGACAAAAGATAACGATCGATATCAAAATGACCAGCACCGAGACGATCGCAATGCCCCTGGCCGGACCCGAGCTCTCCGGGTACTCAAACAGCAGCCACACCTGTCGCTGGAATTCATTGTTGGGCAAAGGACGCTCTTCCTCCTTTATAAAGCCCTCATCCTCTCGGAATTTCTCCATAGCCTCTTCCCCGAGCTCATAGAAGCGTATCTCTTCGGAGAAAATGTCAATAGGAACGTTCACAGGTCTCCGTATACGCCCCCCTGACTGGTAGTAATACAAAATGGCATCGAAGCTCGGGCGATTCCTGTCAAAGAAATACTCGTTTCTGAGGGGGTCAAAGTAGCGCATTCTCTTCTTGGGGTCGCCGAGTAAAGTCTCAGGGAACTGGGACAGGGTTTTGAGCTGTGTCTCGAATCGCAAGCCCGAGATATTGATGACAACTCTCTCGCAACACTCGTGGTCTGGCTCGTAGCGCTCCAGCGAGTGGTGCCCGGGCAGCGCCGCCGACTCCTCCAGCATGTTGTCGCAAGCAACAATTGTCATGGTGTCTTGCTCGTTTTCGGTGTATCCGTGGTTCACGAGGTTGTTGCCCCGGTGCTTGCTTGAGGAAGGCGAAGGCGAGTGGAGGAGGCTAAGGTGGTCGTCCATACAGCTGCTTAGGTGGAGGGGCAGTGGAAGCCGCGCCTCCTCCACAAGCTCCTGTCAGCCACAGCCGCCCGCCGCTGCCGCGCGTCCTCACTCTCAAATCGCTACTTTCTCAATCCGGTCTTCCCGCCCACGGCGCGCGTACTGTGGGTTATAAACATGACTGCTCCCGCCCACGGCGCGCGGATGCTCATCACACATCTACATGGCGCCCAATCGGAAACCTGACAGACATAAACATGAACCCCAGACGAGCGTCACCGATGCCCACAGTTTAGGGGAGGGGGTGTGGGAACGCGCATCAGCGACAAGTGCAAACGTTACGTTACCTAAAATGAAAACCCTAATTGACATTTGTTAGAATAATTGCATTGCTCATATGTAGGAGCACAAGAATGAATAGTTCATCATACCGAGGTTAGTGTCTGACTCAACTGAGCAATCAGTCTATGCTGCGCAGAATGCGAATTATATTATAAAGCAATTCAATCTGTTGAAGTTCATCTCGCGCAACAGTTGTCTTCTGGCGCCCTCTTATATTTTTTAAACGATGAACTCGAAATCCAAATCTATAACAAAGTGATAAATGTGATAGCTTTGTTAATGTGCTGTCCGATACAGATCCTAATGGAAAACAAACGAGCAGCCTATTGTTGCAGAGGTTACCAACTTTTGTGGTTATTACTGAAACAAGCCCGTTAAAACGATTATGTGATTTCAGAATCCTTCAGTGGATTGTTTTGAGCTCCTTTGGTGTGTTCAAGACTTAATTAGCTGAGTCAGATCGCTCCCCATAATTCGCACCCTTCATACGAAAATATTGTTCGAATGTTATCAATAAATGCTGCATTGGTTGTGTCTGATGTGCTTAGCACGCACACAATGGACTTTCAGAATGTCAGTGAGAGCATGTTCCCCCACCTTCATGAAGATGAAAGGACACGCGCCGACGTCACTGTGATTGACATTTGGAGCGCAGCAGGGACTTCATCTTTGCGTAACACAGCAATGGATTAGTCGCAGATCCATAAATATGTTATATTTTATTGCTCGTTCACACCTTGATATTGATAGAATTGATAGATATTGACGAGAATATCGGTCAATATGATACTGTTTTTTTCCCCCAAAGTGTGTTGGTAATGTGCGTGACCTGAGATTAAAAGCCAGGAAAATATTTCGGAGCTGTCCATAGTTCTGAAACCGGAAGATTCACCCTATAACCTTCTCACGCGAGCCCATGATCAAACTCAGTGATCCCCTATGGGTATCAACACATTCAATACTGTATGCGTATCCAAAAAAGGCAGAAAAAAATATACAGGAAAAAATGAACAAATAAACATATCTATTGTCAATGGGGTGATGCTCATATTTTGTCAGGCTCTATCAAGTAAAAAAAAAAGCCACTGATTGGAATGAAGGAATTTTAAACACATTTTAAATGTAGATTCTTTTAAATATTAATATTATGACCTTTAAAAAAGACAAGGTTAACTAAAGTAGTCAAATGGAATATCTTCAAGAAAACTCCAAATTATTCATGATTCAAAAGTCCTAATATTTAAAATGCAACATAAAATAAAATATGTTTGAGAGCTTTTGTGAAATCATTAATTCATATTGTTTTCAAGCATTTTTGAAAAATGTTTTCAATAAATATTTAGATTTAAGTGCTGTAACCATCAAGTAAAAAGTAATACGATAATGTCTTTTTACAACTTGAGTAGGCTTGATGGTCCACAACTTAAAGGGATATCTATTGTTTCATAAATGCATTTATAAAATGGTTAGTTCCTGTCCTTGATTCCGATTGGTCAATAGCTGTGTTTTATCCATGATAAAACACGGCTATGACCGCTTCACCCAACAGTTCTGTGTATCACTACACAACACCCTTAGCAACCACTCTTAGCAACGTAAACTGTTTGTTCTCAATTGATATTGTTCATTGAAGCTTACGGTATTATGTAGAAAAGTATTGTGAGAAAGAGATAGATTGAACAAGTTTATTACCTGCATTCAAATTTAGCATTTTCCTTCAGGTCAGTCCTATGTTCATAATAAAAAAATATGTTTAAATGTCCGATGTATTATCCTGTCCTTTTAACAGTTAAGGGGTTTTCCCGTGACTGACAGCGCTAGTCAAAGCAATTGTCAATTGTTCCGTGTTTACAACAATTCAGTCTTTTCAGTGTAAAAGTCTGACTGACACACTCATAAAGACAGTCTTTGCCGCCATCTAATGGTGTAATAATGTAACTTCTGTTGCTGTTCACGGTCAGGGACTATTTTTCCGGTGGAAGGAAGGCTTTTAGTGATTTTACTTCAGGAAATTTGCATTGATACAAATTTTTTGGTTTTAATATTTGTATTGTGTGGTAACCATTTTATAAAAGCAATAAGGTACTTCGAGGCTAGTTTCTGTATCGTGAATAAGTCATACAGCACAGCCTCTTGTACCTTATTGCTTACACATTTCTTTCTTTTGCAGAACACAAAAGAAGATCCTTAAAAAAATAAAATAAAATAAATAAATGAAAAAGAAGTAATTTTTTAGAATATATTCTTTAGGTTCCACAAACGAAAGTAAATACAGTTTTGGGGTGAGAGTGAATAAATTATTCATCATATGTTGATGGAGTATCCCGTTTACCTGTTTAATCATGATTTCATGAGTCATGATATGAACTTGGCACTTGATATTTTGAACTCCATTTTAAAAAATCTATCTATCTATCTATCTATCTATCTATTGTCTGTCTGTCTGTCTATCAGAGGTGTAAAGAGTACCTAAAAACCATACTTGAGTAAAAGTACCCTTAGAGTGAAAATTACTCCTTCACAAGTTAGAAGTCACCAATTCCAAAACAACTTGAGTAAAAGTCTTAGAATATCTATTTTAACAGTACTTAAGTACTTAACTTATACTAAATATAGGCTCAAAGATTCACTAGTCCTCAACACAAAAAAAAAAAAAAAAAAACATGCCAGTGAAACACAAGAAACAGTTGATTTGTGAGAAGAGCAATCATATTTATTTTCTATAATCAAAACAAAACCGAACACTTCAAAACTGCAATAAATCAAGGTCTTCACAACAGCCTCTTAAACGTCTATAGACAATTTAGTCTCAGTTAAGCTTAAGTGCTCAAAAAGAGCATAAGTAAATCAATATCCTTCAAAAGCTCTATTCAGTATAACAGATAAATAAAATAATGTTAAATACAATTAAAAAGTCAAAGCCTTCTTGCACTGGATGTGCCGGTTTCGGTCTCATCGGCGACTGCAGTCGTGTCCTGTTCTCATATACAAAACACTAGCAATTCACAACTACTTGAAAAGTAAAAGTAAAGTAGCCTTGTTGACAAGTTTCAGTGAGTAAGGGCAAAACACACAAGATGTAGTACTTGAGTGCTATTGCTTTTTTTGTAGCAGAAATAAACTGATGCAGAAAAAGTTAGGTGCCATGCGAAATGTAATGAGTAATTGCTCATTACAAATGTAGTGGAATAAAGAGTAGCTATACTTATTCAAAAATGTAGTCAAGTAGAAGTTGCTACTATCTTTGATATTCAGTAAAACTACAGAGTAGCCAAAACAATACTCAAGTGCAGTAATTAATTACTTTTACTCAAATACTTTACACCTCCGCTATTTATCTATCAGATTGGATGTGTTATAGGTGAACCTCCCACGGGTCCAAATGTGTCAGTATGACGGAGGCAGAAACAGTCTTTGTTTGATTCTGTGTCTTTCTCTCACTCACTGGACTGTTTCCCAGAATCCGCACACTTCTCAGAGCACTCAGGGATTGTTCCTTTTAACACACAAAATGATTCAACAGTAGAGCACATTACCCTGGACATTTAGAAGAAAAGCAGCTCTCTGTCTGCCTGCTGTCTGTAGTCTGGCTATTTGGCTGGGTTTTTATTTTATACAACAAAACATATTTACATTTAAAGTCCAAGGCCCAAGGATGACATCAAAACCTTTACAGGCGTATATGAAGTATTTTTTGTCCTGTGCACTCAAAGCTGCAGGTAATGGAAAATGACATTGATGTGAATCTGCAACGTTTTGAAAGTCCATGTGAGCCAGGAACTGGAATAATAGATTGTGAATTAATTTTAAATGTTTGAGCATTTTCATTCATTTTATTCTTTGCACGTCTAACTGAAAGAACAGACAATGTTTTTGTCTAATTACTTTCAGTAACCCAAAATGAAAATTGTCTCATGTCAATATGTCATCGTGGCTATTGGCTTTTCTGTTGGGTCATATCTACTTCTGTTGGGTCAATTATAAGCCTTAAACATTTGCTCAAATGTTTAACTTCAGTCGTCTTGTTCTTGTGATGTTTATACCTGACATGAACATCATGTCAAGCAACGTGTGCCTTACACACACAACTGCATTTTGCCATCCACCCTTGTTTGAGGTGAGAGTATTGGGTCTCGAGTCGTTTCCGTTATCTGCAGTGAGTAGCTGCAGATCTGAAAAGACTTCATTAGTGCTCTTGTAATGGTTAGGTAATTGAATTGGGTTCTTCAAACTGCTCTCCAGTTACAATGCTCTGTCCTCCTACTCCTTTAGAGAGTCTTTTGTTTATGTGCAGTTTGTCCTTGGGGTTGTTTTCAAACTCCATATTCACACGTCATTCTTGACGCATTTGCCAGGCAAAAGTGACACATGCTTATGGATGCGCTTATATACATAGAAGCGCAAACACATGCATGCAGTTGGATGTTCTAGGTGGTTTTTAGGACATTTCTAACAGGTCTCAGTCAAAAAGAGTTCTACCTCTATCATATACTGATCTGTAGATATGGCTCGTGTTATGCAGCAAGTTTGAGCTTATGCAAGAACCAATGAGGTTTATTCTCGTGTGTTACGCAGCACGTTTGAGCTTACGCAAGAACCAATGAGGGTCATTCTATTGTTACGCAGCACGTTTGAGCTTCAGTAAGAACCAATGAGATTCAATCTCGTGTTACGCAGCACGTTTGAATTTCCACAAGAACCAGTGAGGTTCATTCTTGTGTTACGCAGCAAGTTTGAGCTTATGCAAGAACCAATGAGGTTTATTCTCGTGTGTTACGCAGCACGTTTGAGCTTACGCAAGAACCAATGAGGGTCATTCTATTGTTACGCAGCACGTTTGAGCTTCAGTAAGAACCAATGAGATTCAATCTCGTGTTACGCAGCACGTTTGAATTTTTTTCTACAAGAACCAGTGAGGTTCATTCTTGTGTTACGCAGCAAGTTTGAGCTTCTGCAAGAACCAGTGAGGTTTATTCTCATGTGTTACGCAGCACGTTTGAGCTTCCGCTAGAACCAATGAGGTTCATTCTATTGTGTTACGCAGCACATTTGAGTTTTCTTCGAGAACCAATGAGGTTCATTCTCGTGTTACGCAGCATGTATGTTCTTCATATAAAGCGATTGAGTCTCTTCAGAAAATGTGGACTAAACCACTCAATTCATAGGGGTTAGTTTTCTGATATTTTTATTAATCTAAATTTGTGTTCCGAAGATAAACAAAAGTCTTACAGGTTTGAGGGTGAGTAATTAATGACAGAATTTTGATTTTTGGGTGAACTAACCCTTTAACCCAGAATATTAAGTAAGGTATCAAGCATCATCAATCATAGCACAACCGGTACAGGACAAGTTACACTGGAAGATTAATATTTAGGGTTAGGGGTTTTACTAAGCAATGAGCATGTGTAATAATAAAAGCGATAACTTTCGTGCAAGCATACAATTTGCAGGCAGTGTTTGGGGGTGGAAAGAGCTCTAATGAAGACATAAAACACCAGCACATAACCTCAGGTCAGCTTATAGAGATGCCTAATTGTGCAGGAAGGATGCTGTTATGTGCAGCTGTTTGATTTGATTTGATTTGCATGATTGAAGACCATGTATTGCGCCTGCACACTTTATTTAAAAGGGAGGAAATATCCACTGATAAAAGGGCACTCTAAACATTCTTTAAATTGTTACAAGCAAACAATATGTGTAGTTGCATTTGTCGGCAACAAAACACAGGCATGTAAAGAGCGTGTAACATCCAAGCAATGCAGCAATCTTCATTTTCTAAATTAATCTCGTTATTCAGGCCAGGGTGCTATAAAAAAGTGCCAATCGCGTTGTGCTGAGAGAAGAGCAATGGGACAGCCACAGGGCTTTTTAGGATGGTTTCCACTGGCTCAACTAAATATAGATGAATCAGAGGTCTTATTAACCCGCTAAATGAAGCTACCTCATACACTGCTGTGCTGTACCGTGTTCTAAAACAGGTTCAGGTCTGTGGTGCAAGATTCTCCAGGATAAAAGTACTCTCATTTTGAAAACGTGACAAGGTTGACAGCAATGTTTGGCAGCTTCAATTCTCTTGGAGCATTATGACATTTCACATTGAATAGATATTTATAAGATTAACATGTAAGCACATTTAAAAGGTCAGAAAATATAATACAACAAACCTCTTTGTTAAAGCGATGAAGGTTTTATATGAGCATTTGGTGAGATGAAATAGCCATGTGTTTTGCCTAAGGACTGTTATCTGAAGTGCTTTTTTTTTTTTTTTTTTTAATTATCTGAGTTGCAACCCATAAAAAAAGCAGCCAAACTGCATTGCTGAATTCAAGATTTTGTACTTGTTTTTAAATGTCGTGCAGTCACTGAAAATCATATGAAATCTGACTCAGATATGGTTCAGGTAACATAGAAGCATATGCAATAGAAAATAACTATGTCTATCCTTAGGAAAATAGATAATGTTAATGTTTTTTTTGCTAAGTAAGTTGATTAATTTACAATAGTGTTTTTTAGAGCTGCTTTACAGCAGATCTGAATTCTGTTTGCATCACTGAATCATCATTTTTTTCTGTTTATCCCTGTAAAGCTGCTTTGTTACAATCTGTATTGTATAAAGCACTGTAGAAATAAAGGTGACTTGACCTGACTTGGCTGCTTGTCTTGCACTGTCTGATGCAGATTTGGGTCACTGAAAACCATCATCACTGAGGCCTAAATACTGATGCCAGTAGTCTTTTAAACATCCTACAATCACTCTGTATGTATTCAGAGATATGTGGGATATATATTTACCCCAAAATCAAATAAAAATAAATAAGATATTTAATTTTGCTTAACAAAAAGTCACTAGTGTCAGTCGCCAGTGCACCTCTTGAGGCCAGGGGAGTGAGGTTTACACGCACAGCTCTCACTAGCTTGCCTCCGTTACACGTGCAAAGTCAGTCAGTATGTCTGTTTGGGGAGCACCAAAAAAAAAAAGAAGCAGATATTAAGCAGACAGTCTACTAATACTCTAATGACTGCTAGCTGACATGTAGTTGCAAATGTAACCCCTCCTGTTCAAACCGCCCGCTCTAAGCAGGACTCAAACCCTGGTCCGCTGGCATGGGAGTCGGGCGCTCTAACAAGGAGGCTAAAGACCGCAGTCTCTAGCGTCAGTTGCTAGAGTGCCTCTTGAGATCAGGGGAGTGGGGTTTACATGCACAGCTTTTACCGGCCTACATTAATTACACAAAGTTACTTATAGTTAGTATGTCTAAAGTGGACCATCAAAATAAAGTGTCACTGTTTCATGTTTTCTTCTCAATTTCCAATTACTCTTTCTTGTTTAACAATAATAATAATTGTGTGCAACAAAGAGAATATGACATGATTGTATTTCAAATTATAGCCCTAAGAAAATTGATAAATTACTGCTTGCTTTAGTAACTTTATTTATGTATGCTGAGCTAGGTGATGATTCAGTCACTGCTTTTTTGCAGAATGTTAGCTGGTTTTACACCACAAAAATGTTTCACTCCTTTCTTTGGTTTTTTTAAAAAAAAAACTGGTGTGGTTTGTGGTGCTGCTACATTCATGAGATGTAATTTCTCTTGTATTTACACCACAATTAGTCAGATATGTGGAGCAATGCTGGATAGAAGATGGCTACTGGAACACTTCAAATACTCACTAACTTGATACTGGGTTCAGTATGAAGTCCATGCTCTGCGTTACAGCCATTCATTCATATTTCATCTTTATTATCTCATGAATCAATAATGAATACACTTTAAATTTTCCCAATGATACATGTTGCTTAATTACATTGTAGCGGCTGTAGCTGTAATCATTGTTTTCATTATATTGTAGCATTAACTAGCTGCTTTTCCAAGTAGCAGTATATAGTGCCAAAACTAAACACTGTGCACAGTTTTTTAATGTCACACTGTTTGGACATGCAGTTTTCCTGCCAAGAGAATCAATAATCAAACCCTTTCTCCTAATATGTCCTCTCTCTCATATGGAATTGGACAACTGATCACGGCCATTGCACACTGTTTCTTTTATACAACTGTTAAGTCAATAAGGAAGGACCAAGGAGTGTCCCAAAGTGTCCCATCTTGTGTTTGGACGCTTATGAAAAAGTAGTACACTTTAGCATGCTTTTAAAAATAATTCTTATGGAAATTATATACTTTAAAAAATATATATATACTTAAGTGGGAAATGAATGTAATGTTTCAGACACTTCATTCTGCATGTTGGATATTTACAATTAAATAAAAATGTATTATAGGTTAAATTTATAATAAATGCAATTAGTTGAACTTAGGAGTGCTGTTTGACCCATTAAAGTTTGGCTTATAAGTACACCTTTATATGTAATTTCATAATTACTTCTGTTGTCTTTGAAATATGGCTGAAGTGTACTGCTGAATGTACTGACAAACATTTACAAAATATACTTTAATGTCACTTCTATTGAAACTTTTATGTCTTGTATCTAAATATATTTGTAATGACACAGTTGTAATGATGAATGTGCAATACTGAATAAAACACTACACTGAAAATTATAATCAAGTACTTTACATGTGCTTAAGTATATTAGTCAACACATCACAATAAGTGTGCTTCTTTAAAGCATGACAAAAGATTATTAAAACAACGATTTAAAATGTACTTTAAGTAAAACTTTTCATTTGACATTATTACAAAGTGCACTTTTTAAAAGTATACTTGAGTGTGTTAAGAAACATAGTCATGAAAGTGAACTCTTAAAGTGAACTCTCTTTTAGACTTTTATTTAATTGATATATTATATGCCAGTATAGTTTATAAAAATATTCTTTTTTCACAAGGTGAATTCCTTTTTCACATTTAAAGTTCTATTTAACCAATGAGATTTGATGACTGAAACGAACTGTTGTATAAAGCTATCTAGTATTAATATTTTACTATTTTTTTTAGTGTTTATGTATGCCACTAAGTTAAATTAAATAAAGACGTGCCTGAAAAATACAGCTCAGATTAAATGACAAAATAGCTAAAACAGGCAATGTATATTGAACTGACTGAGAAAAATTTACATATACTTTTTTTTTTTTAATATATATATATATATATATATATATATATATATATACAAAGTTAATATACCATTTATCAGATAAATTACTGAAATGTGAACTTGGCAAACAGCTTTACGTTATTTACATGACTGAAAAAGCTGCCTGAATGCATTTCCAAGATGGCTACCAATTGAACTGACTTGCAGTGAAAGGAATACTTTTGTTAGTTGACAAATTGTTATATATTTATATATGAACAAACACTATAATATCAATGCAAACAATGCAATCAACAGTGTGGGATGTGACAGAGTAATGCAATTGCTGTTTATTTTTCATTTTATAATATGTGTGAAGTTTTCTTTCTTTCTTTCTTTCTTTCTTTCTCTCTCTCTCTCTTTTACTTTCTTATGAATTCTGCCCCCTCTCAAACATAATCTGTTATTGCCTGCTCCACAGCCTTGGCAACAGATGATTTTAATCCATCTTTTTACAGCGTTTCCTTTTACTCGCTGAATAGGATGCCGGCAGTGATTTCTGTTTTGAGAGGCCCAGCTGTTAGTTTCTCAAAGCACTCCCTTGAAGAGAACACACACGCTCTTGCTAATTAACATAGCAGACAATCAGCCTCAACTGCAGCTGCTGACAACACAGCATAAGAGCCATTAAAGAGCTCTGCTACTGAGCCAAGCAAAATATGTCTTTAGTAAAGAGGAAAGCCAGTCACTATGGATTTACCTACTCATACCATAATTACCGGTGTTTGCTAATGCAAGCATTGCTATTACTATTGTTCATACCTAGTATTCATTTAGTATAAACTTAAGCATGTTACTAGTCCTTTACTCCTTGAAAATTATACTTGAAATTGTACATTGTTAAGGAGAAGGTGCTATTATTTTATTATTTTTTAAGTGATCTGGCTTACAATTTTCATTTAATGGACTATAAAAGTATGAAAAAAACAAAACAAAACAAAAAAACCTTGAGACATATATAGAGACCAGAATTTCACAGAGACTTAAAGGAATAGTTAACCCAAAATATGAAAATTATCCCATAATTTACTTACACTCAAGTAATCCTAAGTGTATATGACTTTTTTCTTTCAGCCGAACACAATCGGAGTTGTATTAAATAATATCATGGCTCTTCCCAGCTTTGTAATGGCATTGAAGAGAGCCCAAAAAATGCATTCCATGCAACATAAAAGTAATCCATATGACTCCAGTGGATTAATAAATGACTTCTAAAGTGAAGTGATACATTTTTGTAAGAAAAATATCCATATTTTAAACTTTTTAAACTATAACCACTGGCTTCCGGCAACGGTTGTGCACACATTCACGAGAAACTCGAGTTCTGGCAGAAGGATGACCTTTGACCCCACATATTACAGAAGAAAGTCATATACACCTTGTATGGCTTGAGGGTAAGTAAATTATGGAATACTTTTCATTTTGAGCCAGTAAGTAATCACCTAGCAACCACTATAGCAACCATTTAACAACACCCTGACAACCACACAGAAAACCATAACAAGGTCATAGCAACACCCTGACAAACACAAAGAACAGTTTAGCATCCACTTAGCAACACCATAGCAACCACCCAGAGCACTGATGCAAGGGCACAGCAACACCCTGACAAACACAAAGAACACCTTTGCAACAACTTAGCAACACCCTGACAACTACACAGAACACCATAACAAGGTCATAGTAACACACTGACAAACACAAAAAACACCTTAGCATCACTTAGAAAACCCTAGGAACTATTCAAAACATAAGATAATAAAAGCTTTTATACATTTTTATAAAACTGTTTTACATAGGTGTCATCTGACTAAGTGAATAATGAGTATACAGATGATTAACAAAAATTGCTTTGGAAGTTGATCTATAGAAAAGTGTTATTACTCAGTGGTTGCTGCACCAACTTTGTCTTAAAATTCTCAAAATAAAACTGCAACTGTAACACACTGTAAGAGTAGCTGTAATATTAAGAACCCAGGCTCAATGGAAAAACATGCCTGTGGCGACATCTGTGCAAAATTACATGATGTTTTATTAACAAAGTTCAGGAGGAGCATGTTCAGATAATCAACCTAATTAGCACAAGAGGATATATATATATTTATAGCCCACCTACCTCTATCCCAAGACAGTTTTTCAGCATCCTCCACCACCCCAACTCCTCACTCTTAAATATTTCCTATCCCAACCTGGAATGGGAGAAGTACTTTGGGTTCAGGCCAAATTCCGAGCTTGGAGCTCTCCACTTGGACAGTATGCCTGTCACGTGTTGCCTTAGTTTTTTTTTTTTTTTTTTTTTTTCATTTTCTGTCAGTATGTTTAGTCACCTTTTTTCTATAGTCTTTGACTTAATCATCATTTGTGTAATCATCAAAAGTTCTTTGCTTCCTTTCATTCATTTTCGAGTATTGTTTGTGCCAAGTACACATTTCTCTTGTGTTTCGTCTCTTGGATTAATAAACCACATTTATATAGGAATTACCTCATCTACCTTCTCTTGGAATAAGCATTACAGAATACCTCAAAAGGATTATGGATTATACAACAGAATTCAGCACACTAGCCTGTGAAGGGCTTCATATTTTGAACTATTCAGCTCACCCAGTACCCTTGTTTGATGATGAGACTTTAAAATCATTGTACTGGGTAGGAGCAAATTATTACAGCCTGTTGAAGAGGGGTACATTGAGAGAGACCATCCTCAAATGTCTGCAGTGCACCTACCCCCAGTTGATGACATCTCTCATGGCCATTGCAGAGACAGAGCCCACACCCACCGCAGAGACAGAACCCGAGCCCACCACAGACCCAGTGCCTAAGCTGATACCCACTATGGACAAAAAGCTAGAGCCGATACCCCCTACGGAGCAAGAGCAATAGCCCCGTCCGTCCTGGAAAGGAAGCCTGCCGCCCAGTCTGACCAGGTGTGTGAGCTGGTGATAACATCCGTGGAAGTTAGAAAATTTTGTTTAACATCTGGGCTCAGGGATTCCAGCTGTGTCAGTCCACCAGTGCCTCCTCCATTGCTGCTCCCACCATCGGTTCCGCCATGGGAATCTTCAGTCTTGTCTACTCCGCCAGGGTAGTCCTCTGCTCCTCCACTGTCATAAACTTTATTTGTACCTTTATCATTTACGCTGCCAGGAGTCGCCTTCCAGAAGAGGGGAGTTCTGTCACATGTTGCCTTAGTTTAATTTTCTTTCAGTATGTTTAGTCACCTGTTTTCCTCTGTTTCTTTGTTCTCCTTTTCCTGCTGCAAATCAGTTGTCATGGAAACTCATTCACAATCACACCTGTTAGTCTTTGTGTCCTATTTTAACAATCTAAGCGCATGGTCTTAAGTGCACGCCGCAAGTGCACTTTTGCTAATTTATGGTCAATGCGCCCGGCGCATGGTCTAAAGGGTTGTCCCTGTTATCTTAATGAGTAATGGGTGTGAGTAACGTCCAATAAACCAATCAGAGTCTTATCTCCCATTCCCTTTAAAAGCCAGTTGTGCTCGCGCCATGGTGGATTTGCTATTTACATGGCGGAATTTGCAAGTGGAAAAACTGAACGCTTCTCTAGCGAGAAAATGGATCTGCTCGTGCGCGAGGTTAAAGCGAGCGAGCGAGCGAGCAGACCATCTATGGGAAAAGCACACAATAATAATCAGTAATGCTTTAGATTACAGCCTGGAAAGTACTGCGTAATTACAACAAATTTACAGCGTAACTTTTGATAATTATAGTGTACCTATAAAGTAAGTACGTGTAAGTATAGGGGAACAACATGTAAAGTCTTGGGAATAAAGGAGTAACAACCAGGAAAATAACAAATTATTTATACTGTAAGTATTTTAGAACTAAGGTGTACTTATACTATTATGACAGACAACAATCTTACATTTGGGAGCAATTTAGTGAGAAAGTGCACTGATTAAGTTGTTTCAAGGCAAGTAGAAAAAACTATTGCAATCTTTTTTAATACATGGGGAAATATGCTTTTGTTTCATGTAGTTACAGGGTAAGTATGACATTGTGGGCTGTAAATTAAAGTGGTGCTTGTTACACTCTTGTTTCATGTAGTCACAGGGTAAGTAATAAAAAAAAAAAATAAATAAATAAAAAAAAACGCGAACAATCTGATATCACTGACTCCGAAACCTTTATTTGAAAAACAACCTGACAGAAAGTAACACGTTTTTTCCCTTTGTTGTTGTTGTTGTTTCTCTTGCTTGGCTTCCTCCTCCTCTTGTTTCTCAACTGATGAATCTTAAGAAGGAATCCCATTAAAAGAAAATATAGTACATCCAGAAATTTTCTCATGGTTTAGGCTATTCATCTTTTCGCTTCCAACCAACTGTCACCAGCACCTGCATGAGAGTCGACTTTGCGTTCGACGAAGCATTTTGTAATGACCAAGGTGAAGCTTTCATGACGGAGATTCATGTGAAACTTAATTATCGTTAATCATCGTTGTGTATTTAAGTTCCTAATTTCCTTTCATTCATTGTCGAGTATTGTTTGTGTAATGCACACGTTTCACTTGTGTTGCATGTCTTGGATTAATAAACCACATTTATATTGAAATTACCTTGTCTACCTTTGTCTTTTCTTGGAATAAGCATTACAATGTCAAATATGCATACCTTTTCTTTTTATCATGATTCAGGTGATTCATACCCGAGCGCTCGTGCTCTATTAGGTGAGCTGCCGAGCAAGTTTACTACGTTCATTGCAGCTAGAAACTGCAGTAAATCGTGTGTATAGGTACGTTTTTGGAGTTTTGCAAAAATGTAGGTAGAGGCATGATAGCAGAGCTCATATCATTTGCTCTTAGAAGAATGTGAAGTGAATTATTTGAGTCCTTATTGAGATCTCTGACTTTGGATTGCAGACTTTAGCATCTTGACAAATCTGAATTTCAGACAATGTTGTGAGATTACTGAAGTCCATTTCTCAGGAGGAAAATACAGAAGCAAGGAGACAAGGAGACAAGATTTGCACTCCACTTAATCTTATTGCTGTCTAAGAAAAACAATTAAGATACTATAAACATTTCATTTGCGATCTTTCTTTTCTGTTTATGTGTTAAATTAAATTAATTTGTTTTAATGTCATTTATTTGCTAATGTCAGATAAAGTTATAATGATATTTGGAGATTTAATTTGTGATGACTGCTCACTGACTCGTTGAATGGAGACAGAATGGAGTCCAATCCAGTCAGAATCCTGTCAGAAATGAGAGCTCATGTTGCAGTAGGGGACCAGTGACATTTTCAAAATGATCACATTATTGTTGATCGTCATTGTTCTTTAAATACCACCCAACCACATATGAAAATAGCCACATCAAGACAAGATCAATCCAATGAGCCTAGAGCCAGATGCGCTTATCACACTCATTCTCAAAGTGGACACACCCCATAATCAGATAGAGAGTGAGTCAGCCGTGCACCACTGCACCGCCATCGCCTCTGCTCTTTCACAAACACACTTTTCCCTCTGGCTGAATCCGTTATATGACAGACTGAGATGCTGCAGTCTGTGTATCTCCCTATCACATCGCTGCTTGACAGATATTTTGGTAGAGCTGTGTCTCCCAGCATGCACCGCAAATGAAGCGACAGCCAAAGTCCTCGCTTTGAGTTCAGCAAAGTGCAAAGAGTTTATAAATGTCCTTGCGCCATTTTCTATTCAACTCTCTTGTTTGTTCTCACTTGGACAACGTGACAAAGATGAGATGCAAGGTAAAGCTTGAGGTGCGATTCCCTGGTCTCAAAAGAGCTTTAAAATATGTGTTCCTGTCCCTACATCTCTCAGGAACGTGCAGTGGCGATAAGTCATTTATATCGGCCAACCTAGGTGGCCTGCCTGTCCTTCATTTGTGCAGTCTTGGACAGGCTGTGTTTAGTAACTGGGTCATTTTGTCTTTGCCAGGAGCAACCTTCTGAACAGACCCACTTTACCATATCCTTTTTTTCTGAGACTCCCTCAATGTTTGTGAAGGACTCCGCATGCCCCTTCTGTTATTATTATAAATCTTTACTCTCTGGATGATGTTCTTCATCCCAACAGGGGGCCAAATGAGTCTTTAGAAGGACATATCCAAAAGTCTGTTTAGGTGTAAGTGCTCCTTCTAAACTTAGACTGTGTACTTTTTTGCACCCAGAGGACACTTTGGTATCCCATATATAGCAGGGTTTCCCAAACTGAGGTTTGTGAAGGAACTGCAGGGGGTTGGTGAGTTGATGAAAAGCTAATAATTAATTAAATCATGAACATGTGAAATTAAAGTAAACAATTTATAAACAAAAACAATGAAAATAAAACACTTACTAAAATAAAGATAAAATATTTTACCTGCATGTCATGTGACTATTAACTGACATCAAACAGCCGTGAACATGTGAATGAGTTGTTGCTCCTAATTGCACCATTCCGAGCAGGATTCGAACCGACATTTCCGGCATGGGAGGCAGGTGTGCTAACAAGGATGCTAAGACTGTAGCCTCTAGCATCTTCTGTGCACCACTTGAGGCCAGGGGGGTGAGATTTACTCGCACAGTTCTTACTAGCTGGCCTCCGTTACCTCACACCCATCCGGGTCACGGCACCAATATAACCCCTCCAGTTCTACTCGCACCACTCCGAGTGGAATTCGAATTCGAACATTTCCGGCATGGAAGGCATCTAGCGTTAGCCAGGTACATCAAGTAGCCAGGTACATCAAGTAAATTACATAAAAACAGTTGAAAGACTACATGGCAAAAAACTGAATATATGTTTTCAGTAAACTGTTGACATACTGATTCAGCACAGGAGAGCTATTTTTTAATCAAAATGTTGTTATACTATTACTAACATCCTGTCAACATTATTACAAATTGTTTTACCACAGAGGATTCATGATTATTATTAAAACATGAATGAAGTGTGTGTCTAGTGGGTGATGCAACTAGACAAACTCTACTTTCCCTGTTAAAATGACTACCTTGTATATTAAGAGCACTTTGAGATGGCTCAGTGTTTTTCTTGGCCCGTTCAGCTAAACCAGCCGATCCACTGTTTAGCCACAAACACAAGACATGACAACAAACCAGAGACAGGAACTAAATAAAAGGTTTACACATTATTCACCTTCCCACATTCAGCTTGGATGCCAAGATCCATTAACCAGCTGTTTTTCAGCTCTCCTAGAGTGGAAAAACCCCAAAGTATGAGCAATAGTAAGTAGTAGGTGATGATTACCTTAGCAAACACCACTAGCTAGAAAAATATATGTGCATGTGTGTGTGTTTGTGCGCACGTTTTTGTGATTTATGAGGACACAAAAAATGTATAATGACGTGGGTATTATACTGGTATTACGACATAAACATGAAAAAACTAGGAGATTTGAGTCCTCATATTTAAAATAGCTTTAAAAACATACTAAACAATGTTTTATTAAAAATGCGGAATGTTTTTTGTGATGGGTAGGTTTAGGAGTAGGGTTAGTGTAGGGGGATAGAATGTACAGTTTGTACAGTATAAAAACCATTATGCCTATAGCAAAACAAACCTGTGTGTGTGTGGTTCTTGCCTGTGCCACATCTTTTTTTTTTTTTTTTGGACTTGTCGATTTATTTTAAGGTCATACCTGTAAACCCTGGATTGGTGAATAAAGTGATAGAATAGAATAAAGTCTATGACAACATCCAAAACTGTAAAATGACCAGAAAAAGTATGATTTAAACAACAGTTCAAGTAATACAAGTTAATTGTATTATTTAATAAAAACTGAATCATGCATGAATCATGTGAATGACCTATTTCAGTGATGAATTTCACCAACAGACAAGTTCGCAAGTATGAAATTTACAGTATAGGAAAATGTCATAGCAAAGTGGTGGGAGTGTAATCGGACATGAAACAAGCCAAATTTAAATTCACGTCACTCGCAATAGCACCTCATCTTGACACGTGTTGGAGAACACGCACTAACCAGCAGGCCACAGATCCAGCACAGCTGCTTTTAATCACAGATGAAACATCTGTATAATTCAGAGCTTCCTATGAGAGGAAGAATGTCATGACAACATCTGGACTGCTTAACGAGAAGAATAATTAATTAGAACTCGGTAATAATTATCTAATTTGTAATCACTTTCAGTACCAGGTAAAAAAAAAAAAAAAAGAAGAAGATCAATAGGCCTGGGATCTCATGAGACATTGATGAATGAGTTTTCCAATAAGCGTGATACATGTTTGATAACATAACATAACATTCCCCAAGCTCTTCATGTCCATTATGTGAGCCTGATGACTGTTAGACCTGATTAATTAACATTAATTTATGTTTGAATTTGTATTAGATTTGAATCATTAGTAATGGTCCTTAGAGCAAACTGTGTGTAACTGCAGCCTTGTTCATCAGGGTTGGGATTTTGATTTAGAATGAAGGGATCTCCGGCATAAGACTTAAACTGAAATGAAGGATCAGAGCAAATGACAGCGTCCTGTTTAATTGCAGCACATTGCCTGACCTCTTTCCTTCTGGGAAGTGACTGACTCACTGAATACAAATTAGAGAGAGAATTGATCATTTAAAGCTTTACAAAGAAAATCAAGTACGAGATCATGTAAAATCAGCCATTTGTTATCACAAAATAAAACACAGCAGGGTGATCATGATGCTGAAGCTGCTACTTATCAAGTAAGTAAAAGTACAGGAAATATTGATTTGAGTTTTAATTATTTTATTATGCTAGAAAGACTCCTGGTGAAAGTGTCCTGGTACAATGAACTTTTTCAGTTACAGATTTATTAATCAAAAATATTTGACCTTGAATGCTGATTGATTGACCATTCAGAGTCACGTATTACAGAAAGCCACAGTAAGCATTGTTAGTGCAAGATTTGTATTTTTATTCTGTATTTTCTTAATGGAATTATAAATTGAATTTCTGAAAGAACTTTTATTTTGAAGGGAAGGTACTGCTGCTGAAAAAAGTAGAGCTTGTCACAGCTTGTTAACAACCACACACAACTATAGTTTACATATCAGGGGCTATATTTCTATGACACATAATTTGTTCTACAAAATAACATGAAACTTACATTTTAAAAATTTTTGGAAATTGCCACTTTTATTTCATATTCTCATTTTATCACACATTTTATATTTAATCTCAAGCTCTTCAATGATTATTTTTAGTAAACAAATACATTAACTTTGGATAAACTTTATTTGGGGTAAAATTGTTAGGAAACAGTCAAAATTTGTGTAAAAATAAAGTATACAGTAATTATTTTTCCACAAAATTATTATTGAAGTAATTTATGTTTATTTGACATTTTTTAAATGATGACATTTCAAAGACATTATAAATTAAATTATTTAATAGTTTTAAAAATGTGATTATTATTATTTTTAGATATTATTATTACATTTCATCAAAGAATATCATATTTAAAATTGAAAGTCTGGGTTTGGTGCAAGGGTAAAACTTTAAAATCTTGACATAAAAGCAATCTGAAAAGCAAAAAGAAAAGATGAATGCATTGTAGAAAGTTCCCAAGACTGTTTTAATGTGATCTTCATATAACCAAGTAAGAAGTTTCAGTCTGTTAGCTTGAAGTAGCATATTGTAATGAAAAAAAGTGTCCTTAATATTTTTTTTTTTTTTTTTATTGTGCAGTCACTGTTTTATAAAAGTAAAAAGGTATTCAAGGCCATGTAATATTATAAAAATGCTGAATACAATCATTCACAATACATCGCAGCCTGTCAGAACTTATTGTGTAGATATATACATCAGCTTTTTTAAAATCAAATTAAGTATATTCTATCTTGGACAAGTATTTTACATTTGTAGCATTGAATGATTTGATTCTTTTTGACATGATGCTGACTCATGTTGTCATATCTTGTCTGTGAGTTTAATTATTTTCCTGTGTCTAGTCCCCATTTCATTTCTCTCCATAGTTAATCATTTAGTTTCCATAGTTAATGATTATGTTCACCTTTTTCTTGTTTAATTCCACATTTTGTTCTTTGTATATATACCACCATTTAGTTCAGTTCTCAGACCGTTATTGTCAATGTTAAGGTTGGTTTGCTTTAGTCCTGCATATTCTCAGTTTTGTTCTTAGTTTTGTTTAATAAAGACTGCTGCATTTAAACCCTCACCTCAAAACTTTCCTTTGCCTGCAACAATCTGTGGCAGAATAACAGACCATGATAATGGCTCTAGCATTAGCCACCAGAATGGTTATCCACTAGAGGATTATTTGGAGAAGTTCCTCAAGTTTAGCCATCAGGTGACATGGAATGACAACACTCTCAAGGTCTATTTCTGGAGTGGGCTGGATGAGTCTCACTCTTTATACTGAAGCCAGCTGGAGAAATCACCTGTACCCTGGCCCACTACATAGAGCACTACACCACTGTGGCTTAGTGGAACCTTACTATTGGAGAAGTGGAAGAGGACAATATTACCGATCAGCCACAGTCTCCCCAGTCCACTCCCGTTCTAAAAGTGTCATCAGTCTCCATTCCAAAAGTCCTCCCTGATCCATCCCCACCATACAGCCAGCCCACCATGGACCCCGAGCCAGCATAGGAAATCACCATGGACCCCGAGACAGCACAGCAAATTGCTACGCAATGTCCATCCTGGAGCCCAAGCCCGACACCATATCCATCCTGTAGCTGACACTTATTGATCTGGATACCCTGGAATCAACTCCCACCCCTGAGGTCTCTCCTACCCCACTGGTCCTGCCCAGCTTGTTGGACACTCTAGTCGCAACCAGTTCCCTGGCTCTGCCTCCTCCACTGGTTCCGCCAAGTCCCCTGGCTCTTCTACACCCTCCTGCTCAGCCGGCTCTCTCCAGTCCCCCTGGGTTCACCGGCACAACTACGGCTTCCTAGCCAGACACGGCCACCTTGGTCTTCAGAGTCATGGCCACAAGCAGGGACTTGTGACTCTTCAGCTCCACCTCAACTTTCTGAGCCCAGGACTCGGCACCCCCGTGGCTCTTCGCCCCCTGTGCTCCTGCTTTCCTGTGTTCCAGACTTTTTCATTTTAAAGACTGCTGCATTTAGAGCCTAGCCTTAAATGTCTCATTTGCCTGCAACAACCAGTGACACATGTAGCTCGATTATCCATTCTCTCCATGTATTTGCTGTCGTCCACAGTTCCTCTTGACCATGACACATTAAAATACATGAGGGATTTATTCATTGATATCTTGAGCTATTTCAAATACCAGCACCCCTGAGATGTCAGTACAGCAACAATCTCTGTCTCTCTCATGGAGGTGTAACTAATGAATAATGACAGAGCTGACATTCGTGTTTTCCTCCAGATGTCTGGGCTTTGTCAAAAGACGTGTGGTCTAACTGGCAGGATCACCCACTGCTGGTACATGAACTGGACTGTCATACTGAGGTTTCCTGTGTTTATGTATTATTATAGAGGTGTATGCTTCTCAGAAGCACAGTTATTGTCCTGTAAAAAGTATTTTTCCACAATTCTGTGTCAGAAATCACATTCACATAAGTAAATTTAATTGTAAATTTTGTAAAAGAAAAAAAAAAAAAAACTCCTAAAATCTTGTCGTGTAGTGGACAAGAAACATGTCAGACTACGTTGCTACCCGACCATTTATAGCGTGCCATCTTTAACGACGTGCATGCTGTCATCGAGAAGGCGGGACTATCAACTGTGCTTCTATTGGGCTGTGTCACACATGTGACGGAACTCGTCATGGATGACCGAAAGAAAATTAAACATGCTAGTCTTTCTGTCGTGATGTCGTGAAGCATCTCAGATGCCGCATCAGTTGTCGACCTCTATGACACACTACACGAGAAGAAACGATTGAATCTTTTTGCGACATCCCGACACCCATTGCAAATCCCTATGACACCCTATGTCAAGCAGATCGTGGCAAAATTGGGCTAAAATCGTGTAGTCTGAACGAGGCATTATAATGATAAGCTAATATAATATTGAGCAAATGTTTTCAAAATATTACTGAAACCTGAAACGTCTCAGGTTACGAATGTAACCAGGGTTCCCTGAGAACAGGGAACGAGACTCTGCGTTTGCAACGCTATGGGGAAACGTCACGTGACTCGGTGTTCGAAAGTCAACTATCCAATAACTCCAAATCCTATTGGCCGGCGACAGCCTATGACGTCATACAGGCGCGACCCGGAAGTATAAAAGGGGCGCCTGGGGAAGCAGTCATTATCCATCGTCTTGAGGGACTGTTCAGCAGGCAGCCCGATGTATGGCAAGGAAACGCAGAGTCTCGTTCCCTGTTCTCAGGGAACCCTGGTTACATTCGTAACCTGAGACGTTCCCTTTCGAAAGGGAACTTCTACTCTGCGTTTGCAACGCTATGGGGAACGATATACCCACGCCGCCATGCTTGAGGAGAATGCCTGCCAAGAAAAATGGCTGAGACAAAGGCTCCAGAGCAGTAGGAACTGCTTGGCAACTCTCCCTCGGGTCACACCAGGCTGTCAGTGACAGCATTCCCTTCGGCCAACAGCCCAAGCTAAACTCCAAGAAGGACCTCCTCCAAGGCCCTACAGAAGGTGCTAAAGCATCTGGAACCCACTTTTCCATAAGAAACAGTGGTCCCTTCAAGGGAATGTGGCCAGGGAACCGAAGGGAACCCCGGCCAGCCACTAGAGGGGAACGAAGTCACCCTTAATGCCACCAGGGAGGCCGACCTTGTCTGACCTGAGACAAACTCAGTCTGGGCCAACCCTGTCTGAATACAGAGCCTCCTAACACGCATTCTTCACAGAAGATAGTAAGTAAGAGTGACTGCAAAGAGGCAGAAACAAACTCAAACCCACGCGTAGAGACGGGCATCCTGGAGAGCAGAACTCAGCTAAGTGCTATGAACCCTCGTATTGAGGGGAGTATAATCCACTCATCCTAGGATCTACCCAGTGCTTAATTAACGCACTGAGGAGGCCGTGCGCTACAGAACCCTGATGCAGGGGAACACAAACCAGCCTGATGCTGGATCCTTAAGAGGAGGCCTGATTAAGGCCTACCCCATGACCAGCTTAGGGAGCTAAGCACTATTACAAACATAACCCTAAAAGGGAAGTACGAAACTCACCTAACAGGTAGATCATGCGATGGGCACATACTCATGGAGGCCGAAAGAGGCCTACAGCATGATAGAGTTAAGTGAATAACAGAAGTCAAACAGAAAGTGGCCCGGCTTCCTTTCCGGGGTAGAAAGATGACTTCAATGGCAGCCTAAGAGGCTGCAAAGTGCCCACATGACAATCCACCCAACACGATCCACCGAGCAGTGTACTCAGTAAAAACACCTTTTACTCTCTAAAGCAAGAGGAGTACAGCGTACGCCAGCACGCATTAAGGAAGGCCTGGAGGGGCCTATAACCTCAACAGACACGTGGCATCAGCTCGTGGCAGTGTTTAGGCCCAAAGGACGATAAACAACCAGACAGAAGGAGGTTGGTTTATCACTTAGGCCTCTGGCCAACAGAAGTGTATAAAGATAAATCTCAAAGAGAAATACACGCAAACATACTCCAGTGTGTTAAAACTAGGCGGCCTGTAGGCCTAGCAACCTCTAATACACACGGCGTAGTCTTGTGGCCGTTTCTAGGAGCACAAAAGATCCACCCTAGGCGCTAGGTGGCCCTTAGCTCAACTAGAATAGGACTCAGGGAGGCAGATCTAGGTAAAAAACAACCTTCAGTAAGGTTTTGCTGCCAAACCAACCTGAGGGGCTAGCCACTCTAAATACTCGGTAAAAAGCACCTTGTCACCCTCACAGCGAGAGGAGTATATAACTGAACTCCACATATTACACCGGAGGCCGAAGTAGGCCTGCCTTAGTAAACACGTGGCATCAGCAAGTGGCTACCGTAACCATAACCATACCACCCAGAGGCCACGTATTAACAGTGTCATGATTAACACATGAAAAACACTGCCAAACACAGAGAACAGGCCTGTTAGGGCCTCTCCGTCAGTGATGGGGTGTGGCCGATGGTGGCATGGTTTCCCAGGCATCCTGCCGACCAGTCGACTAGAAAAAGGAGGCCTAAAGGGGCCTTCATTCCAGTAACAGGTGGCGATCAGCCTACTCACAGGTTAAAACACAAATTGTGCCAAACGTAAACTAAAAAGGAGGCCTGAAGGGGCCTGCCAATTCAATAACACGTGGCTACAACTCGTGAGTTAAAGTGAACCAAGCTACAGGGAACCAGCTGTAACCCAAAAAGCTATGGGAAGCTAACTGCGACCTGCGCTAGGCTACACATTCCAACAGGCAATGTACCCTAAATACACATTTTGACTAAAGGGAACCAAACAAAGCCAACATGGTCTAAGGAAGGCTAATATAAGCCTACTACCTCAGACAGACACGCGGCATGGCCTGTGGCAGCGTAAACCTGTGAAAATATGTGAGCACATTATGATCAGTTAAACAGTATAGTAGAACAACCGCTAACTAGAAGGAGGCCGAATATCATAAGGCCTACAATCCGAGTTATAAGCAGTATAACCGTTAACCAGACCACTAAAAAAAGGGAGCCAATAGATACCAGTTTTCTTCAACAAAGTGGCACTAACTACCCTGAATATGCAATCCAACAGGTGATGCACCCAGTGACAAGGACCTCAGACTGGAGAGTACAAGTCACCAAATACTCAAAACAAAGGCCTACTTTCACAGCAAAGGGCCTACTGTTATGAGAGCAGGTGCCAACCTGTGGCAGCATAGGCTCACATACAGTGTAGGGCAAAAGTCTAGAACCCAAAGTAACACAAACTTTGATCTACATGCTTTTATTTTTAAAAAGAAAAACACTTCCAACACAGATCCTCAAATCTGATCTAAACCCCAGAGGACAGGAGCTAAAAACTAGCAACGTCAACTCAAACTTGATAAAACAAATTTATCAAGTGGCTCAGGAGAAAGTTATTCCTTTTAGCATGAAAGTTCTAGAAAGTGGGGCCAAGCACACACCTGCATAGCTTATCTACGCAAAGATAAGGGCCTACCACCTGAGGAACAGCATAAGGGAGTCAGGAAACAGTCTACAACCTAGCTGTAAAACTCAAATTGCACCTACACCAGCAAGGGGATAATTGGGCGTACAGCCTAACAACTCCCTCGGGAGGAAAACCAGAACTAGGAAACAAATCCTGAAAGGATAGTGAATACATATGGGGTTAATTCATATATCACATCACCTAGCTCTAGCTTGGCTGCCAAGTTATAGGCCTATCTTCTTTATTATATACAACAGGCACCATAACAAACAGTCTGATCTCCACTTCTAAATCTCATGATGAGAAAAATAAAGTGAAGCTCAAAGCTGAAAAGTCAGGCGGCCGGTTAGGGCCGCCGTAGACATACAAACTGAAGCAATGAGTGCCAACTCAAACTATACTGAAAATAGCCGAGAGGCTACTCCACATAGAGAGAAAACTAAGCAGCAGCCATTCTGTGACCTGCTTAGTCAGTCTCAACATTCCAGTTTTGCCCAAAAAACCCCTATAAATAGTATTTCTCAATGTTACATTCACTATGCCATGTTCAGGAATTATACAGGTAACAACACACAGTCAATATTTAGAGATTTAAATTTGACGTTGTCTTACCTTCTCGAGGCTCGAAGACCCAAGACTGCTCCTTCACAAACATGGGAAGGCAAAACATCCATGGTACTAGAAGCCCAAAGAACCCTTTCACTATCAAGCCAGAAGGTGGGCCTTCAGAAAAGAATTCATCATGGGCCCGGCCGTCAGCCTGACTGTTCAAAGGTGTTACCTGAACCTACACAGTGATTAAAAAACGCCCTGGGAGGCCAAGGAAGAGGGGCGAAGGCAACTTTTATCTTCGCCAGGAGAGGGGATCGATCAGCGGCGTTGCTGGCGCCGTTGATCAATCACCTCTCTTACACCATCTTTCCTCTTCCTCGTGTCTCGCCGCTTCTGCGACTTGCTCCGAGATGGAGGAGGCGCTCGAGCGGCGACGCTAAACCTCTGGCCCTGCCTCAGAGCCTCGACTCGAGACGGGCCAGCGCCTCCCGGCTTTCTGGGCCCAGGATCGGACCTGAGCGGAATGCAGTTTTTATATGCTGCTGAGCGCACCTTCGCCTCCCTGAACTTTCCAACCACCGTCTCAACGGAGCCGCCAAAAAGTTCAGTTGGCGAAACCGGGGCATCGAGAAGAGAGCCCTTCTCTTTCTCCCCGATGTCCGCCATGTTCAGCCACAGATGCCTCTCCGTGGCCACCATGGCCGCCATCGATCTCCCAATCGAGGCGGCCGTCTGTTTGGTGGCCCGGAGAGCGAGATCTGTGGTGCGGCGTAGCTCAGCCACCGCATCAGGGGACAAACCTTGCCCCTGATCCAGGTCCTTCAACAGATCAGCCTGGTACGCCTGTAACACTGCCATCGTGTGTAAAGCCGCACCAGCCTGACCCGCAGCAGCATATGCTCTGCCGTTCAGACGGGATGTTTGCTTAAGGGGTCTGGACGGCAAAACCGGAGCTTTTAGAGTCGGTGCTCTGCCCGTGACGAGATAGTTGGCAAACGTCTCGTCAATGGGCGGCAGCGACACATACCCATGCTGGCCCAATCCCTCCACATCAGCGAAATTTCCTCGCTGATGTGGATGAATTCTGGCCGAGTATGGGTTCTTCCATGCCTTCTTGATCTCAACGTGGAGATCCGGAAGGAATGGAAGGCTCACTGGAGTCACAGGGTTGTGGTCGGAAAGAAAGCGTTCGTCCAGTCTGCCGCGAACGGGCTCTTTCCTATCGCGCCCCCACGGCAGCTGCAGTCTGCCAGCAGCGCGTTCCACAACCTCCAGCAACTCGGCATATGCTGGGCCAGGCGGTTTGGAGAAAGAAGAAGAAGAAGCCACTTCTTCCTCCTCCATTACCACCTCCTGGCCACGGGGGCTATCGGCCAGAAGAACACTCGCTCCCGGGTCGGATGATGTCAGAGACAGAACATCGTCGTCCTCCAGGAGCTCATCCTCGCCAGCCGCCGCCGAGGGCTGAGAGACCACAACACCTCTCTCAAACTTGGCAGCGAGCTCCATCTGCGAGCCCCATGAGTGCAGCCGCCGCTCTGCCTCAGCACGAGCAGGGCCGGATCCACCAGGCGCAGATGTTGACGCTTCATCCCTCGAGAAGAAGGCCAAGCGAGAACGGAGCGTCCTCATCGGAAGACGCTCACAATTCACACAGACAGCGCCCTCAAGCACCATCCGTGCGTGTTCTTCTCCCAGGCAATAGACGCATAAGGTGTGTGAATCTTCCGGAGTCAGAAATCTCGGGCATGGATCCACACACTTCCTGAAACGCTTCTCCTTGTCCTCAGACATAATAGAGAAATTTCTCGTTATTTGACGATCGACAATGAACACAAACAGTCCCGAAAGACGATGAGATAATGACTGCTTCCCCAGGCGCCCCTTTTATACTTCCGGGTCGCGCCTGTATGACGTCATAGGCTGTCGCCGGCCAATAGGATTTGGAGTTATTGGATAGTTGACTTTCGAACACCGAGTCACGTGACGTTTCCCCATAGCGTTGCAAACGCAGAGTAGAAGTTCCCTTTCGAAAGGGAACAGGGTTAGCGTTAATTTAAGCAATAAAAAACTTGAAACAAAATACATGTTAACTAAAATGAAATAAGATAGAAAAACATACACTTATGTTATTTCAACATTTCTCATTTTCGTTTAGTTTAACTTAATGACTAAAAATAGCTAAAACTAAATAAATGGAAAACCAATAAATAAAAATTAATAAAAAAATATATAGACATATTAAAAAAAAAATTAAAATAGAAAAACAAAAACAAACAATTAAATGATTCAAAATCAAACTCAAAATATTAACAAAAACTATACGTATCAATGATACAAAAATAACACTGACCTGAAAGCAGTGTTTGTAATATTTGATGTTGTATTATGTATGCATGTGCGTATATGTATTTCTAACAATGTTTGATGAATTCATATTTTGTAATTACACTTCCAGAACACTCCATTGCTGTATGTGTGATTTGAAGTCCTGAAATGCCTCTATTCCAGCACCTTTGAAAAGACATTTTCAAATACTCAATTGTCTTGTTAACAACTACCTAATATTTAAATGTGTGATTAATATTCCAGAGTCAAGTTGAATAGCATTTACATAATCTTCTCACATTGTCCACTTTATTATTAAATGGGAAAAGAATGTCCTGTCTTCTGCTTATCTACAGATTACTTCTGAACATTCATTTCGTCTCACATTGTGGTTCTTTTCTCCACCTTAATTACATTGACTTTTGCAGATGTGCGCTTCTTTGCATGATTAAATAACAAGCAGGACTTGTCCCGTTGCCATGGAAACAAGCAATTAATCAATTATTATTGCAATCTGCTGTGATACATTGAGTTAAACCAGTCGCTGAGCTTTCGGTCAGATGAATCTGAGCACAGCGCTCAATATAATTGTTATTTTATTTACCTTTTGGTATGAGTTGCATAACGCAAGCTACACTTTGACCAGACATCACTTTTTCTGCACACTCACAATAACACACCATGTTATCTAGCAGTGAGAAGTGATTCATACTGTACAACAAAGATGTACTTGTCCTTGAGATGTGCAATTATAATATACTTTTACCTGTACACCTCGGGGCGTGAAGATGATCTCAGAGAAGAAGCAGAAATTTCTGGATGCATCTGAAGATACCAATAACCAATAAATACCAATAAAATACCAATAACAAATCTCTCTGTTACACTCTGGTATTACTAAAACCATTTAGAAACGCTCAG
Source organism: Elopichthys bambusa (assembly GCA_037101425.1). Taxonomy (NCBI): domain Eukaryota; kingdom Metazoa; phylum Chordata; class Actinopteri; order Cypriniformes; family Xenocyprididae; genus Elopichthys; species Elopichthys bambusa. Next base: position 21,218,398 of record CM074451.1, read on the forward strand.
CAAAAAATACTTAACTGAGAGTCTAAAGTTTCTGACTGACTTAATTATACCCTTTACACATTACTACACCACATGCTGAAATACTTCCAGTAAGGATTTGTCACATGTAGTGAACAGGTGCCCAAATATAATGACCACTAGGTGAAAAGCACAAGGGAGCAAGTGAATCATCCATATTCACCTCAGCTGTTTTTTTCTCTTTGTACTTTCCAAGGCCGTCTGAAGCCAGTTAGCATCCCCTTTTACAAGCAATGAACATTAAACAAAAACTAAGGCTATTTTTGGAAAAGAATACTAGCGTGCTGCTCACCGCATACTACCCAGTGTACACTGTATACAGCTTACATATTTTGTGTGTGCATACACTGTAAAAAGTAATTTGGCTACAGATTATTAATATTATTAATTAAATTCAACATATAAGAATTGAGTTAGAATTCATAAAATTAATTTCTTAATTTCAAAAAATTTCAAACTGGCCAACTAAATGAAACACTGATCACCACAATGGTGACCAGACATCTAAACCTCTGTTAATTCTTGTGTTTTTTCTTTCCTTCAGTGATTCTACTTGTTATCATCAGGTGTCTTCAATGTTGGCAATAAAAAATAAAGAGTTCTTAATTAAACTTTGACGTCTGTCTGTTATTCAGATATTTTTGTTTAAATTTTACTTAAATTTTACTCATTTTAATTGGTTGACATTTAAGAAATTAATTTGATTCATTCTAACTCAATTCTATTTGTTGAATTTAATTAATAATATTAATAATCTGTTGCCAAATTACTTTTTACAGTGTATGCAGACACAAAATAAATTGTACGACATATAGCATATAAAAATGTTTTGTAACATTATAAATGTATTTACTGTCATTTTTGACCATTTTAATGCATCCTTGCTGAATAAAAGTATTAAAGGTGCAGTAAGTGATTTCTGGTAAACACTGGTTTATATTTAAAATCACCTAAACAAACACCAAAACAACTCATTCGCCATAAAACAAGGACACAGACGTACACGCTTCCTTATACTCTTGTTCTCCATTGCACCATGCTACAAACAAATGGCTCCTGCAGACAAAGATGATGATGTGTAACTTTATTTATTTATTTATTTTTTAATTAGATTGTATAATTTCAAGATTTAAGGCAAAAACAGAATGGTCTGACTTTAGATTTGTGAAATTATGCTACACAAGACACCTGCACAAGACAAAAACCGCAGAGAATGAAACCGACTGAATGAAAATGCAAAATTACTCTCTGACAGTAGGTGGCACTTATTGAACAGCAGCGGTTTCTTTGGGTACTGCTGTACACAAAGCAGCGCTGCTGTCAGGATTCTGTACTTTTTCATGTCTTTTATTTTGTAATTTGCCGTTCATGTTCTTTTGTAATTCTTGTCATGGTCCTTGTAGTTCTTTCAGTTCATATTAATTAGTTTGGTGTGTCCTATCTCTGGTGTGTTTACAGACTTAATATTTCCACACAAATTACATTTTGGGAAATGACTGCAATGCATTTTGTTTGCAAGTCCAGAATAGAGATGAGCCAAAATAAAATTAAAAAGCGATCATGTGTTTTTTGAGCAAGAACCGTCTGGTTCCATTTTATGGCGGGTCAACCGGTGCATCTCTATGGTTAATATTAAAACAACTTATTTGATATTCAGTTTGACATCCTAAAATATCTGAATTTTAAGCAACTCAGTTCAACACTACAAAAAGATAAAGAAAAAATAAAATAAAGTGATTGGTGACTACACTGATTTCCTTTAATAAATGCCATAACTATTGTGTCTATTGATATTGTGTCACAGAGGCTGCAACAAGAATTCAAGAGTCTGAGCAGGATCTAGTTGCAGCAGTAAAATTTTATTAAAAAAAATAACTCAAATAAACAAACACCCAGGAGAGAAATCAACAGGCAGGAACAGAACATCCAAAACAGACATAAGAAAAGACAAGATAGTCCAACAGCTATGAAGAGATGACTCCAACTCCTACAAGGACTTCAGATCACACAAATTCTGAATCAACATGCAACAATGCTAAATATTCTATACATTGTAATCATTATGTTCACAACTTGTAATAATTACTTCAATGACCTCATTGTTTCTGCCTAAAATGAATACATTATCCCCCGGTTTCACAGACAAGGCATAAGCCTAGTCCCAGACTAAAATGCATGTTTAAGCTGTTTTAATTGAAAGTTACTTGCACCAACATATCTTAAAATATGTTACTGCCATTATTTTTTCTCAAGATGCACATCAGTAATGTTTTTTTTTTTTTTTTTTTTTCCCTTCCTAAGGCACATTTATGAAAGCTACTTAAATGCCCTAATTGAACTAAGGTTTAATCCTGGCTTAATCTAAACCCTGTCTGTGAAACTGGGCCTATGTTAGCTAACTGTGTGATTTGTATATGTACATTTCTGAAATGCATTACTTGGACACAGTCACCTCTGATAACAGATCACTCTAAACTGTAATGTAGATACATACATTTTCTGTAAAGATGCTTTAAAACTATGACCCAGTTTTACAGTCAGGGCTTAGATTAAGCCAGGATTAGGCCTTAGTTCAATTAGGGTATTTAAGTAGCACTTATAAACGTACCCTAGAAAGGAAAAAAAAAAAAAAAAAAAAACTGTGTGCATCTTGGGACAAAACAATAGCACTGACATATTTTAAGATATGTCAGTACAAGTTGCTTTCAGTTAAAACAGCTCAAACATGAATTTTAGTCTAGGACTATCTTAAACCTGGTCAGTGAAACCAGGGGTGTATATATATATATATATATATATATATATATATAGTGAAAAGTGCTATACATATAAATGGCAATTGAATTCACGGGACCAAGGTGGAAAAGGGATTCGGCAGACCACGGGACAATGGTGGAGCTGGAGGAAAGGAAGAGACTGGTAAGACCAGAGGGGTGGTGGGACAAGACGTAGCCCTAGGAACGGCAGTCAGTTGCACACCCAGGGTGATGACTAAACAAGGTGGAGCCAGAGGGAGCTCGACAAAGCTTGAGGGATGATGGCCACGGAGCGTGGAGCCAAGGTGGAGCTGATGGGTGGACAGGGTGAGGTGGAGTCCAGGACTCAGAGGCTCGAGGCGAAGCCATGGGATCAACGCATCTAGGCGGAGCTGGCGAACTGGAAGCACAAGGCAGATCTGAGCTGCATGGTGTAGCCAACGAAGGAGGAGCCAAAGGCCTGAAGGGAGCCAGTGGAGGTGGAGCCGAGGAACTGTATGGTGTTGGCAGAGGAGGGAATGGGAGGCTGGGCAGAACCATCAGCGATGAAGGAGACTTGACATAATCGGGATCATCATACCAACATGTGGGGCACGGGCTCAAAATGTCTGCGGTGGGCTCTGGCATAAAGTCCATGGGGGGCATGGCTGAAGACTGCCTGGGCTCTGGGTCCCCACGGTCTGCTAGAGGATTAGGGGTGATCTTGGCTGGAATGAGTATGGAAAGTGTGGAGCAGGCATTTTCCTGAACCTCCTCCACTCCTCCACAGGGGGATCCAGTCATCCACAATGCATATTCGATGTACTGGAGTAAACAACAGCTAATCCCTATTGGCATCAGTTGGAGATGATCATCTAGCCTACTCCAAAAGCACTTCTACAACGTTACCTCATTCCAGTTAACCTGATGGAAAAGTTCAAAAAAGTCTTCCACATAATCCATACTTCTGTCACAGTGGTTGCAGCAAGAATAAGTTTGAGCAGGATCTAGTTGTAGCAGTAAAACTTTCATAAACATTAACTCAAATTAACAAACACTCAGGAGAGAGAGATCGCCATGCAGGAACAAATAAAATACTTAAAACAGATGTAAGAAAGGACAAGGAACTAAACTAAACAGTGAGTATATACAGATACTAAATGAGTTAACAAGGGGCAGATGGACACAATAGGTTGATATGGAAACAAACAACTAGGAAACTAGGTCACACACAAGGAAACTAGGTCAACTAAAGCCAGGTGCACACTGTCTGATTTTGGGCATGATTTGGTTGTCTAAGACAAATTTTGAAAATTCCTCTGATCCTAGGCTAAAATCTGTAGTCTTTGGTCATTAGTTTGACATGTTCACCGACAGCCGATTAATAACCATTGCGATCATATTTAACTTCAGACGAAATTCTGGCAGTGTCAGAAGATTTAGCACACAGTCCTGCAGTGCCACTTCTCCTATGACGACCATCAAATTTACTTGTTTTTCAAGACAAGCCACAAACAAAATTAATGCTAGAGATTTCTTTGTTAGCCACCATTTCAGTCCTGCGTGCAACTCACAGTCACCAAATGTCTATGGGTTGATGATGTAAAAGACAAGAAAAGAACACAGGAACTGGGAACACAAAAACTAAACCAAACATAAGGCTGACAATTGGGAGAAGGACACATTTTACAAACTTCATATTTATACTTAAATCGGTCATTAATTTACATGCAACTGAACCCAAACCACACAGCACAAAATACAAACTGCTTAATCATTTTGATTCAGTCAAAATAACTGAGAGTAATTTATTGCATTATTTTATGTTGCTTTATAAAAGCAATAGATTGTTGCTCAAGCACTTAACCTCAAACTGTGCCAGTGACATTGTCCCTGTAATAGGTTCTTGGTGCAATTCTTTACCAAAATGAAGTAAAAAAAATAAAAAGAATCTGATGACATAAAGCTTTTTTGCCATTACAGCGTCTTCACAGTTTACCTCAAAACATGTAGTTGTGATCTGTATTCTAGTGAGAGACTGTTCTCGTCTGTATTCAGTTGAGACTCTGTTCCTGTTAGTAATCTATTCAGGGCAATTGACGTTGTGATCCAAGAGGACAGTTTTTAGAGACACTTCACCTCAGGTAAACTCCCAACACATCTAGAAGTGTGAATCTGCCCGGACAAGTACACATTTCATCTGCTTATAAGGAGCAACAACAATAATATGGGTCATTTGAAGCAATAAAGCTCATCACCTGGTTCCCCCCCTCACTCCAGGCCCTCTCTCTCACCAGCACTCTGAAATTATTCCTGGCTGGTGCTAAGATTTAATTCCATTGAGAGCGGCCCATCTTTTTTAAATTAATAAAGAGCAAATCCACATTAGGAGGAGATGAACAAAGCAGCAGCCCAAACAATGAGGTAATTCTTCACAAGAGTACATTCTGTACACCAGCACTTCATTTGAACATGGACACTGCTGGAAAGGATTTACCTTTGGAATGTTTTTACATATTGTACATATTTAAATTAAACAAAATATAATAGGTTAAGATGTAATGTCCTTTACCATTCTATCATTTTCATCAGGGCTTGCTCTGTAATTGGATTTCATTTGCAAATGGAGTGGGGCTCCCGCACTACCGTCACATGACTTTGGATGAAACAAGGCCACGCACTGAAAAAAAAAAAAAAAAATTACTCGCTTGGACAACACATGAGAAGCTCACCTCCTACACTATAAATCAAAGACATGAATGCTCCTCTCTTCAGTAAATCCTGCCAAAAAAAGCTGAAGAAATGCCTAAGGCTTTGAGTCCATGACAGCACATCAGGGCTATTTGACGAAACCTTCACAATGAGCTGTTCCTCATGCACTGAAAGCAAATTGAAGAAGAGAAGCATCAAGTATATGAGAAAGATATTTTTAAACATTATGGACTGTAATGTTATATGTATTCCCTTGTGAAATAGTGTGCTTAATTGTTTTTATTTGCACTTTTATTGCACTTTAAATCATAAATATATATTTGTTTTGTTTTTTAATAAATGTGCTTGCACTTTAATGACTGATTCTATTTACGCCTCCAATTGTCCTCTTGTTGGTAGACTCAAGTCAGGAGTAAAGTGATTCTATACTGTATCCAGTGTAAAGCATCAGTGATTGGATGTGTCCGAAATCGCCCCCTATACCCTCATTCACTTTTCCCTACATTAGTCCATTACTTGAGGGAGGGAATAAAAACAAGTGAGTGAATTCGGATACTGCTGCTTTTGAAATAGTTTGTTCTTACTGTTTAATAATCATTTGAAACTTAGCAACCTGGCAGCTCCAGTAGAAAGATTAAAAGATTGGAAACTATGTATAAACCTTAATTAAACAATTTAATAATCAATTAAAAAGGAATTTATACTTGTATGACATTATGCTGTAGCCACATTGGACCAGCGGTTTGGAAAATTAATGGATGGATGATCCAGCTGTGGGCGCCATCTTCTGGTCAGACGCAGAAATTCATTTGGCGCACAACTCTCACAGTGCATTAGGTATTCTCTAGCTGTTGAACGTACATTGGTTGTACACTCATTATTGCGGTGCATTGTGGGATTGAATGAGTGCACTCAATAACATCCACTATGGTTTCGGACAGCACTAAATGGCTGTCCCCTCAAATAGTGCCCTATTTAAGGGTATAGGGGGTGACACAGCCATGGGTTCTATTTGCTTTTGAAGGCACTTGCATCTGGCGTAGGCAAGTGTCAGCTGTTAAAGGGTCATGAAAACCTAAACTAAATTTTAACACAGTTATGTGTGTTGAACATCATAGAAGACACCATCTGTTAATTTTATTTTAAGCTTTTTGCGCTACTTTCATCTTCCGGGTAATATCTTTGTGTCAACGTCACACTAAGTTATGTTTTTTTTTTTGTTTTTTTTTACTATGGTACATCGATGACTCACCAGTGTCTCTGTTATGCAGTGGTTGAGGTAAGAAAGCAATAAAGGCTGGATATAAGTGCAGCAGTAGAATTTTAATAAACACTAATTCAAAATAACAGATTCAGAGGACGTCAGGATACAAAACTCTGTAAACAGAACAACCAAGGAACATAGACAAGATCAGACAAACACTAGAACAAACTCGGGTATATCCACATTACTTTTCAATGCAGAAGTAAGGTGTTTTTTACCTGAAAAATAAGGTGGACATGGGAAAACTGTGATTTTAACGGTAAAATACTGTAAAAATGCTACGGTGAAAAACGGTCAAATGGTTTACAGAAAGTTTCTGTATATATAGTGAATAACTGTAATAGATCTAACGGTACATTTAATGTAATTTTATGGTAAAATACTGTTAAATTTACAGTTTTTGGATGTGAAAAATAACAAGTCATTGTATAATTTACAGTGAAAAACCGTAAATTGACATTCCCACAATTCCCTGCGTGACATTTCACATTTGATGTATTTTCGCTGAAATAACTCTGTTTCTTCTTAGTTTTTCTTAGTTATGTACATTAGGGTTTTATGTTACATCTAATGTTGTTAAATTAATGTTTATTGCATTTGTAAAATTTCATGTGTGCTCCATGTGTGCTGATGGTGTTTAGTGTTTGAGTGAATAACTGTGTGCACCTTCTATATATTAGTATTATCCTTCTCAGCTTGTGGAAAAGCTGCTTGTGATGATTCATCATTTGATGAATCTTTCATCACCACTATGTTTGGTGGTTGTCAGTGTATTACAAAGGTACAAAACAGATATTAATACTTCAATAGGTTGGTCAATTAACATTATATAAGTTAATGAAATAAGTTTTTTTTTTACCGTAAATTTAACAGATTTTTTGATAACATTGCTACCGTATTTTTTATGGTAAAGTTCTGGCAACCACAGCTGCCGTTTTTTTTTTTATTTAAATTTTACGGGAATTTTTTTTTACAGTGTAGGCAAAAAAACAGGTAACTAATTAAACACAGGTATGACACATGAGGGAAATCAAAAACCTTGGTAACCAATGAACTGATCTAGAACCAGTGCAAACCAAAGAATAACAACTCAAACACTGAACAACAACGGACAAAAAAAAAGTCAAAGTCCAACAGAAACACTAAGTCACCAAACTAAACATAACCCTGACAGTCTCATAATTATGCATGTCCTTATCCTATGAGAAGACGCCTTGCTTAATTATTCACAACAGCATGCATTGATTTCCTATGACAGGTGCTTCAAACAGTGATATCACATACAGTGAGTAACAGATGCATTAATGGGTCTTGGATCGTGATTAAATAAATGCTTTGTTTAAAATATGGAGGATGATTTAAGCTCTGAAACTTGCTAAATGTTTTAATGGTACAAAGACCTCGTATATGTCAAAAGATCAAGGGAAATTTTATTTCTAATGTCATGACCCCTTTAAATACATGACATACAAGTATAATTTAGTTAACCATAAATGCTTGCCGGTACATTCAGCAGTACGCTTTAAACACATTTCAAAGACAACAGAAGTAATTATGAAATTACGTATAGGCCCGGTTTTACAGACAGGGCTTAGATTAAACCAGGATTAGGCCTTAGTTCAATTAGGACATTTAAGTAGCTTTTATGAACTTGCCTTAGAAAAAAAAAAAGAAAAAAAAAACATTATTGGTGTGCATCTTGAGACAAAACAATGACGGTAACATATTTTAAAATATGCAAGTTACTTTCAGTTAAAACAGCTGAAACATGCATTAGCTTAAACCTTGTCTGTGAAACCAGATGTACTTAATTTAATTAACATGGAATCAAGTGTCTGAAAACATTACATTAATTTCATACTTAAGTATATTATTTCAAAATATATTATTTAAAGGTACACTATGTAACTTTTTTGTTCAAAATTAACAAAATTTAAATAATGAGTCAATACATCATCAATTCGTCTTCCAAAATGTGTTTTTGTCTTACCCTGGTTCACTATGGTAAGTCTGTTATAAGTGTTCATATTTAGCAAGAAGGTTTTTGTGGGTTTTGTGTCTTGTCATATCCATAAATAGAGTAAAGTTTCTCTGACTACTTTGACTTTGAAGAGAATGCGACAGAGCTCGTAATAGTTTCTCTTAATCCTAACCAGTGGTGGATAAAGTACTCGAAAGCCATACTTGAATAAAAGTATAGATATCTTACCAGAAAATGACTTTGGTAGAAGTTAAAGTCACTGTTTAGAATATTACTTGAGTAAAAGTTTTAAAGTATGTGATATTTTTTGTACTTAAGTACGAAAAGTATTTTGTTTCCTTGGAATAAAAAAATTGCAAAAAGTTTATTTTAAGTTTTATATATATAAAAAATACTAATATATTAATTATACATAGTGCATTATAACTAATGTAAGAGACAACTTTAAAATGTTAAAATGTTGAATGTAAATGTTAAAAATAACAATGAACAATACTTTTAATGTTACAAATGGACTCTTATTGTAAAGTGTTACCATTTCATATAAATCCAAACAGTCATGCTTTACACACAAAGGCATAGCACAGGTCTATTATATACTTTCAAACATTATTTGGCTCTATTTTAGAAAACTAGATAATTATCTAATCAAAATATGTGTTACAGTGATGATAAAAAAAAAAGAACTGGAATCGAATACATTTCTGATTTGTTATGTTTCTGTCGCTGCATGATGAGGATACAGTTTAAATATGCAACTTCGCTGTATAACGAATGCATAACAGCGAACAAATGGATATAAACTGATGCAAATGAATGTTAACAATCATGACATTAAACAGTTGGTGTTTCTGTCACATTGTTTTAACCGCTTGAGGTAGGCTACTACTAATGTTAGCATTCTCTCAGACTCGACGGCAAACATACTTTTCTCCACTAATGCAGCATCTAGTCAACAAACTAATAACTTTATAATGATATGAAAACATGTACTGTAGTGTACACTGTATAACATACCGTTTTGTTGTCTGTTTTAAATCCGTTTTTGAAGTGTCCTGCTCTGTGCAGCACACAGCCTCACGTCACGTGTCAAAATAAACTCCACGAGGCATCAGTGATAGTTTTTATTTCGCCTCTAGAGGCCGCTCTCGTACTGTATAATGACAGCGCACTCTTCTTAGCTGCTCCAGCAACGGACACAACCCAGAAAATGAAATCAACCACGGTTGTGCGAGTACTTGTTTGCACATGCTTGCTTGCAGTCTGTGTTCTTCCGACTTCATTTTGTAGTAAGTAATGAAAATGGTTTGGGAAAATGTATCGGAGTAAAAGTATACATTTTATTTAGGAAATGTAGTGGAGTGAAAGTAAACGTTGACAGAAATATAAAAACTCAAGTAAAGTACAGATTCTCCAAAAAAATACTCCAGTACTGTAACAAAGTATTATTACTTCATTGCATTACACCTCTTATTCTAACAGCAAATGTTTTATGAGCAGTAGGATAATCATATTCATCTGCACAGTCACACAGAACTGAAGCACAACCAAAACAATGTTCTTCTGCAAAATTCATGCAGTTTTTTTTTTTTTAACTACTAAAGGGACAAAAGTTACATAGTGTACCTTTATTACTCCAGCATTCCCACAACCTACTTAATATAAAGTGAAATGTATAAGGAATACATATAAATTATGTTTATTATTTACTTTATGATAATTTACAATGAAAAACTGCCATTCCCAGAAGTCTCTTTGTTTTTAAGTATCATATTATCTTGTGTTTGTGGATAAGCTGCTCTGTCTATATCTCCAGTGTTCATGAAAAGACTAATTTGATTAACATTAAGTTATTGTTTTATTGTGGTGGTTATTAATTTAATATGATGAATATATTATTACAAAAAAAATATATATATTTGTTCATTTAAATATTTTAAAGATACAGGTTAATTACATCACAATATATTATTTAATGATACAATCATGGACTTTAAAATATACAGTGACCACAATTTTATTTTACGCCTCAAAAGTCATCATATATTTCAACCACAGCAGCCAGTTTTTACCATAAGTTTAGAAGAATTTTTTTTTTTTTACAGAGTATGTCAAATGATTGAAGTGTTGCTACTGTGAAATAATGCAAAACAAAAACAGTCGCTCTCCCACCTACGCTAGGTTTCAAGGTTTTGTTTCTCTTTTTTCCATTAAAGCTGCTTGTCTGAGCCTGGAGACTGTTAAGAACGTGTCTCAAAATTGTCTCTTTCTGGCTGCGAAGTGAAAATGTCTGCACACACTATGGTGCGCATGCAGCTTCCTGCGGCTGACCTTGACGCTCAGTCACATATATGAACAGAATGTAAAAGAGCAGAAAAGAGACTGTGTTTCTTTGGAGGGTGAGGGCACGTATCTTTGTAACACTCTGTCATGGTGATAGACACTTATGGAAGGGTTTTCAATAATGCAGCAGTCTAGACAATAAAATTGACAATCAAAGGCCTTTATTCAACAAGCTTCTCTGAATAATTTACACCCTGTTCTGATTAGATTCAGGCCAACACATAGAAAGAGAGAGAAAGAGATACAGAGGAAAACAGTGAATGAAAAAAGAATGAAAGCGCAAAAGGGAAAGCAGAGTGTCAGTAGGGATTCGTAGCTCTTTACCCATTTGACACCCCGGAGAAAAACTTGCGGAATGAGAAAAAGAAAGTGAAACAGAGAGGAGAGACAGGAAGAAAATAGCCTTTATGTCACAGTCTTTGAAAGCAGAGACTATTGTTGTGGTGGCTTTGCCAGGCCATTAGCTGATGTATTGATAAATGGATACAATGGCAGCATGTTGACGCACATAGAGGAGAGCTAAGGTCAACTTATAGAGAGGGCGAAACATTCAGTGATTTATGGCAGCTCTAAATATGTCATGTCTAATGGTATATATAATTCACAGTTCTGTTTTGTTTTTTGGATGCAGATGCAGATTCATTGTGGGTTTTGTCTCAATTTAGTAAATGAAAAGAACAAAACATACAAGGATCAAAGGTTCTGGACCAGTTTAACTGGTCTAGTTATGGTTTTAAGGTCAGTAAGATTTTTTTTTTCAACATTGATAAAAATAAGAAATGGTTTTTGAGCATAAAATGAGCATATTAGAATGATTTCTGAAGGATCATGTGACGCTGAAGAATGGAGTAATAATGCTTAAATTGTAGTTCCCTTTCAAGGGAACTCGCGTTGCGTCGAGAAATTGACGCTTTGGGAACGCAACGCGTGATGTCGTCATGAAGCACGTGTGAAATCAGTCCAATGGTGTGTCGAGACGTCAGAAGCGGGTGACGTCACGGCCAGGAAGCTATAAAGCACGCTCAAACAAAGCAACGCTAGCTTAAAGTGTCTGAGGTAAGCGCTGACAGGAAGTATGGCAGGGCGGCGCAACGTCTCGTTCCCTCTTCAGGGAACTAAGGTTACAGTCGTAACCGAGACGTTCCCTTTCAAGGGAACTCGCGTTGCGTCGAGAAATTGACGCTTTGGGAACGCAACGCGTGATGTCGTCATGAAGCACGTGTGAAATCAGTCCAATGGTGTGTCGAGACGTCAGAAGCGGGTGACGTCACGGCCAGGAAGCTATAAAGCACGCTCAAACAAAGCAACGCTAGCTTCTGTGTCTTCAGTTGCGCTCTGTGTCTCGTATGTCTTATTTGGTGTTGTTTGTCATTATTACCCTTTGTTATTATGGCCGAGAAGCAATTCAGATCTTGTGTTCATCCCTGCCCACGTTTCATCACGGGTGGGGATACACATGATCTTTGTGTTGCCTGCTTGGGAGCTCCCGCCTGGCGCTGTTTGATGAGGGCGCTCAGGCTCACGTTCCCCAGGGTTCGGGTCCCGCTGCTGCCGAGGCACAGCGCCGATCCAGATCTTGGGGATCGCAAATGGATTTGTCAGAGGGGTTTGAGACGGGCCCCGCCCTATCTCAGCCCTCACCTGACAGATCCAGTGCTTTTTCTCAGTGCCTGGAAGCACGCTTTGCGGTTCCTTCCACACTGGGTGAAGCACCGGTGCTTAACGTGTCCAGCTCCGAGGAGCTGGATGTGGAGAGCACCGACGTAGCAGAGAGTGAGGACTCGCCATCCCACTCTCCGGCTTACGAGGAGCTGGTAGAGGTCATAACTCGCGCCGTGGCCAAACTAAATATCGACTGGCCGGCGGAGAGGCAGGACGTTCGTCCTAAAAGTAAATTGGATGAGCGCTTCCTGCCCTCGCGAGCCTGCCCTCCCTTTCTTCCCAGACCTTCACACTGAGGTGTCGAGGTCCTGGAAGAAACCGGCCTCCTATCGCGTGCATAGTGCTCAAACCACGCACTATGCATCGATAGTGGGGCTCAAGGAGCACGGGTATGGGACGATGCCAAAGGTGGAGGAGACGCTTGCTAGCTATCTCTCTCCACAATCGGCATCGCCCCTAAAGGCCCCGACACTGCCCACCAAGCCTGTGAGGGTTACATCTAGCTTGGTGGGCAAAGCTTATCAGGCCTCTGGTCAGGCTGCGGCATGCCTTCACACTATGGGCGTGCTGCAGGCCTACCAAGCCGAACTTTTGGGGGATATTGATGAGGGCGGGGGAATGACTCCCGACGTAGTCGATGAGCTGCGTCGGGCAGCTGATTTATCTCTCCGGGCCACCAAGGAGACGGCCAATTCTGTCGGTCGTGCCATGGCAGCCCTGGTGGCCACGGAGAGGCATTTATGGCTGAACCTTAGCTCCATAAAAGATAAGGACAAGCATTTCCTGCTGGACGCCCCGCTTACGCCTCCTGGCCTCTTCGGCGACGCTGTCAATACGGTCGTTGAGAGGTTCCAGGAGGCTAATAAACAAGTGGCGGCGTTCCAGAAGCTCCTCCCCCGCCGCTCTCATACCCCCGGGGCTGCTCAACAACACCAGCAGCCCCACACTTCTAAAGCCAGCTCCTCACAACAACATCGTGCTGCCCAGAAGCAGAGCGTTACCACCCGTACTCCCCCTCAGCGACACGGGGGGACGGGTGGTCGGTCTCAACCGCAGCCTTCGAGGGGTCTTATCGCCAAGAAGGCTGCGGGGAAAAAGCCTTTGAGGGCAGTCCCCTCCGGAGAGAGGTGTTTTACACCTCAGCGCACAGCGCTCACTTCTCTTCGGTGCCCTCAGGGGACCGTTCTGCCAACCCTGCCATCTCGGGTATTCCAGGGCGCAGCGGCCCCCAGCGAACATTCACTCAAGCATCCGCCCGTAAGTTTAGCGGTGCTGGGGTGTTCGCTCCCTCCGAGGAGGGTCTCAGAGCGATCAGTTCGGTTGCCCCCTGCCGGTGCGCCGCATCGGGGCACCGAACTGGTTATTCAAGATATACCAGAGGCCAGTCTCGAGAGACTGGTTCCCTTAGTAGAATATCTGACAGCGTGGAAGCTATTGCCAAATATTTCTCAATGGGTCCTGCGTACAATCGAAAAAGGTTATGCCATTCAGTTCGGGTCTCGCCCGCCCCGGTTTATGGGGGTCCTACCCACTGTGGTGGGCCCCGAGCAGGCTCTGGTTCTGGAACAAGAAGTAAAAACTCTATTGGAGAAAGGAGCCATAGATTATGTACTTCCCTCCGATGCAGAGAACGGTTTCTACAGCCGTTACTTTATTGTTCCAAAGAAGGATGGCGGGCTGCGTCCTATTCTAGATCTTCGTCAACTGAACCAGTCCGTTATGAAACTCAAGTTCAAGATGTTGACACTGAGGCAGATCGTATCTCAAATCAGGTCCGAGGACTGGTTTGTTACGATCGACCTCAAGGACGCATACTTTCATATCTCCATCCTTCCACATCACAGGAAGTTCCTGAGGTTTGCTTTTGGGGGCAAAGCTTACCAATATCGGGTTCTTCCATTCGGCCTAGCGTTATCACCCCGCACATTCACCAAATGTATGGATGCAGCTCTCGCACCTCTACGTCTCCAGGGCATTCGCGTCCTCAATTATATAGACGATTGGTTGATTCTGGCTCATTCACAACAGTTAGCGGCTCGGCATCGAGATGTCGTCCTCGCTCACATGAAGAGCCTGGGGTTGAGGCTCAACGCCAAGAAGAGTATGCTTTCTCCAGTTCAGAGAACCACTTTTCTGGGCGTGGTTTGGGACTCTGTTGCGATGCAGGCACGTCTTTCTCCTGCTCGCATCGAATCAATCCTTTCTACCGTAAGCCGGTTAAAGCTAGGCCAGTCACTCACTGTAAAACAGTTTCAGAGGCTGTTGGGGCTGATGGCAGCGGCATCCAACGTGATACCTTTTGGTCTGCTGCACATGAGACCCCTGCAGTGGTGGCTCAGAACCAGGGGATTCTCCCCGAGGGGAAATCCTTTTCGCATGATCAAGGTCACGCGGCGTTGTCTACGTGCCCTGGCCATTTGGAAGAAGTCCTGGTTTCTATCCCAAGGGCCCGTGCTGGGAGCTCCTTGTCGTCGCAAAATGCTAACGACAGATGCTTCCCTCACGGGCTGGGGAGCGGTCTTAGACGGACGCTCGACTCAAGGTCTGTGGGGCGCTCACCACCTCTCCTGGCACATCAACTGCCTGGAGATGCTGGCTGTCTTTCTGGCCCTCAAGACTTTTCTCTCAGATCTCAGGGGCCACCATGTTCTTGTCCGGTCAGACAACACATCGGTAGTCGCCTATATAAATCATCAGGGGGGTCTGCGGTCACGCCCACTCTCCAAGTTGGCGCGCCAAATCCTCCTGTGGTCCCAGGGGAAATTTCTGTCACTCAGGGCAGCTTATATCCCCGGGGTCCAGAATGTTGGAGCAGACGTCCTGTCGAGGCAGGGGCTGAGGCCCGGGGAATGGAGGCTCCACCCCGAGGTGGTGGAGCAAATATGGGAAAGGTTCGGCCAGGCTCAGGTGGATCTGTTTGCATCTCGAGAGACTTCTCACTGTCCACTCTGGTTCTCCCTCACGCATCCAGCTCCTCTCGGACTGGATGCTATGGTACAGACGTGGCCGAGGCTTCGTCTGTACGCATTTCCCCCGATCGCTCTGCTCCCGGGAGTTCTAGAAAGAGTTCGCCGGGACCTCGTCCGGCTCACCTTGATAGCCCCGCGCTGGCCGGGCAGAGTGTGGTTCTCGGACCTAGTATCTCTCCTGGACGGCTCTCCCTGGGAGATTCCCGTCAGGAGGGACCTTCTGTCCCAGGCAGGGGGCACGATTTTCCACCCCCGCCCAGAGCTCTGGAGCCTGTGGGCTTGGCCTCTGAGGGGGCCCAGCTCATAGATTCCGGTCTCTCAACCGAGGTTGTAGGGACCATTCTCCAATCTAGAGCTCCCTCCACGAGGAAGCTATACGCCCTGAAGTGGAAACTTTTCACTTCTTGGTGCAGTAGTCGTCAGTTTGATCCAGTTTCCTGTCCCGTTGGTACGGTCTTGGAATTTCTGCAGGAACGGTTCACTGCAGGGTTATCTCCCTCCACGCTAAAGGTTTATGTGGCGGCCATTGCGGCTTACCACATACCCTTGGCTGGTTCTTCTCTTGGTAGAGACCCACTTATTACTCGCTTCCTCCGTGGCACCCTGAGGCTGAGGCCCGCGGTACGCACAAGGGTTCCGGCATGGGATTTGGCCGTGGTGCTCCAAGGCCTATCCCTAGCCCCCTTTGAACCGATTGAGGAGGTTCCAGTTAAGTTTTTGACCCTAAAAACACTGTTCCTCCTCGCCATATCTTCCTTGAAAAGAATAGGAGATCTACAGGCCCTTTCGGTTGCTCCCTCGTGCTTGGAATTTGCACATGGTATGGTGAAAGCCTTCCTTCATCCCAGACCTGGCTACATTCCTAAAGTTCCCACTAATGTGGTTAGCCCCATTGTACTGCAGGCCTTCTGTCCTCCTCCCTTCAGGACGTCAGACCAGGAACGCCTTAATTTGCTTTGCCCTGTTCGGGCCGTAGATGCTTACGTCCACAGAGCTGCCCTGTGGCGTAAGACTGAGCAATTGTTTATCCTCTTCAGGTCCCCCAATAAAGGGGCCCCGGCGTCTAAGCAGAGGATGAGTAAGTGGTTAGTCGAGGCTATCTCACTTGCTTATGAGTCGGCCGGACTGCCGTCACCTCTAGCAGTCCGAGCCCACTCTACCAGAAGTATGGCGGCCTCCAAAGCCCTTCTTTCGGGAGCCTCTTTACACGACGTCTGTGATGCGGCAGGCTGGTTCTCACCGCACACATTCGTCAGGTTTTATCAACTTGACCTTAGCTCCCCCGGGGCCCGGGTTCTCTCTGGCGTCTGACGAGCCACACCAGACAGGCCCTTGTAACTATGGCGGCGTGGGTATTAACGTTCCCAAAGCGTCAATTTCTCGACGCAACGCGAGTTCCCTTGAAAGGGAACGTCTCGGTTACGACTGTAACCTTAGTTCCCTGAAGAGGGAACGAGACGTTGCGCCGCCCTGCCATACTTCCTGTCAGCGCTTACCTCAGACACTTTAAGCTAGCGTTGCTTTGTTTGAGCGTGCTTTATAGCTTCCTGGCCGTGACGTCACCCGCTTCTGACGTCTCGACACACCATTGGACTGATTTCACACGTGCTTCATGACGACATCACGCGTTGCGTTCCCAAAGCGTCAATTTCTCGACGCAACGTCTCGTTCCCTCTTCAGGGAACTAAGGTTACAGTCGTAACCGAGACGTTTTTACTGTATTTTGGAAAAAATCAATGCAGCCTTGGTAAGCATAAGAGACTCTTTCAAAAACAAAAACTGTTCAGGTTAATGATTGATTGATTGGTTGGTTGGATCACTGCATGATGGGTTGGTTGGTTGATTGGTTGGTTGGTTGGTTGGTTGGTTGGTTGGTTGGTTGGTTGGTTGGTTGGTTGGTTGGTTGGATGATTGGTTGGTTGGTTGGTTCAATGATTGGTTGGTTGGTTGGTTGGATTGTTGGATGATTGATTGATTGATTGATTTTACAGAACTAAAACTTAACTAACCTTGTTTTTCTTCTCCTCAACACATTCACTAATTCGTCTATTCTCTCGCTATTCCTTAATCTCTTTCTCTATATCTAAACTATCTTGAATGATGACTGAGATGTCTGCAGTAGCCTTAAACTCAGAAACAAGTGTACAAATGTAAAACATTCAGTTTAAAATTGATTTGGAATGTAATTTCACATTACTTAGACATTACACATTACAAATGAAACTGAAGAGTGTAATTTCTGTGCTAGGAGTTCATATAATGACTGTTTTCAAACAGGTTATCCTAAACACTTCACCCTGTCTTCCATTGGTCAGAAATACAAACAGCCATGGCCCCAAACTCACACCATTGGTTGTTGCTATGTTGAGCTGGCCGGATACTCAAACAAAAGCAATGTTTTGATACTGGCACACTGTTTAACTATCTAAAGAAATCAGCCTAATGAATTTCATAGGAAAGTTCCAGGATGTTGATGTTGTGCTTGGCTAAATCAAGCAAATGAGTGTTCCACTCTCACCACCTCATTTTTTTTTTGTAGTTCCTCTTCCTCTAGAGTTTCCTCTTTCCTCACTTCTTTTGTAAACTCTCTCCTCTCCTTTCTTCTGTTCACTCTTATTCCCTTCTTACCCCACTGCACCATTAAACTCATTACCCATTTGAATTTCCTGTCAAATCTGAAGTAATTAGGAAGTAATTATTGGCATTCATATCAATTATATCTTATAAAAATAGATTTTATGATCACCTCAGAGTAATTATAGGGGAGCTGGTGTAGAGTTGAATAATCACTGCTCCGAGCATTATTCAGGTTAATACCCTGCACTAAATAAAGACAGACAATATTGTGTGTGTGTGTGTGTGTGTGTGTGTGTGTGTGTGTGTGTGTGTGTGTGTGTGTGTGTGTGTTAATGTGCATGTTAATGTGTGTGTATGATTGTGTTTAGAGATATGAGTGTATTGGGAAACCTCTGCATGTTTTATATATATTATGTAGTTAGTCTGTCTCATTTACTTTATGAGAATTATTACGGCATCCTCCATGGAAATTTTGAGGCACCACATGTGTGTCAAACCAAAGAACTAATGTGATGTTTTATCAGCTGTATTGCTTTTATAGTTTAGTTTAAATGTCTTTATGCAGGAAGAAATAATAGATTTAAATGCTCTCATTTCCACTGTGCTGGAATTTTATTTTTTATTCATTTATACCATAGCATAAAAAAGGTGGAAAAGTGGAGTAATTTGGTTGTGTATTTGAGATGTTTATGAGGAAGAGCAGGCATCTGTTTGGCTCGTCTATGGAAAACAGAAGGAAACCATCTTCTACAGGGAAAACACGTGGTATCAACATTTGTGTATGTGTGTGTGTGGGTGTGGGTGTGTGTGTGCTGAAGTGCTGAAAGCAGATTCTGGCTTTGTTTGCGTGATTGTGTTTGACTCCTGAAGAACACACAACCACTCTAATGAAGTGAATATAGGTTATCAGTACTAATCAAATATCAAAGCTACAGATTCATTAAAAGTGTGTCAAAAAAATAAATAAAATAATAATAATAATATAAAATGCCATTGTTTTTCCCTAAACACTTGTTGGTTGATTTGACCAAAAATTGTTTGTTTGAACCTCCTGACCACCCAGTGAAAACGTCTACTTAATTAAAAGTGAGCTTTTGAAGTGTTCTTCAAATCTTAAAAGTATATTTTTACAAAACTACTCTTATATTATAATACTAATGAAATAAAAGGCTCCTTAAATACACTTAAAGAGGGTTAACTTTCATGACCATCTTTTAATTACAAATATATTTATATACATGACATACAAATTTCAATGGAGATGATATTAAAGTATATTTTAGTTTACCATAAATGCTTGTCAGTAGGCCCTACATTCAGCAGTACATTTTGATCATATTTTTAAAGATAATAAAAGTAATAATGAAATTACATATAAAGATGTACTTTAGTCCTACTTAAGTGCAAAATCACTGATATAAATTTGAACTAGCTACTACATTTTTATTTAATTTCAAATAACATGCAATTAAGTTTCTGTAAAGATTGCATTTAGTTCACACTTAAATATACTTATTTAAAGTATATTGTTCAGTAATAAGTAGGACTTACAGTACTTTTTTTATTTTTATTGGTTAAGGTGTGACAAAACCTAATGTAAATCTGTGTGTGTGTGTGTGTGTGTCTGTCTGTCTGTCTGTCCAGCACATATCTCTTTAGTAAGACCAAACTTACATATACATCAGGCATAACATTATGACCACTGACAGGTTAAGTGGTCATCACAGCACCTGTTAGTGGGTGGGATATATTAGAAGCAAGAAAAATGGGCAAGCGTAAGGATTTGAGGTCAGAGCATCTCCAAAACTGTAGCTCTTGTGGGGTGTTTCCTGTCTGCAGTGGTCAGTATCTATCAAAAGTGGTTCAAGGAAGGAAAAGTGGTGAACTGGCAAGGCTCATTGATGCATGTGGGGAGCGAAGGCTGGCCTGTCCGATCCAACAGACGAGCTACTGTAGCTCAAATTGCTCAAGAAGTTAATGCTGGTTCTGATAGAAAGGTGTCAGAATACACAGTGCATCACAGTTTGTTGCGTATGGGGCTGCATAGCCGCAGACCAGTCAGGGTGTCCATGCTGACCCCTGTCCACTGCCGAAAGCACCAACAGTGGGTACGTGAGCATCAGAACTAGACCACGGAGCAATGGAAGAAGGTGGCCTGGTCTGATGAATCATGTTTTCTTTTTTCACGTAAATGGCCGGGTGCATGTGCGTCGCTTACATGGGGAACACATGGCACCAGGATGCACTATGGGAAGAAGGCAAGCCGGCGGAGGCAGTGTGATGGTTGGGGCAATGTTCTGCTGGGAAACCTTGGTTTCTGCCATCCATCTGGATGTTACTTTGACACGTACCACCTACCTAAGCATTGTTGCAGACCATGTATACCCTTTCATGAAAACGGTATTCCCTGGTGGCTGTGGCCTCTCATAGCAGGATAATGTGCCCTGCCACAAAGCAAAAATGGTTCAGAAATGGTTTGAGGAGGACAACATCGAATTTGAGGTGTTGATGGCCTCCAAATTCCCCAGATATCAATCCAATCGGGTATCTGAGGGATGTGCTGAACAAATAAGTCTGATCCATGGAGGCCCCACCTCGCAACTTACAGGACTTAAAGGATCTGCTGCTAACATCTTAATGTTACATCCCACAGCACACTTTCAGGGGTCGAATGGAGTCCATGCCTTGATGGGTCAGGGCTGTTTTGGCAGCAATAGGGGGACCAACACAATATTCGGAAGGTGGTCATAATGTTATGCCTGACTGGTGTATGTTTGCATTCTATTGTGTATAGCATTATCAGATTCACTACTCACTACTCAGACTATTCAGTGTTAATAGGTTTATAAAAAGTGCGACCATAACACATCTGCTGCCCTCTAGTGTGCAATTACACCATAACCCATTCATCATTTGGGTGAAAAATCCTTCCAGTCAGGCTAATATAGTCAGTTGCAAAAAAACAGTCCAGACTTTCAGGCTGACACAGTCCTGACATATTTCTGGCTCAAAGAAAACCTTTCATTCATCTTCAAATGGGGAGGGGGGCAAAAGATATTCATTGTCTGGTCACACAAAAGACACAACAAAGCAGCAAGATATTCTATCCACCTGCCTCTGAGATACGCAGGCAGAGCGGAACAGGACCGCTTTTGTTGCTGTATTAATGAGAGCTCCTGTTTCCCAAACCTGCACCCTCTGCCCCGACACCAGACTCACAGACCCCGCCACACCGGGGGGCTCTGAGGTGAACCGAGGTGGCTGGACTATCTGACATTTTAACTTGACAAGCTAGGTTTCGTTTAAAATGTCGTGTGAGCATATGAGCATGAGGTGGAAAAGTTATACTAAGGGTCATTTTACAGCAAATGCTTTTGGGAGTTCTTCGCCTGAGGTTACTCTAATGCTGTAAAAGATACTGACCACAGGGTAATAGAGCAGCATGAATACAAAAACACGCTTTCACTTGAGGATGATTGTTGTTTGATTTGATCACCAGATGGGGGCAGCAGATGAAAGCAGTGAAGTAGACTGCCTGCTTGAAATGGTATGCTTCTTTTTTTTTGTCTTTTTTTTTTTGTCTCTTCCTTTCTTGTATATTCTTTTTCAGTTTTGTCACAACAAAATATGCACTTTGTGCAAACTCAGTTTGGATAGAAATCCAATAAAGACCATCAAACCCAATTCAATGTTCTTTTCCAGCAAACTCAGGAAGTTTATTTATATTCCCTCGCAAACTCAGGAAGTTTAGAAGTTTAATCGCAGTTTACATTATTTAATTATGCAATTAATTATGCAATGAAAATCTAAATTAATTTAAAATTAAATAAACATATTTTTGAAATCTTTTATTTTGAAATAAATGGTTCTAATAAATGGTTAAACCACACTCTCCCACTCTGTGTAAAGAGGATGTGTGTCAGATCTTCAGGAAACAGAAGGCAAGGAAAGACCCAGATGGTGTTTCACCAACCTGTCTAAAAACCTGTGCTGTCCAGCTGGCCTTCATCTTCTCACAGATCTTTAACACTGTAGCTGTGTGAAGTCCCTTTCTGCCTCAAATGCTCCACCATAATGGCAGGAATTAATGACTACAGACCTGTTGCTCTAACATCTGTGGTTATGAAGTCATTTGAAAGACTGGTATTGGCTTACCTTAGGGACATCACTGGACCCTTGCTGGGTCCCATGCAGTTTGCTTATCGATCAGACAGGTCTGTGGATGATACAGTCAACATGGGACTGCACTGCATCCTCCAACATCTGGACAAACCAGGGACATATGTGAGGATCCTGTTTGTGGACTTGAGGTGGCACATCCTGATTTTGCCGCGTTAGATGCGTTCCTGGGTCATCATATTTTGTTGTTTTTGCTGGGTCATTAAATTTTCCTGTCCAAAAATGTAGTCCTAACCATATCCCTCCATAGACCTAAACCTAAACCTACTCATAAGTTCAGAGGGAAATGATACAGTAGGTGAATAACACTGATATATAAGCACCTAACCCTGGGTGTAAGCCTAAACTTGACATAAACAGTAATCTTGTCTCTCAAATCTGATTGGTTGATTGGAACGTTGTTCCAGGATCAACAAAGATGTCGATCCAGCAACATGTTAAACTTGGTGAAATCAGGTTTTTTCTTCAGTTCAGCTTTCAACACCATCATCCCAGCACTCCTCCAGCTCTCTGTTTCTAGCTCTGTCAATGGATCACCAGCTTTCTGAGAAATAGGCAACAGCTAGTGACTGGGGAAATTCACGTCTAACACCTGCCCCATCAGCACTGGTGCCCCACAGGTGTGTGTGCTCTCCCCCCTGCTCTTCTTCCTGTACACCAGTGACTGCACTGCTAAAGACTCCTCTGTCAAGCTCCTGAAGATTGCAGATGACACCACAGTCATCGGCCTCATACACAATGGTGATAAGTCAGCATATATGCAGGAGGTTGAACTGATGGCTGCCTGGTACAGTCATAACAACCTGAAGATGAACACGCTCAAAACAGTGGAGATGATTGTGGACTTCAGGAGAAACCTCCCAGCACTTCCCCGTCTCACTATCATGGACAGCACTATGGAAGCAGTGGAGTCATTCAGGTTCCTGGGAACCACCATCTCTCAGGACCTGAAGTGGGACAATCACATTGACTCCACTGTGGAAAAGGCCCAGCAGAGGTTGTACTGTACTTCCTTTGCCAACTGAAGAAGTGCAACCGGCTGATTCTGATTCTAATTAAATAAATTTATGCCAGAATGGGGGATACACTTGGTACAAGAGGCATGAAAGTGTGACATCAATTTGTACTTATTGATAAACTTATATTTCCTATAATTATAGGAAATATATATTTGTTTGATCAATGTCCTTACTAAACTACATTGTACTACATTGGTACAAAGTTGACAAGAAAATGTTTGTAATTATTTATTTCCCACTGTAGAAATAGTGTTATAATATTATTTAGTATTTAGTAATAAAACAGATATTTTATTCTTTAATTTATAGGAAATATAAATTCATCACTAAATACAAATAGATGTAACATTTTCAAGCCTCCTTTATTCTCTGATGTCACAATTTTTTGGAATGCATATTATTATTATTATTATTTTTATGATTGCAGTTTTATTTTTACTGGGTGAAATCAGGGGTTAAAACATTTCAATTTCAGTTTCACACAAAATGTAATGCACAGCTAACTATTTTCAAGTTTAATTTTTTTTTTTTTAATGGTTGAAGCATCTAGGTTTGATGCCAGTAGCTGATTCCTAAAGACTGAATCATCTTGCTTACTTTCATCATATATTATTACAAAAACAAATTTATTTGTTGGACCATTTGGCCTCCAGATCGTGTCTGTGTTGTATCCTGTGACCATCTGCCCTGCATGAGCTGCCCTAACAAATAAAAAGTGCTGACTTATGAATGCCCAGAGGGCCTGACACGTGCTCACTAAACATCCTCTGACTACAAGCCGCCTAAACAAACAGCCGACAGCCAAATTCAATATGAAATGTGTCTTAACGGCATTCAGTTATTCACTTTAGTGTCATTTACAGTAAATCACATTTTTCCAGCCCACTGAACGGAAAAGAAGAATTATTAGTTTCCACCCAGTCTTGAAACCGCAAACAGGTTGATGTTTAATCGCATGAGTCACACTAGATCTGCAAATTATGCTTGACAAATATATTTGAAGGGATGTTCTGGGTTATGAGAGGATGTTGAAAGCTACACATATCTTGCTGTCAGTCAGCTTGGAGACATATATGCTATATGTGGGCGTGTGTTTTGTGTTGCCTATTTGGCTATAGGCTCCTTTCAATGTCAATGCAATGGAAAAGTACCAACAAAACACATCAATGCATGATTATGAACAACACAATACTGAAGTGCCCGTACATCACCCTCGTTAGACTGCATTGGTAAACTGGAATTTTACATGACTTTATAAAGAAAATGTAAGTAATTGCTGTTGCGATGTTTTTAGCATGTTGCTAATTGGTTTCTAGTGGATTCTAGGTGGTTTCCATGGAAGTTTTTTTCAGAATAAAAAAAAACAAAAACGAATGAACTAATTTGTGACTTTTCTGAATTTTTTCTCACAATTTTGAGTTTATATCTCACGATTTCAAGGTATAAACTTGTAATTGTGAGTTTACATCTCACAATTCTGACTTTTTTTCTAAGAATTCTGAGTTTACCTTCTCACAATTTTGACTTTTTTTCTCAGAAATCCAAGTTCACATCTTGCAATTCTGACTTTTTTTTTTTTTTTTTTTAGAATTCTGAGTTCACATTTCACAATTCTGACTTTATTCTCATAATTCTGAGTTTACATCTCACAATTTTAAATTTTCCCCCGGAAATGTGAGTTTACATCTTGCAATTCAGAATTTTTTCTCTGAATTCTGAATTTACATTTTGCAATTGACCCTTCGCGGGAGTTTGACTGACAAGCGAACTAACCAATCATAGCGCCGAATCCACCATTTTGTCCAACAAAGCAGTCAGGAGTTAGAAGATTAACTTCGGTGGACTTGAACTTGAAAAATGGTGTGTATTTACGTCTTTCCGTGTTTTAAACAACATTCCTTCTCGTGTTCATTCATGTTTATTTGATGCTGTAAGTGAACTAGTAGGAAGAGATGATCGGTTCATGAGCCGCTTGAGCTGAGGCAATACAGCAATCTGTCACGACACATTAAAGAGCCACAAAACGATTTTTATTGTTCAAATTTGGGACTTTGTTTAATATCATAAGTAACCTGCTCTGTGTGTCTGTCCTCTTTGCTCCGCGATGTATTTTACACTGCGTGTGGCGTGACAGCGCCATGGCTTGTCGGAGAAAGCAACAGTAACTAAGGGGGGCGGGTCTTTGCGGAGTTTACATCTCACAACTCTGACTTTTTCCTCGGAATTCTGAGTTTACATCTCACAATTCTGACTTTATTTTCAGAATTCCGAATTTACATCTAGCAATTTTAAATTTTCCTCGGAAATCTGAGTTTACATCTCACAATTCTGACATTTTTCTCGGAATTCTGAGTTTACATCTTGCAATTCTGACTTTTTTTTCTGAATTCTGAGTTTACATTTTGCAACTGACCCTTCGCCGGGAGTTTGATTGACATGCGAACTAACCAATCATAACGCCGAATCCGCCATTTTGTCCGACAAAGCAGTCAGGACAATGCAATTTTCACTTTTTTCTCATAATTCTGAGTTTACATCTCACAATTTTAAAATTTTCCTCGGAATTCTGAGTTTACATCTCGCAATTCTGACCTTTTTTTTTCTGGAATTCTAAGTTTACATCTCGCAATTCTGACTTTTTCCTTGAAGTTCTGAGTTTACATCTCACAATTCTGACTTTTTCCTTGAAATTTTGAGTTTATATCTCACAGTTTTACATTTTCCTCAGAATTTTGAGTTTACATCTCGCAATTCTGACCTTTTTCTTGGAATTCTGAGTTTACATCTCACAATTCTGACCTTTTTCTCAGAATTCTGAGTTTACATCTCACAATTCTGACCTTTTTCTCAGAATTCTGAGTTTACATCTCACAATTCTGACCTTTTTCTCAGAATTCTGAGTTTACATCTCACAATTTTGCCCTTTTTTTTCAGAATTCTGAGTTTACATGTCTCAATTTTGACTTTTTTTTTTTTTCTTAGAATCTCGCAATCTCACTTTTTTTCTTGGAGTTCTGACTTTTTTCCTCAGACTTCTGAGTTTACATCTCACAGTTCAGTTTTGTTGCTGTTGTTGTTGTTGTTTGTTTCCACCACAGAATAAAAAAGGTAATTGTGACTTTTTATCACAGAATTGTAAGATACAAAGTCACTAATATCTTTTTTTTATTTTATTTTTTTTTTATATTCCATGGTGGAAACAAGCTTCCATATAGGTTTCTTATCAAACAAAGTCAAAACAGCCACCCTCAAGTCTCTCTTATATTCTGGTCTATAGATATGTAATGAAATACTTTAATATTAGTCTATTGGATTTTTCAACCTATACATGTAAGTCTGATAACAGTTTAAGGTATCGTTCATGTTCGTGGGATGAGTTACACACCAAATTTTATTGTGAGAAACAGTGATAGTCATGCTTGCCCAAACAAGCACCGCTAAGTAC
This sequence comes from Elopichthys bambusa, assembly GCA_037101425.1. NCBI lineage: Eukaryota > Metazoa > Chordata > Actinopteri > Cypriniformes > Xenocyprididae > Elopichthys > Elopichthys bambusa. The sequence goes on from CM074451.1 coordinate 21,245,302, forward strand.
CAGAATTGAGGAGAAACATTAGGAAATCCTAGCTTTGTTGGGCTGCAGTGACAGTTTCACATGGCTCAACAAACAAGATCTCGCATGGCGTGACAAGCTCACTACTAGCAAATTCTGCTACCATGGCGATCATTTTAAACAAACTCGACTGTTTGTCGAGGGTCTGTTTGTTTGTGGATTTGTGAGGATGTGGGTGAACTGCTGGAAAACACTGCTGGTTCTAAAGTATATGTTGTACTAATGTACGTCAACTGGTTTAATATAACTGATATGGTCCTTATTGCTGAAAAAAAAAAAAAAAAAAATCTCCTATAGGAGACCTATAGGAGTCTTAATGTTGTTATGACTGGAATGACAGTGATTCTCCCTTTATGGACTATATTACGAAACAAGTGATTTGTTTTGAACTGAACCAAATCAGGTTTGTGATGACCTTTGCCCTAGAAAATGGTAAATGGTAAAAGAACAGAATTCTATCGCATTTTACAGGATTAAATAAAACAGACTTTTTGAATTCATAAAAGTGAAAAACATTTTATAAATGACATAAACCATCAGAGGATTAAAGTTGAAAGGAGGTTAAAAACCATTAAAAAGAGGTTAAAAGAGAGGTTGGCATAGCAGTAATATAGTGCATACCAGATATGACAAGACTCAATTAATCCTGAAGGCGGAGATGATCTGCTTACAAATGCAATGAATGATTATAGACAATATGTCTTAGGTATGTTTGAACTCAGCCCTGACATACAAAGAGAAGAGAAGCACAGAAAGAAAGGCCATCTAACACCTATGAAAGTCAAATAAACATCTTGTAATCTTCTTTCCTAAGGGTGTCATAATTATGTTTTACATTTTCCACAAATGTTTCTGAACTGTGAACATATGAATGTTTCTTCAAATACAGACACTTTTATGAATGTGATTTTTTTATGAATGCAAGGAAACATACACTTTTCATTGTGCAATGGCTGCTTGTACCACATAAACTTTTAAGCTAAACAAGTATCACTATAAAAATCTCAGGCAGCTGCTATTCTGTGGAAGTTTTTCTGAGGTTTAAAGAGCTTTAGGGTCACAAACACTTCCTTTGAATTTCTGGTTCAGACCTCTATTTACAGTTTGTTGTATATGTTTATGCTGCGTACAGTACGTCTTAGGTATGTTTGAACTCAGCCCTGACATACAAAGAGAAGAGAAGCACAGAAAGAAAGGCCGTCTAACACCTATGAAAGTCAAATAAACATGTCATAATTATGTTTCACATTTTTCACAAATGTTTCTGAACTGTGAACATATGAATAAGTGTTTCTTCAACTACAGACACTTTTATGAATGTTTTTATGAATACAAACAGATTTCAATGTATGAATTTAAATGAAGGCCACATTAAAAATCTTTTGGAATTTTTTTTTTTTTTTTTGTGTTAAAGATTTTATTAAGATACCTGTGACCCAGATAATTATGATTTTTTTTAAATCAATTACATCATTAATTTAAAAGTATGATAATTGAATCAGTGAAATAATCCTAAATCTTTTCAATATTTATTCTGTGAAAATCAAGACTGTCACTCAATTGTGCTGTTTCCATCACACTAATTTTTTTTTTTATAAAAGATGTAATTTTGTCAAACTATTCAAAAAGTATCAACATATTATTGTATTATTAGTTTTTATTAAAACGTTTTTTATATTAAAAAAAATTCACAGCTGATTGACCCCCATTAATATTTTTTGTATAAAAATAAAAGATGTATTTTGTCAAACTATGCAAAAAGTATAAAAATATGAATAAAATATATGGTACATTTCATAAAAATGTTTAAAATGTCACTTCCACCACAGAATTTTAAAAACAGTACATGAAGAATTGCACTCCCAAACATACAATCCTACACCAAAATCCCTGACTATAAGCACAATGGCATCCTGAAAGAGTGAGCCAGTTTTTGCACAATGGTCGGGCTCTTGGTTCTCTGTCTGGTCTCAGGCCGAGTCAAACGAGCCCTTATTAGCAGTCATTGTACTAGTTGAGCTGTCCTCATAAGTGGCAGTGGGCCGTTTGATCCCATCCTCGATTTCAAAGAGACAGGAACCTGATATGTGCCGATGAGATGGATAGACTGAGAGGTAGCTCGGTTCATGTCTTCGGAAGCTCTCTTACCCAGGTGGGCCAATCAGGAGGAGGGGGTGGTCGGCGGGGCGATCTGAGCCCCCCACAGCCTCTATGGTCTGCTTGAGCTCAACATGTAATACCTGTATCTGATTTCACAGATCTGTGAAAGAGACAGATGATGTTTGAAAAAGGGAAAGCCCCGTTTTTTCAAGCGATCTTTCTTTTTTTCCTGTGGCTATTCATTTTGCCTGGCGTACTATGGCTGGTTTGCTTTCATCTTTTGCTTAATTAATTGCCCGGTTAATCTCTTTAGAGGCCTGAAAAACCGAAACAACTGATACAAGGAAAACAGCAAATGAGGAAACATACACTTTTCATTGCGCAACGGCTGCTTGTACCACACAAACTTTTAAGCTAAACAATTAGTACTATCAAAAGCACTCAGGCGGCTGCTACTCTGAGGAAGTTTTTCTGAGGTTTAAAGAGCTTTAGGGTTACAAACACTTCCTTTGAATTTCTGGTTCAGACCTCTATTTACAGTTTGTTGTATATGTTTATGCTGCAGGGACATACCTTAAGGGTTGTTGGAATTTGGCTATGGAACATTTGCAGCTTAGCAACATCACATAACTGTGGTAATTGTAATGTCTGGGCATTAACAACCATGGAAGCTCATTCACAGATCAGGAAACTTGATGTCTTGAGTTATCCTAGACTAGAGTATCAACTTTGTTTCAGATGTTTCTCCTAAAAATTGACAATTGTTATTCTCATTGCAACAATCTTACTACTGTCAATGAGACAAAAAATGTGTCTCTTTATGTCTTAATTATAAAGTATCACACTAAACTATCAAAATTTATTGATTCAAAAATATCTTTAAAAGGCAATTCATAATAAAAGATAATGTATGATGAACATCTTTGTAATTTATTAATAATAAATTAGAATTTAAATTAGAATTTAAAATAAATTAAAATGTAAAATAAATTAGAATGTAGTACTTTTAAAAAATATATTTTTTATATATATTTTTTATAAGATTACACTCATGTGTAACACATCAAGGTGAAAATACAATGTGTTATAATTTTTTTACTTGTTACACCAAATGACATTTTTAGACTCATTAATCTTTGAAAAATGTATACAAGTTTTTCGAAACAATGTGAAACTAACATGATTAACTGTTGGGTGTTAATGCATTACTAAGTCATTGTTTACTGTATTTTAATTACTTTTCCCTAAAGGTAAGGTAATGGATTATTTTTAATTAAATTTTTTTTCTGCAATTTAATCACTGTTACTTCTGATGTAATTGCATCAAATACTGTATACACTATAGAATAATTCTATATAAAACACTAGTGGATTCAATTTAAAAATATAACATCTAATTTTAAAATATATGTTTTTAATGTAACCTCCCTTTAAATACTTTGGTCAGTTTAATTTTATATTATTTATTTGAAAGAATTAAAAGAGCAGTTTCATGCTGGTCAGGTTGATAGGGGATTTAGAAAGTAATAAGTAATGCTTTTTAGAAGGAGTATTTAGTATAGTAATTTAGTAATTACACTATTGAAGCTGTAATTAGTAGCAAGTAATTATTATTATTTTTTTTTTTTTTTTTTTTTTTTAGAGTAACTTACCCAACACTGCTTATTTTAATTTCTCTTAATAAGACATATTATAAGAGTAACTGGTCCCAAAGGTCATCATTTTCAAGGTGCCTGCCAGGCTGACAGATGGCTAATCTGACTTTTTTCTATTTCGGTTGCGTGGTTTGACTGTGTTCTGGCGGCTCACTGAAAATCTCTCTTTGGGCATTGACATACTCGTAATATGAGAAGATGAGTCAGAGCTGTTGTCATGTTCCTCAAGTCATAAATTACCCTAGGAAACCTTTAAAACACCGAAAGTGACCATCCAGTGAACTCCTCACAATCATCCAAAGCATTAAGATAATCCGATTCTAAGGACTAACAATCTATTTTTCTTCCAAACTCTTTAGAGAAGACAAGGAACTTCTGCAATTCATGACTGATCATAAAAACCAAATAAACAACATCTGCTTTTCGGCAGGCCATCTATAACTGCACTAGGGCCAAACATCTTCAATTCATGAGCCGTGTGTCTGCCAAAAAATACAACTAAGTCCCTCAGCTATTACTGTGACAATTGCAAACCTTTACAGGGTAAAGAGACCATGGAATAGATAAGCTGGTGACGAAGGTATGTGTCGACGGGGCATGTAGACTTAGCAGTTGGCGCCAGATTTAGTTCCATGCGTGAGGAAAGCGTGGCATCCCAGAAAGTCAGTGCTCTGTAAAATGAATTGTTTGCACCAACTCTTCACAGATCTGCAACTGTCAAAACTGTAATCCATGCGAGATGCTGGAATAAAATCAAGCTACTTATTGTTGAAAGGCCAATGATGGATGAGTGCAGGCTAGCTTGTAAAAAGAAAATCACATCTAGACTGCCACATTCTAAATAGATAAACATTTTTGATTAATGGGTTTAATGAATGATGACCTGATTTGCCGTAGAATAGATATTTATAGCAGTGCTTCTCAACTGAATATACTTTAGGACTCAGATTTTACACTGGACGTCAAGTGCAACCCAACTCAGTATTTGTTTAGTGTATAAAAATAAAGATATTCTTAAAATCAAACATTGAGGTGTATAAAGTGGTCTATTATTGGTTTCTATACATCTCTTAAATAAAGTACTTAATTTTAACTGTACTGTGTTATTGTCAGGGTTATGTTATGTTAAGAAATCAGGGCGGCAATGATGGTGGGAGGAGTCAGGATGGAGACAAGAGCAGCAGGAGCCATGTGGGAACCCAGAACACAGCCAGGAAGAAGGCCTACAGCAGAGTCAAGGGAGGGATGAGCCATGGTTATGACTTGGCAGGTAGACCCAGGGGATCGACAGACTGAGATGGAACTAATGGAGGTGGAGACCAGATGGAGCCGTAGAGTCTGAGCCCAAACAACACTGATGGATCTGGAGGCCGAGGCCGAGGCCGAGCCATAGCAACGAGCGTCCGAGGTGAAGCCAGGGTGCCAGAGGACTGAGGTGGCACCATAGCAACGAGCGTCCGAGGTGGAGCAAGTGAGACTGAGGACCAAAGCGGTTGCCAGAGGGAAGTTGGAGCGGTGAAGAGCAGCTGAAGGCCCGGAAGTCTGTGGTGCAGGCAGTCTGACCAAAGCAGAGCTGGAGGGACGAGGGAGCCTGAGGGTGCATGGTGGAGCCATAAGGACGATGGTCCCAGGTGTAGCCAGCTGGTCGATAAGCCAAGGTGGAGTGACGGGCTGGGAAGCTGGAGGCGGAGCTGGAGACCAGAAGAGGAAACAGAGGAGGAGCCAAAGGACTGAAGGGAAACAGTGGAGGTGGGACCAAGGAACTGGCTGCTATAGGCATAGGATATGGGAGAGGGAGGCTAGGCAAGATCTTCAGAGTACAGGAGACTTGGAGATGGGCAGGACCAGCGGCGACAGGGGAATCAGGAAAATATCCTCCTCCAAATCCTCATAACAGTATGCAGAGACCAGCTGCAGCTCACCCTCAACAGCATGAGTGTGGACGGTGCTCCATGCCATCCCCTCAAACTCCACAAGTAGACTTACTTCCACAGATGATATTGCTGGCTCATGTATCTGGTCAGACCTCTCGTTGGGCTCGGGCTCTGGGGCGATGGTTGGCTTAGTCCTTGTTACTGGCTCATTCATCACGGCAGGCTAAGTGTCTGCGGTGGGCTCTGGCATAATCTCCATGAAGTGTGGGGGAGGTAGCTGGCTGGGCTCATAGTCTGGAGTGGGGCTGTTGATGTCCTCCTCAGCAGGGCAGACAGTGAACTTTAATCCATTGTTTACCAGCACCCACTCCACAAATGCATCGAAATTCCCCTGATGACCAACATCGGGCAGACATGCCTTGGATCACTCGCTGAGTCTGGTATAGTAAAAATCGCAAAGCGAGAGATCCAGGTAGTGGGTGAGGCATGCCAGGTCTAAAAATCTCCTCATGTGGCCAGGATTTGTTCTTCCTGCTCTAAGCATAGTTAGAAAAAAGAGAAAAAAAAAAACACCACACAACGTATCCTTAGGGTTGGTCTTCTGTAATGTATGGCTGCAGTAATACACATGACTCCAGAGATTCAAATATATAAACAGTCTTTAAACATGTTAAACACATACACAATACTGGACCAAGAACTAAGGAAACTAAGAGTTTAAGAGTATTTAACAGAACTAACAGGCATACCTCCTTAACAACTATGGAAACTACTAATGATCAGGAACACAGGCAAAACGGGAACAGAGAAAACAAAAACAAAACACAACATTTACTTCACTCTTAAGTATATTCAGTAACACTTTATTTTACAGTGTCCTTGTTATATATGTTACATGTAGTTACCATAGTAATAACTATAAATTATGCATAATTACACTCAACTAATCCTAAATCAAACCAAACCTAATCCTCACCCTATAGTAAATACTTGTAAGTGCTTAATAATGCTCAGTACTTAATGTTTAATTACAGTGTAACGAAGACACCTTAAAAATAGTGTAACCGTATATTCCGAATATATTATTTTCTGTAATAAGTACTCCTTAAAAGTATGCTAAATTGTACTACTTTTTCACAAGTGACTGTACTGAAACACAAATTACTAAATTAGAAAATTACTAAAATATTATCAGTGCAATATTTGTACCAACTATTAGATTGTTAGATGTACAATATAAACCAATAAAAATTTTTTTTTTTCATTTTTATTAAAAACTAGTTCTTTCAATAGAATAGGATAAACAATATAATAAAAATATTTTGATTGCAAAACAATTTTAAATTCACTAAATGTGTTGAATCATAATATGCTCAATATATTTAATTATTAGTCGACAACCTAAATACTAAAAAGTCTATATTTTCTCTCAAATTTTCCATTAGAGGGGTCCTCTGGGGTTTCTATGGACATATGTCTTGAAAATTTTTTTTTTTTTTTATATTATTATTATTGTTGTTGTTGTTGTTGTTTTTCTCTCTCGGATGAGGGAATGTCACACAACATAACTGGTTTAATTTGGCAGCTTCTACAAAGTGGCAGATGAATACGCCCAAAAAAACTTTAACTAGACACATAAAATGTATTGTCAACAAAGAAAAATATGGGAAATCCTTTTGATAAGCCTATTTATATTGCTAACCTAACTAATTATAAAACTATTTAATAAAATGCTAATACTGTTTTCCATTAGCATTAGCATTTTATTGTTTATCACCTGTGACTTTACCAAACAGACCTAAGACACATTTTTGTGACTAACCATTTGAGAAAAACTGTTTTATAAGAGCAGATAAACATCACTACTGTTGATTTAATTAATTTTTTCCCATGGTTTTAGTTTAGCCATGTGTTACAATATTACCAGTGTATTAAGCACACGAACGAGGAGATAGAGATAAATGAGTATTTACTTGAAAATCCAATAGGAGAATACAGGAACAGACAGGAACGTACACCAGCATGAATACAAACAATACCCGACAACATAATCAACAGAAACAGGAACTTAAATACACTGATAATTGAACTCAAATGACGAACAGCTGTGATGAATGTGATTAGTGTCCATGGTAACAGATTGTGGCGGGAAACTAGAACAAAGGAACACGTGACAGATGATAACAACAAACTGAAAGTCCATGTGACTGTAACATCACGCCTCCTCCCGGAAAGGCGTGTCCTCGCGCCGTAGAGAGAGGGGAAGATGAAGATAAGATGCTGAAGATGATGTAGGAGGCAGCTCAGGAGACGTGCCAGGCACCAGCCAGGGTAGTGCCCCACGGCGGCGTTGATGGAGGGAGGAGCCATGGAAGGGTGTTGATGACGACCGCCATGGGGAAGACCGTAGTCAACAACGGCGAGGATGGAGCCCACCGCGTAGTCGACGAGCTGAGGTGGTGGAGAGATGGTGACGATCCAAGTGGCCGCGACGGAGCCGCAGTGACGACCTCCTGAGGTCGAGGAGGGGATCCGGAGGTCTGAAGACGCGCTGGAGCGACCGAGGCCGGAGACGGAGCCTGAGGTAGGGCGGAGCAAGCCGTAGTGGAATGGGTGGAGGGCCAGAGAGCAGCAGATGGTCTGCAGGTCCGCACCGAAGGCGAAGCGATGTCTGACCCAGGTGGAGCCGACGTGCCGAGGGAGTCCGGCGTGGTCGAAAGCCCGATGGTCAACTATGAGGTCGAGGGTGGGAGAAGCGCAGGAGTCAGGGCGATAGATGGAGGCAGCTCGTGACCATCCGAAGCTGGAGGCGGAGCTTCGGGCTCCTCGTGCCCAGGAGATGGTACCACACTACTGAGAGGAGGTGGTATCGAGGGACTGGAGGGAGACGGAGATGATTGGGTGGCACTGATGGCTGTGGACTGGGAAACAGGCTGAAGTTTAATGCAAACATCCAAGAGCAGTGGTGAGTCACAGGAAGGTTGGTGATATGGTGGGAGAGGCACGCTGGACGGGACCAGCTGGAATGAAGACAGTACTGGGGCAAGACAGGTTTCCTCTCCACACCTTAAGTCCAGCAGTGTTTGAGCGAACTCACTCTCAGTAGCGGGGCGGTGCTCATTTCTGCACCCTCAAGGTCCACCAACACTCCCTCGGCGATGGAAGACTCGACCGGCTCACACACCTGGTCAGGTACACGCTGCTCGGGCTCTGTGGCGATGTGACCCCCGATCGCTCTTGTGGGCGGCTCAATCGCGGCGGTCTCCGTCGTACTACCTGCGGTGGGCTCAGGTCGTAAATCCTTGCCGTCTGGGTGGTTCTGGCTGGGCACTGGCTGGGGAGTGGGGCTGGCAGCAACCTCGATGGTGAATGGTGATCCGCAGGATGCTAGCACCCACTCCACATAGGACTCAAAGCTTCCTCGAGGACCCTCCCCGGACAGCTGTGCACGTGTGGTGGTGTTGAGTCCGAAGTACAGGAATGTGCACAGGCAGTAGTCCGGGAAGGTGGTCTGATGTGCGAGATCCAAAAATAGTTCTAAATGTCTCTTGAGGGAGCTTTTCTCCCTGCTTAAGGCACACGAGTTTGACAGCTGGGAACATGGTACAAGCAAGAGTGAGAAACGGAACAAAAAACTGAACACGAAAACCAAAAATAAAATCCTAAGTAAAAACACGTCGCTTAAAGTTTTGGTCGGGTATTCTGTTACAATAACACCAGTGTATTAAGCACACGAACGAGGAGATAGAGCTAAATGAGTATTTTTCTTGAAAATCCAATAGGAGAATACAGGAACAGACAGGAACATACACCAGAATAACAACAAACTGAAAGTCCATGTGACTGTAACACCATGAAGATCCCAACATGATGCCATTTCTGTCTTCCCTAAAGCTATCCATTCATTGCATCTGCCGAAGTATAATTCCACACGGGCAGTGATGAAATACAACTAGTTTCCCTCAACTGGTTTTATAGCAATTTAAACTAGACACACAGGACGTGCCCTTCTAATGCAGTTCTTGTAAACAGTTTACCCTTTTAGTGGTAAGTGCTGTCCCTGTATAAAATTATGCTGACATGTTTCACTAGTAACTAGTAATTTGTCATTGCAAAGAGTTTATTTACAATGCAACAGTTCCACTGTATTTGTTATTTGTGGTGTGTGTTGGCTATCTTTGTGCCTGAATACAAACAGGTTTGAATGATAATGGCGCAAACAAACTTTTATGTTTTCCTACTGCATATGAACAAAAAATTATTATTGGGAGGAGCAGCAGCAGTAAGATATTTTATATTTTAGATATTTTTTAACTTACCAAGGTAATGCCCTCTTAGAGTGACATTCAAACATCCATTTTATTCTTTTTCTTAAGAGTAATCAAAGGATTCTTTTTTTTTTTTTTCCTTAAACAGTGCTGAATCTAATTAGACACATGTTGGCAATTTAGCCATGTTTATGACTGTGCCATAGACACATTTAAGCTCTTAACCTTTAAGTTTGAAATGCAACAGCTGATAATGATCTTGAGTTTTACCTTTATTATGAGAAAATTGATGTAATCATCCATGTAGCTCTACCTACTAATCACAAAACTAATCCAAGGCGACCTCTAGTCTGTCTGTCTTTCACCTTTATTCGCGTCTGAAATGTCTGCAATGTCTACAATGTATGCTTTGAAAACACTTGCTTTTGTAACTACTCAAAGACAAGTGAACAGAGTTTTATTAAGTTTGCCAGAAATTCAGTGCAGTGTTGCCTGATCAGGAAAAATCCCATGTTTATTTTACAGAAGTTCAAGGCCTTGGGTTTGGCACTGTGCTGAGGTTTCCCACAGCTGTATATTATTATTGTCAAATGGTGGTTCACATGAGAAAACTCCTCCAAATCATCATCTGCTGACAGTATTGAGAATTTGACATGAGACAAAACTGTCTTTAGTTTAAAATGTGTTATTATTATTTTTTAAATACTATTTCAATGTACACTGTAAAGATGAATTTTCGAAGTTAAAACAAAGATTTTTGGAGTATGTTTTACGAGAAAAATATGATCACACTTTACATTGGGGCCTTAACTATTATATTTACTTAACCATTTGATACTATGTACTTATTATGTACATACGTGCATTGCAATTGCATTTAAACTACTTGTATTTACACTGTTAACTTTACCCCTGTAACCCAACCATTAGCCCAAAACCCAACTCTAACCCCTATAACCCCAAACCTACCTTTCCTCCTAAACCTAACCAAACCTCAAAATCATTCTGCTAATGATAAATAATTTATAAAATAAAATAATAAATGTGAGAATTTTCCATAACAATGTGGTTACACAGTAAATCTATAGTCTTGTAGATATTTTATGTTAGTACATATGCTGCACAAAATGAAACTTGGACACGCACTTGAGGTGGATCATTTTTTATTCAGCAAAACAAAATGCACATACATTGTGATGGAAAAAAAAAATATTTACAGAAGAAACTCCTATTTATTAGGAGTTATTAGGAATTTATTAGGAATATAAGATGTGCATTTAAAAAAAGTATGTGACTGAATAATTCATTCATACCTGGAATAATCTTCGGACTAAGTGTTGCATCTGAAATGTTGTTTTGATCATTCTGAAATTCGGTGTTCTAAAATTGCAAAGCCAGATTGTAGTCAAATCAGTCAAATACAAATTTGAGCTGTGTTGAAGAGCCGTTGTTTTGACACTTTTGAAATGTATATTAGATCAGCACTGCAAAGTCATAGTGATGGAGGAACATACAGCCTATATAGTGCTGCCAGAACTGTGACATGCTTCTGTGGTGCCGTTCCCAGAAATTATATGTTTTAGAACATGCTTAGACTTAGGACCATGTTTTGTCTGCCTGTTTTAAAGCGTTAGTATTTTAATCAAAGCTTAAATTGTTAGAATTTCCAGAGAAGTGATGATTTTGTTCTTTTGAACAGAAGGTATAGTGAATAATTGCACATTCCCATCCACTTGTTATGCGCATTATATGTTGGTCTTGATGGTGCCTTGGGAGTGAGTTATTTGTTAGACAGTTTATTAAATAATGCAAGGAGATGCAAAAGAATTGATGATTTCATATGGGGACTTAAACAGCTGCTATGCCCATACGCCAGTGCAGCAACCTCCATATACAGTATATCCTACCTGCAGGCACCTGCAAATTAAGCACTGATGGCAACACTATCAACACCTAAATTAATCTGCAGTGGCCAGGTGGTACAGTGGTCATGTGAGACAAGTATAGGTGCTCTCAGAAAATTCCCAGTTTACAAGTTGTAATTATGAATTCTATGAGGACGTGAGCGCTTTTTACAAGTTGGAATCTTTTAATTACGGTAATTACTACAGGGTGTGGACACACCCTTAAGCCACCTAATGTAAAGTGTGACTGAAAATACTATTTCAGTCCTTCTACATTTGTGAACTGAATTTGTTACCTGCTGTTTCATTATAATTATTTGTGAAATTTACTAGAAATTTCTGAGTGAAAATAGTTTCAAAGTAAATCCTACACCTTTTTTTCAGTGTATCTTAAATAGAAAATGTATTGAATGTTGTCAGATAAACATTACTCACTCTTGAGAAAAGACAACCCAATGTACTGTGTCAATTGAAGGAATTTGCTGTATTGATTTTTCACAGTCGTTTACCTATATTTTCAATTGTGCATTGCACTGTGCTGTGTTTTAGGGTTTAAGGAAATATCTGTAAATGTAACTCTTTCCCCACCATCGACTGATTTTTCGGTCATTTATGGCATGCTACCCTGCCATTGATGGAATTTGTCGATTTGTCTCTCCGGGCCACTAAGGAGACGGCCAGATCTGTGGGCCGTGGTATGGCAGCCCTGGTGGCCACGGAGAGGCACTTATGGTTAAACCTGAGCTCTATTAAGGACAAAGATACAAACTTCCTTCTGGATGCCCCGCTTACGCCTCCTGGCCTCTTCAGCGACGCAGTCAATACTGTCGTCGAGAGGTTTCAGGAGGCCAACAAGCAAGCGGCGGTGTTCCAAAAGCTCCTCCCCCGTCGCTCTCACACCCCTGGGGCTGCTCAGCAACACCAGCAGCCCCAAACATCGAAAGCCAGCTCCTTGCAACATCACCGTGCCATGCAGAAACAGAGCGTTACCACCTGTACTCCCCCTCAGAGACACGGGGGGTCAGGTGGTCGCTCTCAACCGCAGCCTTCGAGGGGTAGGGCGGACCGTCCTCATCGCCAAGAAGGCTGCCGGGAAAAACCCTGAGGGCAGCCCTCTCCGAAGGCAAGTGGTTTACACCTCAGTATATGATGACCACTTCTCTTCGGTGCCCTCAGGGAGCCGTTCTGCCAACCCTGCCACCTTGTGTGTTTCAGGGCGCAGCGGTCCCCAGCGAACATTCACCCAAGTGTCCGCCCGGAAACGTAGCGGTGCTGGGGTGTTCGCTCCCTCCGAGGAGGGTCTCAGAGCGATCAGTTCGGTTGCCCCCTGCCGGTGCGCCGCCTCGGGGCGCCGAGCTGGTTGTTCAAAAGACACCAGAGGCCAGTCTCGAGAGACTGGTTCCCTTAGTAGAATATCTGACAGCATGGAAGCTACTGCCAAATATTTCTCAATGGGTTTATGGGGGTCCTACCCACCGTGATGGGCCCCGAGCAGGCTCTGGTTCTGGAACAGGAAGTAAAAACTCTATTGGAGAAGGGAGCCACAGATTATGTACTTCCCTCCGACAGAGAGAACAGTTTCTACAGCCGTTACTTTATTGTTCCAATGAAGGATGGTGGGTTGCGTCCCATTTTGGATCTGCGTCAACTGAACCAGTCAGTTATGAAGCTCAAGTTCAAGATGTTAACGTTGAGGCAAATCGTGTCACAGATCAGGTCCGAGGACTGGTTTGTCACGATCGACCTCAAGGACGCATACTTCCATATCTCCATCCTTCCACATCACAGGAAGTTCCTGAGGTTTGCTTTCGGGGGCAAAGCTTACCAATATCGGGTTCTTCCATTCGGCCTAGCCTTATCACCCCGCACATTTACCAAATGTATGGACGCAGCCCTGGCACCACTTTGTCTTCAGGGCATTTGTGTTCTCAGTTACATAGACGATTGGTTAATTTTGGCTCAATCGCAACAGTTAGCGGTTCGGCATCGAGATGTTGTCCTCGCTCACATGAAGAGGCTGGGGTTAAGGTTAAACTCCAAGAAAAGTGTGCTTTCTCCAGTTCAGAGAACTACTTTTCTGGGTGTGGTTTGGGACTCTGTTGTGATGCAGGCACGTCTTTCTCCTGCTCGCATTGAATCAATCCTTTCTACCGTAAACCGGATAAAGCTAGGCCAGTCACTCACTGTAAAACAGTTTCAGAGACTGTTGGGGCTGATGGCAGCAACATCCAACGTGATACCCTTTGGTCTGTTGCACATGAGACCCCTGCAGTGGTGGCTCAGAACCAGGGGATTCTCCCTGAGGGGAAATCCTTTTCGCATGATCAAGGTCACGCGGCGTTGCTTACGTGCCCTGGCCATGTGGAAGAAACCCTGGTTCCTATCCCAAGGGCCTGTGTTGGGAGCTCCTTGTCGTCGCAAAGCGCTAATGACAGATGCTTCCCTCACGGGCTCATGGCTGTCTTTCTGGCTCTCAAGAATTTCCTCCCAGACCTCAGGGGCCACCATGTTCTTGTCCGGTCAGACAACACATCGGTGGTCGCCTATATAAATCACCAGGGGGTTTGCGTTCGCGTCCATACTCCAAACTGGCGCACCAAATCCTCCTGTTCTCCCAGGGGAAATTACTGTCTCTCAGGGCGGCATATATCCCCGGGGTCCAGAATACCGGAGGTCCTGTCGAGGCAGGGGCTGAGGCCCGGGGAATGGAGGCTCCATCCCGAGGTGGTGGAGCAAATATGGGGGGTTTTCGGCCAGGCTCAAGTGGATCTGTTTGCGTCTCGAGAGACTTTTTACTGTCCACTCTGGTTCTCCCTCACGCATCCAGCTCCTCTCGGACTGGATGCTATGGTACAGACGTGGCCGAGGCTTCGTCTGTACGCATTTACCCCGATCGCTCTGCTCCCGGGAGTTCTAGAAAGAGTTCGCCGGGACCATGTCCGGCTCACCTTGGTAGCCCTGCGCTGGCCGGGCAGAGTGTGGTTCTCGGACCTGGTATCTCTCCTAGACGGCTCTCCCTGGGAGATTCCGATCAGGAGGGACCTTCTGTCCCAGGCAGGGGGGACGATTTTCCACCCCCGCCCAGAACTCTGGAACCTGTGGGATTGGCCTCTGAGGGGGCCCAGCTCATAAATTCTGGTCTCTCAACTGAGGTTGTAGGGACCATTCTCCAATCTAGAGCTCTCTCCACGAGGAAGTTATACGCCCTGAAGTGGAATCTTTTCACTTCTTGGTGCAGTGGTCGTCAGTTTGATCCAGTTTCCTGTCCCGTTGGTGCGGTCCTGGAATTTCTGCAGGAACAATTCACTGCAGGGTTATCTCCCTCTACCCTGAAGGTCTACGTGGCACCCATTGCGGCTTACCACACACCTTCGGCTGATTCTTCTCTTGGTAGAGATCCTCTTATTATTCGCTTCCTCCGTGGCACCCTGAGGCTGAGGCCTGCGGTACGCACGAGGGTTCCGGCTTGGGATTTGGCCATGGTGCTCCAAGGCCTTTGAGCCCATTGAGGAGGTCCCAGTCAAGTTTTTGACCCTCCTCCTCACTATATCTTCCTTAAAAAGAATAGGAGATTTGCAGGCCCTTTCGGTTGCCCCCTCGTGCTTGGAATTCGCACCCGGGATAGTGAAAGCCTTCCTTCATCCCAGACCTGGTTATGTCCTTAAGGTCCCCACTAATGTGGCCAGGCCTATCGTACTGCAGGCCTTCTGTCCTCCTCCCTTCAGAAATTCAGACCAGGAATGCCTTAATTTGCTTTGCCCTGTTCGGGCGCTGGATGCCTACGTCCACAGAGCTGCCCTGTGGCGTAAAACTGAACAGCTTTTCATCTGCTTTGGGGCCCCAGCATCTAAGCAAAGGATGAGCAAGTGGATAGTCGAGGCTATTTCACTCCCTTATGAGTTGGCCGGGCTGCCCTCACGTTTAGCAGTCCGAGCCCACTCTACTAGAAGTATAGCGGCCTCTAAAGCCCTTCTTTCGGGAGCCTCTCTTCAGGACGTCTGTGATGCGGCAGGCTGGTCCTCGCCGCACACATTCGTCAGGTTTTATGGTCTTGACCTTAGCTCCCCCGGGGCCTGGGTTCTCTCTGGTGTTGACGAGTCACACTAGACAGGCCTTTGTAATTATGGCTGCGTGGGTATTAACGTTCCCAAAGCGCTAATTTCTCGACGCACCGCGAGTTCCCTTGAACTTGCGTTGCGTCGAGAAATTGACGCTTTGGGAACGTTAATACCCACGCAGCCATAATTGCGTGCCCTGCCATACTTCTGGCACGCCTGTCAGCACTTACTTCAGACACTTTAAGCTAGCGTTGCTTTGTTTGAGTGTGCTTTATAGCTTCCTGGCCATGACGTCACCCACTTCTGACGTCTCGTCACACCATTGGACGGTTTTCACACATGCTTCATAACGACATCACGCGTTGCGTTCCCAAAGTGTCAATTTCTCGACGCAACGTCTTGTTCCCTCTTCAGGGAACTAAGGTTACAGTCGTAACCGAGATGTTTATGATAATTAGGGCAGAGTACCAACGGTGTGAGGACCCTTTTGAAATTGCTCCATTTATTATTATTCTTCCACTTCTTCTGCCAAATGAATCACTTTTTTGAGTGCCTAAACATGCTCAAAAACATCTTGGGTTACGTATGTATAGGAAATTCCTTGAAGAGGAAACGAGACGCTGCGTCGGGATGCAATGGGATCACCTCTGCGTGATTATGTCTTGAAGCACTTGTGAAATCGAACCAATAGTGTGACTGAACGTCATAGGCGGGTGACGCCACAGACCAGGAAACTATAAAGCATACAGAGAACAAAGAACGCCAACTTCTGATTGGCTGAAGCAAGACGCTCACAGGCATGCAGGGAGTATGGCAAGGTGACGCAGTGTCTCGTTCCCTATTCAGGGAACCAGGGTTCCATACGTAACCCGAGGCACTCCCTTTCATGGGAACTTCGAGCTGCGTAGAAACGCATTGGGAACCTTATCCCAACTACGCCATAATGCCTAATGCCTAATGCCTGTCTGGTGAGACTAGACCACAGCAGACCCTGGAGTGGGGCCTAAGTCAAGGTTATAAAACCTGTATGCTGAGAGGACCACGCAGCCGCATCATGTCATGGAGAGGGACCCCCGAGATTAAAGCCTTTGAGACAGCCATACCCCTGGTAGAATGAGCCCAGAGAGTCAAAGGAGAGGGCTGTCCGGTAGACTCATAAGCAAGTGAGACCACCCTCGACCACCCACTTGCTCATTCTCTGCTTAAACGCAGGGCCTCCTTTCTTAGGAGACCTGTAACAGACGAACAGTTGTTCAGATTTATGCCACAGGGCAGCTCTGTGGACATAAAATACATCCTCAGAGTACTACAAAGAAAGTGTATGACCAGGGGGTCTCTTCCCACAGAAAAGTCCCCCAGAGGAGCATGATAGGCAGGAATAGCCACTACATAGACCTTCAAGGTAGAAGGAGATAGACCATACGAGAATTTTTCTTGGAGAAATTGCAGCACTAGACTGACAGAAGAATGGACAGGGCCCAACTGACATTGTCTACACCAGGTAGAGAACAACTTCCATTTATACGCATACAGCTTTCTTGTGGAGGGAGCACTGGAGTGGAGTATGGTCTCCACAACCTCAGTTGGGAGACCGGATTCTATGAGCCTAGCCCCCTCAGAGGCCAGTTTCCACATCTCCAGGTGGGGGTGAAGTATCATGCCGCCCACTTAAGACAGAAGGTCCTGTCTGATGGGGATCTCCATAGGAGAGCTGTCGAGAAGAGACACCAGGTCTGTGAACAAAACTTGGGTCGGGCCAGAACGGGGCTATCAAAATGAGACGGACCCTGTCCCGGCAAACCCTCTCCAGAACTCCTGGGAGCAGAGCAATCAGGGGAAATGCATACAGATGTAGCCTCGGCCACGTCTGTACCATGGCATCTAAACCCAGAGGGGCCGGATGAGTCAGAGAAAACCACAATGGGCAGTGAGTTGTTTCTTTCGAAGCAAATAGGTCGACTTCTGCTAGACCGAAGTTTTTCCATATGAGCTCCACCACCTCGGGGTGGAGTCTCCATTCTCCGGGACAGGGTCCGTATCATATGTTTAAGTGTAAGCATCTTGAACTTGAGCTTCTGAACAGAGCGATTTAACACGCGTAAATCTAGAATAGGACGCAACCCTCCATCCTTCTTTGGAACAATGAAGTATTGGCTGTAAAACCCTGACAGCTGGCTGGGAGGAGAAACCCTTTCTATAGCTCCTTTTTGCAAGAGTGTCAGAACTTACTGTTCCATTACCAGAGACTGCTCGGGGTCCACCACCATAGGGAGCACCCTGTTGAACCGGGGCGTGCGAGACCCAAACTGATTTCTGTAACACTTTTTTATTGTG
This sequence comes from Elopichthys bambusa, assembly GCA_037101425.1. NCBI lineage: Eukaryota > Metazoa > Chordata > Actinopteri > Cypriniformes > Xenocyprididae > Elopichthys > Elopichthys bambusa. Next base: position 21,263,513 of record CM074451.1, read on the forward strand.
AGCAGCACCCATTAAGAAATATTCGGAAGAAGTTTCCATTCTGCCAGAAATTCTACTAAGGGAACCAGTCTCTCGAGACTGGCCTCTGGTGTTTTTTGAGCATTCGATTCGGTGCCCTGAAGCGGCGAACCGGCAGGGAACACCCGAATCAAATGTCGACCGGTCCTCCACTCAAGGTGGCAGGGTTGGCAGAACGGCCCCCTGAGGGAGGGGCTGCCCTCGAAGGTCCCGCGCCACTGGCGTCAGGACCTCTTCGAAGCCTTCTTAGCGATAATGACAGTTCTTAGATCTGTCTTACCCTTCGAAGGCTTCAGCTGTGTCGCCTGTCCCTGTCCCCAAGCTCTCTGCGGGGGAGCACAGGTGGTGAAACTCTGTTTTTGTTGCACTCGATGCGCTGAGGAGCTGGCTATTATATATATATATATATATATATATATATATATAATATATATATGTGTGGTGTAACAAGATACTTTTGTCCTCAGACGAAGAGATAGTTTTCTGTATATATAACTGACAGACAACACCCAATAAGACACACGTTAATACAGAGCGCTTGCTGAAGATACAGAAGCTGGTGTTTTTTGTTCTCGGTATGCTTTATAGTTTCCTGGTCTGTGACGTCACCTGCCTCTGACGTTCTGTCATGCCATTGGTTCGATTTCATAAGTGCTTCAAGACATAATCATGCAGAGGTGATCCCAATGCGTCTTGATGCAGCTCGAAGTTCCCATGAAAGGGAACTCATGAAACTTTACACACATGTCAGAAGTGGTGAAAATGTACATCTGATATGGGTTTCAGAAGTAGGCGTGGCAAAATGGCTCGATAGCGCCACCTACAAAATTTCAACGTAGTGCCCCTCACGCTACGTTTCACGTACAGGTATGAAATTCGGTACACACATGTAACAGCCCAATACCTACAAAAAAGTCTCTCAATACAAAATCTGAAAACCAACAGGAAATCAGATATGTAGAATTTTCTCTGCAAAATCTGTGCAGTTTTTGCCATTTCCACACGTCATACTTTAACGAACTCCTCCTAGAGCTTTAAGCTTTAATCAGATCAACATCATATTTGGTCAGTCTAGGCTTTTGAGACGTTAAATTGCAAAGATCTAGAGTTTTCGCTGGAGGGCATGTCCGTGGCAGCCTGACAAAGTTCGATGTTTCGCTATGAAACAGGAAGTTGTTGTAACTCGGGTATACAATACTTTGCCCCAAACTTCACGTTTTATTACAGTCCTAGCCTGAAGACATTTACATGCCAATATTCAGTTACAGTCATAGCACCACCTACAGGCAACAGGAAATTACGTTTTACACTGTGATTAACTACTCGTAGATATTTAACCAAATCAACATCATATATTGTCAGTATAACTTTAAGACCTTAGCGATGACAGATATCAAAGATATTGAGTTTTCGCTGAAGGGCGTGTCCTTGGTGGCCTGACAAAGTCTGATGTTTCACCATGAAAGAGGAAGCTGTTGTAACTCAGGCATACAGTTCCCGATCTGCCCCAAACTTCACATGTGTGATAAGAGTCCTGGTCTAAAGACATCTATATGCCAATATTCAGTTAGTCATAGCGCCACCTGCTGGCAACAGGAAATGGCATGCATTACATTGTAATTCACTCCCAGAAACACATTTCAATATGCCACAAAGTACAAAACATGCTAGAAACACATTAAATCATGCACTAAATCAAGCGCTAAAGTATGTGATTAACATCACGAAACAGGAAGTTGTTGTAACTCAGGCATACAATGTCCGATCTGCTCCAAACTTCACGTTTGATAATAGTCCTGGCCTGAAGACATCTACACGCCAATATTCAGGTATAGTCAAAGCGGCACCTGTTGACAGCAGTAAGTGTTGTGCATCAAAATGACTTTGCCATATTTCTCCTCTGTTTATCCGCTTAAATGAATATCGACCACTGTTCACATTTTTTCTAAGGCCATCAGGTGGCGATGAGCCCGGGTGCGAGGGCCCTTTCATCGCTGCTTGCAGCTTTAATTTCTTTTATGTTTTACTAATAGCTATTATTTCATACTAAAATAAGATTTGAAAACAATATAAGTTATCCTTACAAACATTTCATACATAAAACATAAAATAAATGTACTTGAAAAGATTGTTTCATTCAATGACATCCTCACTCATTTCTTTGTGGGAGGCTTAACTTGTAGTAGTAGAAGTAACTTGTAGGGGCGTAGTTTGTAGTACTGCGGGATGCAGACAGAAGAAAAAGAGCTACAGGGATGTGAAGCTTTGGGGATGTTGATAGACTTGATCTACTCTATCTATGTTTTAAGCATCATTCTGAATCCGATCTGGATGAAGTCTTGGGGGGGGGCGGGGGTTAATTTTCTCAGATTTTTGTTCAAAATATTGCCTTTTTTAATGTGAGCTATTTTTAATTATAAAATTCTATTTAAAAAACAGCCTTGAATAAATGAAAGAATTGTATTAACAAATGTCTCAGGTTACACATGTAGCCATGGTCCCCTGAGAAGGGGAATCACCTCCAGCATCTGAAGCATGTGTCATTGTCAAACAATGTCATTGGCCGACAACAGTCCGTGAAGTCAGTAATGGTACAACCGTGAGTATAAACAGGCACCTTATTAGAAGTCACCAACTTCATTGCCTGAAGGAGACGTTGACAGGCAGGCCTGATGCATGGCAGAGAGACACAGTGTCTCGTTTCCCACCTCAGGGAACCATGGTTACATGCATAATCTGAGGCATTCCTTTTGAATGGGAACTCACACTGAATCCTCTAGAGGACACTTTTCCATGCTAAGGGAATAACTGCCTAAATGGCTGTGGCAAGCACAAAACAAGGCTCAATGAACTTAGATGCCGTAGTCAGAATCCCCTTTAATCAGGTCCACAGAATTATGAGTGACATTATTTCCTGTGGCCACCACCCAAGCTTCAAGTCTTATTACTTTAAAGCTCAAAGGTCTGGTAATGCTAGCCTCTGTCCCAGACATTATCTTTAAGGGAATACTGGCACAAGAAAACAATGGTTTCCTCGCCTGTCACTCATAACCTAAGGGAGCTGTCTACATAAGGGACCAGCTATCAGGTGGAGAGAGCTTTGATCTTGGTATAAACTCATGAAGGGCTGTCTACTTGTAAAATCCAGCCTGTGGGGAGACAGCCACAGCTTCATGTACACCACAGGGGACCACCAGATTTCCTAGCGAAATGGTCCACCCTGCCTGACCTAAGGTGTTCAACTAGTGAGAAGGAATGCAACACTCAGGCAAAGAGCTGCTTCTCACCAGGGCCAGAAATGGGTTTTCTGGGGAGCTGAGGACTCACTCACCCAAGACTGTGGTATCCAGATTAGACTAGTTTAGAACCAGGGACGATAGACCCTAAAAATACCTCTGAGGTAGGGTAACTATGCCCACTAGTGGAAACTAGAAAAGACTGCAATAAAAAGCCGTGCTACAGTTTCTGAGGTCTGCCTGAGCCAAAACAGAGCATGGAGGTCCAAAGAAAGAAAGGTGTCCCATTGATGGGAGGGTACCCCCCATGATAGCCCCTGTAGTGTGGGGATCATCTCAAGCTCCCTTGTGGGAGCAGAGGACCTACTTACAGACTCCAAGGGGAAGCCCAAGCTTGACCACATTAATGATCTCTGGTGCACACAAGGAAACTGCCTGCTTAAATAGACCTCAAGTAAGAGAGGCTGTTTCTACTTCACTGCTTATACAAGGGAGCCACCTACTTAGTAACCCATATAGGGGAGGTAGCTGCAACCCTGTGAGTATGCTAAAGTTTGTATCCTAAGAAAACTGCCTATTAAAATATCCCACAAGGGTGGCAGTTCCCTCTGGATAAATGAAGGAGCCTCCTGCTTAAGGGACCCCAGCTCTAGGAGAGGCACTATGACTTCATTGCCACAAGGGAACTGCCTACTTATAAGGCAGCTACAACCTTGAACTTTAACATACTAGAAAAAGAGAGAGACGCCTGCTAAAAACAAGAAGGAGGCAGCTGCCCAAGATAATCATAAGGGGGCTACTTGCTTAAACAATGCTCACATTACCTTGGAGATCATTGTTTGACTCCTCCTGCGCTCCGCCTCCAACCTCTGCGCTTGATCCCGCCACACAGCAATGCTGGCTGTGGGACCGGAGCCACAGAGAGTAGGTGCTTAACTCTCATCTCTTAAGTGAGAGTCAAGCCTGGGTGGAACAAATCACAGCAACCGCATTACACAACCTTCATTTAACCCCCTCTGTCAGAAGACTCTGCACCAAGCGCACCAGACAAAAGAAATTGGTAACAACTAATACAGCCCATTTATACTCACGGTCGTACTATTAGTGATGTCACAGACTGTCACCAGCCAATGACATTGTTGGGTTTTAACATGTGTTTCAGACACCGGTTACGCTGGAGAGATTCCCCAAAGTGTCTTCTAGAGAACGCAGTACGAGTTCCCATTCAAAGGGAACATCAAACTTATCTTACGCCTGAAAGAGCTGCTTTGACATACTTTGTAATTACAATGCAAAATCACCTTCACAATTAAATAAAATTACTACTGAAATTCACAAAGCAAGTGTCACTACTCTAAACTGATATGCACAGATTGTAGAAACACATTATTGTAAGATAAATGTTTCAAAAATACTGTGACGAGCAGGGCGGGCGAGAGCCATGAGGGAACGGCGCGAGGCCGGTGACGTGAGTAATAACGAGCTTCAGCTGCGAGTCGCACCGGTCTAGAGTCTCTCCATCCCACCTGTTGATAAATCGCTCCAGCACCACTGCCTCGGGCAGCCACTCGCGGTTTTCACACTCCCGTGCTGCCTGACCTCCTCAGCACAGCGATGCCCCTCAGCAGCGAGGGCTCTCCGACAGCATGTTCCTCCTTCCTCGAGGGTTTCGGCACCAATGTAACACCGTTCGTAGATACGGGAAGAAGGAGGTGGGAACCGGCGAACGCTCAAACATAACTTTAATATATAAAATAAACAAACAACAAAACGAAAGTAAATGCCAGCAGACCCTCACAGATGTCTGCCGGCCACACAAACATAATAAAACTTAAAATAAAGTCCAGGCCTGGTCCTCTCTCGTCTTTCACTGTCGTCGCTCCTCCTTTTATGCTTCCGGAGCTCCTCTGTGAGAGACTCGAGACTGGTGCAACTCGCAGCTGAAGCTCGTTATCACTCGCACCGTTCCCTCATGGCTCTCGCCCGCCCTGCTCGTCACAAATACATTCTTGTCCCATGCTACATTATAGTTTGGCTACATTATTGCCTCATTACATGTCATGCTTAAGTGGTATCCAGTTATCATCTTGAAAATATAAATGATTATATCACATTTTTAATTTAGGTTTTGTGTCAAATGTGGTAGTATGAGTAAAAAAAAAAAAAAAAAAAAATTATATATATATATATATATATATATTTGCAGTGGATTGCAGTTTCATTTGTTGATAATAATAATGATATGGATAATGGATAATGAAGGCTAAAGTTGAACGCATTACATTATGAGATCAGCTTATACTGCACATTTGTTTTCCAAATGTATTAGGTTATCTGGATATTCTATGCATAAAGCATAATATTTGCTTACTATGCACAGTAAAAACAACATATACCGCAGAAACAGTAATATCACATACTAAAAAAGAAAGTACACCCTCTTTGAATTACATGGTTTTACATATCAGGACATAATACAAAAAAACAAAACAAACAAAAAAAAAGATCTGGTCCTGAGCAGGTCTTAAAATTAGGTAAATACAACCTCAGATAAACAACAACACATGACATATTGCACTGTGTCATTATTTATTTAACAAAAATAAAGCCAAAATGGAGAAGCAGTGTGAAAACCTAAGTACTTTAACGTCAAACATTCAGACAGAAAAAACAAACAAACTAAAGCTGACCTATTCAACTGAACAAAGCAACAGCTTATAAAGGAAAGGATGGAATTCCCATTACAAATTAAGAGGGAAACAAATGAAACTTTACATTTAAACATAACATCAAGTAAATCAAAATCAAACAAGACAAAGAAATATATCAAATCAGGATAAAGAGCAAAGCAAAATGTAATTAAATACTATAAATGTACAACTACATAAATCAATTAATAAAAACATCAACTTTTCTTTCTCCCCTAGGCAACCTCAGCTAATTGTATGTCCGGGTGGAACCAATACTGCTTAAATGCTCTGTTCCAGCCCGGACTCTAATTTTCATCACACCAGGATGCGGCTGCAGCGGACCATGTCAGAAGATCATCGCCGCACATCACCGGTAAACTTAAACTCAAAAATAGAAACAAATATAAGTAACAGGTACAATGTAACTAGTTTGTGTGCACTCCAAATGAGTAACAATGTATAAAAAGATGTGTTATAAATGTAAACATGCAAACCTAACAATAAAGAATTAATTAATATTGTTTGTTTCATGTGGTTTATTATAAGCAATCATGATACTAAAACCAAAATGAATGTGAATGACAAAAGAGGGAAGTTTAAATAAAGATTAACCTTAAATGAACAAACATGTCCTTCATGTAGATGCATGTGTGTGTGTGTGTGAGAGAGAGAGAGAGAGAGAGAGAGAGAGAGAGAGCGAGAGAAGATATGTCCACATTACCACTCTTGTGCGGCCACCACTTGGGCCATCACATTTCCCCCCTTTTCAGGAATCTCACCAGTAGAGCGGGAGAGATAGTCAGCAGTAACTTTTACTTTACCAGGCACATGTTGAATCTTGAATCTGAAGGGCTGCATGGCGAGATACCATCTTGTAATCCTTCCATTAGAATCCTTAATTTTCTCCAACCACTGCAATGCTTTATGATCGGTCTCCAGGGTAAACTCACGGCCTAGTAGATAGTATCGTAAGGAATCCAAGGCCCACTTCATGGCTAAGCACTCCTTTTCTACCGTCGAATAGCATACCTCTCTCGGAAACAGTTTAAGACTGATATAAGCCACTGGCCATCTGCTCTCTGGTGGTCCTTGCAATAGGATAGCTCCTACTCCCCTCTCAGAGGCATCAGTCTGTACAATGAAGGGTCGACTAAAGTCAGGATTGTGCAGCACAGTGTCAGTTGTCAAAGCTCCCTGGATGTCCCGGAAGGCTTTTAATCTCTCCTCAGTCCACTGCAGTTGGTTTGGGCAATGTGCCCCCACCATGTCTGTTAGTGGAGCAGCCCTGCTGGAAAAGTTAGGGACAAAGCGATGGTAAAATCCAGCCATACCCAAAAAAGATTGCAGGTCCTTATGTGTCTCCACACGAGGCACCACACACTTTTCCAAGGCTTGAACTTACTTCACCTGTGGTCGCACAACCCCCTGGCCAATGACATAGCCCAGGTATTCAGTCTCTTGTTTTGCTACAGCACACTTATTGGGGTTGACAGTGAGGCCGGCCCTCTGAAGGCGCTGCAAGACTTTCCAGAGATGCTGCACATGTTCCTCCCAGGTATTACTGTAAATAACAATATCATCAAGATAGGCAGCAGCAAAAGGTAAACCACATAATACTTGGTCTATTAACCTCTGGAATGTTGCCGCGGTCCCATGAAGGCCAAAAGGTAATACCTTAAATTGGAAGAGGCCCCCTGATGTTCTGAATGCAGTCAAGAGCCGTGAGGATTGAGTCAGTGGAATTTGCCAATACCCTTTAGAAAGGTCCATTGTTGTTTGATATTTGGATTGGCCCAAACAATCAATTAAGTCACTTATGCAAGGGGTAGGGTAGGAATCAAACTGAGATACTGGAAATCAATGCAGAACCTAATACTCCCATCCTTCTTTGGCACAAGGACTATGGGATGACACCACTCACTAATCGAAGGCTCAATAATGCCCAAGCGCAGCATAAGGTCTACCTCTTCCTGCAAGGTCTCCTGGAATCGCTCAGGTAATCTATAGCTCTGGTGTTTCACGACAGCATCAGGTTTCAGTACTACATCATGCTCAATCAAGTTGGTAAATCCAGGATGTTCAGAAAATACCTTTGTAGTAAAGAGAGATGACCAAGCCAGATGTCTCCAAGAACTGGCTGTGGCAGATACTGCTCATTTGATTCTTCCTCTTCAACACAGCGAATCATCAGTGACTTTGACTTCTCAGGACGTGGAACCCACTCCTTCAACAGGTTAACATGCAAAACTCGACTGGAACGATCTTGACCAGGCAAGCTGATTTCATAGGTCGTAGAACCCAGGCGCTTCTTGATTTCATAAGGACACTGCCATTTGGCTAGCAGTTTACTCTCTTGACTGGGCAACATGACAAGTACCTTTTTCCGACTTCCAGATTTCTTTCTAGAGCCAGAGGGTCATACCAAGTCTTCTTCTGTTTCCTGGCTTCTGCCAAATGATTCTGAGCCAAAGTAGTCATCTTCTGCAAATGTTCCCTCATTTGTAGAACATAGGAGACAACACTGGTGGGCTCTTTTCTTTCAGGACTTCCTTCCCACATCTCCTGGAGCAGAGCCAATGGGCCCCTGACATCACGGCAATCACAGCTCGAAAGGAGAAAAGCCTGTGGAAGCCTGAGGGACTTCCCAATATGCAAATAGGAGATAGGGCAACCATTGATCCCAGTTTCGACCAGTCTCACTGACAAACTTTTGTAGCATCTGTTTCAAAGTCTGGTTAAATTGCTCAGTCAGCCCATCCATTTGGGGATGATAGAGGGTAGAGCACAGACTCTTAATTCCTAAGAGCTGGTAGACCTGCTTCAACAAAGTAGACATGAAATTGGTGCCCTGGTCGGTTAGAATTTCTGCGGGAAATCCGACCCTTGAAAATAACTGGACCAAGGAAGTAGCTACAGGTTTTGCTTATACAGATCTTAATGGAAATACCTCTGGGTATCTGGTGGCATAGTCGGTTATCACCAGCATGAAGCAGTTCCCTGAGTGACTCCTCTCCACAGGACCAACGACATCCATTCCAGGCCTTTCAAGTGGAGCACCAATAATAGGAAGTGGGTCAGCCCAAAGAATCAAGTGACTCAGATGTAACACCTTCTCTCGAACACGCTGTGGAATCACCAGTTGTTTCTGGGCCCCGATCTCTCGATAGAGTAGTCCCTTTGTTATTACATACAGTGCTCAGCGTAAATGAGTACACCCTCTTTGAAAAGTAACATTTTAAATAATATCTCAATGAACACAAAAACTATTTCCAAAATGTTGACAAGACTAAGTTTAATATAACATCTGTTTAAGTTAAAACATGTAAGTAAGGTTAATAATATAACTTAGATTACACATTTTTCAGTTTTACTCAAATTAGGGTGATGCAAAAATGAGTACACCCCACAATAAAAACTACTACATCTAGTAGTTTGTATGGCCTCCATGATGTTTAATGACAGCACCAAGTCTTCTAGGCATGGAATGGACAAGTTGGCGACATTTTGCAACATCTAACTTTTTCCATTCTTCAAGAATGACCTCTTTTAGAGACTGGCTGCTGGATGGAGAGTGAAGCTCAACTTCAGTCTCTTCAGAATTCCCCATAGGTGTTCGATTGGGTTCAGATCAGGAGCCACTAAATCACTTTCTCCCTGTTCTTCTTCAGTAATCCAACAGTGGCCTTGTGTGTTTCAGATGTGTGTTTAGGATCGTTGTCATGTTGGAAAAATGCACAACGACCAAGGGCACGGAGTGATGGTAGCATCTTCTCTTTCAGTATAGAGCAGTACATCTGTGAATTCTTGATGCTATCAATGAAATGCAGCTCCCCAACACAGCCCCACATAAGGACACTGCCACCACCATGTTTCACTGTAGGCACCATGCATTTTTCTTTGTATTCCTCACCTTTGCGACACCATAAAGTTTTGAAGCCATCAGTTCCAAAAACATTTATCTTAGTCTCATCACTCCAGAGTATAGAGTCCCAGTAGTCTTCATCTTTGTCAGCATGGGTCCTGGCAAACTCTAGGCAGGCTTTTTTGTGCCTGGGCTTTAGGAAAGACTTATTCCGTGGACGGCACCCATGCTTGCCATTCCTCTGCAGTGTATGCCGCATTGTGTCACGGGAAATAGTCACCCCAGTTTGGCTTTATACTTCTTTAGATAACTGCAGTGAACTTGCATGCCGATTTTCTTCAACCATTCTCATCAGAAGACACTCCTGTCGAGGTGTTAACTTCCGTGGACAACCTGGATGTCTCTGTGAGATGGTTGCAGTTCAATCTTTTTTTAATTTTTGTACCACTTTTGCCACAGTATTCTGACTGATAAGTAAAGCTTTGCTGATCTTCTTGTAGCCTTCACCTTTCTGGTGTAAAGAAATCATTTTCTTTCTCAGGTCTTGTGACATTCTCTTCCATGTGGTGCTATTGCTGACAGCATGAAATGGGAAGGGGTTTTAACACCCTTTTGTAGTCAACTGTCTGCTGGACACCTGTGTAATTAATAATTAGACTCACCTGTGGTTAATTCTTGTTAAATTAGACATTTGTAGTCTAAAATTTAGCTTTGCTCCAGAGACTTTCAGTGGGGTGTGCTCATTTTTGCATCATCCTAATTTAAGTACAACTGAAAATTTTGTTCTTTAAGTTATATTATTAACCTTACTTTCATGTTATAAGTTAAACAGATGTTATATAAAACATAGTCTTGTAAACATTTTGGAAATTGTTTTTGTATTGTCATTTAGAGGCTTCTCCCTTACCTCTGCAGCTCTAGCAAAGCACTCCGTGAGACTAGCATCTTCCTGCTGCATCTGAATGATGTTGGTGGGCATCTGGAAGTTTTTTTCTTGCCGTTTTTATCCAGCATTTTTTAGGCAATATCTTTTATTTTCAGACACTGTATGAGCAGCATATTTTACCTTTTCTTGTCTCTTTTCTCTTCTAGTCTTTCTCCTCTTCGGCACCCCAGCCTCAATCTCTGCATTGAGAAAGGTAAAGTACTTAGTGTGTATTCAATCTCCTTTGACTGATTCGCCTTTGCTCTGGTCACCACCATGTGGCATCGTCGCGTCGGGTGCAATGACTCCAGCAGCACTGGTATATCTCAACCCAGAATCACAGGGAAAGACAAGTTATCAGCCACGCCCACCTCCACCAGGTAAGTCTGATCTTCTATAAACACTGGTGGTAGGTAACAATCTTTCATTGCCATGTACACAGCAAATAGGTAGTTTGTTCACTGTGCTGATCAACGAGGGTGATATAAATGTTCTTCTTACCAGAGTTTGGTCACTGCCGGTGTCAATCAAAGCAGTCATTTATCTCTACATTAGTGGTTATCAAAGAGCTTGGGGATTTTGTTACATCCCTGCTTGGTACAAAGCATAGCTGTGTAAGCTGAGCTGATATCTTTGGACAGTTTGGTTTAGTGTGCCCTTCTTGACCACACAGGTAACATATGGGAGTTTATTTGGGAGCAAAATTTGATTTGGCTAAAGTGGGTTTTCCCATGTAGGGCTTACCAGACCCCTCCACCTTCCTTTGCTGAAAGTGAGGCATGTCGGGAGAACGCCAGTCTTTAACAGGTTTCCAAGCCGATGGCTTATTCTTTCCTCTTCTGCTGCTGTTCTGGGATCTCTTTCTCGAATTCACACCTGGAGTTCAGGGTACAGCATTTTAAGATATTGTTCCAGAATGATGATTTCACTCACCTCATCCACCGTTTTCCTCTTAGGCTGGATCCACTTTCCAAAGAGTACTTTGGGCCGGTTGTAAAGCTCCGTTGGACTCTCAGTTGGATCTACTGTTAAGGAACAGAGCTTTTGTCGATACATTTCAGCATTACCATCATATTTCTTTAAAATAGCATACCAGACAAATTAATCTTTCAGATGATTCTTTCAAAACATAATTCCAGAGGCCCAAATCAACATTGCAGGACCCAAGCTCAGAGAATCTAATTTTCGGCTCCAGTCCGTCTGCAAAGTACTTTTATGGCCACACATGCTTCCTGACTGAGGAGAAAGGTGTCAAACTTTAAGCCATCTGTAGAAACCAAATGGTCAGAAAGACAACGCAACTGGAGCCACAAGAAGATAAAGAGTCTTTGATCTCCAGATCAAAAGAGACAGAGAGACAATGCAGGCCTATTTCTTCTAAGTGACCTCTGAGTGACACAGTGGAAAATCCACAAGAAATTGATATAATGATATAAAATAAACTGCATCACATTGTTCCAAAACAATTTTAAACGGACTTATCAAACATCTTTCAACTGCATAACGCTATATCATGTTTACACATTCTACATGTGACCAGTTGTGCTTAGAACACCCACAATTCATGTAAATGTGACTTTTGAATGATTGATTTAAAGTGTGCCTTGTTTGGAATTAATTTAAATCCATTTTCAACTCATATTGTGGCTTGAATGAAATCTGTGTAAAATGTATCATATTCTGTTTAATAGAAATCATGTCTAAACTGTACTCTCTGTATTCTCTGCCGAAAGCGGGAATTCAAGAGACCCTGAGATAACACTTAGTTTATGATCATGGGAGGAGAAAAGCCACTTTTGTAACAAAGATGATACCTGATTGGTCAGAGTTCCTCAAAGAGGTGGGACAAACACCTAAGGTTAAATAGTCAGATCACTAAGACAAATTCAGTGTAATTCAGAAGACAAAAGAAGAATATGGCTTAGACAAAGAACAGACGATGAAGGGCATTTCTTTTCTTTTCTCTTCACTGTCCTTTCTTTTTACGTCGAGACTCTTGTGTTCTAAGTTAAGTCTTGCTGCAAAGTTCAACCAACGACTCTTTTGCTGCCTTAACTTCAAGCGTCAAGCTGCAACAAACAACTAACTCGGAAAATCCCTTTACTAAAATCCCTTTACTCCAAGCCAAGGACGCCGACGCCGCATTCAAAGACAAATGACAAGCAAGTACCTCCAGATTCTAAAGCTGAACTGGGGCATTAAATTAATGATTCATGGTTCATTCAGGTCAGGTCTTATGAAATGCATATTTTGCTAGAAATCATGCTCATCATTTCATTCTCTCTTAAAACTTTTTCCTTCTCACTTCCTTTTTTTCTGCAACGCGTATGAATGTGTGTTTGTTTGTGCATGTGTGTTTGTGTTAGATATTAGTTTGTGTTAAAATAATCAATAAAGTCTCCTGTAGATTTTAAAAAGAAGTGTCTTGTGTTATGTGTCACACCCTCACACTACATGAACTTTCAGTTTGTTTGTTTTCATCTGTCACATGTGCTCCTTTGTTCTAGTTTCCCGCCACAATCTGTCACCATGGACACTAATATCATTCATCACAGCTGTTAGTCATTTTAGTTAATCGTCTGTGTATATAAGTTCAGTTCTGTTGGTGTGTCTTTGTTGGGTCTCGTATCTGACTTGTGTTTCTGCCTGGATTCTGTATTCTCCCGTTGGATTATCGAGTAAAGACCTATTTGAGAATTATCTTCTTCGTTGTGTGTTTATATACATCCAGCACATTACAATGTGCTTATAAATGTATTGTCTTAAACTGCCGATCTAATGTTACCTTGCTACTAAATAGTGTTTTCACAATAGTCAGATATTCATATCCGCTACAGGAGCTTATTATGGCCCGAGTAAATGAACGCTGGACGATTCAGTTGCTTAGTCGTAAATTAAGTGACTCTTTTAAAATTCCCTATAAATTAATTATTTCATTTGAGCTGATTTGTCTTACAACTCGTTCAGATCCATATTGACATAAGATGCTCTTGCTTTACCAGTCAGCAAAGGGATTAAATGCCAAACCCAATCAGTTTTAGTCCACCTACAAGCAACTGCAATCCTTTCAAAAGTAACAAGGAAGTGCTCTACGTTATCAGTGTCACTCAGCTTCTCCAATCGAGGTATCTGAGATAATGGTGGGCCTATATTGTCCTCAACCTGATTAAAACTTTGCTGTTGAGCTGAAGCCACTGAGTGTCCATCGGAATCTGAAGGATCCATATCGGGCCTTTCCCGGGGTTTCCTGGCCAACATCAGGTAAGTGAAGATTAGGAGAGGTGCGTGCTTGGGCCTCCATTTGCAAAAGACAGAACTGGTGCTGGAGTGCCTTAAACCGTCGCTCCTAATCTGCCTGCTCCTGCTGTCTTGCAGTCTCCCGGCCTTCCGTCCTGGCCATATGGGCTCAATGTAGACTGGCCAACTCAGTCACTGAAACTTCTTGGTCTCCTGTTGCCTTGCCTCCTTCAACTCCTTCTGCCACATCCTGATCCTCCTCACCCCTTTCTTTCTCTTGCTGAAAGGGTGGAGCTTTAAGCATACTTTTCCTTAAGGTACAACTCATGATAACAGAGGAAAAAACACAGCCATGAGGGGCAAAAGAAAACAAACCAGCTAAATGTCCTTGACTGACTGAATACATCCTACCGCTGCCACCATATGTGAGGGACCGAGAAGTCAGGAACAAGGAACGTCAGCTTTTCACTAGAAATATGGGTCTTTATTTGAACCCAAGAAAAAATAATTAACTTTGCAAACTCATCATTTTCTTACAACACAATAAAACAACCAAAAAGAAAATAAAGTCAAACATTCAGACAGAAAAAACAAACAAACTAAAGCTGACCTACTCAAATGAATAAAGCAACAGCTTACCATTCACAGAGGGCAACCAATACTGCTTAAATGCTCGGAAGATCATCGCCACACATCACTGGTAAACTTAAACTCAAAAATATAAAACAAATATAAGTAACAGATACAACGTTACTAATTTGTGTGCACTCCAACTCAGTAACAATGTATATAAAGATGTGTTATAAATGTAAACATGCAAACCTAACAATAAAGAAAGAATTAATATTGTTTGTTTCGTGTGGCTATAAGCAATCATGATACTGAAACCAAAATGAATGTGAATGACAAAAGAGGGAAGTTTAAAATAAAGATTAACCTTAAATGAACAAACATGTTCTTCTTCTAGATGTGTGTGTGTGTGTGTGTGTGTGTGTGTGTGTGTGTGTGTGAGAGAGAGATAGAGAGATGATATGTCCACATTACCACTCTCGGTCATCACAGTACCGTACCACTTTTTGGGACCCTTCCATTGGGGTACCTAGCACAATAGTACCAATAGTACCGGGTGGAGCTACAGTCACTGCAGAACATTGATTGGTTGACAGAGAATTGTCACTTGCGCATGCTACAAGGTGAATGACAACACAATACTGTTGCAACACAATGTGTATTTTTTGGCTCTTTTTCCTTTTCCTTATTGTCACTTTCTTCTTAACACGAGAATGAAGTCGACGCTACTTTCCGGCATACACTATGCCTATCAAATAAGGGTGCTGTTGGCAGTGGAAACACAAGCCGGATCAGGGTTTGCCGTCCCGAATCACACTGTACTGTACTGAACCGTACTGAACCATAACGTTCAGTGGAAATGAGCCATAAGTATACTAAGTGTTTCATTTTCAGAGCAAACCAGAGCTGTGAAAACAAAGCAGCCATTGTGTAGACAATCTGTAATTGTTTGCATTACATGCTGGTTAAAAAAAAAAAATGGGGGATTTACCATTGAAGTAAATGAAAACACGATTGCCTGTCAGGATTTGTTGTTGGACCAACATGTAATAGCCTATCAGTTGCTGCTATCATGGGAAGACAGCATCTTGAATGACAACACATTTTGTAACATTACATCATACTATCTGGAGAGTGTTTTACTCTAAATACAAATCTTTTATCATTATTATGAATTACTCTACAATTTGCTGTCCATGAATGATGAACATATGGAGGATTAACATCACTATCTCTGTCTTTCATAGTGGAAAGAGTTTGTCTAAAGAGGTCCAGCTTGATTCAGAGACAGTGAGACTACAGAATACTTTCAACTGAAAAATATCCCATTAAAATCCCATTTTCACATGGAAATAAATGGAAGGTTTAAAGAATTGGAGGTTTACTTACTTTCATTGAAGCGCAATATGAATTTTGGATCATTCTCAAATCATGATTCAAGCTTACACTGAAAGCTTTCAAATGCCGTCTCTTGATGTTCTTTACCTCAGAAACAAGCACAGTTGATTTAATGGATGATAAACATTTAGTTGAATCTCTGGACAACATAGTAACAAAGATCGTGACTTTTTGACTGCGTCAGCAAATAACATCTAATCAAACCAGAAGGTCAGAATGACTTTGTGAACAGGAATATTTGCCTGATGTCTGTTTATTTACTGTATGTTAAATGGAACCAGCAGCACATACTGACCATGTTAGACACATATGAAGTGTTCTGGATAGCAGCTGTGGAGAAGAACACACTGCTGCTTTGATGTCTCATTGTTTTATACTCATGCAACCATCTTCATTAATTCTGATTTAACACAAAACACATTGTTGTAGTGATTTTTACTCCATTCACCGGTGACGTAGTGATTTTTGATCACATGTCACTTAAGGTGTGGTTATGAGTGTATCAGATGACCCCTTCCCCCTTTTGTAATACGGGGCACCAGTCAAGAATACTATCTTAACAATTTAAGAATACTCCAAAAAGAGCTGTTCAATAATTCAGAATTAATATAAACTGGAGGGAGTCAGTCAACTGATTTATCTGAAGGATTTGTGAGAATCTGGTTAACTAGTAGAGTCTTTGATCATCAACACAAGGATAATAAAAATCAATGAAATTTATTAACAATAGACATGCAAGTGTAAATACCACAACGATTAATAATGAAATAATGAATATGCACTTCTAAAAGATAGTAAAATAAAAGATACTGAATGAAATCAAAGAAACAAATAAATGAAGTGAACACAGAATGTATAAATGCAATGCTGTTAAACTGAATATAGAATGGAAGAGAATTGTATGGGAATGCTTCTTATGGAAACCACCTAATGGCTCTGGTAAAATGGTGATAAATAATTGCTTATTTATCATTCAACAAATAATATCCCTATTATTTGTAACAAGCTGACCTCAAGTAACTGTTATCTAAACAGGTTAGAAAAACATATGCTGCATGTATTAACTAATGCCAAGGTCTCTAGAAAGAGGTTTGGTAAGTTTATATTTATGTTCCACACAGTCGGGTGATCAATCCGGTAGAAGAGACGTCTTCCACTGATGATGCAGGCTGCGTGCAGTGGGAGGGCGCTGAGTTGTGATCCACGCTGGGCTGGAGGATGCTGAACTTCGGTTGCGCCAAGAGGGCCCTTTAGGATGGACTGGGCAGCTGGGTCAGATGAAACTTCACAGGTTCCTTTGCAGGCTGGCTACGTCGCTGAGCAGCCGTGTGGTACAGGCAATGTCTGCTGATGCAGAGGTCCTTTGCGGACTGGGCTGCGCTGCTGTAGGAGCTGTAAGGGCAGATGAAGTCCCTCAATGCTGGGGCCCTTTTTGCAGCTAGAGTGCAGCTGGAAGCAATGCGAAAGGTTTTGCTCGCAAACTGTCTGGTAGTCTCTTTCCTCGTCAGGTCAGAAACTCAGGACGTAGAATGTCTGTTAATGTCTCCTTCCCCGTCGAGCTGGAAATGCAGAACAAGGGTGTGTCTAACTGGGGGACATATTTATCCCTTTCTGTGGCGCCTTGCCGATCCTGGAGTGTAACTGGCCACTGTTATCTGAAGCAGCCCCGGTGTTGCCCACCCTATTGTGGAACTCATTTGCATAGCATAAAGTACAGTGTTAAAATAGTGTCTTTAACATTTTATCCATGCATTATTCTTTACCAAACCTCTTTCAAATTATTAAAGGCATCGTAAGGAACAGATAGACACCAAACACGACATGAAATGGTTAAGTCATCGTCCATGCATTTGTTTATCTGTTAACAGGTCTGTCCCATGACCTGTTGTTTTAACAGTCAGTAACTATTAACATAAACTGTGCTTTGCATGAAGATGGAGTGGATGTGATGCAGTTTAAATCAAATTAAGGCCTCCAAACATAGGTATGAATGGATTTAGATACATCTCTGTGGCCTCTTTTTATTTCAGTCACTGCTGCTCCATCCAGGAGGTCCTGAAGGAATTTTTATGGCAGTCCTTGCCTAAACCTTAGGAATGAGTTTAGTGGTTAGAGTCGATGTGTCATCCAATGAGAAGTCCTGTCCTTGGCTGTGGTGGGTGCAGAAGGACCCCCTTCCTGCTCTGCAAGAGGTGTCTGGCAGTTGTCCTAACATCTTATCTGATGTTGCTGAACATTTGTTTATGTTCATTCACCAAAGATCCAATCACAGTGTGGCACATCTTCTTACACACCAGCAGTTAGAGAGGGGCCCTGTCGTAAACTGGTCCCTGGAATGCCATCTTAACTGTTGTTCACGACATTGTATTAAGTGTTGTCACCTTAACATGCTTACGCACATACACTTTGTCATTTATCATCATATTTTTCATTACATATTTAAAAGTTATTTATTTCACAAACATTAAATGACAAAAAAGCTTTTCTTTGATTTTAAACAGACTTTCATTGTCAAAAATGTACAACAGATGTAAGAATTCTCTGATAGATGTCAGAATTCCATGGATAATCAACTTTATATGGGAAAAAAAGAGTACGTGGCACTCTGGAATAGTTTATTCTGATTGGTCAGCCATGGCATTCTGTGTCCAAATGTATTATACAGTTACTGTGATATAAAATAATACTCGTACAGGTACACTGATATACTGTAGGACTTTGGTCATGCCACTAAAAATATAAATAAAATATAAATATAAATTTTTTTGTTTTAGCTGCTTGTCGAGAGTACAGATTGTAATGGAAAATGGAAAAACATTTAGATGTTAAATGAAACATAAATTTAAATTGAATTAAAGAGAGAGAAAGAGAGAGAGAGAGAGAGAGAGAGAGAGAGAGAGAGAGAGAGAGAAGGTGCCTTCTCATTTCAGAGAATGTTTTTTTAAGGTTACCATAACCTTTACTTTATGCTATTTTATTCTTTATCAAATATATTTATATAATGGGACTACTGTTTCAAAAGGTTTTCAACAGGTTTATTTAGTTTGTTTTGATTTTATTATTATTATTATTATTAGTTTCTTCACCTCAAAAGCCCTGTTTAACCCCTGTCTATGCATATTTTCTGTCTAACATGTCCTATTAAAATGCCATTTGATCTACAGAATCAATGACTCACCTGTGAAGAATTGACAAAGTCACAGTGATGCCACAATATTGGAAAGTGATGCTTAACATTCAGCCGATAAGAATGCCTCAAGGGAAGAGAGTCTAGTTTGCAGATCTGTGGTTGGCTGATGCACCCACAAGCTTTTTCTTAGGTCTAATGACTGGTTAACTATTACAGTGCTCACTTTTGCACATCAAAAGAGGTCAAACGTACATCTTTGTGTTTAGATTTGCACTGCCGTAAAACCCATGTGGTTAAACATCTTAGAAAAGTGACTGTCAATGGCTTTTAAAATCTCAGTGCAAAAATCTTAACAAGCCAATAAAACGGGAATGAAACCATTTTTGGTGCGTAGCACAACTGACCTTGGAGGATGATAAAAAAAGAAATGCTAACGATCCATCATTCATGGAATGCGAAAAGTAGATGGACATTTTCTGGGTTTAAAAAAAAAATATTAAGGTTATAAAATGCTACTAGGAATTTTCCCTTTTACATTTCTAAACTAAAAAAAATGAAACAAATCACTAAAAGCATATTACTCTAATAAAATGCAAGTATTCTTGTTATTAGAGTCATTTATCCTGTCGACATTAATGGTTAAGTTAGGTGTGAGCAGTGAACAGTTCTACAGTTCTCACACAATTATTTGGAAGCAATTATTCTGCTTCCACATGTTACTTTCAGAACATTCAGCAAATTCCAGTGAGACACCCCACAAATATTTTTGTTTTTAATAGCATCATTGCTAAGCTAGGGCCCTCCTCTGCAGTGACCACCTGGAGCTTTGCTGCTCATGTTTATTGTATTAACACAAGCATAAAAATTCTGCTATCAACTACTGACCCTCAAGTCATCTACTATATGTATCATATGGATTACTTCTATGGTTCTGTTTTCATATAAATCACTATTCACTTTTCTTGAATGGAAAACAGGACCTTAGTAAATTATTTTTTAATTTTTGAGTGAAATATTCCTTTAAGTTAAAAACTGTCTAATAGTGCTTCATTAATTAGCTATTACATATAATTTGGTAATAAAACCTAAAGTGTTGCACATTGTATTGAAGCAGAGGTGAACATTTTATGAAACATTTGCAACAAAAATGCAGTACAATACAATTTTTATTTATATAGCACATTAAAAAAAAAAAAAAAACAACATCCAGAGTATAAAGAGTATAAAACAGAACACAGCAATAATCACACATAAACAGTAAAACAGTAATCACAAGCTGTAAAAGTGGGTAAGGTTCTGGATAAACGCTCATAAATAGAGAATCAAGGACCAGTTAAAATAAATATGTTTTAAAAGTGAATTTAAAAATTGATATAGTTGGGGCAGTTCTAATGTAAGCCGGGAGACTATCTCTATAATTTAGGTCCAACAACTGAACAAGCACAATCAACTCTATTTTTGAGTTTAGTCCTGGGAAAATAAAGTAATTCAGAATCACCTGATATAAGTGATCTCGACAGTGTGTATGGGTGTGATAAGTTAGGTATTATGGTGCTTGGTTCAGAAGGGATTTAAATACAAATAATAGAACTTTAAAATCAATTCTATATTTATACAGGTAGCTAATGAAGTGAAATCAAGATTAGTGTAATGTGCTCACATTTATGCTTCCCCTTGAGAAGCCGGACCTCAACATTTTGAACTAACTGTAAACATGAGATGGATGACTGGGGAACATGATGTACACTGAGTTGCAATAATCCAAATGTTACAAAGGCATGCGTAACTGTTTCAAACTTCTTTAAAGTCAAGAATGGCTTAACCTTAGTTAAAAGACGTAGATGATAAAAACAAGATTTGACCAGAGCACTTATTTGCTAATCAAATTTAAGGCTCATAATTAACAATACTCCCAGGTCCTGTTTCACAGACAGGATTTAGCCTAAGCCAAGCTTAGGCTTTAGTTCAATTAGGATATTTAAGTAGCTTTTATAAACTTACTTTAGAGAAAACATTACTGGTGCATCTTGAGACAAAACAATTGCTGTGACATATTTTACAATATTTCAGTACAAATTGCTTTCAGTTAAAACAGCTCAAACATGCATTTTAGTCTAGGACTAGCTTAAGCCTTGTCTGTGAAACTGGGGGCCAGATTCCTAACACATGTGGTGCTGTACAGTGACAGGGAATCAAGATAAAAGACATGTACACTGCATCCATTTGAGCCAAACAGGATAATTTCAGTCTTACTCTCATTAAGACTAAATTAAAAAAATTACTAACTAAGCCAAAGTTTTAATTCACCCAAACAGTCTAAAATAGGCTTTAAGGCATGGTTATTCTCGTACTTTAAAGGCAGATAAATTTGGGTGTCATCAGCATAAAGGTGAAAGGACACTCCATATCTGTTTAAGATCAGCCTGGTCTCATTGTTAATACGCAAGTATTAATACGTAACTTTCAAAGACACAAAATGTACATTTTTGTACGTTTAGAAAGATGCTAAAATGTACAATATTGACGTCATTATGGCACTAAAACGTAAAAATACTTACGTTTTTACAGCGAAAAAAACGTAAAATGTTTATGAATCTTTCATTACATTAAGGTATATGTATAATTTCCATTTTATCATTTTGTAGATACATGTAAGATCCCTAAACCCCATCCCGAACCTAAACATACCCATTTTATACAGAATGTTAAAAGAATAAAACGCAATGGACAGAAATGTGTAGGAAAATGACAATTTTAGTAAAAATATACCATTAAAACGATATTTTAAGCCGCTAATAGCTTGCAACTACCTCAAAAAGAGCTTTCAAGTTAATGGGCTCAAAGACAGACCATGCAGAATAGCAGAAAGGGACATCAGGCAGTGTATAAAATGATGAAGGCATCTGAGACCTAATCTGAGAGATCTTATTAAAATACCTTGCAAAATCTTCACAAAGAGAGACAGATGTCTCAGGGAAAAGATTAATGGTGGGGTTAAGAACAGAATCATTGTTTAAAAAAATAAAATATTTGGCTGGTGGCTGTTACTTAAATTTAGCTCTGAGAGGCACATTTTGTAGCCTTAGCGGCTCACTGAAAGGCAGAAAGAGCGTCTCTCAGAATTTCACACGAGACCTGTAATCTATCATTTTTCCACTTACGTTCAGCTCTTCTACAGGTCTGTCTGAGAGAACGAGAAGTGAAATTGTGCCAATGTTATGCTTATGTACCAATAAATTCTGTTGTGTGTTACATAGGAACTACTGCAAAGTTTTTTGTTTTTTTTTACGTCTTGTGTAACGTATGATTTTTGGCTAACAGACAGAGAAGATCAATAGTATTCCGTCACAAAGTTTTAATGATAATAATCCAGGAGACAGGTATAGCAACACACACACTTGACATATACGAGACCGGACACTGAACAGAACACAGTCAGGGACAAATGTACACAGCGATGATTAACTAAAGAAGCACAGCTGTGATTGAGTAGTGTCCATGGTGACTGATGAGTGGCAGGAACTGAACCAAGTGTGACAAATGTAAACAAAATGAAAGTCCATGTAAACGAAGACAGACCAAACGTGACTGTGACACAGTATTGCCAAATATTAAGTGTCCCCAACTAAGCAAGGCAAAAAGCAAGGAACTAATGGCAAGGAACCCAAACATCAGGTGACAGAAATGGAGAAAAACACCTTGGGAGAAGCCAGGCTCAGTCGGGGAGACAGTTCTCCTCTAGTCAGAGGAACCAACATAGTATAGTTTAATTCAGGCTACATCACAAGTCAGATTGTGGAAATATGTATAAACACAGGAAATGTGTCATCTATGTAGAAAAGTGGTCTAATTTTAAGTCTTTATTCATTCTTAAACCAAGAGCAAATTGCAATCAGAAGTGAGCATTCATATGTCCTACTCACTCCGAAGGGCAGATCCCTTGAAGTGGGGATTTTGGAGAGAGCAAGACACATGTGTGTCATAAAGATGCCAGTACCGCAGGAAGTAGGGGTGCTGGGGGTGCTGCAGCACCCCCTGGTGTGGAGCCCAAGAAAGAAATAGATCTAGGATCTGTAGCACTTATTTTGATCTTTAATGTTCAATCTTTCCTTTTCTCTGAACAAAATGAATGCTTAATGTTGATTCAGTATTACCGTTAATGAAAAAAAAAAAATAATAATAAAATAAAATGGTACAATGACAAACTCGCAGTACAGAGATGACTCCAGTCCCTGAGTTCAGTCCAGTCCCAGAGTTCAGTCACGAGTCCAGTCCAGCCCCAGAATTCAGTATTCAATAACGAGTCCGCCCAAGTCAGATTTCTGCATCAGAGCCCGTTCATTCTTCTGAGATAACTCTAAATTCACCTCCAGTCCTTGAGTCCATACAAGAATTTCCCCCATACCAAGAATCCGTTTCAGACCAGATTTCAGTGCAGGCTCCAGCCCCTGACCAGAGTTCAGTGCCAGCTCTCATCCCAGAGCTAAACCAATTGCCAGCTATCGTCCCAGCGATCAGCACAGAGAACCCTCTCCTACTGATTGCTCTCCCTGTTATTGCGGTGGCCATAATGTGTGTTTGGGCAGCACATTGCTCTCATACTCTTATTGAAGTGGAGGTTATTCCTAAATTTCCTGTGTGTCCAGAGACGATCAGGGATATCGTCCCTGAGTTTCCAGTCTGCTCAGATGTGACCAAGAAGGTTGTCTACAAATTTTCTCTCTGCCTCAATGCAGCCATGGTGGTCGTTCCTGAATTCCCTGTTTTCCCAGATGCAACTAGGAAGGTCATTCCCAAGTTATCTGTGTGTCCAGATATGACCCAGAAGGTCTTCCCTGAATTTTCTGTCTGCTCCGATGCGACCATGGTGGTTATTTCTGAATTTCCTGTCAGCCCTGATGCAACAATGGAGGTTGGCCCAAGTTTTCTGTCTGTACCAACAAGACCACAGAGGTTGTTCCTGAACTGTCTTTCTGCCTCAACACAACAATAGGGGTCGTTTATGAACTTTCTGTCAGCCCTGAGATGACCACAGAAGTGGTATCGAGACACCTTACCAGTCCCATTATGACCATTGAGGACACACTTCAGCTCCCAGCCTGCTTGGGCACGGCCCCTGAGACCATTGCTTTGTATTCCAGTTCCTCCAGATCTGCCCTTGCTAGTGCCACCCTGGAGGCTACCGATGGAGGCTGCCGGCACCACCCTGGTCACCTGCTCCCCACTGGTCATCCTGTCCAGCACCAGAGCACCCGCCCTCCCTCCCTGAATGGATTTTATTAGGTATGAGTTCACGTCTTCTGGGATTGGAGGAGTACTGTCACAATCCTCAGTCACCAGTCTTTCACCTCAGCACAATCCTCAGTCACTAGTCTATCATTTCTATGCACTACATCTCCCACAATCCTCCTTGGTTATCACCTGCATGTTATAGCCATGGTTAGCGATGTCTGGAAGCCTCTGTTCCTGGAATGTCACATGGTATGCCTGTTCTTCATTACATGTCATATGTGGACTAAATGTGCACAGAGCACCCTCCAGCTGCAAGTATGAATTGAAAACACAGTACATCAGAGTATCCAGCGCTCATAGTGATGACAATAAATATTGAGTAAATATTACTCCTCTGTATAGAAAAATGACATAAACAAATGAGAATCCATCAATATTTCTCCAAAATTTGCATGCTTTTAAGCTAAAAGCCCTGATGGATGTTGTTTTGTCAAAAGGTAACGACTCCGCTTTTCAAATTCATAACTCCTGACGCATAGGCTATTAACAAATTACAAATGAAGCTTGAGTCTTAGATCTTTGTTAATGTGCAGTTGACAAACTATACATCATTAAAAAGTATATTAAAATAGAAAACCATTATTTGGTTAGAGACTTGAGACTTCTTTAAAAAAAAAAAATTATAATAGTAGGCTAATGCATCCAATCTTTTGACTGGTACTGTAATTTAAACTATAATAGGCCTATACAAAATTTTCTTCACATGTGCAATAATACATGCATGCATGAGATCACAGAAATCATGTTTTTTTTTTTTTTTTTGTCAAGACATTATACTTACGTTAATACAGCTGATATGATCCTGTTATCAGAGGGTTTTTTCATATAGCCTACCTGACTGAAAGGGCTCATTATGCGGGTCATTATGGAGGTCATTATGCGGGTCATTATGCAGGTCATTATGGAGGTCATTATGGAGGTCATTATACGGGTCATTATGCAGGTCATTATGGAGGTCATTATGCAGGTCTTTGTCTTCTCAGGTGTGAATCACAGCATTATTCATGAAGATTCACGCCTCCACGCATACTGTGTTTCTTGACAAAAAGTGTCTTACAAAATTTAAATCAATATATTGTTTTATATGAACGAGTAGGCAGGATAATTTTTACATCATTTTGAAGGAAAAACTCTAGTCTACAACCTCCAATACCCAGAAGTCTTGTAAACACATATATAATATTAGTTTTGTGGCCTTATTTCAGTGACTTAAGTTTTTTGTTTTTTCAATAACCACGCATAAACGTTATTCCTTCAAAAATACAAACATGTACATACATGTTGCTCACATATTATGGTAGCCTAGTTCGTGCTGAATACAGTGTAATGACACTTTTTCCATTAATATGTTTATGACTGAAAAAAGCACAAATGTCAGGGCATGTCAAAACTTCTCCAGGGCCCCAAAAATCCTCAGACCCCAGAGGGTTAACATTATCTTTTTGGAGCTTGAAACTTTTGGACCACATGATATGTTGACATGACATGACATGACATGACATGACTATATTAACACTTTAGACCAGGGCTCCTCAACTGGCGGCAACTCAATCTGGCCCGCCAATCATCTTCATCTGGCCCGCAGCACCCCAATCTCCCTCCTCTTTTCCTGGCAGTGCGGCTAAATTTGGTTAGATACGTGGCTGCAGTGGCGCCTGCAGCTATACGGCTATATACGCACTGTTGATCATGTCATGTATCATGCACGCTCCTCCGACTGACCTTAGAAACGTTTTCCATGCGGATATTTTAGCTGTTATTATGCGTGTCCCGTATTTCGGTCGACTTTCTTTTCCGTGAATTGGCCAAACGCGTTTGCATAACGATCTGAAACGGTTTGGATTCGTTCGGAATTACCATGGTTTGTGGAAATGTGGAATATTTATATTGAAAACTATGTTATAGCCATTTATATTGCAATATTTATTAGGTGGGTAGAGGAATATATAATTCATGTCTTTGTTAAGGTGTAGTTTGTACCTGTGTTTAGGCGTTTTTTATAGGCCTATATAACATATCATAATATAATATCATTTGACAGTGGTAGTGAGTAGCCATGTATGGTTTTACCTGTGGTTACCAAGTCTTACTGTGAGAATATTTTCATTTAAGCCTAATAATTAATAAAATAATTTTTTACCAATAAGACCCCAATGTTGAAATGCATTCTGAGTTTCCATTGTGTCTGTGTTCCTTTCCTGTTTGGTTGTCATATTAGTCACCATGGTCACCTTCATTAGTTCCAGCTGTTGTTAATTATCTACTCATTGTATTGTGTATTTAAACTCTTGCTTTTCAGTTAGGTTTTATGGGTCATTGTTGGTGTTCATGTTTTTATGATCAGGGGGTGCTTTGATGTTCTTGTTTTCTCAATGTATTTATTAGGAAATTATTTTCCTATGTCACTCTTGTCTGGACTATTTGCCTACTTAAGTTTGGAATGGATTATCTGTGACTTTTGCTGCGTTCACGCCACCTCGTATTTACTGGAATCTTGAGATGACAACATGTGACGTTATATTCTGAGCTGTCCTTTGACTTGGAATTATGTGTTTCTATGTCACCACTATCAATGCCTAAATGAATCTACAGCGGTCAGGTGGTACAGCGGCCACGTGATACATGTGGGAGCTTTCAGAAAACTCCCAGCTTACAAGCTGTAATTACGAGCTCTATGAGGACGTGAACACTTTTTACGAGCCAGAATCTCGTAGTTACAGGAATTATGATATGGCGTGAACGCACCTTTTGCCTTCTGTTAATAAACTGTGTGTGCATTTGGATTCGCCCTTGTCTCATCTTCATGCACCCATTACACACACAAGTTTGGAAAAACATGAGTTTGTAAATAAAAACAAGTTTAATTTTTATGTGAATTATTCCTTTAAATTTGCTTCGGGAAGACACTTGACAGAGGATTTGAGACTGGTGCAAAGAAAAGGTATTGAGAGAATGGCATATAAAATGAGTATTGGGGTATGATTTGAATGAGTAGAATGCCTGTTGACATACTGTGCATACAGTGCCCTCCACTAATATTGGCACCCTTGGTAATTATGAGCAAAGGTGGCTGTGAAAATAAATCTGCATTGTGTATCCTTTTGATCTTTTATTAAAAAAATTCACAAAATTATAATCTTTCATTGAAGGACAACAATTGAAAGTGGAGTGAAACTCTTATAAAATAAATGTTTTTTCTCTAGTTCACATTGGCCACAATTATTGGCACCCAATTATTGCAACGTCCGTTTCCCAAGATAACAGCTCTGACTCTTCTTCTATAATGCCTGATGAGTTTAGAGAACACCTGACAAGAGATCATTCCTTCATGCAGAATCTCTCCAGATCCTTATGATTTCCAGCTCCATGTTGGTGCTTCTTCTCTTCAGTTCACTCCACTCATTTTTTTTTTTTTTTAGGGTTCAGGTCAGGGGACTGGGATGGCCATGGCAGAAGCTTCATTTTGTGCTCAGTGACACATTTTTGTGTTGGTTTTGATGTTAGTTTTGGATCATTGTCCTGATGGACGATCCAACCATGGCCCATTATTGGATTTCTAGCAGAAGCGGTCAGGATTTGATTTTTAATCTGTTGGTATTTGATAGAATCCATAAGACCATATATCTGAACAAGATGTCCAGAACCTCCAGCAGAAAAATAGGCCCACAACTTTAAAGATCCAGCAGTATTTTTAACCGTGGGCATTTTATCCCTGTGTGCACCAAACCCATCTGGTGGGTTTGCTGTCAAAAAGCTTTTTTTTTTTTTTTTGTAGTTTCATCTGACCATAGAAGCTGGTCCTGTTTGAAGTTCCAGTCATGTCTGACAACTGAATATGCTGGAGTTTGTTTTTGGATGAGCGAGGAGGATTTTTCTTGAAACCCTCCCGAACAACTTGTGGGGATGTAGGTGCTGTTTGATAATTTTTTTAGGTTTTCTGAGGCTCAAGACTCAACTAATCTCTGCAATTCTCCAGCTGTGATCCTTGGAGAGTCTTTGGGCACCTCATGTTTATACTCCTGTGGAACAGGAAGTCATGGCTGGACAAATTTATGGTCATCATCACCCTGGTGTGCTAAAAAAATGTAAATATGAATGGGAATATACTTCAGAGATCTTTTACTTATAAGAATTTGTAGGGGTGCCAATAATTGTGGCCAACATGAACTAGAGAAAAATATTTATTTCATAATGTGATTTCCCCACCCAACACACACACACACACACTTTCAATTGTTGTCCTTCAATAAAAGATTAGAATTTTAAGATCAAAAGGATAAACAATGCAGACTTATTTTCACAGCCGTCTTTGCTTATATTTACCAAGGGTGCCAATGTTAGTGGAGGGCACTGTAGATGGTACTGATTGTAGCCCAATCATCCAAACCCAATGAGCATAAGAGTAAAGCTCAGCCAGAGAGAGTGTGGTGTGGAACCACTCAGAGCAATTACTGGTAAAGTGCATGTGTTCCATAAAGTCTGGGTGAAAATGCTTACTGAGGTCATGTAGTACAACACACAATTTTCCCTCCTTTCTTCAGAGACAACAGAATACAAATATTAAGTAGAAACAGACTGCAGTGGTTTGGCATAGCCATAATTTGTGGGGAAATATAAAACCCACAGTAGACTTCAACTGCTGATTCTCCAGCATGATGTGTGACTGCTTAATTTCAGGACAGAGTGACTCAGGAGTTAAGGAGTTGGCACTGGAGTTGGCATCTCCCACGTAGAGAGCAGAACAATTAAGGATAGTCTGCGGATGGAAACCCAACTGAAATTCCTTGTGGTCATGTGGAAAGGTCTGAGCATGTATCATACTTTGCACCGCAAAAACGTAAATGGTTATGGTTGTGATGTCAATGGTGTGGCGACTGTACTTCTTTCCTTTAGGTTCAGAGCTCCAGGAGACTCATTCTGTTGGGAAACATCTCTTAATATATCTTGGCGTGTAACTTTACACTTACAGCCAGTCAAAATGTGGACACTTTTTTTTTTTCTTCATAAATACACTGACAATTATTTAATTTGATTTAACCAATCTTCCTTCTCTCAGACTAACAATTTCAAAAATCTATAGCCAAGTTATCAAATATTATTTTGAAATACCTAAATCACTGTCATTTTGGGCCAGAATGACTGCTTTGGGAATTTTCATTCAGTGTGTTTTTCTTACAAACACAATAGTGGATATTCTGCTCTGATTTCTTCACCACTGTGGACAGTTTTAATATGGAAAAAAACTTTCCTTACAGGATTTTGGACTCTACGCAAAAGCACAATCATATTGAAAGTTCCACTGTTTGACATCATGTCCTGTAAATATGAATCAGACAGTGATCACATTCTGGAAATGTAGACATTGTCACAGTAAGTAAAGAAACTGAATAGACTGTAGGAAGTTATATCAATATTTGGCCCTATGATATGTCATTGTATGGTGACGACAGAATCTGACAGTTTATTGTACGCAAACTGGTTAGATGTGTGCTATAAAATAGAACTGGAATTCTGAGAACCACAGTATTGTTATAAACTTAAGCCAAGTACAGTTACAGAAAGGCCAGGGGCCTCATTTATCAATGGTGCATACGGACAGATTTGTGCGTAAGAACAGTTTCACGCAAAGTGTGGGATTCACCAACTTGTACTACTTATACATAGAAATGTGTGAAAATATAAGCACACCTCTGAGCATGCTTACGCAAAGAATCTAGTGGTAGAATAGCGACACTACACATAAAAAGCATTTAAGAGTGTCACATTATGCATTAAGCAATCCACATATGTCCTGTGTTTCCTTTAATTATAAAACACTCTATTTATCATTTGTCTGGTTTTAAACATGATGCGTAATCGGTGTCAAACCCTATAATAGACGGCTGTGAAAAATGTTTGTCTCAGTGCAATGGTTTATCTTGCGTTATTGGAAGACTTGGCAAACAATGCGCTCTGCAGACATCAATTTATGAAGTCAACTTATGTGATGTTCTCTCAACATTTTCAGATGTATTGTATTTGGCTACTGTTAATGAATAATATTCACTTTTTGTTCTAATATTTACATTTTATTATATTTCGTTCTGATCTGCACAGAGTGCTCTCTTTGCCATTATTGCGGTGAGGAAAAAACACAATCATGTAATTCATGCGTTTCCGAATGCTAATGACCGTGAACGTGAACGAGCATGGTACTTATGCACATGTGGGATTTATCAACAATGATTGCTTACTTGTGCGTAAGAACTGCGTGTGCATGTTTGATAAATACAGATTTTCTTGTACTTAGGGACATTCTAAATTTCATTCGTAGGAGAAAATATAGAACATTTTCTACGCACTGTTGATAAATGAGGGCCCAGGATTTTCTGGTAAAAGTGGTGCAAGACATTACAACTGGGTCATGCCAATGCAGTTAAAAGATAAACTAAAATTTAATGTCTATGTAAGTCCTGAGTGTTTTGATAGTTATAATTGAATTTTACATTCATTATTAAACTTCTTTCATCCAAATTCTAAGATAAATATTAAGAAGTGCATTCTATGGATATGTTAAACTATTAGAAGAACAACAGATACAGTATATAGGCCTACATTTTATTAAAAATGTTCTATTTCTATTATATAACAGATATTATTCTGTTATTCAGTTTTCTTAAAGTCTGTGAACCTGAGATTTGTCTGCTTTTAAACCAGAAACACTTGATTCAACACTCAGTTTTAAGCATTACATTGATAATGAAACATCTCAGGTTACGTATGTAACCATGGTTCCCTGAGAACAGGGAACGAGACACTGCGTTTGAAATGCTTTGGGGAACGTCATCACGTGAACCGGTGTCTGAAAGCAATCATCAAATCTCACCAATCCGGCGACAGCCTATAACGTTCCCAAAAGCGTTTCAAACACAGTGTCTCAAACACTGTTCTCAGGGAACCATGTTTACATATGTAACCTGAGACATTCCCTTTCGAAAGGGAACTCTACACTGCGTTTAAAACACTTTTGGGAACGATATACCCACGCCGCCATGCTTGACGGGAGTGCATGCCAAAAAATGGCTAGACAAACGTCAGAACTAGTAGCTTCGACTAAAGTGCCACCCTCCCTACGGGTCAAACATTGGCTGTCAGTGATAGCACTCCCTATGGCCAACAGCCCAAGCTATAAACCTCAAAGAGGCCTTCCACAGAAGGCCTACCAAGGCTGCTTAAAGGCTTCTGGGACCAAACCTATTTTCCGCAGAAAAGAGGGTACCTCTAAGGGAATGTAGCCAGAGGGCCCGAAGAATCCCTAGCCAGTCACTTGTCAGGGGAACAAAGTCAACCCTGGATGCCAACAGGGAGGCTGACCTGGTTAATTAAAGCACCTAGTCTTGGCCAACAACCTGTCTGATCACAGAGTCTTAAATCACATTCTTCAGAGAAGATATCCAGTAAGAGTGACTGCAAAAAGGCAGTAACTAACTCCAACCAGAGCGTAGAGACGGGCATCCTGGAGAACAGGACTCAGCTTAGCACCTTTTACCCTTACAAATGAGGGGAGTAACACTCTGCTCAATCCTAGGATCTACTCAGCGCTTGATTATTTGCATTGAGGAGGCTGTGCACTCTAAAGGAACCCAACAAAGGGGAGTACATTTACTAGCCTAGGGGCTGATCCTCAATAGGGAGGCCTCAGAGAGGCTTCCAAACACTGACCAGCTTACTAACCACTGACCACAGTACTATACAGGACAACCCTCAACGAGGGGAGTACAGGCTCAACCTAACAGTTAACCGTACTGTAGGCACAAATCATGGAGGCCCAGAAAAGGGGCCTGCAACATGACACAATTTCTACAAAAAGGTAGAAATACATCACAGCAGCCTTGCGAAAGGCCAACATGTGAACTACTCACTTGCTGATAAGAAAGATCCCACATACATGGAACTCGTTCAGAATGAAACGAGTCAAACCAGCAGATAAGACTGTAGAGTGCCCACATAACAGTCAACCTTAACACAATCTGACAAGCAGTGTACTCAGTAAAACACTTCTTACTCTTTAAGCAAGAGGAGTACAAACATACGCCATCACGCTCTGTAGGAGGACCAAAGAAGGGCCTACAACTTCCAGAAAGACGCGTAGTGTCAGCTTGTGGCAGTGTTCCAAGCTCTAGGGAGCTAAACATGATAACCAAACTCTCCGGTGTTAAATAATTTAACTCAACCTAAGCCACCATTCCACCAGGCAATGAAATGTAAAAAACCTTTTACATTTTTTACCTTTTACCATCATGTTCTTGAAGGAGGCCCAAATGGGGCCTGCAACTCAGAAAGACGTGGCATCAGCCAGTGCCGGAAGATGTCAACATACCACCCTGTAATGTACTCAGTAAAATAACTTTTACACTTTAAGCAAAAGGAGTACAAACCTACACCATCATGTTCCAAAAGGAGGCCCAAACGGAGCCTGTGACTTAGAAAGACACGTGGCGTCAGCTAGTGGCAGTCTACAAGCTCTAAGGGAGCGATAATTAGAACTAAACTATCCAGTGAGGTTAAATATTTAGCTCAACCTGAGCTCAAATCTATTTAACACATTCCAACAGGCAATGTACTTAGTGAAGCACTGAAAACTCTCTTAGCAAGAGGAGTACAATTACGCCGACATGCTCTGAAAGAGGCCCAAACAGGACCTATCATTCCAGAAAACACGGGCGCCAGCCAGTGGCAGTGTCAAACAAACCAAACATACCACCAAGCAATGTAATCAGTAAAATAACTTTTACTCTTTAAGCAACAGGAGTACAAACCTATACCATCATGCTCTAGAAGGAGGCCCAAACAGGGCCTGCGACTCAGAAAGACACGTGGCGTCAGCTAGTGGAAGTCTCCAAGCTCTAAGGGAGCCATAACTAGAATCAAACCATCAGTGAGGTTAACTATTTAGCTCAACCAGAGCCTGATTTTATCCAACATATTCCAACAGGCAATGTACCCAAAAAACTCTTAAAGCAAGAGGAGTACAAACTACGCCCCATGCTCTGACAGAGGCTCAAACAGGGCTTACTACTCCAGAAAGACACGGGCGTCAGCCAGTGGCAGTGTCTAAGTTCTAAGGGAGCGTAATCTGAAACCAAACTACCAAGTGAGGTTCCCTACCTTAACTCAACCTGAGCTTAAATCTACACATTCCAACAGGCAATGCACTCAGTAACGATCATTTCAACCTTTACAGTAAGGGGAGTACAAAGATTAATGCTACCATGCTCTGAAGGAGGACAAAAAATGGCCTACTACCTCAAATAATCACAGGCATAAACCTGTGGCAGTGCCAGTATACTAAGTGAGCAAAAACTCTGACTAAACATCTACCAACAAAACTTGTAATACAACAAGCTATTGTGCTTTGAAGGAGGCGCAAACAAAGCCAACTACTCCAAACAACACAATCATAAATTGTGGCAGTGTCTAAACTCTAAAGGGAGTCATATAAGAACCGAACTAAATAGTGAGGTTCATAAACAAAACTCAACCTGAATTATGCATACCAACAGGCCATATACTCAGTAAAAACACAGTTATTACCATAAATAGCAAGGGGAGTACAACCTAGTCACCAAGCTCTGAAGGAGGCTAGCACAAAGCCTACTACTACAGAAACCAGGTGCTAACCAGTGGCGGCGATAGAGTTTAAGGGCTCACATTGTGCAGGGCAAAATAGAACTAGAGCATTAACAACCCTGAGAAACAGGGGAATGCTTCACTTTTCATTCATACCACCCTAAAACGTGAATTTCAAAGGTGAGCATTTTTCACCTAAAGACAGAAACATCTGCACTGAACCCTAGGGAACAGGAGCTAAAGAAAGCTAACACTGTTCACTCAAGCTTAAATATTTATTCAGGGGGTTCAGGGGAAAAGACTAACAATGTATAGAATGAAAAGCTCTAGAAAAGTGGGGCCACAGCAACACTAGCATTTTTATTCACATAGTGATAAGGGGCCTACCACCTGAGACAACGGCACCAGGGAGACTTAACCTTAGCGGCTATCTATCCTTGCATCTACACCAAATGGGCTTTTGCCTGACACCTCTGAAAAGAGGAGGCCAGAACTAGGAAACTACACATTCCTGACAGGGGTAGTAATAAAAGAGGTATAAAAAAACAACAGTATATCACCTAAACCCTAGTTCTAGCCTAGGCCAGCTATAGCTGTGGGCCTATAAAGCCACTAAAGCATAGATCTGCCTGGGGCTAACACTCAAACTCTAAACTCTCAAAAAATGTCAGGCGGCCCAAAGGCCGACGCTTAACATTAGATCTATCCTGAAGTAAAGAGTGCCAATCTCTAAA
Source organism: Elopichthys bambusa (assembly GCA_037101425.1). Classification (NCBI taxonomy): domain Eukaryota; kingdom Metazoa; phylum Chordata; class Actinopteri; order Cypriniformes; family Xenocyprididae; genus Elopichthys; species Elopichthys bambusa. Next base: position 21,298,214 of record CM074451.1, read on the forward strand.
AAAAAAAAAAAAACTCTAGCTAACCAGAGGAGAAAGCTACTCTACCAAATGGTGGCTGAAAAGGTGGCCATAGAGCCAACACAAAGAAACCAACCTAATGGGAACTTCAGGGCCTAAAAAAACCCTATCTAATACTTTTACACACCCAGGAAAAGCTATACAGGAAAACTATGGTCAAAATATTTTATAACATATAGACCAAGCTTACCTTCCTGCGGCTGGAAGACCAGAGACTTCCATCACGAAAGGGATGGAATTCATGGTACTTTTAAGCCTAAAAGAGCCTCTTTACTATCAAGCCAGAAGGCGAGCCATAAGAGAAATATTCATCATGGGCCCACCCTCAGCCTGACTGTAAGAAGCGTCTGAGCGCGTTTCAAAAAATTATCATTATAAATACACAGGAGGTGAAAGAAGAGAGGAGAGGGTAGATAAAACGTCTCAGGTTACATATGTACCTTAAGAGGTGAAGGATGTCCGGCAGACTCATACGCAAGCGAGATAGCCTCAACTACCCACTTACTCAACATTTGCTTGGATGCCCCTTACATGGGGCCCCAAAACACACAAACAGTTGATCTGTTTTACGCCACAGGGCAGCTCTGTGGACATAAGCATCCAAAGCCTTGACAGGGCACAGCAAATTAAGTCTTTCCTGGTCTGGTTTAAGAAATGGAGGAGGACAAAAGGCCTGCAACAAAATAGGGCCAGCCACATTAGTGGGGACCTTAGGAACATAACCCTCCAGAGGAAAGAGGAAGGCTTTGACCATGCCTGGCGCGAAGTCTAAGCAAGAAGGAGAGACCGAAAGGGCTTGTAGGTCACCAATTCTCTTTAAAGATGAGATAGCGAGGAGGAAAAGGCTCTTTAGAGTGAGGAACTTTACATGAACCTCTTCGATAGGCTCAAATGGAGCAATAGATAGGCCCTCCAACACCACGGCCAAGTCCTAGGTCGGAACTCTCCGACGTGCCGCAGGCTTTAACCTCAGAGTACCACGAAGGAAGCGAGTAACCCATGGGTTTCTGCCAAGAGAAGCACCCTCTAAAGGCACGTGGTAAGCCGCAATGGCCGCCACATAGACTTTTAGTGTAGAAGGAGATAAACCAGAAGAAAACTTTTCTTGAAGGAACTCCAGAACTGTACCGGCTGGGCAGTTAACAGGATCAAAATTATGTTCTCTACACCAAGAAGAGAAAACGTTCCATTTCAAGGAATAAAGCCTCCTCGTGGAGGGAGCTCTGGAATGGAGCATGGTCTCCACTACCTCAGTAGGGAGACCAGAATCTATGAGCTGTGCCCCCTCAGAGGCCACGCCCACAACTTCCACAACTCCGGGCGGGGGTAAAGGATTGAGCCCCCCGCCTGAGAGAGAAGGTCCCTCCTGATCGGAATCTCCAGGGGAAAGCCATCGAGGAGAGACATAAGGTCCGAAAACCAAACTCGGCACGGCCAAAACGGGGCTACTAATAGCAACTGGACCCCGTCCTGACGCACTCTCTCCAAAACTCCTGGAATCAGAGCAATTGAGGGAAAGGCGTACAGACGAAGCCTCGGCCACGTCTGCACCATTGCGTCCAACCCCAGAGGGTCTGGATGCGTGAGGGAGAAATAAAGAGGACACTGGGTCATTTCCAGAGACGCAAACAGGTCCACATCTGCTTTCCCGAAGCGATCCCAAAGGAGCTCCACCACCTCGGGGTGGAGTCTCCACTTCCCGGGCCTCAGCCCCTGCCTCGACAGGATGTCTGCTTCCTGATTCAGATGCCCTGGGATGTATACTGCCCTGACTGACAGCAACCTCCCCTGGGCCCACAGAAGGATCTGGTGTGCCAATCTGCATAAGGGGCGCGACCGCAGACCCCCCTGATGGTTTATGTAGGAAACCACCGCCATGTTGTCCGTGCGGACCAACACATGTTGGCCCCTGAGATCTGGGAGGAAATGTTTGAGTGCCAGGAACACAGCCATCATCTCCAACTGGTTTATGTGCCCGAAAGATAATGACCCCTCCACAGACCTTGAGTCGAGCGGCCACTCATGACCGCCCCCCAGCCGGTGAGGGATGCATCCATCGTAAGCGTTACACGACGACAAGGAGCCCCCAACACCGGGCCTTGGGAAAGAAACCAAGGTTTTTTCCACATGACACAAGCACAAAGGCATCGCCGCGTGATCTCGATCATGTGAAATGGATTTCCCTTTGGGGAAAACCCTTTGGTTTTCAGCCACCACTGTAAAGGTCTCATGTACAGCAGGCCAAAAGGTATCACGTTGGACGCAGCTGCCATCAGACCTAACAGTCTCTAAAACAGTTTCACAGTGTGTGACTGACCTAGCTTCAGCTTGTTCACGGCTATGAGAATGGCCTCTATACGAGCTGGCGATAGGCGTGCTTGCATTGACACTGAATCCCAAATTATGCCTAAAAAAAAGGTGTTCTCTGAACTGGAGAAAGGACACTCTTCTTTGCATTTAGCCATAACCACAGATGCTTCATATGGGTGAGAACAGCATCTCGATGCTGAACCACCAAATCTTCTGACTGAGCTAGAATTAACCAGTCGTCTATGTAATTCAACATGCGGATGCCCTGGAGTCGCAACGGAGCCAGAGCTGCATCCACGCATTTTGTGAAGGTGCGGGGAGATAAAGCTAGGCCAAAGGAAAGAACCAGAAACTGGTACGCCTCACCCGCAAAAGCGAACCTCAGGAACTTCCTGTGTTGAGGAAGGATGGATATATGAAAGTATGAGTCTTTCAGATCTATCATGACAAACCAGTCCTCGGACTTGATTTGTGACACAATTTGTTTCAGAGTTAGCATTCTGAACTTGAGCTTCTTGACGGAGCGATTCAATAGGCACAGATCTAGAATGGGACGCAGCCCTCCATCCTTTTTTGGAACTATGAAGTACCGGCTGTAAAACCCTGACTCCCTGCTGGGAGAAGGAACCCTTTCTATAGCTTCTTTTCGCAGAAGAGTCTGAACTTCTTGTTCCATAATCAGAGCCTGCTCGGGGCTCACCTTTGTGAAAAGCACCCCGTTGAACCTGGGCAGTCGCAACCTGAACTGAATTCTGTACCCAAATTCTACTGTGTGCAGGACCCATTGAGATACGTTTGGCAGAAGTTTCCACGCTGCCAAAAAATCTACTAAGGGAATCAGTCTCTCGAGACTGACCTCTGGTGTTTGATGTATGACCAGTACGGTGTCCTGAAGCGGCGAACCGGCAGGAAGCAACTGAACTGGCCATTTTGGATCCCTCCTCGGAGGGAGCGAACACCCCAGCGCCACTACGTTGCCACTGGCATCAGGACTTTTTTTCCCGAAGCCTTCCATTGGATAATGACGGTCCTCAGATCCGTCTTATTCCTGGTCGGCCTCGGTTGTGAGCGCTGACCCGACCCCCAGTCTTTCTGTGGGGGGGCGCGGGAAGCAACGCTCACTTTCTGTTGCGCCCGGTATGAGGAGCTCGTACTCGGCTGGGACTGCATCTTTTGACTAGCAGTCCCCAAGACCTGAGATCGGCAGGGAAGAAATTTAGAAAAAGCAGCCGTCTGTTTTTTTGCTTCTTGAAACCTCTTGACGACTGTGTTGACGGAGTCGCCGAAGAGGCCAGGCGGTGTTAGGGGAGCATCCAGAAGAAAAGACAGATCTCTGCCTTTCATGTCAGTGAGGTTGTGCCAAAGATGTCTTTCCGTGGCCACCAGGGCTGCCATAGACCGCCCAATAGATCTGGCTGTCTCCTTGGTAGCATGGAGAGAAAGATCTGTAGCTTTTCTGAGCTCAGTAAATGCCTTGTGACTGACTTCCCCACCCTCATCTAGGTCTTTGAGCAGGTCTGCTTGATAAGCTTGGAGGACAGCCATAGTATGTAAACAGGCTGCCGCTTGACCTGCTGCCAAGTACGCTTTACCCACTAAGGCTGAAGATGTACGTAGTGTACGAGCTTCTCTTCCACCCGCGGCATCTCCATAACCATGCTTTTTTTAGTCCTATTATATTGCTATAATTAGATGTTTGAGGACTAAAGACCCGATAGGACGCGGGTCTATTCCACGACCTCGACACCTCGGTGTGGAGGTCAGGAAAAAAAGGCAAGCCCCGGCACGGAGGTTGTGCGCGAGAAGGAAGAAAGCGCTCGTCTGATAAACTCGCTTGACGGGCTTCCTGTTTCTCGGCTGGTCAGCTTATGTTCAATCTGGCCACCGCTCTAGTAACAACCTCCAATAGCTCCTCATATGCTTGTGTGTGTGGTGGCGACTCATCACTTTCACTTTGACCGATACTAACAAAGTCCAGTTCCTCGGAACTAGAGCATTGCAGCATCGGCGCCTCATCAGGGGCAGAAGAAACCGCAGAGCGTGCTTCTGCCTCCTGAAATGAAGCGCTGGGTCCCACAGGTAAAGGCAGAGAAAGGGCGGAGCCCGTCCATAACCCCTTTGCGAGATCCATTTGCGAGCCCCACGACGTGAGCCTTCGCTGTGCCTCGGCAGCAGTGGGACCCGAGCCGTGGGGAGCGTGAACTGAACCGCTTTCCTCAAAAAGCGCCCGGCAGGAGCGGAGCGTCTTCATAGACATTTGCTAGCAGTGCACGCAGCCAGCTCCCTCGAGAGCTGACTGTGCATGCTCCACTCCCAGGCAAACAACACAAAGCTCGTGTGCATCTCCCGCCGTGATATAGCGAGGACAAGGAGGTGCACACGGCCTGAATTGCTGCACTTTCTGCTTAGTCGCCATAATGTCTTATACGCGTGTGCTTGAATGACTGGTAGACAAACAACAGTAAATAAGACAGTATCACACATAGCGCTTACTGAAGACACAGAAGCTAACTCTGTTTGGGTCAGGTGTGCTTTATATGGTCATGACGTTACCCACCTATGACGTTCTGTCACGCCATTAGACAGGCGTTCACGACGCAATTACGCAGAGGCGTTCCCAAAGCGCTTGTCGCAGCGTGAGTTCCCTTGAAAGGGAACTACCCTTACAGAGAGGAAATCAACCAGTGACGCTGCTGGCGTCTGTAATTGATTACCTCCCTCAGATCCTGTTTCTTCTTCCTAGAGTCCCGTCTTCTCTGGGACCTACTCCGAGGAGGAGGAGGTGCCCGAGAAGCAACACTAGACCTCTGGCCCTGTCTCCGATCCTCGAATCGGGACGGGCCAGGACCTCACGTCTGTCTGGGCCCAGGATCAGATCTGAGCGGTATGCAGGTTCTGAATGCTGCAGAGACACACCTTCGCCTCTCTGAACTTCCCCACCACCACCTCGACATTGGTACCAAAAACTTCAGAGGGCGAAACAGGCGCATCGAGAAGAAAGCCCTTTTCTTTCTCCCGGATGTCAGCCATGTTCAACCACAGGTGTCTTTCCGTGGCCACCATTGCTGCCATCGTTCTCCCCACCAATGCAACAGTTTGCTTGGTGGCCCAGAGAGCCAGATCCGGAGAGCCAGATCCGGAGAGCCAGATCCGTAGCTCCTCTACCACCTCAGGGGACAGACCCTGCCCCTGATCTAGATCCCTCAGCAAATTAGCCTGGAAGGCCTATAACACCGCCATGGTGTGTAAGGCCACACCAGCCTGCCGTGCTGCTGCGTATGCCCTGCCATTCAAGCGAGAGGTTACTTTAATGGGCTTTGAAGGCAGGACCGGAGCTTTCAGTGACGGGGCCCGTCCTGTGGTAAGATAGTTCGCAAACGTCTCATCAATAGGGGTATCGACACATACCCATGCTGGCTTAATCCCTCAACATCAGCGAAATTGGCATGCTGTTGCCAATTAATATAAGCTGAGTATGGGTTCTTCCATGCCTTCTCGATCTCAACATGAAGATCAGGAAGGAATGAAAAGCTCACGGGGGCTGTTGTGTTATGGTCAGAAAGGAACCGCTTGTCAAGCTCACCCCGTCAGCCACCGGGAGTTGAGAGAGATTTACACCTCTCTCAAACTCCTCAGCGAGCTCCACCTGCGAGCCCTATGATTTCAGCCGCAGCTCTGCCTCAGCATGAGCGGGACCAGAACCACTAAGCACAGATGCCGGCCCCTCTTCCCCTCAGATTCGAAGTAATCGCAAACAGACAAAAAACAGTCCCTGAAGACGATGAGATACTGACTGCTTCTCTAGGCGCTCCTTTATACTTCTGGGTCATGTCTATTATGACATCATAGGCTGTCACCGGCCAATAGGATTGGTGAGATTTGATGATTGCTTTCAGACACCGGTTCACGTGATGACGTTCCCCAAAGCGTTTCAAACGCAGTGTAGAGTTCCCTTTCAAAAGGGAACCAGACATTACAAGCGCCTAAACAGATGAGAATTTTAAGGATAGGCTACATTACTTTAAATTCCTAATATTTTTATCCACTTAATATTAGTGTTTAAATTTAATTGTAAACCATTTGAAATGGTTTGCAAAATGTTGCATTTCAATTGGATTTGAAATGAAAATTATACTGTGTTTTGGATGTTGCTCAAGGCCTGGACTGAATAGGGAACTGATGATGCACAGGTTTAACCGAACTATAGGAACTATGATATTATTCAAAATATAATATTAATCAAAAACTGGTGTGCTTCAAAAGGTCCTTAAGCTTGTGCTCAAAAAGATTTGGCCTGACTTCTGATTTGACTTGGCCTGGAAAAGTTTGATACCTCTTGTCAACACAAAACATAATTTCGGAGGAAAAGATTCTTTGGACAAGCCAATTTAGATGCATTTAGAAGTATTACATGCACAATCAGTCTGTTGCCAATTCGTTTGCAAAGTCCAGGGTCACTAGGCTGATTCTCTAGTGTTGGTGTGAGGAACAGAGATCATCCCTGATCTTGCTAGAACTCAAGCAATGCTTTTCCATGACGCCACCAAGACTCAAACATAGGCCATCTGCCCTTACACTACTTTGGCAGAGATCTTTGAAGTCTGGGTGGACAGTTTATGGTTCATGCAGTGTGGAGCAGAGAAACAGACAGAAAGGAAGAGATGTTTCAATTCCCCTGCAACCTCGTCCTGATGCCTGTCCTGTTTTTCCTCCTCTTGATGTCTATTCCCCAAGAGCTCTGAATTGGTAAAACAGATGCAGCTCTGTACATTCAAGCTTCATATTTTAGCATTTTTTCAGCAGAGCTTCCTATGTCATTGTTCAGTCTTCAGTATTGTTGAGAGTTGATAAAGGCTAAATTGCACACTGGTGCTAAGGCAGAAGATAAGGCTGATACTTTCAACCAACGTTTCAATGCTTGTGACTTTTCATCTGCCAAAGATGTGGTGACTGTTTATGGGTTATACTAAACAGGTCAGTATATTTGCTATGAGCATCATCAGTTGAGCTGTGTTTATGCCAGAGATTAATTGAATTATTTTGCTCTTAAATTTAGTCTGAAGTGCAGTCTTCCAGTTAAACGGGTGTTGTGCTTCCATTTTAAACAACCTAGTCAGTTCATTTTGAAGCACTGACATCACTCTGGGTGGCTGAGGGCATCAAATGGACAGATAAAACAAGATATATCCTGATGTTTCAAAAGATTTTAAATTGATGTGAATCCTGACAACTTTCTTTGTAGATGCACTGTAAATGTCATTGTCATTTTACAAACTCTGCCTTTCAGTGGTAATTACTACAGAAAGCCACATTTACATACGCCAAAATGACGATTGTCAGTAACGGTGTTTAGCCTTACATTATTCAAAATTTTAGAATGCATTCTGAATGGTTAGTGGATAAATTTTTGTAGTTTCTGTGAAGTTAATTCAGCTCATCGACTAGCATGTGCCATCATGTTAATCTTTTGTGCAAATCTAGCGTTGAATTGACCCTTGTTTATGAAGCAGTCCGGCGTAAAATGACAGCATGGTAACAACACTCTACTATAACAACTCTTCCTCTTCTCTAAAACCCAACATGGCCTCACCCCCTTTGTTGCATGTTCCTGTGGGCAGTGTTTATGTAAATTTTGGGGTTTGTGATGTCACCAGAAGAGTTGGTAGTAATGAAGTACATTTACTTGAGTATTGTTTGGGAAAATTTGTACTTTTAAATTTAGGTTTTAGGTTAAATTTAGATTTAAAAGTAGAAAAGCTGTACTTTTATTTAGCTACGCTGGGCGAAGTTCCTCTCATTACTTTATTTTAATGCAATAATGTACATGTTAAGAAATGCATAGTTTATTCCAAGCGCACTCTTTTTTTTTTTTTTTTTCATGAACAATGCCCAATTCACAAATGAATCACTCTTTTGAGTCGATTCTGTTTTAAGACTTGATCAAATAAGTTGGCAAAACTGTCTAAATTGCTTTGCGAATCAGTTTGAATGATTTGTTCAGTTCCCTGCATGCACTGAATCGTCTGAAATGGTTTCTCACTCGGAGCATTGGATGAAGTGGAAGTGGACCAACAGTCAATTAAAAGCAGTTCTGCAAATGCATTTTGTTGTTTGCCAGCGATGAAAATCTTTATTAGTTGAATTGCATATGCTGTCTGTGAACAATTCAACAGGTATCGATTTTATTTGATTTCAATTCATACAGCCAATAGCCTACATTTTACAACCAAACAGATTATTACACCATGATAACACCACTACAAAGTATGTAGCATTTCTTTACCATTTTTTTTAGACATATATCTTAATTTATACATTAAATAAGCTACCATTTGGTTCAGAGAGTATGAAATGAAAACCTGCTGTCCTGCAGTCATTTGTGAGTAGCCTACCTATTGCGCAGTGGCGGCGCGGCGATCTGTTCATCTTAAAAAGTTTACACACGCCTGCAAAATTATACATTTGATTACATTTTGGAGAACAGACAGAAGAAGATCATGATTATGAGTTTTCTCTCTTTCTTCTTTCAGTAACTATTAAGATTATTACTTTTACTTTGAGTACTTGTACTTATATAAGAGTACAGTTTTTGGATACTCTACCCACCTCTGGTCACCACCCCGGGAAGAAGCTCGTTTTAGTCCCTTGTAATTTCTGTAAAAGAAAATATCTCCCTTTGCATTGAACTTTGAGCATCGTAACTTTGCAGATTTTGTTTATGCTCAAACAGCAACATTACACACTAACTAAAGTTAAAAAAGTTAAATCATAATCAAGGACCCCTTTAAAATTTAGCCAATAAGAATAGCCCCTAAGATTGCTCATGTCGCCCAGAAAGTAGTTAATGGTTAAGATGCTAATTTTCTTTTCTGTTCATGGTAAACTATAACTTCTCTAACCTTTTTCTTCACACCTGACTACTCAGACTGTAAATGAGACTGCTCCGACTGTGACAATTCTTAATAGAGAGCTTAGTAATGACCACCAAATGCTTCTTGGTAGGTATGTACCAATACCAATATTGCTGCTGTTGTAGAGAATCGGTTGGTTCCCTTTCAAGGAAACTTGCGCTGCATCAGAGTCTTCGATGCTGTGGGAACGCTTCTGCATGATTGCGTCATGAAGCACGTGTAAAATCAGTCCAATGGCGTGACGGAATGTCGTAGGCGGGTGACGTCATCGACCAGGAAACTGTAAAGCATACCCAGACCAAACAGTGTTAGCTTCTGTGTCTTCAGCAAGCGATCTGTGTGACTGTCAGTCCTATTTATTGTTGTCTCTTACCTGCATTGTTGCATTTATATATATATATATATACATACACACTAAACAAAATTATAAAAGCAACACTTTTGATTTTGCCCCCATTTTTCATGAGCTGAACTCAAAGATCTAAGACTTTTTCTATGTACACAAAAGGCCTATTTCTCTCAAATACTGTTCACAAATCTGTCTAAATCTGCCAAGATAATCCATCCACCTCACAGGTGTGGCATATCAAGATGCTGATTAGACAGCATGATTATTGCACCAGTGTGCATTAGGCTGGCCACAATAAAAGGCCACTCTAAAATCTGTTTACATTTTAAATTACAAAATTACATTTTAAATCTAAAATGTGTTTATCACACAGCACAATGCCACAGATGTTGCAAGTTTTGAGGGAGCGTGTAATTGGCATGCTGACTGCAGGAATGTCCACCAGAGCTGTTGCCCGTGAATTGAATGTTCATTTCTCTACCATAAGCAGTCTCCAAAGGAGTTTCAGAAAATTTGGCAGTACATCCAACCGGCCGGTTTTACAAATGCTAGAAACATGGCTTTCAAATGAAAGATTGGTATCAAAGAGCACACCCAGGTTCCTAAGTGATGACGAAGACTTAACAGAGCAGCCAACAAGTATTAGATAGTATTCTAGGTTATCACGTGCAGAATTAGTAGGAAATTACTGGTCATCCAATTTCAGCTATGCATTCCATTAATTTTGTGAATTGGTAAGTTTCGTCAGGGAGCAAAGAAATATAGAGCTGAGTATCATCAGCGTAACAGTGAAAGCTAACCACATGCTTCCTAATGATATCTCCCAAGGGTAGCATGTACAGAGTGAAAAGCAACGGTCCTAGTACAGAGCCTTGTGGTACTCCATATTGAACTTCTGAACGATATGACATCTCTTCGTTTACTACTATAAACTGATAACGGGCAGATAAGTATGATTTGAAGCATGCCAATGCAATTCCACTAATGCCAACATAATTTTGAGTCTATTTAAAAGAATATTGTGGTCGATAGTGTTGAATGCAGCATTAAGATCCAGTAACACTAATAGAGAGATACAACCACGACCTGATTTCATTTGTAACTCTAATGAGAGCAGTCTCAGTACTATGGTACGGTCTAAATTCTGACTGGAAATCCTCACAGATACCATTTCTTTCTAAAAAGAATAGTTGTGATGAAACTGCCTTTTTTTATAGTATTTTTGACAGAAAAGTTAGATACGAGATCGCCCTGTAATTGACTAATTCTCTAGGATCAAGTTGTGTTATTTTTTTAACAAGAGGTGTAATAATAGCCAGCTTAAAAGTTTTCAGTACGTATTTCAGGTGATAAAGATGTAGCGAAATTAACTCAAAGGGGAAATATTAATAATTATTCATAACTCATTTTGATGATTAGTTATGATTCTTATAATACTAATGTGTCACAGAGTTAGTAACATGTAACATAAATGACCAAATAGGAAACGAAAGTTGGAGTCCATAGAAACCAAACATGCTACCCATGTGATTTTAGGTAATTATAACTTTGCAACTCTGAAACATTAATACAAAAATAGTTCAAAAGAGAGAATTAATACATAGAATAAACCTTATAAAAGGAAAAACCATGAGCAGGGAACATTGGATACACATTTATACATTTCTCATGTGGTTATATATAGAATATATAGGATTAAAAGGGTTTATTTGTCCTTCTCAGAAAGAATGAAGTCGAAGTCTTCTCTGCACATTCCTAACCACAATAAAACACCTATTCTGTCGCTGTATTGCAGTTGTGGGGGATGGAATTAACAGGACTTGTGAGAGAGTGTGTTTCTGGGTAATTCATTAGAATAACTGTGTGTCTGATTGGTCCAGACACTACAAAGATGATTTAACGATATTAAGAAGAGGATTTATGACCTCTGGAAGCATCTCTTTCAATAGCTTAGTCGGTATAGGGTCTAACATACGTGTTGTTTTTTTTGATGATTTAACAATTTTAGACAATTCTTCCTCTCATATAGCAGCGAATGAATGGAATTTTCCCCCAGGGACACTAAAAATGCACTGTCTGACACGATACTGTAGTAGATGGTTGCATGGTTATAATTTTCTCTCTAATATTATCAATCTTGCAAGTAAAGAAGTTCACAAAGTCATTACTGCTGTGCTGGAAATATCAGAAGTTCAGACAGGACCACTTTGGCAAGTTACTTTGAGTTTATTGAAACAAGTTATTTTTGGCGGTTTGGTTCCTTATGGGGGTTCATGCTCCGAAATAAATTGAACATACAAGAGCTTTAAAATTAACCCACCATGGAAACATCAGCTTGAAAATACATAGACAATTAAGACATTTTAGTAATGTCTTTAAAAGCGAACAGTGGTAATCATGTAGATGTGGCAGTGGGACGTCTATACTGTAGCTTGGTTATGACGATGAGTGTCTCTCAGCAGAGAGGTCCATGCCAGCTGGGACTTGAAAGCCTAAGTAATCTGAAATAAAAGAAGACGACAACCAGAAAGATTAGAAAAATAAGTAGATCTAGCAGTTTTTAAGGCCTTTCTGTACGTAAAAACGTGTTCTTTCCACGAAATGCGAAAAACTTCTAGTTTTGTTTTCTTCCAGCTGTGCTCCATTTTTCTGGCTGCTCTCCTAAGGGCCAGAGTGTGCTCGTTGTACCACGGTGTTGGACTAGTTTTCTTAATCTTCTTTAAGCGCAAAGGAGCAGCTGACTTTAATGTGCTGGAAAAGAGAGAGTCAATAGTTTCTGTTGCAACATCAAGTTCTTTTAAGCTATCTGGTATGCTAAAGAGATGAAACTGATGAGGAAGATTATTTATAAAGCAATCTTTTGTAGTAGAAGTGATAGTTCTACCATACTAAATGTAGTATACACGAAACTAGATAATGATCTGAGATGTCATCGCTCTGCTGCAGAATTTTAACGGCATCAATATCGATTCCATGTGACAATATTATAATAGTAACCTTGAGGGCTGGACTCATTTAAAGTAATGTAATCATCTGGTTTTAGCCAGGGTTCTGTCAAACACAGCACATCTAGATTATTGTCTGTGATAATATCATTTACAATAAGTGCTTTTGAAGAAAGGGATCTAATATTCAGCAACCCAAGCTTTTTCAAGGCTAGATCATTGGTTGCAGTTGTTCATTGGTATTATATCTGTTTTTTATTTGTTGAACATCAATTAAATTTTTACCCTTAAATGGGTTTGAGAGTTTTTTGTATTTACTAATTCGGGGTACAGACACAGTCTCTATGTGATAATATCTAGGTGAAAGAGTTTCTATGTGTTGGGATTTATATCACTTCTGTGACATGAGACAGCTAGCAGACGTTCGGTTTAGCCAGTCTGTCTGCTTCCTGAACTGGGCCCCAGTTTGTCATGTTTCAGCTCTAAGACTATGTGCCATATTACTAGAGAGAAGAGCGGCACCATCCCAAGAGGGATGGATACCATCTCTTTTCAACAGGTCAGGTCTGCCCCAAAAACCTTTCCTTGTCTATGAATTGTCTATGAACCCTATATTATTCTGCGGACACAACTTAGACAGCCAGCCATTGAGTGATGATAGTCTGCTAAGGAATCAATGGAACACCTAACATTTAGCTGAAAACCGCTGCCCCCCAAAGCACCAGAGGAGGGGAGAAGGAGGGTTTATCGGGTGTTAGATATTATGAGGCTGCTGAGCGTGACAAGCCGGTCCCCAGTTTTTATGAGGGGAATCGCAACTTGCCACAGTCTGCTTTTGAGCCTCTCTTCAGCAGGTTAGCCTGGTCCACCTGCAACACTGCCATAGTGTACAGAGCAGTACCAGTCTGACACACTGATCAAAACGCCTTCTCACCAGTATGGATGATATTATGCATAGCTTGGTTGGGAGTGCTGTCTCTTTAAGTGACGATGAGCTCCAGAGAAGAGATAGCTGGCATCTCTTCAAACTAGCATCATCGTATAATCACACGCCCTTGCACCCACGATGGTCGAATAAGTTGACACTGAGGGCACCAAGGCACACGGAAAATAAGGTTTTCCCCATGAATGAGTTAACGTCACGGAGGACCTATTTTATTTTGCTTATATATATATATATACTGAAGCAGCATCGTATAAATGTGTGCCTTCGCATCCACAATAGTTGACCAAGTCGACGTCACGGGCACAAAGATACATTTATTTTATAAATGCTTTTATAAATGCTGACTATTGTTTCACTGCATGAGTTCCCTTTAGCTTTATCATCACGAGAGGAACGCTCGGAGACGGACAAACTCACATTCCATTCCATTCCATTCCAAACACTTGAAAACACTTCAGTGTCCTCCGCCCAAGCTGAAGAAGCGCAGAGGCATGCTTCAGTCCCGGCATAAGGACATCGCGATCCGGAGAGAGAGCAATAGGGATGAACCTGTCTCTCGCTCCTCAGCCAGATTGCCACGCGAGCCCACGATCACATTGTGGGTGCTACCCCTTTGAAATAAGCAAAGCGAATGCAAAGCACTTAAACTGTGAACATCCACAATGCTCGCACTCTCCCTGTTACAATGCAAGGGCAGCGTGCTCTTCCCCAAACAAACAAAACAATACTGGTGTGTGTCCGATTCGGAGATGGAACACGAATACAGAGACACACCGTTTGCTTTATTCAGCCATGACTTTCTCTCAAATATATAATATATATGTGTTCACTTTTCACTTGTCAGACAGAGTTGAAAGAGCCTTTGAAAGGGAACATCATTTTACTGTTATCACGGTCCGTGTATCTTTTGGTCATTCGGTTTTTTTATTTAATATTGAAATTGGAAAATGAAAAAAACGGCACCTTTTTCAAAATTTGGCTTGATTTTTCGTTCAGAGGTAGAAAATGATAAACAACTTCAATATTTGATTTCACAATATTTGGCGGGAATGAAACACCCCTTTCTGCTGATTGCTCAAATGAAACATTAAACTGTGTCATCATCAGGTCTTCCGCAGTTCAGCGCAGCAGAATAATAGTCCTTGGATGGATTCTTAATGCATTTAATGCAACTACATTTAATCTCTTTCTCATCAAACAGCCAGACTAACAAATGGCCTGAGAAAATAACCGTTCTGTATGCCATCAGTTAGCCGGCCAATACTTAATATTAATTAAATAATTTCATCATATTGCCTAAAAAAAGTTATGACATCTGTGTATGATGACAAATTGATACTGGTCTTGGCTTCACTACTATATCGCTGTGCTGTCCAGTGAGTCGTGCATCATTGCTACACTGATTTTCATAAGTGGTCAGCAATAATAAAACAGGCAGTGTGCCAAAAATGTTGTCTATTAGGTAGTTGTGAGTGCAGGTGCGAAGTAAATGGTTATTTCTGAGATAAACTAGTATAATGATAATATTTCTGAGATAAACACACGTAAGTTGCCGAATTTATGGACACACAGAAGAAAGCCTTGTCTAGGCTCTGCCTCGGTATGGTATGTGTCAAGCTATTCGTTAGTCTGTCTGTTTGACGAGAAAGATATTAAATAAAGTTGCAATAAACACATTAAGAATCCAGCGAAGGACTATTATTCTGCTGTGCTGAACTGTGGAAGAACTGATGACGGCACAGTTTAATGTTTGGTTGACCAATCAGCGGAAAGGGGTGTTTCAATCCCGCCTGTTGAGATCAAATATTCAAGCTGAACTATTCATTTTCTACCCCTGAACGAAAAACGGAAAATCAAGCCGAAATCTTGTTTTTTGTTTTGTTTGAAAAAAATGAAGAACGAAAAAGGTGCCGTTTTTATCATTTTCCGATTTCAATATTAAATCAAAAAACGACTGACCGAAAGATACACGGACCTATCACGATATGTCTGAACTGTGTAGAGAATTGTATTAACGTTCACTGCATTGTTGGAGACACGATGATTCAGCTCTTTCATTTTTTACAACCACATGGTTGGTTTTATGGCCCAACTGCTAAAGTTGATTTGAATTGTTTCTGACCGTCTTAATGCGTTTTTTCTTTGTTTCTTCGCTACTTCTCTCTCTTTCTTTTTTCTTTTTTTTTTTTTTTACAAGAGAAAAAAATTGCTGAACTTCTGTCTCTTACCTTCACTCACTCAAAAACATGCACACTGTGACTGGTTTGTGTGTGTGTGTGTGTTTAACCCTGCACCTCCTTCCAGCTGTGAACCTTCATACTGGATGGTTGTTTCCACAAGTGGAGCTCTATGATCTGCTTCAAATCAGTTCAAGAGTACAACAACGACCTTATTCTGAATTCAAACCAGTCTCCTCTCCAGTGCTCTCCGAATTATCTCATCACAAACATTTACATGTGCTCTGAAGAGCTGTGACCCAGTTAACAAGTTAGGACTTATGTTTTGTTTGTGTTGCTACGCAGTTGGCCAATTATCTCTTACTGTTGTTTTACATGATAAAGTATATTTTAGCATTGTGGGCAGGGTGTAAAATTAACACTTGCCAAAAGCCAAATGTGAGGAAAAAATAAATAAAAAATTGTATTTAGTGAAGAAATAAAACAGTTACTTACCAGGTGGCTGGAAATGGAACATAATTCAACAACACAATGGCTTAAAATAAATCAGAAGATGCCTAAAGTTTTCCTTCTCCAGAACTTTACATGGTGACACAGTACATACATGAAATATTCCTCATATGAAGCCCTGAAACACAAACAAGAAACAAAATCATAATGTGACTTTTTCATGTTCTATGACAGGTGAAGGTTTAGAGAGATGGATGCCTAAACTATTTGTTACCAATATGAAAGGAAGAACAACCAAATTAACACATTCTCGTAAGGACTAACACAAAATTCCTTCCATCTGACCTGTAAAGGGTAAGAGTGAGGCCAACCTACCTAAAAATTCCCAAACAAGAGAGAACACTAACACAATGATATACTGTATGTTGAACTGCAGATTCAGTAGTATGATCATTATCCATAATTGCATTAAAACATCAATGAGCTAGTGCTAGCTAGACTGTCTCCACCTTATTGTGAGAAACAGAAGATAAAGTTCTAACAAACTGTCAAATTAAAAGTAATTAAAAGTCTGCATTTACTACAGAAACCATTTTAAGATGAAGCAGAACCTGATTTTACCTCTGTTAATCCTGAAACAACATTCCAATCAACCAATCATATTTGTTTGGAGCCCTTAAATATGAGATGGGAAGAAAAATAATAAGTCAATGCTTTTGAGTTCTCTTGCAAATGTTTTGTGTTCTATCACAAAAACTTTTGCATTCGCTTGCAAAAAAGTTCTTTGTGAGTGAACGCAAAAGGGGGAGAACGCAAAAGCATTGCCAAATAATTTGTCCTCCAACCTCAATTTTTTTTCTTCACCATGTCCCTTTTGGGGCTTCATAGATTTGAGGGACAAGTTTGCAGTTTATGTCAAGTTTAGGCTTACAATGAGGGTTAGGTGCTTCTACATCAGTGTTATTCACCTATGATTTCCCTCTGATTTTAGGGATAACTTATGGGTAGGGTTAGGTTAAGAAGTAAGGATAGGGTTAAGACTAAATTTTCAGACAGGAATGTTGTTCTAGGATCAACAAAATATGTTGACCAAGGAACACATCTAACTCGGCAAAATCAGGACGTGCGAAGATAAGGCTAATGATGACCACTAGATTCATTATTAAACTTGACTATCCTTGTGAAAAAGAAGTACTCTTTACCATACTTTTAAAAATTGTGCTAAGTATGGTTATGTTTGAACTAAATGTTATGTTTCAGACAAAGAATTATTAAATTATTAAAATTTGTTGAATTAGTGCTTTTCTGACCCACTTCAGTAGGACTTAGGTAAATCTTTATATGTGATTTCATAATTACTTCCATTGTGTTTGAGTGTACTGCTGAATGTACTGAATCTTTAACATAATTTCTACTGAAACTTGCATGTTGTTCACTTTATTTCACAATGGTAAGAAAAATTTTGAATTCAAAACATTTCTGATAGCACACATACCTTGAGATGTCTTTTTAATGTGCACGTTTTCATCTGAAAGATATACTTTATTTTTAGGGCCTTTACTCATCTGCAGTACATTTCTAAAATATTTTCTGTCAGATGTTTAGTAGACATTTAGAAAATGTCTTTAAGATGTTTAGGATTTAGAATGTATGTAAAACAGCTTTTCCAGATGAAGTGCTCTTGAACAGTCATCTTGTAGATGTACGTGCTCTATCTGGGTTGGCTGCATTGGGCACGTGAAAAAAATGAAAACATGAATGAGCGGGCTAAATCAGCCACAAGACAAGCCATCAGGATTTCTCCCTAATAGTAGGTGTGGCAAAGTAAACAAACCCTTAGACAAATCTCACCTTAATGGTTTTCATAAAGTTGTTCAAGCATGTTAGGCTGTACGCTGCCCATAAAGCACCTTTAAAGTCACCATGAAATCAAAATTGACAATTCTTTTTATATGGAATATTGCAGTGTTTATTATAAATGATTTATACGTGCACATCCTTATTTTATTTATTTATTTTTAATTAATGTGTCTGGAAATCTTGAATCAAAATCACTTCCCCTCCCTCTTGCAGCGACATCTCTTCTCTTCTCTGATGACATGTTTACTGGTGTGAGGGCGGTCTGTCACTCACATGAGATTGACCAATAGCAAACCACAACCATCCAATCAATTCCCCATGGACTAAATTCGAGTCCCGCCCTACTTTTTTTTTCTTTCTTCCTTGATCTAGAAGCTGTTTCACTCTGATATACGTCACAATATAAGAAAGAAAAAACTATCGCAACTTCTGTTTCATGTCGAATTTAAAGGTGCTTAATTATTTTCTATAATGTTATGTTATCTATTGTTTTCGTTTGCAGTATACTTTCAGAGAAGGGGGTGGCTTTTTTGACTTGGACAAGCAATAATTTTAAAAAGCTATAACAGTAGCAACAACCCAGAATACCATAGCAATATGCTAACAACCACTCAGAATACCTAAGCAACTGCTTAACAAAGCACTATAAACCACATAGAACACCCTGGCATTGTAATACAAAATTTGGCACAGGCCAGCAGTATTTATGCTTCCAAATATGTAATTCTCATTATTTTACCTTAGAACCCCACATCAAAGACCCTCAACACAGGGATGCCATTGGATTCCCTATTTCTGCAGGGTATTTCGCTGTTGTTACTTGTATTTATTGTTGACTAGAATGTTACTAGGATTTTATTGCTAAGGGAAAACAGTGAGACCACAAAGACTACACCTTAAAAACAATGACTCGAGGCCCATTGAATGGAAAATCCCATTTCATTTTCAAAAAATGTTCCAATATATTATAATATTCTACAAAAGGTGTTATGTTAAACAACAAAAAGTCATAAGTTAGTTTATAATAATTTTTCAAACTCTCTCCAGGGTCAAATTGTATATGTGCACTTGTAGTGTACTTTAAATCTTTAAAATATTTTTAAAAATTGTATTTGCAGATAATATAATATGTGACCTATGCTGGTGATGATTCACAATGAGCAAATTATCAAAAATGAGTTGTTATTTACACATTCTCTATTAAAAAACCTTTAAAATGGTATATGATTTGTCAAAAAATGACTGAGCTACACCTGTTTAAAGTCAACAAAGTCAGCAAAGTCAATTTTGAGAAAAATTTTCTGAAGGTTCCAAAACAAAATCACCTAGCAACCATAACTTAAAGGTGGACTCTGTTTGGAAGTTAGTTGGGCTGACACTAGCAACAAACATCTAACCAATCAGCATTAGGAGGCATATGACGGTCGAGGAGAGAGAACAATCAAGAGGGAGATTTGAAAATAAGAAGAAAAAACGAGAAATGGGATACAATACAAAAGGAATGAAGGTTTATGACTGGGCAAGCACTTTAGGATCATGTTTATATTAGAAAAGCTTTCCAGCGCTGGAGAGAGCTAAGTGGGAAGGCCTGAAAACAGATGCCGAGGCTGCTTTGATTCCACTTCTCGTGTGAGTAACGCGGTTTTGATTGTCTGGGGCTGCTGTGCTGTTTGCGACTAACAACAAACACTCTGTATTTACTTGTGTACTGTATGTTAATTTTTTGTGCTTCCTTGTCGTTCGTTCATCAACTGTAATTAATTTTTCGTTTAGCATTTTGTTGCACGTCAGCTGTGATAAACAGACATCCACTCTTGCATTGCATGTGTAACAGTGGCCAGATAGTGAGAGTTTTGCAGTTAAACTACTGCACGCTGACGACCGCTAGAGAATGCAGTGTTTAGCGTCATTGTTAGAGCACTCACCTTGCCTGCCAGCAGCGGACAGCCGGGGTTCGAAACTGACTCAGAGCAGGGTGGTTAGGATTGTGTGAGTGTGAGTTTTGGGGGTGGAGCAATGAAGAGAGGGGTGGGTTTGTTTGGGTTGATTTCAAATATCAACCATGTCCAATAGCGTTTTTCAAAATCTACTGATCCCACCTTTAAAATCCCTGGTAATACCACCAAATATTGGCACAAACCAAGTCAAAACCCATATTTATAGGAGGAAAACTTTTTTTCCATAATTCCACAATTGTTTAATTAACATTAATGAAACAGACAGCCTATATAAACAGGTTTCTTGTATACAAACAATACTGGATGCACGCGCATTCAGGGGGCAAAATCACTAACAGGTGTTAGGCCCAGTTCTGTATGCACCTCAGGTAACAGTCATTTATGCTGAGAAAAGAGGTGGATGCAAATCTCTACAGGTAGCCTACAATATCTGTTCTGCCGAATTATTTATCACCATTAATGAACCCCACAAAGAATATTATATCGTTTTTAAACTTTAAACAGTAACGTTATGCAGAATTTGGCATAACACCTGTAGAAGAGTGTAACATTAATCAACCATTGTAATTAACGTAGATTTCGCATTGTTTGTAAATTCTTGTTCACTCAATAATAAACTGCCATTTCAGAGTTGGATCTGTTTGTTTGTGCTTCATTTGCATATTAATATAACATTATGTAAAACGTTAGCTAACAACAGTTGACTAGTAGGCCAAGTTATAACGTTAGTCATCAGGTCTCTGAATGAAATTGTCCAACTAAGTTTGCTAATCATAAAAACCTGACATACCCTATGAATTTATGAACTTACCTGGTTTTGTTGGTTGTTGAGACTTTCTATCCTACAATCCTTCTATTTTTACGACAAGACTACGTGCATCTCTGTGATGACGCTGCACAGAAACCCATCTATTAAGACCTACTGTATCACACGGATCTAATATAATGTTACACATCAGATGTTTTTCCCCAACAGTTAACCAAACGTTCACTTAAGACATAACAGATAATGTTTGCGTGAATACTCGGCAAGACTGCAATACTTAAGTGTACTTAAAGAGAGTACACTTTCATGACTATGTTTCTTAACACACTTATATACATTTTTTAAAAGTGTACTTTGTAATAATAATGTCATATTTAATCTTTATCATTCTTTAAAAAAGTACAATTATTTTGATGTGTTGACTAAAATACTAAAGCACATGTAAAGTACTTGATAATAATTTTTACTGTAGTGTGTTATTGGTTATTACACTTAAAGCTACTATATTTTAATTGTACAAAATTGCAACTTCAGCATTACAGATATATTTAAATACATGGCATACAAGTTTGAACAGAAGTGATATTAAAGTAGTTTAGTTATATATAGTTTAGATTACCATAAAGGCTTTTCAGAACATTCAGCACAGTACACTTTAATCATATTTAAAAATTCAAAATTATGAAATTACAAATAAAGATGTGCTTAAAGTAATCCCAACTTAACTGGGTCAAAAAGCACTCTTAGTTCAACTAATTGCATATAAATTTGAACTACAATACATTTTAATATAATTGTTAACATGTAATGCATGTACAAATGTATTATTTTAAAGTGCCCCATTATGCTTTTTCTAATATTACCTTTCAAGCAGTAATATTGCTGTTTGTAAATGTAAAGGGGAAGAGGAAAAGCTGAAATTCAGTTTGGTAATGGGCGTTTGGTTTCCAACACATGCTGTAAGCGGTAGACCAACAACGAAAGACCAATCAGAGCAGAGTAAACCAATCACAACAGACTGGACTGTCTGAACAATCAGAGCAGAGTAGACCAATCACAACAGACTAGGCCATCTGACCAATCAGAGCAGGGAATCACAAAAGACTGGGCTATCTGACCAATCAGAGCAGAGTAGGCTCACAGAAAGTAGGGGTCTAGAGACCCATTTTCTGACTTGTTGAGAAATGAGGTGATGTGCAATGCATACAGTATTATGAGAAAACTTAAGTTTTTTTTTGTTTGTTTTTTTTTACCTTTGATGCATGTAAATGTACACAAAATTAGGAACCTTTAAAATAGCATAATCGGGGCACTTTAAACAGTATAATTTACGTAATAAGTATTTAAAAAGTATGCTTTTCAAAAGTATGCTGAAGAGCATTATCCCCGTGATGGGAAGACATTAGATAGAGGGTAAATCATTGATAGCACCACACACAGTATGTGAATGAGAACTCCCTATTTGCCCTGCAGGATTTGTGGGTTGACTAGGCATTTGAGGAATGCGTCTAATTGCTGTCACTTTGACTCTGCTTGTCTGTTCTGAAGCAGTTAAATAAGCCAACAACCCTGTATGTGACGCATTTAGGTTTATTATTTAATAACTGGTAATAAATAGTGATTCATAATTTATGGTATACAATCATTTTAAAGAATGAGGATTAATTGACTCTGTCAGTAAAGTGCTGCCTTCTTGAAGATCATTGTTATACTTGAACCACAAAAACTCAAGCTAGCATAATTTCCACAATCTTTTTTTTTTTTTTTTTTTTTTTTTTTTTTGTGGTTATCAAATTTTGTTGAAATGTCCTTTCTAAATGTAACTGAGCACAATAGTGATGCCCCACCTGTTTCTTGATATTGGAAATATTTTTTTCCATTCATTTTCTCCACAGGGATTTTAAAAATTCTTCTGTGAACAGTTATAAGCCTTTAACCAAACAACCCAGCTCTGAGATGGATCGCAACATTGCAAACTTTGACTTGAATCAAAAAGTATATCATAAATAAATAAATGAATTATTAAATTAATAAATATTACATTGCCCCCCCCAAATTAAAAATATGGTCAAAAATTTTCTTTTTAATTAAGTCCATATACAATTGACTAACAACTTCAGATCTCATGAAAGGTTTAGTATTTATACTTATTTATAAAGGTCTATACTTTGTTTCTCTGTGGATAAAATATTATGATTTCTATTGGCTTTGTTGCATTCATTTAATTTGCTTAATCCTTCTATCCGGCAGTGTCTGGAAAGCAGGCAAATGTGAAGAGCTGGATGGGTGTGTGGGGGAGGGTGTTTGTTCTCTGCTGCCGGCCTTGGCGGGACAATAGCGGGCTTCTGAAGCGCAGAGTGGTGGGATGAAGAAGATGAGGAGTCAATGAGTGAAGAGGAGGCAGCGATATGTCAGCTCTTGACCTAGCCATGAATGTAGGAGGCATGACTCAATTACACAGTACAGCCCAGGACTGGAATATGGGATAAATGCTTATTATTTTGCAACAAATATCAGTTTCCTGTTTGGCTGTTTTGTTGCTTTTTGACTTAGGCCTAAAAATGATATGTCTGTTGATTCCTCTGAAAAGTGTAACACTGTGGCTCTGTGTAATCAGAAATTACACACGCTTTAAATTTGTGCATTATTAAAAGGATAGTTCACCCAAAAATGAAAATTAAGTCATCATTACTCGCTCTGGTGTTGTTCTAATACAGTATGCCCTTCTTTCATTTTCGAACCACAAAAGGAACGTCCATGTCCATATAATGGCAGTGAATAGTGACCAGCATCAAGCTTTAAAAAAAATGCAAAAGTATCACAGAATGATCCAGTGCAACACGTGTCATATATCCCAAGTGTTCCGGGGCTGTACAATAGAGTTTGGTGAAAAACAAACCAAAATTGAATGTTTTATTTAAAGAAAATCCTGACCTTGGCCGTTGGTCTTCATGTGTGTTCATGACACTCTATTAGTGCCACAGTTCACTCTGACTCACTCAGAAAAAGCACACAGGTTGTGAGAAATCAAGATTAATCAAAGTGCAACATGAAATACAATGCCTAGAATTCCAAAAACTGTACTTTCTTCACTGAGTTTAACATCTCTTGGACCCGAACACTGGTTGTCATGTATGCAGCGCTAATAGAGTCTCAGGAACATGCATCATGCACAGAAGATCAACAGCCAAAGTCAGGATTTTCTTTAAATAAAACATTATATATATGTATATGTATATATATATACACTAAACCCCATTATATAACCCCAGAATACCTGGAATATATGACACGAGTAACATAGGATCATTCTGTGATACTTTTACGTCTTTTTTAAAGCTTGATACTGGTCACCATTTACTGCCTTTATATGGACAAACGTGAGTGGGACATTTTTTTTTTTTTTTTTTTTATTATTTCTCCTTTGGCATTGACAAAGGTCACATATGACTGAAACGTTTGCTCTTTTTTCAGTAAAGTTTTGTTTTTTGGAACAAAAACATTTGCCCTTATTGTTTCATGGAAACAATAAGGGCAAATGTTCTAAAATAACGGTTGCCTTAAAAAAACTCACTCTGGGGGGTCAGCTAGAATATTTTAAACTCACGCTTGAAAGGGTTAAAGCTATAAGTAAAACATTAACCCACTGAATCAATTTTAATACTTTTGAAAAAAATGATCCTTACTCAAATTAGATAAAGACTCCAATCATATCAGTGCAAACACTATTTTATCATACATTAGATGTTTTCTAAGAGGTTTTCAATCTTGTTACCAAAATGTATATCTATGAATACCAAAAATACCTTAGTTTAAAACACTAACTTGCATAATATTGATATTTTCTAGCAAAAAACCTAATTAATTGGGTTTATTTGGGTCCAAAACCGAATTAAACATCTTGTTTACATACTGTATGTAACCCTCGTTCCCTGAAGGAGGGAATGGAAACATCGGAACATTTAAAATATAATATATTTCTGTGATGCAAAGCATCTGAACATTCATGTTACCTCATGCATTTAATATAGGCTTTTAGCTTAAAAGCATGCACATTTGGAGAAACATTGATGGATTCTCATATGTTTATGTCAATTTTCTATACAGAGGAGTAAGATTTATTCAATATTTATTGTCATCACTATGAGTGCTGTATACTGTGTTTTCCATTCATACTTGCAGACGGAGGGCTCTCTGTGCACATTTAGTCCACAAATGACTCCTAATGAAGAACAGGCATACCATGTGATATTCCAGGTACTAACAGAGGCTTCCAAACATCGCTAACCATGGCTATAACATGCAGATAAACACTTTTGAAAATAATAAATACACAATTGCGATGATGTATACATGTATTGCCTCAGAATTTGCGTCTGAATAGCGCTCGCTCCGTGGGTGTGGCCGAATTAGTGGATAATGAGCTGACTCAAGGACGTCTGACATGTCTCTATTTTCATACAGATTACATAAACAGATAATTTTTGTTTTCGATTTGACTTACATGATTTAAAACCTGACATTTCAACGTTTCTTTAGACATGAGTCTCATTTTTGTGTCATTAGTATTCACTAAGTTACAGTTAATTTTCTGAGAACTATTAGATTGGACTTCGTTCAGAGGGAGACGAGAGATCATGCATCATGTTAGTTTTCTTTATTTTGCAAAAAGCACAACATTTTGTTTTCACCCTGAGTGTACACAAATAAATAAGACATTCTATAGTTTCAACTGATATATTACTTATGTCTCTATGACAAAAAATGATGGAGTATTTTAAGTCTGTTTTGCTGCAATGTGAAAAATATCCTGCAAAATATCTCCTCAACCACCACCAACGTGCAGCATCCACCTGGATGGACGGCAGCCAAATTGTGCCAGAACGCCCACCACAGACCAGCTTATTGGTGGAGAGGAGACAGAGTGATGAAGCTAATCAGTGTATGGGGATGATTAGGAGGCCATGAAGGACAGAGTTCAATGGGCAAATTGGGCCAGGATGCCAGGATGCTCTTTTCAAAGGACATCCTGGGATTTTTAATGACCACAGAGAGTCAGGACCTCGGTTTAACGTCTCATCCGAAGGACAGTGCTTGTTACAGTATAGTGTCACCATCACTATACTGGGGTGTTAGGACCCACACAAACCACAGGGTGAGCACCCCCTACTGGCCTCACTCCAACACCTCTTCCAGCAGCAACCTAGTTCCCTTTCAAGGGAACTCGCGTTGCGTCGAGAAATTGACGCTTTGGGAACGCAACGCGTGATGTCGTCATGAAGCACGTGTGAAATCAGTCCAATGGTGTGTCGAGACGTCAGAAGCGGGTGACGTCACGGCCAGGAAGCTATAAAGCACGCTCAAACAAAGCAACGCTAGCTTCTGTGTCTTCAGTTGCGCTCTGTGTCTCGTATGTCCTATTTGGTGTTGTTTGTCATTATTACCCTTTATTATGGCCGAGAAGCAGTTCAGATCTTGTGTTCCTCCCTGCCCACGTTACATCACGGGCGGGGATACACATGATCTTTGTGTTGCCTGCTTGGGAGCGGAGCATGCCCGGTCAGCACTCGAGGGTGCTGGCTGTGAGCACTGCAACCGCCTTCCATTGCGGATGCTCCGCTCCCGCCTGGCGCTGTTTGATGAGGGCGCTCAGGCTCACGTTCCCCAGGGTTCGGGTCCCGCTGCTGCCGAGGCACAGCGCCGATTCAGATCTTGGGGATCGCAAATGGATTTGTCAGAGGGGTTTGAGACGGGCCCCGCCCTATCTCAGCCCTCACCTGACAGATCCAGTGCTTTTTCTCAGTGCCTGGAAGCACGCTTTGCGGTTCCTTCCACACTGGGTGAAGCACCGGTGCTTAACGTGTCCAGCTCCGAGGAGCTGGATGTGGAGAGCACCGACGTAGCAGAGAGTGAGGACTCGCCATCCCACTCTCCGGCTTATGAGGAGCTGGTAGAGGTCATAACTCGCGCCGTGGCCAAACTAAACATCGACTGCCCTCGCGAGCGCAGCCTCCCCGTCGGGGTCTCCCCTTCTTCCCAGACCTCCACACTGAGGTGTCGAGGTCCTGGAAGAAACCGGCCTCCTATCGGGTGCATAGTGCTCAAACCACGCACTATGCATCGATAGTGGGGCTCAAGGAGCACGGGTATGGGACGATGCCAAAAGTGGAGGAGACGCTTGCTAGCTATCTCTCTCCACAATCAGCATCGCCCCTAAAGGCCCCGACACTGCCCACCAAGCCTGTGAGGGTTACATCTAGCTTGGTGGGCAAAGCTTATCAGGCCTCTGGTCAGGCTGCGGCATGCCTTCATACTATAGGCGTGCTGCAGGCCTACCAAGCCGAACTTTTGGGGGATATTGATGAGGGCGGGGGAATGACTCCCGACGTAGTTGATGAGCTGCGTCGGGCAGCTGATTTATCTCTCCGGGCCACCAAGGAGACGGCCAAATCTGTCGGTCGTGCCATGGCAGCCCTGGTGGCCACGGAGAGGCATTTATGGCTGAACCTTAGCTCCATAAAAGATAAAGATAAGCATTTCCTGTTGGACGCCCCGCTTACGCCTCCTGGCCTCTTCGGCGACGCTGTCAATACGGTCGTTGAGAGGTTCCAGGAGGCTAATAAACAAGCGGCGGCGTTCCAGAAGCTCCTCCCCCGCCGCTCTCATACCCCCGGGGCTGCTCAACAACACCAGCAGCCCCACACTTCTAAAGCCAGCTCCTCACAACAGCAAAAGCATCGTGCTGCCCAGAAGCAGAGCGTTACCACCCGTACTCCCCCTCAGCGACACGGGGGGACGGGTGGTCGGTCTCAACCGCAGCCTTCGAGGGGTAGGATGGATCTGCGATCCGTCCTTATCGCCAAGAAGGCTGCGGGGAAAAAGCCCTGACGGCAGCAGCGTCAGGACTTTGAGGGCAGTCCCCTCCGGAGAGAGGTGTTTTACACCTCAGCGCACGGCGCTCACTTCTCTTCGGTGCCCTCAGGGGACCGTTCTGCCAACCCTGCCATCTCGGGTATTCCAGGGCGCAGCGGCCCCCAGCGAACATTCACTCAAGCATCCGCCCGTAAGTTTAGCGGTGCTGGGGTGTTCGCTCCCTCCGAGGAGGGTCTCAGAGCGATCAGTTCGGTTGCCCCCTGCCGGTGCGCCGCATCGGGGCACCGAACTGGTTATTCAAGATATACCAGAGGCCAGTCTCGAGAGACTGGTTCCCTTAGTAGAATATCTGACAGCGTGGAAGCTACTGCCAAATATTTCTCAATGGGTCCTGCGTACAATCGAAAAAGGTTATGCCATTCAGTTCGGGTCTCGCCCGCCCCGGTTTATGGGGGTCCTACCCACTGTGGTGGGCCCCGAGCAGGCTCTGGTTCTGGAACAAGAAGTAAAAACTCTATTGGAGAAAGGAGCCATAGATTATGTACTTCCCTCCGATGCAGAGAACGGTTTCTACAGCCGTTACTTTATTGTTCCAAAGAAGGATGGCGGGCTGCGTCCTATTCTAGATCTTCGTCAACTGAACCAGTCTGTTATGAAACTCAAGTTCAAGATGTTGACACTGAGGCAGATCGTATCTCAAATCAGTTCCGAGGACTGGTTTGTTACGATCGACCTCAAGGACGCATACTTTCATATCTCCATCCTTCCACATCACAGGAAGTTCCTGAGGTTTGCTTTTGGGGGCAAAGCTTACCAATATCGGGTTCTTCCATTCGGCCTAGCGTTATCACCCCGCACATTCACCAAATGTATGGATGCAGCTCTTGCACCTCTACGTCTCCAGGGCATTCGCGTCC